>OY804595.1:28765169-29392669 GCA_963680895.1 Fragum sueziense | reverse complement strand
GTCAGTGTCATGTCAGATGAAATCCGTAATTCTCAACTGAATATCGGTTTAGAAAACATGGAAGAAAAATTAGGACAGCATTGCTCTTTGCTCTTTTCCCGAATGCGACATCTGGTCGATGTCTAGTTTAAGCTACTACATGTATTTCCCAGATTTGGACCCAAAAATTGTCAAATACAAACGAAATGTACACTTTTTAAGCTTTATATGACCTGATTAAATGATTACGACAAACTATTGAAGCAACTACTCATTTTTTCGCAATTTGATACCAAATACACCCAAATACACTTCCAAATTTTTAACCGTGACCTGCGCATGAAGAGAGCAAACAAAAGGTCACGTGGTCTTTTTACTATATAATTCATTGTGCGAGTCGTTATTTTCGCGCGAGCATTTTTCATTTATTCTGCCTAAGTATTAAGAATATTTTATACAGTCGTTTGCGTTAATTATTAGAGTTTTCAGTTACAGGAATATTTTTGCAACTTTGATTGAAAAAAAGAGATTTTTGGCTTGTAATCATTCGTACCCTGTCTCCATCGCCCATTACCACCATGCAAGTTCAGGATGAGCTACTGCTTTAAAAAAACCATATAAAAAGAATTTTGCAGGAGCAAGTGAGCTCCTTAGTACTGTCCAAGTGTGAGCGGTAATATTTTGCATGTGTTTGTGCTCTAGATTAGAGCCAATAATGGACAGGTCACAGGATGGATTCCCAGCCGCGGAGCGTGGACAATTATAAATTAACTTATTGCTGAAATATTGTTGAGAGGCGTTAAATTAAAAAAAAAAAAAAAGAAATGAAAAGAAAAATGTTTTAAACTTTTACCAAACAAGAAATGTTAATGTTTTGACTGTCAAAGGCGGATCCAGGATTTTTTTCAAGGGGTGGGGGGGTGAGGTCTAGCCCAAAAGATGGCTTTAAATTTGTGAATTTTGTAATGTTAGACACCATACTAACGCTGTGTAGTCAAAATTCGATTTTCGACCTATTCAAGGCGGGGTCCGGACCCCCGACCCCCTTTTAGATCCGTCTTTGACTGTCTTACAGAGATTGTTTCAAAAATCATTTCAAGGGACAAAATAATGAAATACTTTTAATCAGCATTTTCTCCATTTGCCTCAAGGTTTTCGTTACTATATTACTATATTTTTCATGGGGGTCCAAGCCCAATTACCGGGGGGGGGGGGGGGTCCACGCCCAAATGATGACTTAAATGTGTTAAATTATATATAACGTTAGGCCTATATTGACGCTTTAATTATAGTCAACATTCAAATTATGGCTGATTCCAGGGGGGGGGGGGAGTGCGGACATCCCGACCCCCCCATTCTAGATCCGCCCTTGTAACTGCCTATAGATATGTTTAAAGGCAGTTACAACTTTCATGATACCCATTCTGTTATCTGCAAGAGCTTCCAAATTGAATCAGGTGCCGTTTAGGAAAGGGTTAAGCCGCTGTCAAACTTGAAAAGTCTAAATAATTTGTCGTTTGGGAAATGGGCTTTAACAGCTATGTTTTTTTTCTATCAGATTGATCTACCATAATGAATTGTCTTTCTTCATAAACCTTTCGGTACTGACATAATCATCTTCACACTGAAAATTGCATGTTTCGTACTTTTTTTTGTTGGGGAAGGGGGGTTTACGTGAATATGACAGTTTAACCTTGCGGCTAGGTCCTCATAAGATCCGAGGATTCTACTTTTTCGGAGGGTCAAAAATGACTTAAAAGCCGATAAAGGCCATAAATGGAAGTCAGTCAATGATATCCCGTCGAGATTCACAGAGGAAGTATGGTGAGCGAAGTTTTTCATACTGTGCCCCAGAGCGATGGAATTCCCTGCCGTCAGATATCAGACACATTGAGTCGCTACAAGCTTTTAAAAAAAGCCCTAAAGACTCACCTTTTTCGATTATACTATGACTAGATCTAAATTGTTTGAAATTTAACATTGCGTGATCAGTGTAATCAGTGATGAATTATGTTTTATGTAACTATTTTTTTTATCTTGTACAGCGCTAAGAGCCTGAATTTTCGGAATGTAGCGCTTTATAAATGTCCATTATTATTATTATTATTAATCATCACTAAACGGTATGTGATCCCTCTTAAACTTCTTCTTTCCTCCGTTCATTTCCATTGCACGTTGGATACTTTACTCTCATTTGGGTCAGAGCCTCGATCTGGCATCAAAAAGTGTTACTATTTTTAGTAAGAAAATTGGAAGTGTATTTGGGTGTATTCATGAAGCGTTGTCGAAAGTAGGTCAAAACAGTAACATGCGACTTTCTTAAATGACGTCACAACATACATGATGACGTCATATTGAAATTCAAGTATGAATCTCGTTTGAATCATGGTCCGCGCTGTATGCGCATGCGCAACAATTTAGAAATAATTCTAACCCCATCTGAGACGGGGTTGAATTAAGGTTTGGATTCTCCCAAAATTCAGCTATCTGTCTTGTAATTTCGGCTCATTCTCTGTCCGAATCGCATATTATTAACCATCCCGAGGTGGTCAACACAAAAGTTTTGCATATTTTTTTAAAAAAAATCATTTTTTGCAATTAGACCATCTGTTATCGTCGCCCTTTAAGGGACAATGCTCCAGTTTTACGGAACACTCGGTCATTATTGTAGAAAATAAAATGTCTCTTACCATATATGTTTCGCTACCATATTTTCGATAAATGTGAAACGTCATTACAATTCACCGACTGTATTTTTTCGACTGTAAGAGCGTATTTGTTATGGAAATTTGATTTCCTCAAGATGGAAATCGATGATTTAGAGCAAGACATTGTCCCTTAAGTCTGTTCCATTTCTTAAATTCTTATTTGATGATTTAGAACAAGACATTGTCCCTTAAGTCTGTTCCATTTTTTAAATTCTTATTTGATTGCATGGACTTTCTAGAAGGTCCCTCTCAGCATGACGAGTCAAATTTAACAACGTGTTTTAACCCTTTCCCAACCAAGACCTGGTTTTGACGCCCCTAATTAAAAAGGATTGGGAAAACATTGAGACAAAAGAAGAAACTGCTGATAACCAGCAGTTTCTCCTTTTGTCTCAATATTTTCTAAGCCATATTTTACACTAATTCTATCTTTGATAAATTCAACTTTGTCATTTTCGGCTGTTTTTGAAGTGGACCACCCTAATTGACGTTTGGGATAGGTTTAATGGTTGAACTGAAAAGAAGGGGAGGAAACCAGGAAACCTAAAATATTATTTTATTCTACTTACTCCCCTTACTAAACCATATTGTTTCATTTACTAAAAAAGTCTTATTGGTGTTATGTTTCAAGTACCTAGCAGGCGACATTATGGATGTTACCGACAACAAACAGCTCGGTGGCTCAACGCGAAACGCTTGTAACTGCCTATAAACATAAAGGCAGTTACAACCGTTTCGCGAAAACCATCGAGTTGTACGGTAGGAAGAACATACGTATTGATGGGTTAAGATAATTGCTCTTTTTCTCCTTGTCTGATAACTCTAAGGTTTTTGTTAACCAGGACTTTCTTTTCGGAAATAGTTCAAACAATACCAAATATACATTTTAATCATTATCCTTTGATATTAACAAACACAATATAAAAAGTATATTCTTAATTATGGTTTTGGTGATCATATGGAATAGTTTACACAAAATCAAAATAGACCGGGACCTGGAAAAACGTTCAGTATTGCAAATGTCATCAAATGATTTGAGACCAAGAAGGATCTAGATCAGCCCTTGAATACGCACAACCTGATCAAGACCGACATTGTTCTCTTAACCCTTTCCCAAACAGAAGAAATTAGGGTGGTTCAATTTAAAAGCTGCAGCAAACTACAAAATGGATGTCGTTAAACATATAATTCTGATAAAACACGGCAAAGAAAATATTGAGACAAAACGAGGAACTGCTGGTTATCAGCAGTTTCTTCTTTTATTTCAATGTTTTCTCAAGCCTTTTCTATTAGGGACATCAAAACCGGCCTTGTTTGAGAACGGGTTAGAGATTCTTCATCATCTGTAGCAACTAAAAGGCAGCATAATCTTTATTGCATTGCCTTTGATCACAGGGTGATATGGGAACAGGATTTTCTAAATTGTCGTAAAGGCCCTTTTTCCAGATCTTAGCTCAAATGCAAAAATGCGTATATTGCCAACAATTAATACCATTTTACTCGCAGATTCAAACAAAAACTGTTTATCTAACCTATTACCAGACGACAATTTCCAGATGTAGGCTATCCGTATTCAAAGAAGTTGCAGACAAATTATTCAAAGGACATAGGCCTCTCTATGTAAAACCAATGTAGGAAAGGAAGATCGTCCTTTTTAAAAGCAATTTCACCATTCTCACAATGTTTTCCAAAGCCGTAATATCTTTTGTGGAACAAAAAGGCCAAAATATAAGGGAATGTGTCAAGACCTGCAATGTGTAAGACAGTGAATATCTTGAGTTATGCATCTAAACAGACCGACACAGTTATAAAGATCGAGATCAGACGGACACTTACCGGTGGTACACTGACTTCCGTGAGATATACACGAACACATTCTTCATCCAGCAGATCGCAGAAACGCAAGTCAATCTGTAGAAAATAAAAGTTTATCATTAAAGTTTTATCACATAGCGAGGCCGGATCCAGGATTTTTTTTTTTCGAGAAGACGGCGCAAGTCCAAATAATGACTTTAAATGTGTTTTAAATTATGTAACATAACACTAACGTACATGTATTATATAATTGAGCCAGAATCTGGAAAAACGTCCCTTATAGCATTTGAGACAGTCAGGTTTCAAGATCAGGCGGTGTCTAGATGCAGTCTAACCTGGATCTATGTTACTGTCATATTGCTGCTACAGACCAAAAAGAAGCTATTGGAGAACAACATGGTACATCATCAGACTGTTTGTATACGCAGGCTGATCTTGAACCGTGTTGGGCTCAAAAGCCTTAAAGTACGTTTTTCCAGATCCTGGCTCATATATGATTATAGTCAAACATTAATCTTTGGCCAATGCCGGGGGTCCGGACATTCCCCCATCCCGGTTGGATCCGCACTTGCACAGGGACGCCGTTTGAGGCCCTGCAAGATAAAGACTTGAGAATACATTGTGGAAAATGAATAAATTGCTTGTGACAAGCAATTTCTTCATTTCCCACAATGTTTTCTACCAGAAGAGACAAAAAATCAAATCAATTCACTTCAAATTGTCCTAGACGTTCATTGTCCAGCAGATCACAAAATCGTAAGTCAAACCAAGACTTAATCCTTTGCTAAGCGGCAAAAATTGTGCTCTTCTTCCTAATTTAAAGGTGATGCATATGCCAATTTAAAGTGAATTAAATTCGATAGATTTTTGTTTTTGGGGAAGAAAAAATAGTATGGAAAATGAAGAAATTGCTTGTCACAAGCATTTTACTCATTTTCCACAATGTTAAAAGCGTTAATCTTTTGGGGAGTCAAAAGGCGTCACTGTGTATTGAATGGTTAATCATTTACCAGACGGAACCGCTAATACTCGGACTGTTTCAATTTGCATGTATGCAGACTACACAGTTAATATCAATTCAAATTATAATAGGTAGAAATAATCCATTACCATCCATTGACGACTTTCAGCGCTCCCCAAGACAAATACTTTGGGAAAATCGTAAATACTGAAGAAATTGCTTGCTCGTTACAAGCAATTTCTTCATTTCCCACAATTTTTCTACCAAGAAAGACCAATAAATGTAGAATTCCATTCACTTGAAATTGTCGACTGTAACATCTTTTAATTTGTACCAGTCTGAAATAATGTCGTCTGGTGGTGGGTTAACCCTTTCCCAAACGGCAAAATATTAGGGTGGTCCAAATTCAAAGCTGCAGCTATACTATCTATTTATACTGCCTAACTCCCCTTTCGGGTATTACTGGCAGGTGAAACACAGCATTTGTGTATATTTTAGCACAGAAAATATTGAGACAAAAGGAGAAACTGCTGGTTATCAGCAGTTTCTTCTTTTGTCTCAATGTTTTCCCAAACCATATCTATTAGGGACGTGAAAACCAGGGGCCCGTATTACTAACGATCGTACGTTTGATTTTTGCATAATTACTTGTAACAACAGCCCTGATTGGCTCATTCGGATTTCTCGTGCAATCAGATGTCTTGTTACACAGTTTACACAAAAACTTGATCGTAAGATGTTTAGTAATACGGGGCCCAGGTCTTGTTTGGGAAAGGGTTAAGATACACACCTCGGTAAACAGAACCCTGTAGTACATCTCCATACTCAACACTGCGTCGTTGAAATCTCCTCCTACCAGGGCTATATGACTGAAAAAATTAATATGAGCTAGAATCTGGAAAAAAAATCCTTTATAGCATTTAATCCTTTCCCAAACTTCAACATTCGGAGTGTTCCAATTTGAAAGCCGACACAGACCACAAGATAAATGTTGATAAAGATAGGGTCTTAATATAAAATAATATAGCACATATCGAGACAAAACGGAAAAATGCTGACTATCGGCATTTTCTTCTTTTGCATCAATGTTTTCCCTTGCCTTTTATATTGGGGATGGCATAACCAGGTCTTGTTCGGAAAAGCTTAAATTTTAAAGTCATCCGAGATTTCATCAACATGATCATTCTGACCAAATTTCAGATTGGTCAGGCAAAAATGTGGCCTCTAGAGTGCATACAAGAATTGGCCAGATTGATCGGGCACATTCTTTTGCCGGATTAACTTGAAACTTGGTCAGAATGATTGTCTTAATGAAATCTCGGACGAGTTGGAAATTGGGTCAACTTGGGTGAAAAACTAGGTCACGGGGTCAAATCTTGGAAAAACCTTGTATGCTTTCTAGAGGCCCCGTAAATGAGGTAATTCGCTAATTCAAGCCAGTAGAGCGATACAATCCCTGTTAGGCATCTTGTTATCTTTAAGTACAGACGAAAGTGAATAGTTGTTATACTGCAAGCAACAAGGTCAGAACAGTAACGTACATTTCCATGCCATTTACAGTGTTGGTGATGGGAAGGTGTTACCGAGTTAATATTAAGTGATTGATAGTGTGGGGTTTTAACGCCACTTTCAACAACTGAGGTTGTATCGCTTTGGTACTGAGTCAACAACCTTTATTGACAGACAAGTTGTTTTTGTGCGACTTAAATGTAACGTTCGGATTGCACAATTTCTAAATTCATTCCACAATCTGGTTTATGTGTAGGCCTATTAGTTGCTGATGTCGAAAAAACACATATTGTTTTACACAAAATGATTGCACAATTGCAAAGATCATTCGAATAGGATGTGTGTTGCATCTGAAGTAAAGGAAAGTGTCACTATATCTGCTAGGCTGCTTAAATTAGGTAAAACGCAAAGCTTTGAAATCGCCATGCCACATACGTTACAAAATGTTTCTTTGTGTGCACCACATCCACCATTTTTAGTTTGAAATTCCAGTAAAATATGTTTCCATGGCTTCTGTAAGAAGCAGAGGGTGCAAACCTCAATTTGATTTTGTGCAATATAGACGTAAGTGTGAATTACAGGCTTCTTTGGGGTTCAAAACTGGTTATCTTTGTATATAATTCATATCTTAGGGGCAAGCTGAGTTCATTTCGCCTAAAACGTGTTACAATCACGGAATGATAAAGAAGAAAGCAGACATTGAATGGGGTCAAGAAATCATTTGAGATGAGCCTCGGCCTAGTCTCGTTTCCAAAGAAAAAACTTCATCGATTCAATTTTTCAATTTTCTTACCTTGGGGTCTGTTTTGCACCACAAACCAGCGTTATACACCACACTTTCAGCGTTACCCCAACCACATCCACCAGTAACGATTGGACACGGTGTTTTTGGATGGAAAACATTGCAGGAAATGGAGAAATTGCTTGTCACAAGCAATTTCTTCTTTTTCCACAATGTTTTCCCGAAGCCTTTATCTCTTGGGGAGTCAAAAAGATTCACTGTTTGGTAATGGGTTAATACTTCGAGTATAAACGGTCTGTAACGCAAAATGGATCTTGTGGGAAATGTGGAAGATATAGGCCTATCCTTCCCAGTCAGTCGGAGCAGACATGACAAATTCACGGTGGATAATCAAGTGATGCAATCATTACTGGATATCTTCAATAACTTTGTTAATACGGGACCGATTTGAATTCGGTTACAAGCAGAGAATGTGGACAGACGTCACGCATAAGATTGGCATGGTTGATTTGTTAAAAATCAACTGATAAAAAAATATTGAAAATAAACCACAATGTTGGTTTATCTTCGATAACTTTTTGATCAGTTGATTTTTTTTTAAAAATCCACCACGTCCATATTATTCCTGACATTTTCCCACCTTCTCTGCTTCAAACCGAATTCAAATTGGTCAAGTATTGACAAAGTTATTGGAGATTATCGGATATTCTAAGTCACGTGATTATACACATGCGCGGATACAGAGGGGGCATCAGGGGGTTATGGCCCCGCCCCCTGGAATTTGCCGAAAAAAGGGGTTATCAAAATATTACTGGGTATGTCCCAAATAAGCTGCGGCATTCGTCCTTGTGTACCACGACAAACTGTTTTTATATTTAATCCTTCATGTATATGCATGCGCATATCCAGAGGGTTGGGTCAGGGTTCCTGGGTCAGGGTTCTTGACTCCCTGGCCTTTGGCGAAAAAAGGGGTTAAAGATCGGAACCCCCGTGGGAAAAATACCTGGATCCGCGCTTGATACACCGTGGAATTGTGTACTTACAAATCCCTGACTGTATCGTCCACCACTACAGCTGTTTCTATAACATTACATCCCTCGGGCACTTGACGTCGGTGACGGCTTGATCCTTGCTTCTGTCCCATCAACATTGTGTGATTAAAAGTGGCTTCCATATTTTTGAGGAGCTCTTCGGTGTCCAGTTCGTCGTCTATATCAGCTAAGAATGTTAACAAATACATGTATGTTGAAGCTTCTCTTCAATGACCCATTACCAAACGAAACTTTTTTTAGGTTGGTCCAAATTCAAAGATGTTGCAGACGACAATTTCAAATGAATTGTATTTAAGTTCATTCTGTCTTTTTGAGTAGAAAACATTGTGGTAAATGAAGAAATTGTTTTTCAAAAGCAATTTCTTCATTTACCACAACGTTTTCCAAAGCCATTATCTTGTGAGGAGTCAAATAGAGTCAATGTGTGGTAATGGTTTAACCTCGTAATTACAGGTTTACAAGCTGTATATGGGAGGCTTTGTAGAAAATCGACATAGTATTTATCAGTGTATTACTGTTTTCACTTGACATAGCACTCGCCTTTCAACAAGGCATGTTCATATTTGGCAACAAAAGTCCAGCCAAGATATTAAGGAACATGTTTACAATTTTGCCCTCGTAAACAATGAGGATAGAGTCCTTAATTTTCAATACAACTTCGCGTGTATTGGTTCTAATCTTGCAGACGTGACGCACCTGCAAGATTCGAACCATCACATGTAAAATTACAGTAGTTTTGAGTTTGATATTGGTTTTCTAACATAATATTATGTACATTTTGTTAACATAATTCCATAATATCTTGACCGGACTGTAGTTTATCATACATCATTGAAACTTAAAGGGGCATAACGTTCCAGTTTCATTTATAAAGTATGTCTTGATGCAAAGATTTGTTATTCTAATGCATAGAAATGCTATCATTTTTTTGAAATTGTTATTTGTAAGAGAAAATGCGCCTTTAAAGTTGAGACAGAAATTACAAATTCCATGTAGGCCTAAAACTAAACTAATTTTATTTATTATCATTTATTATTATCTATTTATAAATGGTAGATATAAGATCATGTCTTGATTTGTGCTTTTCCAGATAGAGGAAATTTTACTTCAAAGAAGAAGAAAAAGTCACAGGGACCACGTCCAGTGTCAATGCAAGATGGGGGGGGGGGGGGGGCAGTGACCTTTTATGACTTTAAGGTAGTATGAGATTCGCGCGACGTCAGAATTATTCATGCGACGTCGAAAACATTCGGCGGTAGAACTTTCCACCGCCGAATGTTTACGACCGCGCCCGAATAAGTTCGGATACGTAACGACGATGTTCGAAAAATCCGATGATTTATTAATCTCAAGATGGCCACATTACGGGTATTCTACCTTAAAAACTCTGTTAAAATGCATGACATATGTGCTGGTGCATTTCCATGCAATAGTCTTGGGTAATTTAAACTTGTTCTAGTTAGCGGCGCTGTGTAAAGACTTTACTAAGTTTTCGAAGTACTGCAGTTGACACTCGTTATGTCAACATCGGATGAGTCGAATTTTTGTCGATGTAAAAAATTATCCCGTCCTCATCGATGGATTTCACATAAATGTGAAAAAGAATAATTTTGAATTAGATATAGTCATTGAACTTTAGTAGGACAATGGAGAGAAATTGCTCGTTTCGAGTAATTTCTTTCCTTTTCCTACTTTATCTCTATCATAAACGCACTTGAGGACAAACTAAAATGTTCAAATGTCATGAACATCAAAACTGTACTAAATCGGATGAGTCGAACTCCGGATATTTCGATTACGGCCCCTTTGACTTCGACACAACGAGAGTCGACTGGACATGTACGTCCTATGATACAGACAGACGTGTGGTACTTGCAACAAACAGAAATAATCTAGTATTAACCCTTTCCCAAACGACAAAATTTTGGGGTGTTCCAATTTGAAAGCTGCTGCGGATGGTAAAATGTTTGTTTTTTAACAAGAAAATTGTGTACAACATAGCCCAGAAATTATTGAAACAATAAGAGAAAATGCTGATTATCAGCATTTTCTTCTTTTGCTCAATGCTTTCTCAAGCCTTTTCTTATAGGGATGTCAAAACTAGGTCATATTTTGGAAAAGGTTAAGGCAATCTGATAGATATGGCTGCAAAAAGGAAACCGCATTTCAAAAACAATCAATTTAATTTTTTTTAATTTTTTAAATTTTGTATTGAAAGAAGACAAAAACAGCAACATTAGAAATTTGTTAGAAAAATATTGAAACTAATGAAAACAAGAAAACCCACCTGATTTCACTAGCTTTGAGAGATCCATAGATTCAATAGGTAATTCATCAATGGTCTCCACAATATGTAATGTATCTGGCTTTCTGGTTGGGGATATTTTAAACTGTAACTTGTGTACACGAAACTTTCCATGCTGTAAACAAAGAGTATGTCGATGCTTTTCAACAAGAACCTCGTAACTGCAACTTGTTTTATGCTGCAGTTGCGATGTTGTTGTTAAAAAGAACCGACGTAGGTATTTATTATCTGGTCTAATGCTGTAAGCATCATATTCCTGTTGTGAAAAACGATTTTGCAGGCAATATAGACTAAAATCAGCCAGCAAAACAAAAGAAATTTCCGCGACATAACTTGTGTCGGACTTTTCTTTTTGAATGGGACAGCGCTTTGATGTAAATAGCGACATCCAAATATCAACGAGCGAATTTTCATAAGAAGACTCGGATTACTGGAAGTGTTCTGCGGGTACGGACTAAAATGATAATTAAAAGGGGCCAATTGTAGATGGAATATTCTATGATTATAAGACATACCAAATCACAATTTCCTGTTTCTTCGTCACAATGCACTCCGATAACTGCTGACGTCACAGAATCGATGTACATGCCATAAGATTTCTGAAAATAAAAGAATAACGTGTTCACTACGGGGATGAAGTGAAACATGGTGGGTAATCACGCGATACAACAGTTTCAGAAAATCTTAAATAATTTTGTTCATATGGGGCCGATTTGAATTCGGTTTGAAGCAGAGAAGGTGGACAGACGCCATGCATTACATTGTAAATGGACGTAATGGATTTTTGATAAATCAGCTGATGAAAAGGTTATTGAAGATAAAACAAAAACTTTGGTTTATATTCAATAACTTTTTTATTAGCTGATTCTTTAAAACCCGCCATGTCCAATTAATTCCTGGAATTGCCCTACATTCTCTGTTTCAAACCGAATTCAAATTGGTCAAGTATATATTAAGAAAATTGTTGATGATTTTCTAAAATTCTTAGTCACGTGATTATCCACCGTGCAAAAGATGACCGCTAAAAACACTCGGTTCTGCAGTTATTTAAGATGAAGGAGACCCGTTGGCTAAAACAACAGTTACTGATTTTGTTGTTATGAAAAACCACCACTCCCGTTCAAATTAAGGTGGAATACCCGTAATATCGCCATTTTGAGATTGATAAAACATCCGATTTTTTTCTAACTGTGTCGGTATGTATCCGATTCGGATGCGGCCGTTAACATTCGACGTCGTCCGAAATATTTCCGACGTCGTGCGAATCTCATACATAGCCTATACATAGCCTATACGAGGGTTGTCCGGAAAGTTCGTGGACACAGTTCAATACATAAAAATGAGAAAGGAAAAATATATCACACAAACATGATTTCATTAATCAATATCCTAGAAACAATATTTGAAAATTTGAATGAATTCCCTCCATTTTTGACAGAATTACATAGATTTTTGTGAAGACGGTTGAGGCACCCCGGAGCACGGAATGACGTTACGTCGTTCCAGCGACGAAAAAGTGACTTTGCCTCAAAGACTTGTGTTGCTCTATTTTCTTCGAAGAGCAGTCTAGGCACCCATCGTGCACACATTTTTTATGTTCAAATGTTCCGTGAGGATTTTGTTAACAATTGTTTTTGACAGTTCACATTTTTGTCCGATATTTCATATCGTATTTTGCCTATCGTCATTCACGACGTCACTCGCCAAATTAACATTTTTATCCGTTATAACACTCGGTCTTCCCGACCTCAAATGTATAGTTGTTTTCTCTGAAACGTTTGTACATTTTGCAAACACGAATACGTGAAACACATGAGCTCCTCGTAGAAGAATTAACTAATTCCCTAGTCTCTGCAGGCATTTTCCTAGTTCCACGCAAAATTTCACACGAACGCGCTGCTCCACCCAAACGTCCCACGTCGTCATTTTTGACAGATTTTTTCCATATCAGACTTCTTTAAATTATCATCAAATGTTAATTTCTAAAGTGATAACTTTGGAATCAAAACAATATTGAGTCGGAATGTGACGTAAGATTTTCATACATTTATCATTATGTTTCCCGCCAATTTCATGCGTTAAGTCATATTTTAAAACACAGATATGGGTAACCAAAAAGCTCAAATTTTGACGTGCTCCGGGTACCCCTATGTAGAGTTGTTAAAGGTCCTATCGCAAAATAATTGCATATAAAATATGTTTCTTTTTGACGTAAAAGTACTTGATAGTTGTTGAACTTGCATGTGATATAGATATTTTCACGAAGAAAGTATTGTAAAGCAAAATAAATTATGTGTCCACGAACTTTCAGGACAACCCTCGTAAATGCCACCACTGAAGAGCAATGTCTCAAAAAAGGCAAAGTTTCTTGGATCAAGAGCAACCTATAAATGCCACCACTGAAGAGCAATGTCTCAAAAAAGCCAAAGTTTCTTGGATCAAGAGCAATGGAAATGATTTAAAAAAGTATCAATGTACATCATCCCCACATAGGCAGACAAACGGTGCAAGTCACTGTCATCTTCCGATCACACAGCAGGGAATAAAATAAATTGAATTGCAAGGACAATAAGAAAAAAAAAAGAAAGAAAATAAATTGAAAAAAAAGAACAAAAATGATTCAGTGGAGAATTGAACTTCGAACAGCAAGATTTCTAACCCTATTTCGCTACCAGTTTAGCTACAGATGCGTCAACATTTAGTGTCCAACATCGAGAAAGTTAAAAGAAAATCCTGGCATACATATTGTCGGATGAACTCGTTCAAGCAAGTATGCAAATGAAGCCGGTAATTCCGCGAATCACGCACAGGCTGATATTAGGTATTATATTTTTCATACTTCCCAAAAGTCCCTTTTTGCAAGAAGGCCCGCATTGGAAACGACATTTAACTCTTCTCATGTTGTTCCCGTCCATTTACTGTCATGACCAAAGCTTTGTCAGACAGTATAGACTAAGATCAGCCTGCACAGATGTGCTGTCTGATCTTAACCTACACTGCCTGTTTATTTCTGCATTATTGTGGCAAAAACTTGAGCTAATATACTAGGACAAAAAAGATACGCAATCCCAATTTTTCATGATATTTTCGTCAAAATATGTTTTAATGGATATTGAGTACATTTTTATTATATCTGCATCCATACGCATAAGTATAGTGTCATTTTCTTCAGATGTCGTAAATTCATCAAGTGATACGTAGTAAATTGTTAAAAATTAAATTTTCCCATGATGTGTTTTCTAAGTGACTAATATTGAAACAAATTTTCTTCAAACACAAGCTTAAACATAGACCAAGAGGAGGTCAAAGCGTTCATGCACATTTTCACAACACGCATAGCACGGCTACGCCAAAACCAGCGTCAAAATGTAGTAAGGATGCTGTAAGGTGGAAAAAGTCAAAATGTTGTCGCAAGACATTGGTGGGGCAAAAAGTCGACACATTTTCGACTGTATACGCTGTTGGCTCTCAATGGGATCACAACCGATCGAGCACGGATCGGACGTGCACGCGATATGACGTCAAGGCAGGACCGTATCACTAGGTTAACACCATCTACAGGATAGGTTTGAGACTGTAACGGAGACCGATAATAAATCGCATGGACTTCACAACATTCGATTATCGGACCAAACTGAACGAAACAGATTGTATTTTTCGACCTACATACAAATTGTGTTGACACCCGGTGTGAACAAGGTGTTTTCTTATTAATGGAATTTGTAACCAACAAGATTTTGTGAACTTTACAAGGTGAAGTGTTATTGCTTTAAATGTATAACATTTTGTTTAAATCTGATTTAAAGTCTTTGCATAAGATGGAATTGAAAAGAAAGTTGCGTTTCTTTTTTTGTCCAGTATATTATTGAAATATCTCTTAAATTGGGAGTTTGTTTGAAAAAAAAATTGAAAGTCAGCAGGACAAGGATTAATGCCGTTCATAAACAGAAGTTTGAGCGTACCTTTCCATCTCGGTCTCCATTGTATGCGAATTGTTTCCCATCTTTATCAGCGATGGTCATTTTAGGTCGGCTACTGTGGTGTTTACGTAGACGAAGCGGCACACGTATATCTCGCATGAGTAGATCGTACTTCAGAACGTCGGGCGATCCGGATGGGTCGTCAGCGTCGCGTCTGTATCGTAATAATGGCTTATCTACTTGCTCCACAATAATCATCTCTGCAGGGAATCGGTAAAAATGCATTAATTTCACCAGACACTAAACAACGAAGTTTTAGGATGGCACAAAATCTAAATACAAGTGTAGCATACGACAAATTCTTTTCGACAGCAAAAATGCTTTGTTGATTTACCATTTCCATACGGCCAAAATTTCAAACTCGTCCGATTTTAAAGATGTTTCAGTTGACAAATCAAGTTGAGGGAATGTTACAAGTTTTAGTTTCTGTGTAGAAAAGATTGTGGGAAATGAATAAATTACTTGTGACTATCAATTTCTTCATTTTCCACAATGTTTTCCGAAGCCATTTTCTTGTGAGGAGTGAACAACCTGTATTTTTAAGTGCATGTCATATGTAGTTTACTGCATCGCCAGTTTTAGAATGAACGAATATTGGCTAAAACTGCATGAGAATTTGATAAACATCCGACGTCATATAGGATGAGATATCCCACCTACTTTGAATTTAATATTATGTTCCAAACCAAAGATCTGTTTGTCAATATGCTAGTGGCCAGGTGGGTCACGGAGAGCGCTTTATTGATACTTATCCTTCATAAGAAAGATATATTCATTTTGGGAAGCAAATTTTGCAAAATTTGCTTCTCTTTACAGCCGCCTTTCTCTGCACTTCACCATTCTCTGCATACCACACAATATCTTCCGGTCCTCCTCACTATAAATAGTTCTATCAAAAGCAAAGATTGGTGAGGTAACAGTCATTCAGATATTCAATATGTAAGTCTGAAGTTATGTGTAGATATTGAATTGTCACTGAAAATGAAACATTCAATTAATCATGTCTCTATGAGAAGAAAAGACCGGCGTAGTAATTTGCTTTATTATGGTTCAAAGATCAGTTTAATGCCCTTCCTTGTAAATGGGTCAGTCAAGTTTACTGAACTATGAAAATTCAAAGTTATAAATAGATGCATGGAATCAAAGTATTCAAGGTATTCAAATGGATAATCAAAGTACCTAATCAAAGTACTCTACGAATCAAAGTATTCAAGGTATTCAAATGGACAATCAAAGTACCTAATCAAAGTACTTCTTGACAGGCCTACAATAATAACAAACTTGCTTCCCAACAGTACTTTCAGTACTTTGATTGATAATGGTTATACCAATAAAGAAACATAGACCATGATTTCTTCAATATCTTTAGTGGTACAAAAATACAGAAAACTTAGATTTTCGAACAACAAAAGTGACATCAGTAATTATTTTTTTCATAGCTTGCATATTATCATTTATTACTGCGCATTGTTTAAATAGAACTCATACTTGGGTATATAGTTTTTAAACACCCGTTTTGATTCCCCGCCATCGGGAGCTTTAATTCATTACCAAACGGCAAAAAAAATAGACTAGTTCAAGTTCAAAGATATTATAGACTACAGTTTCAAGTGCATGAAATTTATTTTTTCTTTTGTGGCAGACATACAGTCAGAAATGAATAAACTGCTTGTACAATCAATTTCTTCATTTTCCAGAACGTTTTCCAAAGCCACTTTATTGTAGGGAGTCAAAAAGAGTCAATGTGTGGGAATGGGTTAACAACACGCTTCTTGATTCTACTTTGTGCTTTCACGTGCTGATCTAGATCCTTGACAACTCAACCTGCAGTATAGGCAATCCTTCGAAATCAAAGTATATCTTAAAACACGGTTGGGATCCACGAGATATACAGTCGTCCGAACTTCTAAACGGCCACCCTACAGCGACAACTTTAAAAAATGGTATACTCCGTAAATATTGACCTGAACCTGTTGAATATGTAATGAGTAATTGTGATGCGAAATAACCGCTCTCCGACGTATATTGACACGGGGAGCACGTGCAGAATACAAAGTCCCAATGCTTATGGAAACTATCGACGCTGCTCGACAGTGAGGATTGCTGGCAAGTATTGGTTATACCGTGTCACAATTACTCATTGCATATTCGTCGGGTTCAGGTCAATATTTACAGACTATAGCATTTCTACGCATTAGAATGACCAATCTTAGCGTCAAGGCATACTTAAGAAAATAAATTTGGAATGTGATGTCACTTTAAAGAGACATTTCATTCTCATTTCATTTTTTTAAAATATGTTGTGATGGCAAGTTTGGGTATTCTTCCGACCATAAATGCAATCAGTTTTATTTTTTTTTTGAAGTTGTTGCTGATAAGCGAAAAATACGCCTTTAAAGTTGAGATAGAAATGACAAATTCCATATAATCTGAACTATTGTCCACAAGAATTTGTTTAATTTTAGCACAAAAATATATATTTCTCCTACACGGTGCAATATTTTGGCTAGTCTGGCTTACCTGCCCCTAATACTGCGTTATTGGGTCAGGAAGACACCAGTAATGGCGACGTCCATTGCACTGATATTTTAACAAAGGTAAAGAATAAAGTTCTTTAATTTTGTGAGCAGAGAAGGGTCATTAGAAGAGTAGATAGGTTTCGGTATATTTTTAACTCCAGCAATAAAAGTTTAACATGACCGCAACGTTAACCCGAAATAAAACGGTTTTAAATTATGTACATGAAAACTATATGACGGCAATTTGGATCCAACTCTGCACAGTAGTCCGATTAGCTCAGTGGTTAGAGCGTCTACTTTGAAATCCAGAGGTCCCTGGTTCGAATTCCAAGAGTGTAACATGTTTTAGCCACACCCCCTTTCTTTTTACATTTTTCATACCAAATGGTTCTACAGATTGCAAAGACGTAATAAAAACACAATTACCAATTATGTTTTAATTGCATCTTAGTGATTTCCAGAATAGTTTGGTTTGAGAAAATGTATTAAAGCAAAATGTAGACGAAAAAAACATTTGCCCAACGTGGGATTCGATCCTTGGACCTCTGGTGACGAAGTCAGACGCTCTACCACTGAGCTAATCAAACTACTGGAATGATGTTCGTCCAAATTGCCTTAATAAGTTTTCATGTACATAATTTAAAACCGTTTTATTTCGGGTTTGCGTTGAGGTCATGTAAATCTTTTATTGCTAGTATTAAAAATATACCGAAACCTATCTACTCTTCTAATGACCCTTCCCTGCTCACAAAATTTAAGAACTTTGCTCTTTATCTTTGTAGTGAAATCTCTCCACTGGAGGCCGCCATTGTTACTGAATGCCTGACGTACTAAAATACATAGTACGACAGGGAACCAGACTATATTTTGGCTTGAAATTTTCAGAATGTTCATAGGAAATATGCTCTTTCAGATGAAAATAAAAGTAAAATTTATCAAAAATAAATGTGAATAGTCACTCTAAAAGGTTAGATGAAATCATGCCACATACCTTTCCAAGCAAAGGTAACATCGCAGATCAGCACGACTAAGATCAGGCTGGGTAGAATCCTCATGTTGGACACACTTATTTCCATCTTGAATCTTATGGCGCTTTAGAAATTACAAGAACAATAGGGGAACGTTTAAAAAATTATTGGTGTTAATACAAAATCTCGTATCTACAGCTTTAATCAAGCTGTAAATACTGTGTTTTGCAATAACATCAACAATATATGAGAATGGTTCTTGTGTCCGTTCCTGGGTTTAGAAAAAAACACCTTAAAGTGCAGTTTTTCGTCACTTCTCGACGAAAACCTCGTAACTACAGCTCAAAAGAAGCTGCAGTTTCGAGATTTTCGTTGAAAAACGTCGATTTGCAAAAAAACAAGCCGTTTAAGCTGTAAGCAAAATGGCTGGGCACGAAAAGTATTCTCATATCGAAATGTTGCACCAAACGCCTTGGATATGATACCTTAACCCTTTCCCAAACAAAAAGATAATGTGGTCCGATTTAAAGCTTTTGTAAACGACAAGTTATTGTATATAAAACTTGGATTGGTGTACATGTCGCACAGAAAATATTCAGATAACAGGGGAAAATGTACTTGTTTGGGAAATGGTTATTGAGTGAAAAGCAATACTCCTGATTAGGGTTTCTTTGTCAATTTGTGTTTAAAGTGCGATCTATGAGTAAAAAAAAACGTGTTAAAATCCAAAAATAACTTGTAAAGTAAATTTCTTCAAACTCAACAATTTGATTGCTTTATTCAAACTTTTCTTTGGAAGTTTCATGCTAATTTAATACTCAAAATACATTTGGTCAGTTGAAATCACACATCTAATACGACCGCGTGCCTTCCTTACCCTATCAACTTTTTTGCATTATCCACACATTTTGTTTCTATCCAAATTTCTCTCCTGCTACCTGTCACACAAACGTTGAGACAATTGCGAAATCTGAAGGACGATTACGTTTTCTACCAAACTAATCAAAGTATCGTCGCTCTTTTGACGCAAAACTCGTAACTGCAGCTTGCTTCAAGCTGCAGTTACGAGTTTTTCGTTGAAAAGCAGTGGTATTTAATGTATGAATTACGCATACAAATCGTGGAAGTGCGCTCGAAAGGAAAATTACATTTAACCTGTTGGCTATTCATGTATTCTGAATATTTTGTTAAACTGATTATCTTTTCTATTCACAAAACATTTTATTCATCGAATCTCTTAATCCATATTACACAACAAGTCATCCGATTGGACGAGACGCATGTCCAGGTAAATCGGATGAATTGTTACAAGTAATTCTAAATGTAGACTTGAAACTAGACTCAGATTTTTTATGTCCATTATTATAATGGACATGAAAAATCTGAGTCTGGTTTCAAGTAATGGCATTATAGAAAGAGCTTGAGAAACAAAATGCGTAATCGCAGACATTCATAAATCGTCTCAAAGTTATTGGTGTTTTATTGCTCACGTATCAACGTCCGGAAAGGAGCCTTTACAGCAATTGAGACCAACATACATCTGGATCAGTCTGCTTATTACACACATTATAATAGATTTCGTGAAGGTTGAATCCCGTGTTTGCGCCTCATCAAAAGAAATAAAGAACTGTGTGGCACAGTATCACTGTTTTGTTAGCGAAATGATAATTCATGTATGTCTTTGGCCATTTAGTGATGTACACACTATAGAGGCTAAGGAAAATATTGTTGAAAATGAAGAAGTTGCTTGTAACAACAAATGTCTGCATTTCCCACTTTTTCAACCCAGAATACCACAATACAGAACTAGTGCCACTCAAAAGAAAGTGTGCATGTGGGAGCTCTGTGGATAAGGCGAAAAATCCCCCTAAAATGTTTAAACCGAGAAGTCAATTTTCACACTTTGCAAATTGAAAATTACTTCTTTTTGGTAAGATGTAGAGTAGAGGAGGGTAATCTCGACATGTACTTTTCGTCATTCTCAACACGTTTTAAAGGTAATTCAAGTGACGTCACATTTTTGCAATTTTCGACAAGGGTAGTCTGCCTAGAAAACCAACAACACTTTAATTCACCTTATGACATAGATATGTCATTTTGGGTCATTTTTGCTTCTCATACTTCATTGTTTAAGTTCAAACAAATAAAAAAAATCTTAACGTGGAAAAAACTGGACCGAATGTCGTTTATTTGTTGATACGACGAATAAAATGAGTACTCACAATGTAGGATTTGTTGAACAATAAATGGTATTTTGTATTTTAAGAAGTCTACAAATGCCTTTCCTAAAGCTTTTAACAGTTTCCCGAAAAGTGAAATTTGGACCGTTCTGGCTTGAATGGTGTTGCAGACGACAGACCTGATATTGATACAAATCATCTCATTTTCGCACAGTATGGCGAAGAAAAAAACGAGGAAAAAATGAAGGAAATGCTGATTTTCTGCCTTCTCGTCTTATGTGTCACGGATTTTGTGTCAAAACAGGGTCTTGTTGGGAAAAGTATTAACCAATGACCAAACGACAAAATTTTAGACTGGTCTAAATTTAAAAATGTTGCAGACGACAATTTCAAATGAATGAAATTTAGATTTATTTGACCTTTTTAAGGAGAAAACATTGTGGGAAATGAAGAAATTGCTTTTCACAAGTAATTTCTTCTTTTTCCACGATGTTTTCCATCGCCATAATCTTGTGCGGAGTCAAAAAGAGTCATTGTGTGGTAATGGGTTAAAGAAATGGACCAATGGAGAGTAAACAATATTTTTTTCAATTAACCCTTTTCGAAACGACGAAATTGTAGGGAGTTTTAATTTGATAGCTCCTGTCCACGTCAAAATTCATGTTGATAAAGGTAAACTTTGTTTGACATAAGCTTTGAAAACATTTAGACAAAATGAAAGAAATGTTGATCATCAACATTTTCTTCTTTTGTCTCAAAGTTTTTCCAAGCATTATCTGGTAGGGATTCAAAACGTGGTCTTTCATGGGAAAGGGTCAACCCATTACCTAAACATTGACTCTGTTTAAACTCCCTAAAAGAACGAAACGTAAGAAAACATTGTGGAATATGAAAAAAATGCTTGGGAAAAGAAGTTTCTTTATTATTCACACATAGGCGTACGAAGAGGGGGGCGGGGGGGGGGGGTTCATAAACCTTCCTACGCCACAGTCACAATGTTATCTACACAAAAAGCCCGGAAATTTAACATTTCATTCACTTGAGATTACATTTATCTTTGAATTTGGACCAGTCTAAAATTTTGCCGTTTGGTTATGGGTTAACCCTTTCCCAAACAAGACCTGGTTTTGACGTCCCTAATAGAAAAAGCTTGAGAAAACATTGAGACAAAAGAAAAAACTGCTGATAACCAGCAGTTTCTCCTTTTGTCTCAATATTTTCTATGCCATATTTTACACAAAATATGTCTTTAAAAAATTCATTTTTTTTTCATTTGTGGCAGTTTTTGAAGTGGATCACCCTTAAATTTTGCTGTTTGGGAAAGGGTTAAGACTAGAATTTCTCATATACGTGTGCCTCACCTGTGTATCTATAGACGTCAGTTAGAATTCATGTTTAAAGTATCCATTCATATTTCTATTATTGTCATTCTCGTTACCATGGACACCACGTAAAATCTTCCAAAAATTGGTAGCATTTATACGCATAAGAATAAACAATCTTTGCATCAAGATATACTTTAAAAATGCAATTGGAATGTGATGTCCCTTTAAAAAAATCTAACAAAAGTGTGTTTATGAAAGATTGCCATTTACATTCAAAATAGCATTTCGGGGGGCGGGGATAGGTTACGCATTGGGATAGAATACACGGCTACACCCCATTTGTACAGGAATTGGAAACCTTGTTATTATTTATAAGTGAATGATGTTCTATTGTTCTGTCCCCTTCTTATTATTCCGATCTGATATTAATTCTTTGATAATTATTTGTTTGTTCTGAAAAAGGGTCAATCATGATAAACTAATGACAACTTCGACTTTAAAAATAGCAAACATAAGACTTCATTAGAGAGACAGATAAGTAACGACTCACATCTGATTCTTGCCATTTCAGGTTGACTTCGCTTAATCACACACTCGCAATGTGAAGGATGCAAAGTATCTCGATGCAATCGTGAAAGAATAATAAAGAGGAAACTTTTTGAATTACACACCAGTCAATCCGTTTGGTCGAGAAATATGTCTCGTCCTATCAGTTGGCTTGTAATGTAATTTGAATTCAGAAATGAAAGTGAATACGGCTACTGATGTAACTTGCAGTCAGTGGACAGTGCAGAAGTGGTGGAGATATAAAAGTTAAACATTTTTAAAGTCTACAATGAATCAGTATCCACAAGAGTTTAAGATTGTGATGGGATTTTTGTTCATTATTGAGATATTTACGGGCGGTGGATTAAACATGTTTGTGATATTCCGGAGACTGAACACAAAACTGAGCCGCCAGAGTATGGACGGACGTAACTTTATCGCGGCGTTACAGTATATCGACCTTATCATCAGCGTGACGGCGATCCCGATGGCGTTCCTGGTGCTGGTTCTGGACGTGGAACATACACGCGTACCCTGTCTACTGAAGGAGAGTATCGTGATGCTGGCGAGCTCTGGTAGCTCTGTCTGTGTTATGATGATCAGTATTGATCGATACTTCGCTATTGTCATGCCAACCAAACGAAGAAAAAAACGAGGAAAAAATGAAGGAAATGCTGATTTTCTGCCTTCTCGTCTTATGTGTCACGGATTTTGTGTCAAAACAGGGTCTTGTTGGGAAAAGTATTAACCAATGACCAAACGACAAAATTTTAGACTGGTCTAAATTTAAAAATGTTGCAGACGACAATTTCAAATGAATGAAATTTAGATTTATTTGACCTTTTTAAGGAGAAAACATTGTGGGAAATGAAGAAATTGCTTTTCACAAGTAATTTCTTCTTTTTCCACGATGTTTTCCATCGCCATAATCTTGTGCGGAGTCAAAAAGAGTCATTGTGTGGTAATGGGTTAAAGAAATGGACCAATGGAGAGTAAACAATATTTTTTTCAATTAACCCTTTTCGAAACGACGAAATTGTAGGGAGTTTTAATTTGATAGCTCCTGTCCACGTCAAAATTCATGTTGATAAAGGTAAACTTTGTTTGACATAAGCTTTGAAAACATTTAGACAAAATGAAAGAAATGTTGATCATCAACATTTTCTTCTTTTGTCTCAAAGTTTTTCCAAGCATTATCTGGTAGGGATTCAAAACGTGGTCTTTCATGGGAAAGGGTCAACCCATTTCCTAAACATTGACTCTGTTTAAACTCCCTAAAAGAACGAAACGTAAGAAAACATTGTGGAATATGAAAAAAATGCTTGGGAAAAGAAGTTTCTTTATTATTCACACATAGGCGTACGAAGAGGGGGGCGGGGGGGGGGGGTTCATAAACCTTCCTACGCCACAGTCACAATGTTATCTACACAAAAAGCCCGGAAATTTAACATTTCATTCACTTGAGATTACATTTATCTTTGAATTTGGACCAGTCTAAAATTTTGCCGTTTGGTTATGGGTTAACCCTTTCCCAAACAAGACCTGGTTTTGACGTCCCTAATAGAAAAAGCTTGAGAAAACATTGAGACAAAAGAAAAAACTGCTGATAACCAGCAGTTTCTCCTTTTGTCTCAATATTTTCTATGCCATATTTTACACAAAATATGTCTTTAAAAAATTCATTTTTTTTTTCATTTGTGGCAGTTTTTGAAGTGGATCACCCTTAAATTTTGCTGTTTGGGAAAGGGTTAAGACTAGAATTTCTCATATACGTGTGCCTCACCTGTGTATCTATAGACGTCAGTTAGAATTCATGTTTAAAGTATCCATTCATATTTCTATTATTGTCATTCTCGTTACCATGGACACCACGTAAAATCTCGTTTATTATATGTTTCTTTGATATATTAACATGATGTACACACGGCTATTAAAGGAGTAAAGCCTTTATTTGGTTTTATAATGTTTGTGGTAAGAAATTCCTCTGTCTTTGTTGTAATTATGTTCTATTAAATCTGCTCTTTGTCTTAGCCCTTTCCCAAAAGAAAAAAAATAGGGCGATGATATACAAAAACTGCTACAGACGACAAAATGGATACTGATAAAGTAAGGATTCGTGTGTGATATTAAACCATAGAAAATATTAAGACAGAAAGAGAAAATATTATTAGCATTTTCTCCTTTTGGCTCGATGTTTTCCAAGCCTTTTCGGCAAAGGATTTCAAAAACATGCCTTGTTTGGGAAACGATTATCAATAGTTGTAACAGTTTACACGAGTTAAACCAATTCCCAAAAGGCAAAGTGTTATTTATGTTTAATTTGAATGGAATTACAGACAATAAAATACATATGTAGATGTTTGTATAGAATATAACACAGAAAGTATTGAACAAAAGGAGAAAATGCTGATTATTAGGATTTTCTTCTTTCGCGTCATTGTTTTACCGTGACGGTCGTCTTTTCTAAAAGGGGCGTCAAAACCATTTCTTATCTGGGAAAAGGTTAAAGGAGTTGCAGATAACAAAATGATTTATTTCAATAGTAAAGGACTGGTATCCTATAATATCTGTAGAAAATATTGAAAGAATAGGAAAAATGGTTGATCACAAGCATGTTATCTATTTTCTCAACGTTTTTCAATTTAATTTCTACATGGGAAATCAAAATGAGGTCTTGCTACGGAGAACGTTAGTGAACAATCAAAGAAGTTTTTTTTATGTCAATTTCATGGATAGTGTTTCCCCATGCAGTGCAAAACTGCCGTCACCATAACATGTAAATTTTCTTCCAAATCCTCGTAACTACGACTTGTTTAAGCTGTATAGATACAGGATTTTTAACCCATTACCAAATGACAAAATTTGATGGTGATCCAAATTCAAAGATATTGCAGACGACAATTTCAAGTGAATGAAATTCTACATTTTTTGGTCCTTTCGGGTAAAAAAACATTGTGTGAAATGAAGAAATTGCTTGTCACAAGCAATTTCTTCATTTTCCACGATGTTTTCAAAGTAATGATTTTGAAGGGAGTCAAAAAGAGTCACTTTGTGGAAATGGGTTAAGAGAAGCGACTATAAGCCGAGTTTTGACTCATTACAAAGGTGTGAGTTATTTTCATGACACGTATTTTTTGCGCTTTTATATTACGCTTTCCTAAACACGACCTGGTTCCAGATAGAAACAAGGCTGGGGTTGACTCTCCTAATAGATAGAAAAGCTCGGAAAAAACATTGAAGCAAAAAGAAAAAGAAAAGAAATGAAGGATAATCAACAATTTCTCTTTTTGTTTCTATATTTTCGTTGACCTAGCTTAGATACATATTTTCTGTTTTTGACACCATATGTTCAGCCGTCTGCACCTCCTTTCTAATTTAAGCAGTCTAGAATTATGGGTTTTCAATCTTGAAAGGATTCGCATAGTTACATTTTAAAGTTCATTGTATCTGCAAATTGTACGCTTTGCTGTGTATAAAGTATTGAGGGGGCATGAAAAAGTGGTTGTTATAAGCATTTTTTTACTTATAAATTGTAGAGGGGCTTTTTAAAGCGTTCATATGAGGGAATGGATTAAATGAATTATAAATTTCCATTTTCTCTCAAAATTTTGAACATTTTCTCAAATTTTGTTTTGCTATATGACCGTTTAAGCAATGCATTGTTAAGGACAGCTTATAGCTAATCAGATAAGTGCAAAGATCATGGTGATGCAAGTACCAAACTTGGCACATACAATTAAAAGACCGTGCAGTTTAATTCAATTCAAATCCATACACTTTAGTTCTGACTTGAATAATGGCCGTTCCTCGTCATAAACACATATCAACAACATATTTATAACATAAAAAGACAAAATGTAACATATAAACAGGAGAGAAAATTCTTTATGAAAAATAGTAGAAGAATAGACCAAAAAAGGAAGAGAAAAAAATCATGCGAAAGATGCTTAAATTAATCAATATACTATTCTTTAAAAAAGAACATGCTTGGTTGTGGAAAATGCAAATGGCAGAAATATAACAAACCAGAAATAACGTATGAATTTACCAACCTGAAGGGGTAGATCATTTATGTTCATTGTTAGCACTCATCGAGCTTTATCAAGCACCGTACAACCGGCTGCGTCGATAGTCAGCGAAGACAGATTCGGCATCTGATGTCAGGCACACGATAGGTCAAATTAATTTGCTTTTTATAAATAAACGAAAGGATATATGGTATTCTAAAGTTGATAAATACGAGTGTAAGAGTTCGGTGCTTCTACAAAATAAACAATTCCACGTATCCCTCTCAAACAAGGTCGCAGTCATTAATTATTTCGGAGAAATTCCTACAAAAATTTACGAAATTTGACTTCGTTCTCGAATATTTCGCATTTCTCTTGTACGCGAACAAAGTTTAATCATAGTACATTCCAAATTTGAAGCCGTATTTCCAAACAATCGCCGACTCTCATCTGTCTTCGACGTAGCCGGTTGTACGGTGTGTTCAACACCTCCTACCAAGACTTTTCACATTTGACCTTGACCTTGGAGTTTGCCATACTTTTAAAAATCTTTAACCTAGCCTTTATCTTATGTCCTATACACCTACAGCATTGATTTTTCACACATAGACACCTCCTACCAAGACCTTTCACATTTGACCATGACCTTGAATATTGCAACCTTGACCTTGGGATTTGACCTACTTTTAAAAAACTTAAAGCATGCATATATCTCATGTCCTATTACACCTACAGCCTTGATTTTTCACACATGGACACCACCTACCAATACCTTTCTTATTTGACCTTGACCTTGGACCTAGTGACTTGACCTTGGACTTTGACCTACATCAAATGTAGGCCCTTGACGGGGCATATATGTTTTACAAACATCTCTCGTCTTCTTTTTTTATCATGGTTCTTTAAAACACATGAAGCGTTTTTGTGTACGTATCATTACCGATCTTACGTTTAACTGTGGAAAATGAATAAAGGCTTTGTATCTTTTATGAACTGTATAAAGTGACAATTCGCATATAATTTTTATTAATTGTATTTTTATCTGAAAGAGCATATTTTCCTTTGAAGATTCTGAAAAGTTCAAGCCAAAATATTGCGCCATTTACAAGAAATATAAATAATATATATGTTTGTGCTACACTTAAACAAATTGATGTGGATATCCGTTCAGATTTATGTGGAATTTGTCATTTCTGTCTCAGCTTTGGCTTTGAAGGCGTATAATTTGCTTATAAACAACAGCAACTTCCAAAAATTGGTAGCATTTATACGCATAAGAATAACTAATCTTTGCATCAAGACATACTTTAAAAAATGCAATTGGAATGTGATGCCCCTTTAAAAAAAACTAACAAAAGTGTCATGAAAGATTGTCATTTACATTCAAAATAGCATTTCGGGGGGCGAGGATGTGGGCGGGGATAGGTTACTCATGGGGATAGAATACACGGCTACACCCCATTTGTACATGAATTGGAAACCTTGTTATTATTCTAAGTGCTTGATGTTGTATTGTTCTGTCCCCTTCTTATCATTCCAATCTGATATTAATTCTTTGATGATTATTTGTTTGTTCTGAAAAAGGGTCAATCATTATAAACTAATGACAACTTCGACTTTAAAAATAGCAAACATAACACTTCATTAAAGAGACAGATAAGTAACGACTCACATCTGACTGTTGCCATTTCAGGTTGACTTTGCTTAATCACACATTCACAAGGTGAAGGATGCAAAGTATCTTGATGTAATCGTGAGAGAATAATAAAGAGGAAACTTTTTGAATTACACACCAGTCAAACCGTTTGGTCGAGAAATATGTCTCGTCCTATCAGTTGGCTTGTAATGTAATTTGAATTCAGAAATGAAAGTGAATACGGCTCCTGGTGTAACTTGCAGTCAGTGGACAGTGCAGAAGTGGTGGAGATATATAAGTTAAACCTTTTTAAAGTCTACAATGAATCAGTATCCACAAGAGTTCAAGATTGTGATGGGATTTTTGTTCATTATTGAGATATTTACGGGCGGTGGATTAAACATGTTTGTGATATTCCGGAGACTGAACACAAAACTGAGTCGCCAGAGTATGGACGGGCGTAACTTTATTGCGGCGTTACAGTATATCGACCTGATCATCAGCGTGACAGCGATCCCGATGGCGTTCCTGGTGCTGGTTTTGGACGTGGAACATACACGTGTACCCTGTCTACTAAAGGAGAGTATCGTGATGCTGGCGAGCTCTGGTAGCTCTGTCTGTGTTATGATGATCAGTATTGATCGATACTTCGCTATTGTCATGCCAACCAAACGATTCTTTACAAATAGGCGTGTCGCGGTATGTAAAATCTTCATATGTGCCTTCGCTTTTATTGGTTTTCTGTTACCATATTCAACGCTCACCAAGGAGACACCTGACACGAACTTAAAAGATGTGCCATGTCGCTTTGTTCTGTGGACAATACTGCCTTACTATATATACGAAATATACTACATCATAGCATTCCTAACAACGTTAGTGTTCGTCCTATTGTCGTATGGTTCCGTGCTAAAAGTTGTGTGGCAGCGGACAGAGACCAGGCTAAATGCCGCATCTACTAGTTCCGATATTGTAAATGAGCGGGTACGTCAACGTGACGTGAAGGCTACGCGTGTGACGTACAGCGTCGTTATCACGTTCCTCATCTGCTGGGTGCCTCACGTTGTCGTCACGATATTACAGATATCCAAACCGGACAACAACTACATCGACATCATACAGATCGTGTGTCTGTTTGTGGCTTTTCTCACGATAATTATACACCCTATCATCTACTCACAATCAGACACGACCACGCTAGACCTACCCATGTTTAAGTTTAGTAGAATTACCTCTAGAAACAAGATCGTTCCGGGAACTATAGAGACTCCCGGAAATCCGGGCAGATCATCGGTAAATAGACAGTGTACGTCTGTGAGTTTTGTCGGGAGTAGTGTTTTATTTCAAATAAATAGTAGCTCTTCAAAATCATCAGGCTCAAATGAACAAAGCACGATGAACGTAGAATCAACGACAACTTAGCAGCTTAACGCGTTATTAAAATTGACCAATATAAGTTTTCAATTGCTATTTCATAGAGGTTCTGGGAAGAATAAGGGAAAAGAAGAAATTGCTAAATCGACAATGTTTTCTGTAACTTCTGGCGAAATTGATCACTCAATTTATTTGTGGTTTGGAAAGTGTTAAGAAGAATGGTTGCCTATGTACTGATAGATTAACATATTGACATGTTAGTGCTCAAAACATAAAAGTGCTTTAAAGAATTCCCGAAACGAGCCCTAGCTTTGACGCTTTGCTTAAAGGGTGATGGTAACAGATGGTCTAATTACAAAAAATGATTTTTTTTGAAAAAAATATGAAAAACTTTTGTGTTGGCCACCTCAGAATGGTTAATATTATGCGATTCAGACAGAGATTGAGCCGAAATTATAAGAGAGATAGCCGAATTTAGGGAGAATCCAAACCAAAATTCAACCCCGTCTCAGATGCGGTTGAATTTATTATTGTCACGCATGCACTTACAGCGCAGACCAAGATTAAAACGAGATTCATGCTTGAATTTCAATATGACGTCATCATGTATGTTGTGACGTCATTTAAGAAAGTCGCAGGTCCTACTGTTTGACCTACTTTCGACATCGCTTCATGAATTCGGTATCAAATTGCGAAAAAATGAGTCGTTGCTTCAATAGTTTGTCGTAATCATTTAATCAGGTCATATAAAGCTTAAAAAGTGTACATTTCGTTTGTTTTTGACAAATTTTGGTCCAAAATCTGGGAAATAGTAGCTTTAAAGAGAAGTTTGGAAAATATAGAAACAAAGGACGAAGATTCTTATTAACACCTGTTCAAATTGTAATTATCATGCATATTTAATGTGCCTTATTACACAAATTTTACCTCTGATATAATTGAACCGAATTAACACATGGCATATGTAATTACCATAAATGGGGATTTCTTCGGACTAGCTCATAAATGATTGATCCAGGACCTGGTAAAAGGTTCCTTGTGAAATGTGAGAACAATATGAATCCAGATCAGCCTGTGTATAGGCTGCAAACATTGTTTCTAAAATTCTATAAGGGCCCCTTTTTCCAGATTTCGGCTAAAATGTTATTTTCTTCTATATCGTTATCATATATGCCAATTTATTAACAGTTTACTCTTTTTCTAATAAAATTTGTAGTCAACAGTACTTTTCGATTTGGAACATAAACGTTTTCATTCTAGAATTTATTTCAGAATCATTACTTGCTCGCTGAATGTTTGTTTTATTTGAGTTACTGTGTTAAACATATTATAAATAAATACCTCAGAGAATAAGTTTGTGTTATTTTCTACAATGTTTACAGAATAATTATAAAATTTATTTTAATGCTGTCTGCTGGAAGGGTCTATAAAGCAGATATTAAGTAACATTTGTTTCCATAGCTTGGTATCTTTGACAAGAATACGTGTTTATCTACCGATTGTTAGATGTACCAAACAACAAAGGTAATTAGTTGTAATAAAAACGTGCACAACGATGATTAACTTCGATATCCGATATTACCTAAACATCTGTAATAAATTTTAATCTGAATATTAATTAGCGAGCAAAGGCAACTTTACTAGATGATTATATTTGTTTTGATGTGTGACAGAGTGCGTAATCGCTATAGATGAGGATTTTCATTTCAAAATGTGAAATAACTATTGTGACGTAGAAATTCACGTCACAACAATGAATATAGTAACAAAGGACACATCAGACACTCTATCGACAGAGATTGGCTCGATCATAATGGGCGATAAAACACTGTACTGGAGAGTCCCAGACCCCTGCTCATTTGAATTCATATACGATGAGTACTACCTGTAACACATTTCTTACAGGCCCGTAGGAAGCTGATTTTATTGGGGGTGGCTAAAGCCCATGTCCGGGGCAGTGCCTTAATATTATAGTCCCTAAATTTGATTTCTCTAAATTTCTGTTGACAAATAATAAGAATTCATGGGCTTAGTTGGGTAGGGGTGGGGGCTAAGCCCCAACATAACCCAAATGTTTTTCGGGCATTTCTTAACCTATTACCAAAGAGCGAAATTTTACACTGGTTCAAATTTGTATACAACCGTTTCAATTATGAGGTAGAAAACATTCTGTTAAATGAAGAAAGTACTTGTTACAGGCAAATTCTTCAATTTCCACATTTTTTAAAAGGAGTTATCTTGTAGGGAGTCAAAAAAAAGTCATTGCATAGGAATGGGTCATCCTGAATTCTAAGAGCAGAATGGGTAACCAGTGTCTTGATATAGATGGTGCATTAGTATTTAAGCGGGAATGTCAATATCGTAATACGATTGCTGTCCTAAATCGTTTGTCATGTAAACAGCAATATACATGTAAGGGTACGAATTTAATTGTTTGATTGGAGTTTAACGACTTTTCAACTGCTAGGGTCTTATCAGTTGAAAGTTGGGTTAAACGCAAATCAACCAATTTAAAGAGTACGAATAGTATATAATGATATTGATAAAAAAAAAAAAAAAAAAAAAAAAAAAAAAAACGTTTGAAACTTACGTATTGTTTGCTTTTTTCTCAAGCTTGTGATACCAAGTTTTTAAGATTAGTGATGACATCGTGTTTAAAATCATGTACCTACAATAATTGTGTCGTTTGCAAATTAAGGTAAGACCTGAGTAATGCGCTTCCGGTATAATCGTTATATTTCGACTTTTTCCGTGGTGTCCGTAAGTCCGAGCATTTTTAAAGTACCGTTAGATATAATATCGGCTGTTTTTGTAACAACGGAAATAATTGAGCGTGCTCAGATTTCCGGGGAATACTCTTAACAATTTTTGTTAAAATATTTCCAAATTGTATGAAGAGTAGGCAAAAAACCTTAACAAAAGTAAAAAAATCAAATGTTGAGAGCAATGAAAATTACTTCCTTTTAAAATCGTCTTAAAATCATTTAAAACCGTCTATTCGCATCATACAGATTTCGTTCCATACCTGATTACACAGGCCTTACATTTAAAAAAATCACGAAGGACATCATAAATGCAACGCCATAATGGAACGCTGATTTTTATTTCAATACATTTTCAAAACTATAAGAATGAAAGATATTATGAGTATTCTTCGTTTCTAACGATGTTTCACATTTTATCAAATTTCAGATAAGCCCCTGGTTTCTGGCCAACCTAATTAGAAAAACTTCCAAGATGTAACGTAAGAATAAGAGAAATGGTTGATTGCCATTTATTTGCCGTTGTGTACAAATCCTTTAAAAATGTCAACCTTCAACTGATCGTGATAATACCTAACTTGATTGCTTTTCTTGTCTGTTGTAGCACGATGTTCTACAAATAGGAAATTAATAAAGGCTAATTTTCATTCAACAAAAAACTTAAATGCCATGGTTTTGACAGAAATAAATAGAAAATGTTTAAGTGAGCTGAAGACTGTTGATGATGATGCCATAGAGCATTTAGAATGTCATGTACAGCGTACAGTACACCAATTTTTATTATACAGGAAAGGGATTAAACTATGAAATATTCGTCCCCATGGCAACCAATTTCTTTATTTCTTGACTGATTAATTTCTAACAAACATTAAGAACCTTTGAAGTCAGAAATGTTCTAAATAAAATGGGATCAGGAAAACTGTGTGATGTATATTATATACTGATGAGCAAAATAAACGCCCCAATGTAATGTGTCGTTCTTTTCCTCATCCAATTTAGAATCCTAAGGATTTGTACACTGCATATATTTTTTATTCACCAAGATGTCCATTTACACTCCTCAAAAGTTCTAAATGGCCACTTGTTTATACTCGTTTCACTCGAAAATGGAAGAAACTTAAGAATTGAAAGTTTGGCAGTTGTTTATTCTTTTGATAAAGATTTCAAATAAATATCTTATAACACCGGTCGTTTTATCTAGCACGAGTTATTGGTAAAAAACGTGTTTTTGTGAAACGTGCTCGAAAAACACGCTCGCTTTTCAAAACTTGTAAAATTTAGATACATTATGTCTTATATAGCCTAGAACATAGGAAAAACAGAAAGCATGACCAAAATCAAGTAACACGAATACGTTAGAGAGCTTGGCATAATGGAATCTAGCAGGCCAATTATAGGGTTATGTTCTCAATAAACTTTTCGGTCATTATTTCATTAACATGGCATAAGCAATCTTCTTTTATCATTTCTTGTGCCTTTAACAATAATTTCCACGTTGTTAGAATTTTCAATCGTCCCCATTTTGCCTAAAAGGGGCTGTTCAAGGAATTTCGGTTGACCAGATGTGGATATGTTAATTTGACGCTTACAAAGTCGATTAACATCAGCTACACTTTCTGTCCTTTAACTTTGTAACTAAGCAACACAAAAAAGTCATCGGCGCTATGTGTACGACCGGGGTAAAATGACCCATTTTCCGGCCATTTCCAAGCATATCTGGAAGCCACTCATGTCAACAATAATCAGTCCTGTGTGAGTGTTTTCTTTTTTGATAGGCATTGGCCGCATATTGGCATCAAATCACGTTCAAAGCCATCATAAACATTGAAAAGTTAGATTTTAGCCTCATTAAGCATAATGGATTGAAATGAAAAGAATTCAGACAACCATCCATAACGCAACATTTTGGACGATATGCATCGTGCTGTCGCTCACGAATGGAGAAAAATCCCAAGGAAATACAACCTTATCTGTGAAAAAATCATCAGAATGCAGCAACAAACCATGATCAATGCTGCTTTGGGAAAGTACATAATTGGCCTGTGTTTTGTGACTTGTATAGAGGTGTTTATCTGATGTCATTATTTTGACATTGCATTCTAATTAGAAGCCATTGATTTTTTTGTGAATCATTGATTTGTAAATGAATTTTTCAGCTGATGATGTTAAAATGATAATGTTTCGAACATAGTTGTAGTCTGTACTTCCCAAAATATGAGGTGGTCAATTAGAACTTTTGAGTAGTGTACAGTGGCTGTTCATATTCTCTAAGTGGGCCTCGTGTATGCTTACCAGGTGATGAAATTGGTAATATTTTATATATTACGTATGTGTAACATGTGTTAGTTGATAGACCACGTTCAACTTTACACATTAAAACGCATGATTAACGCAAGATTATTCCTCACGTCAACGTACGTTTCAGGTTTGTGATTAACGTTACGTCTAGTAGCCGATCACTGTGGTGGCAAAATCAGTCTTTTATGCCAACTGTTGCTTTTGCAAGTAAAATGGAAACACTTACAATATTAGAAAAAAAGACCCCGTAAATTGGCAATTTCCAAATACGAGGACCTCAATCACAATCCGTCAGACAGTGTGGACTTCTTGTGTTTGACAAATATGCGACTTGATCGTAGAGATACGGGAAAACCTGTCTTTCAGTAATATCCAGGTACAGCTCGTAAAACGCCTGTTTAACAAGATGACTACTCACGTTAATGTAATATGCCTATCGTGTTTAGGATGTTGGGATCGATGTCGTGTTTATAGCTACTAAATGTGGTCGCAAATATTACCTGGTGTTGTCGCAAGTAAGGTTGGAAACACGCACTTCTGATTATTTACCCATTATCTCACAGCGACGCTTTTTGACGCCCAGGAAGATAAGCGTTTTGAAAAAAATGTGGAAAATGAAGAAATTGCTTGAGGAAAATATGGATAAACGTTTTCGTAATTTAAAATGAGATAAACTGAAAAAGCGAAGACCAAATAGGAATTTGGCGTTTCGTTTGCCCGTCAGAATATAACGTAGTCCATCCCTAATGTGGTTCGCACGACGTCGCAATGATTCGTTCAAGTAGGCTATCCTTAACCCATTACCAAACGGCAAAATTTTAGGCTGGTCCAAATTCGAAGAAGTTGCAGACGAAAATTTCAAGTGAATGAAATTTAACATTGTTTGGTCTTTTAACGTAGAAAACATTGTGGGAAATGCAGAAATTGCTTGTCACAAGCAATTTCTTCATTTTCCACAATGTTTTTGAAAGTAATTATTTAAAGGGGTGTCAAAAGGCGTCAATGTGTTGGAATGGGTTAACGTTCCATCGCAAAATGTTAACGACCTTTATTGATCCATTAACGGGGGAATAAGATGCCTGTACAAGGTTATTTCGCCATAATTGTTCGTTATCCATAATCAAGCTTTATATTTATTTATGAGCGAATATTCTATTTTAGGTCATATCAGGTCACTAACATCTGCCGATGGGTATTTTTTTCTTATTCATATAGTTATGTACATGTAGAATCAAGATAAAACAAAGATATGACAAATTACCAGTAATCATGGTAACCACTTCATTCTTCTAATAATTATTTTATTATGATAGTCCAAACTTAAAAACATATGGTTAAATAGTAGGGGAATTAGAAATACTGGTTATCACATTTTTTTTTGTCTTTTTCTCAAGTTGTTTTTCAAATATTTCTTGCTGAGAAATATTTAACGCAGCGATTGTCTAGGAAAGGTCAAAATCGATAGTTTGTTTGTGCCTATATTAGTATAATTATTTTCAATGTGGTTAGGCAAGTGACTTAGAATTTCAGAAAATCACCAACATTGTTGTTAATACTTGACCAATTTGAATTTTGTTTGATGCAGAGGAGGTGAGAAAATACCAAAAACAAGCTGGACGTGGTGGAGTTTTGAAAAAATTAACTGATGAAAAATGTTTTGAAGTTCAACCAAATTTTTAGTTGATCTTCAATATTATTATTAGCTGCTTTTTGTAAAAAAAAATCTCACCACGTCCATCTTATGCGTGACGTCTGCCCATCTTCTCTGCTTCAAACCGAATTCAAGTCAACCTCCAATAAACAAAATCATCGAAGATTTTCTGAAATTGTTGCATCACGTGATTATCCACCGTGATTGTGTAGGTCCATCATTAAAGTCTTGTAATTTCAACATTACCATATTTAATTGAAATAAACAGGTGTGTTGAATAAGAGCCTGTGTGTATATACGAGGGTTGATGAAAAGTAGTGTGCCTCACATCGAAAGGTTTGAATTGTAACTGTCAAACAATTTTATTTTTCAACATAATACCCTTCTTTGCCTATACAGTTTGCCAGCGATGTCTAAGGCCTCAATGCCACTTTTGTAGAACTCCTCCTGATCGTTCAGAAAGGCTTCCACTGCATGTATGACGTCATCATTTGACTGAAAGTGGGTACCAGCAATAGCTCTTTTCAACAGTGGAAACAAGTAAAAGTCTGATAGAGCAAGATCAGGTGAATAAGGCGGGTGTTCTACTAGTTCAAACCCACAGTCATTGATGACAGTCATGGCAATGGCAGATTTGTGAACAGTGGCATTGTCCTGGTGGAACAGTACACCCTTGCTGAGTTTTCCACGTCATGTGAGCTTGATTGTTTCTCTCAACTGCCTTAAAAGTGATGCATTATACTGTCCATTAATGTTTTGGCCCTTTTGTAGATAATCTACCATCAAGATGCCATCAGCATCCCAGAAAACCGAAGTCATAACCTTTCCTGCTGATGAGACAGCCTTTGCCTTTTTGGGTGGGGGTGAGCCAGGGTGCTTCCATCGTTTTTACTGTTGTTTTGACTCTTTGGTGAAGTGATGGACCCAAGTTTCATCTTTAGTCACAAACCTTTGCAGAATGTTATCTGGGTCTGCCTCTAAAAGACTCAGATTAGCATGTGACAAAGTGCGCCTAGCATGCTTCTGGTCAACTGTCAGAAGCCTTGGTATCCAGCGGGCAGAGAGCATTTTCATCTCAAGATTTTCCGTGAGAATAGAATGAACTCTTTCGTGTGAAATACCAGTTTTACTGGCTAAATATCTATCTATAACCCGCCTGTTAGTCATAACAATATCATGGACTTTATTGATCATTTCTGGTGTTGCAACGGTGACAGGCTTCCAGGGCGGACATCGTCCTCAAAACTCTGCCTACCACGCTTGAACTCCCCTACCCATCTCTTTACTGTAACATACGAATGGGGCATCTTCCCCTAGTGTTGAAACTATATCTGCATGGATGGCCTTCGAAGTTAGACCATTTCTATACAGATATTGAATCACTGCTCTTTCAGCAACCGTGTCCATTTTACAAAAGCCACTTGCCCGGTTTACTTTAGAGTGTTACATGTACCTCTTCAACATAAACTGACCAAATGACATCAGTTTTCGGCTGCACACCTTTATATAGCCAGAGAATACAGGGGCTGAAAATAGACATCCTTGCTTGACCCCCTCTATGAGAGGCTCACTACTTACCAACCAACCCTCGTACACTGAGGCACGACAATACAGCTATTTTTTGGTCATTAACATTCGCAGATGCCCAAGAATAATGAAAACGCCAACAGCTCCATGGTATTCTATTGTGAGGGCAAAGTCATGTTGTTCTTTTTTATATTTTAGGATCAATGATCGTTTTTTGTTAACAACAGTATATAATAAGGTATTCCATCAAGAATGAGATAGATACCAAACACTTCGCTGATTTTCATGCATCACCCGTAGCAATGGAAATTGACGATGGTGAACCTGAAGCTTTACGTAACTAACGATGGTTGGAATAGATGGAAAACCATAAAGGGATTATTGATTAAATGGAATCACTGCTTGTGTCATAAGTGTTTGTTAGATAATCGTTTTAGAAACATAGCATACGCAGTTTTTCTAATTTGCCTATATTTCTAATATACATGACTTAACCAAACTTTAATTTACAAAAGACAAAAAAAAAATCGTCATATTTTCTACGAAATTATACAGAAATCGGATGAATCGAACTTCGGATATCTCAAACATTTTGATATTCCCATTCAATGAGTCGTTTGCCTGTTCAGAACTATGTTTGATTCTGAAACATAAAGGTCTTAAAACAACATTAGAAAGACGAAAGAGCTGATCTGATCATTTATCTTTTGCGTACAGACTTTCCTTTCAAGAACTTTCATTTCAGATTTTTCGTCAGCCTTAGAATTCGAACGAATGATCGTTTGAGCAAGATTTAACATGCAAAATTGAGGAAAAACGGCTAATGACACACGGGTTAGATAGTTGGTCAGAGCCACAGACAAGAGGGACTGATGGCTTTACAAAATGAAAAAAAATAGAAAAAAATATTCATCAAACCATATATTGTGGGTACTCATTAGAATCGTCTCATCGAGACGATTCTAATGAGTACCCACAATATATGGTTTGGAATTGAAATAACAAAATTAGAATGCCTTTGCCTCCTTTTATCTGTTGCTATTGTTGGAGTCACGTTAACCTCCTTCTATCCGTAGGCTTACATATAAAGTATGCCACAATTGCCGTAATATGCAATTTGACATACTAGGTGTGAAATGATCTGTAAAGATTAGACCTCGTGTTAAACGGTGTAATCGCTCGTAAATTACCTAGAGGTCTAAAGGTCGTCATCAAATCATTAACAGACGATAAAAAACAAGTATTTGATGTACTTCTTCAGAACAATATAATATGAGACCGGTCTTATTCACAGAAGAAGAAGAAGAAGATAAAATAGAAAATCCGAAAAAAAAACACATCTGTTATAAATTGTTTGTAAAATATTGTAGAAAAAGAATAAACGTGGATTATTTAAAAAAAATCATGTTCTTCTTATCCCTCACTATGTTAGATTTCTCTCATTAAATTGTGATTTTGAAACCCAGGCTTTTTTGGATAAACGTTAAGCCAGAACTATAAATCAGTGATGGTAAAGGTGTTTTATAAAGCTCAGTGATTGTAATTTATTGTTCATCAAACCCTATATTGTGGGTACTCATTGCTATCGTCTCGTCGAGACGACGCCGATCACGGTACCCATGTCATAGCGTATACATCACTGGTGGGGAACTCAGCCAAAGCGATGGTCGTTTTTTTCGCGATCATTGTATTCCGTCGGTGTTGTTATAAAATATCGTAACTACGGCTTCGATAAATCCGTAGTTACGATATTTTATAACAACACCGACGGTTTGTCAAGACATATCAGTAAACCGGTCTATTTTTAGAACAAATTCATTGTTAATAGAAAAACTATCCAATCAGATCTTTAACCTCACATTTAAACGCAAAATAGATGTACCTTGTTGTAGTGAAAAATGTCCATCGCTTTGGCCGAGTTCACCACCAGTGGTATACTTACATTGAAAATCACATTTATTTTTTTTTATTCTACCTTATCTGAACTGCATGCGCTTTTGTCAAACATTTGTCAAATGCAAAAGACACTGCTTTGTTCAAAGCCATGTTTGATAATTAATGGCAATAAAATCGATGTTACCAACGTCGAAAACTTGAGTAATATTGTGGAGGAAATAGGACAATTTCTTTGCTCCTATTTAAGACACAAAAACCAGGTTTTATGTATCTTATTAATTCTGCAGAAGTGCAAGTAATTAGCATTCGCTTCTACATCGATCATTCTAAAATCTGACCCTTTGTAAAAACAAGAGCCGTCACAGACGTATTATGCTCCCCGAATAAGTGTTTGTCACAAAATAAAAACTATCATACATTAAGCCCCCTTTTCCCATGACAGCTTTTTTGTACACACATTATTTATAGAATATGGTCTAGAACAACCTATTTATTACATGAGCACAAAATTTCATTAAATTCTGCCCATTAGATGCAGAGAAATAAGAGAAAAACTAATTTTTACACTAAGGCCCCTTTTTCCATGACGCAGCCTTAAATTTATAAACGGAGAAAAAGGTCCCTAGGTATTGACCAAGGGAGTTCACATGTAAAGTTTCATTGAATTTGGTCTAAGGGTTGCTGAGATATGACTGTGGACGGACGGACGGACGGACACACAGACACACGGACACACGGACGGACGGACAGCGTGGCGACTATATGCTCCCCCGAAATTCTTTCGGGGAGCATAATAAAATGCAGAGAACCAAATTACTAATATTAGAAAAATCCCTAGATAGACATATTCTTAAATCTTCAATTTGACTAATTTCGAAATGACGTAACACAATTTTGATAGAAAAGAAGAAAATATTGATTATCATCTTTCCTCGGTAAGTCGTTTTAGAAAGCGACGTGAATAATGAAAAGCTTGTAACAAGCAGTCTCTACTTTTTCGACAATGTTTACCCATGCTTTTATCGTGAGGGGCTCCAAGAAGTATCACAGTGTTGTGAATTGTCAAAAACTATGATAGTTGTTGGGGATAATTACATGTAACTGCTTACGAGATCATGCAATGACTACTAGACCAAGTGACGCTGCATTATGCATTAATGTGACATTATTCAGTTGATTGTTTAATTGTTAAATGAATCAGAAGTCCGATCGATTAATCTATTAATCGACGTAACACTTTCCCAAACGACGAGGACAAATTTGTGTTGTTAAGAATGTGTTTATGTACACAAATGTATATGAAATGTTGAGGAAAACGAAGAAAATACTGATGATCATAATTATTTTGCATTTTTTGTTTCCAAAGTAAGAAACCAAGGGCCCGTATCATCAAAGCCGAACGGTAGTCTGGTTTACCTGCCCGTCATACTGCTTTATTATGGCGTACCAAATGGGTCAAAAGTCTTCGTTTAGCGTGCACCCTTAAAATATACGCGTCGACGCGTAAATTTATGCGTCGACGCATAAAATATACGCGTCGACGCGTATATTTAAGCCATCAGCCAATCAAATTACGCGACCAGTTACGAAATTTATGCGAGCAGTCGAAATTTTTCTGGCCCAAATGAATCAGCCAATGGGAGAGCCTGTTACAATCGTTGTAATTACCATATTTGGCAAACTCTGTGCGGGACAGTTATCTCCTAAGTAACATGTCCATAAAACAATTTCCCAACAAGACTTGTTTTTGACGCCCTCGAAGAATATAGAGTCAAAATTAAACATCGAAGGAAAAGAAGAAGATGATGATTATCATCAATTTCTCTTGTTCCTTCAATATAAGCTTGTTACTACTTGTTTAAACCCTTTTCGTCGTCTGCTTCAGTCTCTAAATTAGAACAGTCCATTTATTTGCCGGCTGAGAAAGGTTAAAACATTAAAACTGCGTTGTTTGTTCTTTATTTTGGCATTTTATCTATAAGCTGCGTCTTCAAGTCTAATATCTTTCCAGACTACATCATGGCTCTCAAACAATAACCATGACGCCGCATCAACAATTGGTCATTGCGATGTAATTTTAACTACATCTACCTCAGCAAAAATATTATAACATAGAACTCTTTCCTTTACATTTTAATAACAAGCCTTGTATGCGTTTCAAAGAGTTGGGTATGTATTCTGGACGAAAAGTAATGGGTTTTCGTGTTTGGCATTGAAGAAATGTTTCAACTCTTTTTTCCTTTGATCTATTTTGTCTGAGTGAACTAAGTGTTCTAATATGCAGTGTACAATTTAAGAAACGTTTATGCTTTTATAACTAAGACTTGGAGTCTCTGATCTTAGCAAAAAAAGGATTTGGAAGTTTAAAAACGGTGTTAAGTTTTTTCCTTTTCCACAATGTTTTTTTCATTGTTTTTATGCTCCCCGAAGGGAGAGCATATAGTCGCCGCTTCGTCTGTCCGTCCGTCCGTCATTCCGTCCGTCCGTCCGTCCGAAGCGATTTCTCCATAACCCTTTGGCCAAATCAAATGAAACTTACCATGTGAACTCCCTATGACAAAATGCCGATGTAGATCTACTTTTCCCGGTTTTTTTATTTGAGGTCTCGTCATGGGAAAAGGGGACTTAAGGTTAAATACAGTTTTTCTCTAATTTCTCCTAGTTTAATGGTCAGAATTTGATGAAATTTCATATTTGAGTAGCAAATGAGATGCCCTTGACAATAAACTATTTAAAATTTGCGTATACAAAATATGTCATGGAAAAAGGGGGCTTAACATTTGTTAGCTTTATATTAGCTCTGCATGGCATATATTTATTGTGACAATGCCTTATTCAGGGAGCATTGTCCGTCTCTGACGGCTCTTGTATTTCTATCTATTTTTAAGAGAGATATAGGTCTAGATTTTTTCGAAGATGTACGAGGGTCCCTCAATAATTTCGCGAACTAATCTTATGTCAGAAAAATATGTTGATAACTTTAGAAACATTACCAGGGATAATTTTGGGCCGCGAAATCGCGAGATTCTCGCCTTTAAATGCTTTATATCGCATAGATCTTTCTCAATTGGCACAAAATCTCGCATACCAATTTGAAATCGATGAGCACCGAAAAAACGGACGAAAACTCAGCTGATCAGCTGTCAAAAAAGTGGAAATCAGAAAAGTAAACTCGATTGGTTCTCAGCATTCTATAAAGTAAAACAAGCTCCAAAATTGAAAGCAGGGTACCGGATATTCGTAACAATTGGTCTACTCGGTATTTTTCCTTATCATTTCTGAGCCGAGAAGTTGCGTAGATGAACAAGAAATAATAGAAAGAACTGGCGTCTGCTTTTATGTTTCTTAAAGGAAAATTCAGCCAAAGGAATGAAAATTAGATGAACAAATCATTTATTTAGGTATTAATCACCAATTTTCAATCAAAAGACGATGCACACCGGCATGTCAATTGCGTTTAGAGCCTAATATAATGTCCGTCAACGATGGCAGCTCTTTTCAGAGGGACAATACAGTACGCAAAAAAAGAAATGTTTTTACATTTCTTTTCGAAAAATTACGATAAAAAGATCTTGCAATTAACCAAAGATTTTTCTCCGTGTCTTGTTTACAAATCTATACCATAATATTGCATCATCTTTTCCCATTTGAAAACCAGTCCCGACATTGAAACATGACCCTTCTATTAATTATGGTTATTTTTCTGACAGAAATCGTTTTTGGGAGAGGAGAAATTACTTTTGGTCCATTTGTCACCTAATCTTTATATTTTCACTCTGACAGAGGAAATTTGCTACACAGAAAAACATTTCAATCACAGTGACCATTTATTGTGGTAACTGATTTCAGAGAGCTCTCAATTCAATTGTTTAAAAAGCTTGATTTTTGATAATAATACTCTTGTGTGATATAGGATATATTTCTATAAAGTTAGATTCCTGAAAATAATGTAAGAAAAAAATCTCATAGAAATTCAAAATCTCTCATAGTTTTTCAGCAATTGGAACATTTTCTCTCATACATTTTTCCAGCCAGAATAATCCCTGCATTACCCATTTCTTATAAAAGTAACATCCCTTGAAACAGTTTGCATTCATTCCACCGCTTGACCCACGCCTGTGGCACGTGCTGCAGCCCGTCATGTAACATGTCCCGCAATCATTTGTAGATGTCACATCCCAACTCTTCTTTTACTCATTATTTTCACCCTGTGAGTTATTTTTAAGGTTAGGAAATAACTAGAAGTCGCAAATTGCATAATCTGTGCGTTGCCGAGATTTTGGTATTATTTCTATATCCAGTTTCACAATACCGGCCTTTTTAAAGCGTTAGCTATGGCGCGACTCGCTGTCATAACGCGGCAGAATTCCCAAACTTATCTTTTTTGCACGCTGTCTCATTTAAGCTGGTGGCAGATCAGTTTTGATTACTGCTTCAAATTTATAAGTACTTTCTCGACTTTATATAGACATAAAAAGCTCAGTGTGATTCCGCGACTATCGATGAAAATTATGACTTTTTTCTCACCGGCACATCTGGAAATCAATGTTTTTTTGGGGGTGAGAATGAAAAATAATGCTTCCAAATTGAGATTTCCGACTCAAAATGATGTCATGTCACATGTATTTATTTGATTCTCAAAATTGTGGCGGTCTTCCTTATATCTTTGGTTCTTTTTACGACACCTTTTGACCCTCTGCCCCATTCGGCCAGGAAGCGGCAGGCGAGGTACCCGTCTTGCCAATGCATGGTGCATTCCGAGGTTACTGACTTACTGGTCATACTGCCTTTAGCTGTATCATACAAATCATCAAAGTGTCTTACCACTATTTCAACTCCTAATTTTCATTTTTCAAGAACAAATTCTCGGATTTTAGCAGATTTCTTTTCAGCTTTATAGTCTTCGATCTGCTAGTAATATCACTCATTTTCTCTTATCTCTCTTCCGTTTCGGAAGTGTCGTATCCGCTTTCAAATAAGGCTATTCGATAAACATATATGTCTCTTTACAATTCATGTAGAATTTCATGGATGTCCGGTCAGGAAAGATTGAGAAATACATAACACTTTATCATAAGGAGTTGCTAAAAAATGCAAGATGACATCATTTCTTAACTAATGCTATTGACATGACGTCATTATTCTGCCATGATGTCATATTGTTTTGACATCATTGTTTTCTAATTAGATGAGCTGTTAATAAATGAATGAGCTTTGAGCATACCATTTTTCGTGAAAATATGTCAACGGGTAATTGAATAGTAAGTTTAGTTCGAGAAATTATTGATGGGCCCTCGTATATCTAAGTAACTGCCTTGATTCAGGATTTCTGTGAAGGAGTTTCATTTTTATGAAAGGGGGGGGGGTCATTTTACACATATACACATATTACACAAACTCTCTCCAGATTTGCCACCTGACAGTAGTATATGTTTAATTTCATTCCAAGTCAATTTTTTAGAAGGATTCATCCTTTTCTCTTTTCAGGCATGGTAAACGAAAGGACTAGAAACTTGTCTGGGACAGTCCCATATAGATAGCTAAACGGTCAGAAAGATAGATTTTGACTACAATTGTCAAACTGTGTTTGTACGATATTCACCATAAATCCCGTTAGATCTGAACAATGAATGGGGTTGTCAGCATAGCTTTTCATGTGAAAAGAATAGACACTGACGGTGAACAGATTAAACTTTAATGTGCCGAAAAAGGAATTTCATGACAATTTTATCATCAAGACAAGACAAATGCATCTCATTTGGGATGAGTAAATGAGACATCAATCAAGTATATGGAACCTGCTACCCACATCTAATACTGAAAGGTGCATATATGTCAATACCCAAGAACTTTACACAACTTTGTGCCCAAGCATTCATCATTTCACGCTTATTGATGTATAATACTCAAGCGCGGATCCAGGAATTCAGCTTATTTGGGACATAACCAGTAATCTTTTTGAAAACCCCCTTTTACGCCAAATTCGAGGGGGGGTCATGACCCCATGACCCCCCCCTCTGGATCTGCGCATGAACACTGCCCATCCTATAGATTTACCGTGACTAACATTCATTGTTCGTACAAGTTGATGGACAATTTACACAGGGTCCAATGCTATATAGACAACATTACCTACAAGGTGACATCGAATCCAAGAACTATTAAATGTTACATTCGGCAACAATGGATAAAAGAGTGTCTATATATGGAGTTCCTCACACAGGAAAAGGTGGCTTCCAGAAAGATTTACAAATAGGTGACATTATGCTTGTCATCTCGCTAGAATCTGAGCAATGACAGTGGCCTTTAGTTGTGTACTCTGACATAAATTGTACATTGTAATACTGAATGGAATAAGAACAATGAATCTGATGTTTGTCACTTTGAAAGGTTTTAGATTAGAAGCATTTAATTTTTTTTATCGAATTTCATATAGAAACAAAGAAGGAAATCTTGTACAATGTTCTTCTCCTGAACCGTTTGGCCTAAAGCTTTGAAACTTTGTGTGTGGAATTATCTCAAGGCCCTCTACCAAAAATACGTCAAATTATTGTGATACAAGGAAGATTGGCCCTATGTTGTGGGTATCAAATTTCATATAGAAACAAAGAAGGAAATCTTGTACAACCTTCTCCTCCTGAACCGTTTGGCCTAGAGATTTGAAATTTTGTGTGTAGCATCGTCTCAAGGCCCTCTACCAAAATACTTCAAATTATTGTGATACAAGGAAAATTGGCCCTATGTTGTGGGTATCGAATTTCATACAGTGACAAAGAAGGAGATCTTGTACAATCTTCTTCTCCTGAATCGTTTGGCCTAGAGCTTTGAAATTTTGTGTGTAGAATCATCTCAAGGCCCTCTACCAAAAATACGTCAAATTATTGTGATACAAGGAAAATTGACCCTATGTTGTGGGTATAGAATTTCATATAGAGACAAATAAGGAAATCTTGTACAATCTTTTCTCCTAAACTGTTTGGCGTAAGGCTTTTGAAATTTTGTAAGTAGAAATGTCTCATAATGATACAATCTTCTCCAATTCTGTTTTGTCAGAGATCCTTAGGATAAATTTTGCACTTCCCATGGTAGTATAACTCTCTAATACCAGCTTTGTATAAATTGTTTCCTTTAATGAACATTGTCCAGAAGTTGTGTATGTGAGATGACACAAAAATTATCATCTTGATGATCTCTAAGGTGAGCGATATAGGGCCATCTTGGCCCTCTTGTTATTATATGCCACCAGAAGCGGTCATGTATTGGCAACATCTTCTAAGTCTGTCTGTATGTCTGTCCGTTCATTTGTATGTACGTTCACTTTGCTTGTGAGCGCAACTCCTCCTAAGTTTATGGCTGGATCTTTTTGAAACTTGGTCAATGTTATCATCCCAATTGGTAGATTTGCATGAAGGATGGATTTTATAGTTCATTGATTTTTGCCTGAGTTATGCCCCCTTAAAACTTAGTCTCTGGGGCGGTGTATATTGTGACCATGGCATTCTTGTTGAGTTATTGCCCTTTGTTGTTTTTACCCTTACATTTTTGTCTGGGCCATACCTTCTAAACCATATGTGCTAGGAACTTTAAACTTTGTACACTGATAGATCTCATTGAGAAGAAATGTCATGTTTAAGAACAATTACTCTGCCATGCCCACTTTTCGAGTTATTGCCCTGTCAAGTGTTATGAATATCAAAATCATTTTACCCTTTTCCAAACAAGACCTGAGCCGCGTTCTTTAGAGCGAGATTTCTTGAGATATCTTGAGATTTCTTAAGATGTTTTAGGATAAAGCGCTCTTTTGAGCAAGATTTTTAAGACAATCATTGGGAGCCGCCATATCTCTATACTTCTTTCGGAATACCTCGGTAAATTCTGTAGAATCTATATGGGAGAGAATTGACCAACTTATTCCGAATACTCCATCATTCATAAACCGCAGAGTTCCGTATGCTCCATACTTCATACAAATGATGTCATCATGACGTCATTTGTATGAAGTATGGAGCATTCGGAATCCCTCGGTCAGAATCTATGTCTTAAAAATGCTTTATCGAAAACTTTTTTTTTAAAAGAAATCTTAAAAAATCTAGCTCTAAAGAACGCGCCTCTAGTTTTGATGTTGCTAACAGAAAAAGGTTAAGAAAACATTGAGCCAAAAGAAGAAAATGCTGGTAATCAGGGTAAACAAAGAGATTTATGCGCCATTGGCAGGGCTCGAATTTCCACTAGCATACTAGCAATTTGCTAGTTAAAATTAAGAATTGCTAGTGATTCTATCTGACACTAGATTTTTTTGGCTAGTGGAAAAATAATCCCCACCCACAAGTTTAATCAATGCAGCCTGAAACGGCATACAAAACAACTTCCAAATATTTACTAACTGTACCAGCTTTCAGGCATTTCCTTTGAAAGAACAACTATATGCACCATATTTAACTTTATTTTCTAAAATAAAAACAAAATTGCGAGATAATTTGCCTTTTTGCTAGTGATTTCAAAAGTCACAAGCAAAATATTGCTAGTCATTTTTTAAGGTAATTCTAGCCCTGCATTGGCATTTATTGTGTGACATTGAAATCATTTTGCAACCAAAAGTGTGGAAATTTTCCTCTTCGTAAACTTATATCGGTAAGATCGGATAACATCAATCGTTTACGACATCGCCATACGGTTCTGACATTGCCAGACATAGCGAAAAGCCAAAAATATTTGTCAGACGACATTCGGTCTGACAGTACCGAATAATCTGTCAGACCGAATAAAATTTTGTCAGACAGAACTCTCATTCACTATCTTGACAGATCAAAATGAGTGTCAGACATTTGGACTGACAGTAGCAAAACTTGTCAGACAAAGGGAAATTTTATCAGATATGTCTGATTGTCTGACGGTTTTCGCCATGTCTGATTGCATGAATCTCAAAATGACCACATTACGGGTTTTCTACCTTAACCGGCAGGTTAACTGCTGTAAACTTGAAGAGAATTATTGGGATGTGATGTGTTTTTGGAAATATTTAAATGCCATATTTCACCAACACTTTGATCAGTCAATCTCATAACAAACATTTACTCATTTATTTGACAACACAACTAGATCTAGATAAGATTTTAGACAACATTGCAGGAAAAGAAGAAAATGCTGAATATTCTTTTTTAAGGTTTTCTATACTATAATGTGTAAATTCACTACCAGAGCTGCAGGGAAGGATTCTTTTTTTAGTCTGCAACATATTTCAAGTTGGACTTTTCTAAAAGCAAGGAGCTGCTAAAAGTAAAATATTGTTGTCTGGTAAAGGGTTAGAAAAAAGACATTGAATTGTCAGGACTCGTATTGATAGAATTTGGATTTAACCCCGCATTTTACAATTTTATCCTCTTTGTTTAGAACTGTGATCACTACAATGGTAGTGCCAATATTGCAAAACGAAATGGTAGCCTAAATATTTGTCACGAAATTATCAGGGTACGAATTATGAACATCTGTGACGGAAATAAAAAATAAATCGGGTCGAACGAGATCGTCCTGTTTTAACTATGTAAATAAAATACATATAGAATAAGTAGAAAAATATCGAACATATAACTTTTCTCACTTTTTTATTTGTTAATTTTTTGTACTTTTTCTACATAACGACAGCGAGAAAATGCTGGATAGTACGACGTTTCTGATTGGATGAAAGGAATATACAGGTGCTCGCCAGGTGCTCGGGTAAATTTATGCGTCGACGCATATATTTACGCGTCGACGCATATATTTACGCGTGCAGTCATAAAATTTATGCGTGCACGCGTAAAATTTATGCGTCGACGCGTAAATTTACGCGTCGACGCATAAATTTTATGACTGCACGCTAAAATAGGACTTTTGACCCATTCGGTACGGCATACTTTATTGGGTCCGGCACACAGTAGCAATGACCGCTCCCAGTGGGGCGATACAAAGACAAAGAGCAAAGTTATAGCATTTATGAAGTAGATAGTTTTTGGTATATTGCGAAGAAGCGATAAAAACACAATTACCAATTATGTTTTTATTAGTCCCTCACCGGTTACCGCTTGGGGGACTATAGGTTTGCTCGATTCCGTCCGTCTGTCCGTCTGTCCGTCTGTACGTCCGTCCGTCCGTCTGTCCGTCTGTCCGTCACACTTTTGTCCGGGCTATATTTTCTAAACCATATGTGCTAACAATTTCAAACTTGGTACACTTATAGATCTCATTGAGGAAAAGTGTCATGTTCAAGAACCGTTACTCTGCCACGCCGACTTTTTGAGTTATTGCCCTGTGTTGTTTTTACCCTTACATTCTTGTCCGGATCATATTTCCTAAACTATGTGTGCTAGCACCTTCACACTTTGTACACTTATAGATCTCATTAAGGACAAGTGTGATGTTTAAGAACCGTTACTCAGCCACGCCCCCTTTTTGAGTTATTGCCCTTTGTTGTTTTTACCCTTACATTCTTGTCCGGATCATATCTCCTAAACTATGTGTGCTAGCACCTTCACACTTTGTACACTTATAGATCTCATTAAGGACAAGTGTGATGTTTAAGAACCGTTACTCAGCCACGCCCCCTTTTTGAGTTATTGCCCTTTGTTGTTTTTACCCTTACATTCTTGTCCGGATCATATCTCCTAAACTATGTGTGCTAGCACCTTCACACTTTGTACACTTATAGATCTCATTAAGGACAAGTGTCATGTTTAAGAACCGTTACTCTGCCACGCCAACTTTTTGAGTTATTGCCCTTTATTGTTTTTAGCCTTACATTCTTGTCTGGATCATATCTTCTAAACTATAAGTGCTAGCAACTTCAAACTTTGTACACTTATAGATCTTATTGAGGACAAGTTTTGTGTTTAAGAATCTTTATTCTGTCATGCCCACTGTTTGAGTTATTGCCTTTTGCTGTTTTTACCCTTACATTTTTGTCCGGAAGATATCTCCTAAACCATAAGTGCTATCAACTTCAAACTTTGTACACTGATAGATCCCATCGAAAACAAGGGTCATGTACAAGAACTGTTACTCTGCCATGTCCACTTTTTGAGTAATTTCCCTTTGTTGTTTCTATTCTAACATTTTTTCCACTTATCTCCGAAATCAAAAGCCCTAGCAACTTCAAACTTTGTACACTTATAGATCTCATTGAGGACAAGTATCATGTACAAGAACTCTGCCACATCCACTTTTTTAGCTCGACTTTTCGAAGAAAATGAGAGCTTATACTGTCACCCGGGCGATTGCGTCAGCGTCGGCGTCGGCGTTGGCGTCGGCGTTGCAAGAAAGGTTAAAAAGTTTTTTTCAAACATCAATAACTTCCATACTATCAAAGGGATTCAACCCAAACTTGGAATACTTATTCACCATCACACCCTCTACATTACTATCAGGGCCCATGACCCTGGCTCCACTATATTTGGAGTTATGCCCCCTTTATACTAAGCAACTTAGAAAGTCGAGCGCGCTGTCTTCGGACAGCTCTTGTTTTGTCTGTTGTTGTTTTTATCCTTACATTTTTCTCCGGACCATATCTCCTGAGCCATCAGTGCTAGCAACTTCAAACTTGGTACACTTATAGATCTCATTAAGGACAAGACATTGGTGTCATGTACAAGGATCATTACTCTTCTCCGCCCACTTTTGGAGTTATTGCCCTTGGTTGTTTTTACCCTTATATTTTTGTTTGGGACTTTTTGTCCAAAACCTAATGTGCTAGCAACTTCAAATTTTGCTTACAGTTATAGATCTAGTAAGTAAGAGATATATTGTAAGAAAGGATTTATTGTTATACGCCCGAAGGGTCGTATTATGTTATGGCCCCGCTCGTCCGTCCGTCCGTCCATCTGTCTGTCCGTCCGTCCGTTAGCAATTTCTTGTGTGCGCAACTTCTCCTACAGTTTTGATCGGAATTTAATCAAACTTGCCACAATAAATTTCCATGGTGTCTAGTTGTACACCTTGCTTACGGAATTCAGATAACTCTTTTCGTTCTTGAATTATCTGCCCTTGAATTTAAAAAATGACCATTTTCTTGTTTGCACAACTCCTCCTACAGTTTTGATAAGAATTTGATCAAACTTGCCACAATGAATCTCCATGGTGTCTAGTTGTGCACAACGCTTACGGAATTTATATAACTGTTTTAGTTCTTGAATTATCTACCCTTGAATTTAAGGAAAAATGCCATGTTCTCAAAAATGACAATTTTCTCCTGTGCGCTACTTCTACAGTTTCAACCAGAATTTAATCAAACTAGCCACAATGAATCTCTATGGTGTCTTGTTGTGCAAACAAAATTTTGATAACTTTTCATGTTTGAATTATCTGCCCTTGAATTGAAAAAAAGATGGCCAATTTTTACTGACAAGCCCCTCTCGGGCGTATTTGCGCCGCTCTGCGAAGCTCTTGTTATCCGGTGGGGGACTCCTGTATTGCATCACAATACGAAATGCACTTGTTGTGTATGCGATTTCTAGACTCGTTTAATTTAAAAAAATGTAAAATACATAGTAGGAAAAAAGAAACATATACCCAACGTGGTAATCGTACTCTGGTCGTCTGGAACACAAGTCAAATGCTATACCACTGACGGCACTCAGACAGCTAATCAGACAACTTCTAATGTTGTATCAAATTGCCAAAATATTAATTAAGTGAATATCGCTTTATTTCGGGTTAGCGTGATGATCGTATAAAACTGTTACTGCTAGTGTTAGAAATAAACCGAAAACCATCTACTTCATAAATGCCATATCTTTGCTCTAAAAATTAATGATTGCTCTTTGTCTTTGTAGTGAAATCGCCGTACTGGAGGCGACCATGGCAACCATTGCGACCATAACCACTGGGTGCCTGACGTACTAAAATGCATAAGTATAGTACGACAGGGAACCCGTCTAAGCCAAACGGTCGCATGGTCATTTTTTTACGTAACTACCTGTAACAACAAAGCTGAATGGCCGAATCTGATTTCTCGTGGAATCGGATGTTTTCTTATACAGTTTACACAAAAGCGTGGTCATAAGATCGTTGATAATACGGGCCCATGGTCTTGTTTGGGAAGGGTTAATACGCTAAACTTATTGCTGTGATCAAATTTCTGTGAAAGGAATGTGCATATTTATGCACCTGCATTGTAGGATCGAAGAAAGTAGTTTTTGACCAACATGTATTCACATTTCGCATATTTTCATCGAATACCTCGTAACTACTGCTTGTTTTCATCAGCATTTGCGAGGTCTTAGAAGAAAAGCTTCGATTTCTAGTCTGTCTAGGCTGCACATCTATTTGTCCAACATCTGGGTCCAATCATGTATGAAATCCGTCAAAAGGCTTTTCTCTTATTTTTTGCAAAAAAAAAAAAAAAAAAAAAAAAAAAAAAAAAAAAATATTGGAACACCAAGAAGTAATTACGTAAGATGCAGTAATCACTGACGTCATATACATCACGTGATGATGGTATGATCACGTGATTGTGTCAAGATGGTGGATTGTTTATGTCCCTCGGATGTTGCTGGGCTCACATATTCGACAGAATTCTTCAGAATTATCTCACATTCATTTGCAATACCTTAACCCTTTCCCAAACGGCAAAATTTTAGGTGATCCGCTTCAAAAAGTGCCTCAAATGACAAAATTGAATTTATTAAAGACATAATTTGTGTAAAATATGGCATAGAAAATGTTGAGACAAAAGGAGAAACTGCTGGTTATCAGCAGTGTCTTCTTTTGTCTCAATGTTTTCCCAAGCCTTTTCTATTAGGGACGTCAAAACCAGGTCTTGTTTTGGAAAGGGTTAACAAATATGTGTGTGATGGCAGAGGTCACATTCTGTAAAAGGAGATCGCTGTACTATATATTGACAAATATGACACATCGGGGAATTATTAAAACGCATTATTTTACATTTAAAAAGGTATTGTTGTATCGCGCCATGCGCGATACATATTGTGGTATACATATTCTAATTTTAGAAATTACGTCATGAGGGATAATTATTTGTATTTGAAAGTCGTATATATAACCTACACATAAACTGTTTACACGGTATAATTTTTCAAGCAGTACTAAAATTATACATTGAAGTTCGTTTAATTTCAGACCACGCTGAAAATTCGTGTAAACAAACTTCTAGTATAGTTTTATACTTTGCATAGCAATGGAAAGTCCCTACTTCCGGTTTGCCCATGGTGGACATGTATTTTTCCTATCCGTTTAAATGCAACGCATTTATGCATACCATTTCGAATCGCAAAAAGATATCAAAGAACGAGAAGTACCTTACTATTGAATGACCACTACATGTTCAATTTGGACTGGTCAACTTGCATTGTTACAAGGGATCGTCTTATCTGACTAGATATGTGTATTGCTAGTAGAACAACATTGACTAAGCAGCCAGTCTACAATATTTCCAGTCTATTTTTTTTTATTTTCGGACTGACTCATTTGACGCATCACTTTATCCATTTTTGGATAAAAATCACTACGCGGTTCGCATAACTCCAAAATCCTGTCGCCAAAAAGTAGCAAGCAGAAAATTGCAACTACAAATACATTTGCAACAAAATAAAGTTTGATTTTCGTCTCAATTTCATCTAATAAAATAATTAATTCAAATTAGATTATTCATTTTACTCTATGCAAGCATATGAAACAAATATGCCGCGTGACAGGAAGTCATGAGGAAGTACCACGTGTATGCATTTTATGGGCGCTGACATCTTGAAAGTAGTTAACCCAGAATGCCCACCAGAGATAGATGGTAATCGACAGGTGGCGACATCTATTGGTAGATATTGAGTAGAACAAATGGGTTTTCATTGGCGCCACCTGCTTCCGGTCCGGCAAGACGTGAAAATTTTCAGAGTCGAAACTTCTATGAAGAAATCTACTATCATCAACGTTTACTGAATGCATCCGCTATCCAGAACGTGTTAAAAATGTAGCAGAATATTCAAGTGATCGATCATTCCAAGCAGAAGGGAAGTATCCCTCCCATTAGAGATATTTTTGATGAAATTGATTGGAACATTCTGACTCCATAAACCGATGATGGCCGCCATTTTTTGCAAACAGCTTTTTTGCAAATGAATTTTTCTAGTGACTATCTATAGACAAAACAGTGTTTGTTTAAATCTAAATCCTATTTTACAATATTTATCGGTTATTTATGACATGAAAAATTGTAAGGATGCAATGTAAGATAGAAAAAGACCGATAACAACTGGGCCATGTCAAATTCTAAAATCAGAAAAGAATTACAGAAGCTCGTACGGGACGAACAAAACTGGGCGCGTGTAGAAAGTCGGGACACTTTTATGTTGAGTGACAGTAAGGGAAACTACCTGAGACGTGAAATTCGTAGAGAGCACTATGGAGCTTTGAAAATCGTGTCACGCCCTGGCGCAACAGTTGATGATGTTCAGATGCAAAATGCATTTTTGAGGCAAATATCGTTGGCGAATAATCCCACAGTTTTTATTTGGCTGGGTACATGCGAACTAACAGACAAAGTTAACGGTATCATCTATTTGAAAGAAGATCCAGATGAAGTAGTTAACAGATTATTCGTTAAATACAGCTATTTGAAATCATCAATCATTAGGAGCAATAGAAACGCCATTGTGGTTTTTTTGAACACACCATACTTTAGCACTGTAGAATGGAATAGACGTCACGGTTGTTACTATTTATCTCCGTTTTACGAACAAGACAGAAATTTGCACAGGGCTATCGCTAATTTGAATACCAGGATCGATTCGTTGAACACATTCAGAAGCCCGAAGTTAGCACAAGACTTAATTAGGTCGTGTAAAGACAGATATTCATATACAGTTAGATACAGGAAAAATTTCAATCTGTACAAAGATGGCGTACATCCTGACAGACTGCTTTCCAATCTATGGCTTCACAAAATACTAAAAGTTAAATACCGCATAGATCTACTGTACTGATAGGGATTGCCCTGTCTACAAATTAACATTTCTTGTAAATACAGAGATTATTATTCTTTTTGAGAGTAAAAATGTGTGCAAAATAATAAACAAAATAGTGAAAAATTACAATTTAAAGATAGGGATTGCCCTGTCTAATAATATAAGTTGAACACTTGACACTGTGGTCTATTTAAATAGTTTAAAAGTGAAAAATATCGTGTTAACTTATACAAATTAGGAATACCATAACTTCTTTTCCATTTTTATACATGGAATTAATAAGGTGAGGGACAGTCCAGTCTTATTTGGAAATAAATAATAAGTGTGTTATTGAAATATTCATCAATAAACTTAACATTAAACATGTACTTCACATGGACTAAATACAGCAAGTGTGTTAGAGGTTTACCTAGATAAAGACTGCTGTGAGTAACTTTAATAAGAAATAGACTTATTACGTATGTAAATATATATAAAAAAACATTACTGCAGTGTTTCTTTTCAGTTGTGTATTTCAAGATAGGGATTGCCCTGTCTTTATGAATATAAGATATTTATTAATGTAAGGTGTACAGGAATTAGCAATGAAAGGCAATGTTTAGCATGAACTTAACTAATGCCCACTACATTTGTGCCAGAGACAAATAGATAGGGATTGCCCTGTCTTAAAAGACTTAAAATAACAAATAACAGCAGCCTTTCTGTGAAATATACTAAACAGTAGTTGTGTAAGCTCCCTTAGGGAATTTGAGGCTAACATTGGCTTTTAGTACTACTTTTGCTGTGCAAAAGGTCAGATAGGGAAGCCCTGTCTGTAAACCAAAAATCAAAAACAATAGTGATCAAGATAAAATTATCGGCGAGTCACCATTTCTATCTCCGCCTACCTGTCAGGAAAAACGCACCAAAAATCGGAATCAGATAGGGAAGCCCTGTCTAAATCCATACATAAATACAGAAAAAAGAAATAAAAAACAAGCCTAAAAACATATCATCACATTCAAAGTAAGATAGGGAAGCCCTGTCTTTAGCATCATCAAAATGGCTTACCGGCAAATTACATCAACACCAATACTAAAACGACCCCGCGCAGCTAGCAATACATGTCCAAAATGTGACAAAATTATAGACCAAAATGTTGAAACTATCAACTGCAGTGTATGTGAACTTACTTTTTGTATGAGTTGTACGAACATATCTCCATCCTTAGCAAAAGCTCTTGCAGAAGACACAACACACAACTTTCAATGGACCTGCAACAACTGCAAACAAAATTTTCCTAGTATGTCAAATCTACATGCACATCTTCGTTCTATAGATGAGAAAACTGACAGAAGATTGACAAACTTAGAAAACCAGTTCACCCACATGAGGGACAACTTAGCTGAAAATATCAAGAAGGAAGTCCATACATTGAAGCCTGATTTGAAGGAAGAAATAGAGAAAGAGATCAAAGCCAGTCTACAGAAAGAAATACGTCAAGAGGTGAGAGAGGTGGAAGACCAAAAAACAAGAATGCTAAACCTTATTATCTTTAACTTACCAGAAAGTAAAAGGCATACACCGATGTTGAAAATACAACACGACGAGAACAAATTTAAAGAAATCTGTCAGGCGATTGGAGTAGATTCACCAGATGTTAAAGTAATGTTCAGATTATGTACACATGATCCTCAGAAATCAAGACCTTTAAAAATTGTGTTTAACAACAAACAACAAAGAAAAACTATCCTGGACAATGCTAGAAATCTAAAAACATCAACAATATCAGCAGATCTAAAAGAATGTATAATAGTGAAAGACCTGACCGTAGCACAAAGAAAAGAGAGTAAAAAGAGAAGACTAGCAAAGAGAGGACAAGAGAGGGAGAAAGATAAAGAAAAAGAGAATGTAGCGACAGACAATGAATACACTGACCCGGAAAGAACATTAACGCCGGAATTTAACAGAAACCGTGTGAGTACAATAAAAAAAAATGACAACAGTGATGATATTACAGACTTGGATGTTACAGCAATTACAACTCCATCCAAATATGTACAATTACAAAACATGTCTGGGATTTTTGATTCACAGCTGATGTCACAGGACCTACTACTACCAGTTAGAAGTACCCATAAAGTGCCCACTGTTTTGTCCGGTGCAACTGCAGATGGGGCGAAGAGCAGTAGCAGTCTTTTAACCCCTAACATGGACTAGGGAGCTAGTTTTATTTTTAAAGAAAATAAAATAAAATGTAATAAAAAAAATGTTTTATTATTATGTACACAAATGCTGACAGTCTGTTAAATAAAATAGATGAACTGAAAGCGCTTGTAAATAGCAATACATACGACATCATTGCGGTCACTGAGATGTTTCCCAAACAGAATTGCGATCTGGAATACGACTCTCCAATATGGCACATTCCGGGGTACACAATGTTTCATCCCCCAGAAAAAACTTTTACAAAGCGTGGTTGTGTAATATATGTAAAAAATACTATCGGAGCATACCAAGTGAATGACTTGAAAACAACATTAGTGGAATATGTTCAAATAATGATCAATACTGAAGAGAATAATATTTTATTAAGCTGTATCTATCGTAGCCTGAATGCAACTGACAACAGAGTGATCAACGAACTAACCCAAATACTATCATATAACAATAAAGATAGCCATCAATGTAACTTAAAAATACATGTAGGTGATTTCAATTTCAAAAACATCAACTGGGAAATGGAAAGATGTAATGAAGGTCAAAACAGCTTAACACAACAATTTCTTAACATAATCCAGGAGTCTTTTCTTCATCAACATATAACAAAACCAACACGCCACAAAGAGGGAAATACATCAAACATACTGGATCTCATCCTCACCACGGAAATTGGGATGGTGGATGGTGTAACCCATAACGCGCCATTAGGAAAAAGTGACCATGAATGTATAGAATTCAATCTGCTTGCTGGAAGTGACAGTAACAGCAATAGAGAATCACTAAGTAGACTCAACTACCACAAAGGAGACTACGAAAATATACGTTCTATACTCGGGGAAAAAAACTGGGAGTTAGAATTTAGCCATTGTGATGCCCAGACAAGTTGGGGTAAATTTGCCGATACTTTTATGAATTTAGCAAAAGAGAACATACCGGAGTGCAAATTTAATCCTAACAAATCTGAGACACCATGGATGAACGCTGAAGCCCTCAAGGCCGTGAAAACAAAACGTTCAAGGTGGAAGAAATACAAATATTGCAGAACTACGCAAAATAGAACAAATTATAGTCATGCCAAATACAATGCTGTGAAGAAGGTCAGAGAAGCAAAACGAAACTACGAAAAAGATATTGTGTCAACCCTTAAATCCAATACGAAAAAATTCTGGAAGTTTATAAAATCTAAAACAAAGGTAAAAGAACAAATCCCAGTCCTGAAGGACCAAAATGGTGATATACACACTGACAATAAAGAAAAGGCAGAGTTATTAAATAATCACTTCCAGAGTGTTTTTACAAAAGAGAACAATCTCATACCAGACTTCGCAAAAAGAACTGACAAGACAATAGACAATATAATCTTCAATGAGGAGACCATAAATAAGCACTTAAAGGCCCTGAAAGATGGAAAAAGTATGGGACCCGATAATGTACACCCAAAATTCCTAAAAGAAGTAGCAGACTTGATAACAAAACCGCTAGCAACAATTTTTACCAAATCCATGACAGAAATGAAGTTACCTTCAGTGTGGAAAACATCCAATGTCACTCCATTATTCAAAAAAGGGTCCAAAGAAGACGCTGGTAATTACAGACCAATAAGCCTTACTAGCATAGTCTGCAAAATTATGGAAAGAATCATCAGAGATAATATAACAACACACATGGAAGAAAATAACCAGTTTTAAAAAAAAACAGCATGGTTTTAGAAAAGGTAAATCATGTACCACCCAGCTTATTGAGACAATGGAAGATTGGACCAAAATGTTAGATGAAAACAAGGAGTTGGATGTCATTTATCTGGATTTCAAGAAGGCATTTGATACAGTGCCACATAGAAGACTATTAAAGAAGATGGAAGGATATGGCATCACTGGAAATGTTTTAGGGTGGATTGAGGATTTCCTGACAGGTAGGATGCAAAGGGTGGTATTGAATGGTGTAAATTCAACATTTAAAGAAGTCACCAGCGGAATTCCTCAGGGAAGTGTGTTAGGACCTATACTCTTCACTATTTTCATAAATGATCTTCCAGACAATCTGAGTTGCAGTACCAAGCTGTTTGCTGATGATACAAAGATATACTCTCCCATCAAAAGTGTTGCAGACCACGATAAGCTACAATCGGATATCGAAAAACTAGAGGTGTGGTCGAACAAGTGGCAATTTCATTTTAATCAAGATAAATGCAAGCACATCCACATTGGTAAGAAGGATAAAACTAACTCAGCCTATACTCTTCTAAATAAGAATATCTCAAAAGAATCAACAGAAACGGATCTTGGCATTACTGTGGATGACAAACTCTTATTCCGTGAACATATCGATACAAAGATAAAAAAAAAGCAAACCAAATGATTGGACTAATCAGAAGAAGTTTCACAGTCATCGATAAAGAAATGTTTTTGATTTTGTACAAAAGCCTTGTTAGACCCCATTTAGAATATGGGAGTTGCGTCTGGTTGACTATGTATAAAAATGAGAGAATAAAACTTGAAAATATACAAAGGTGTGCTACAAAATTAGTTCCTGAAGTTAGAGATAAAAGCTACCCAGAAAGACTCAAATTATTAGGACTTCCCTCATTAGAATACCGTAGACTAAGAGCAGACATGATTCAAACCTACAAAATAATCAATGATATCGATAAAGTAAACAAAGGGAAGCTTTTCTGCGTTAACAAATCAAGTAATAGACCAAATACAAGAGGTCACAAACATAAGCTTTACAAGCCACAGTGTAAAACAAATTTGCGTAAAAATTCTTTCACTATGCGTATCATCACACCTTGGAACAACCTGCCTGAGGAGCTGATCAGTGCTAAAAATGTAAATAGTTTTAAGAGTGTTTTAATTAAAGTGTGGAAGCATATTCCTATCAAATTTAATCCCGAGTGCTACGGACCGGAAGCGGGCATTCAGGATATTAACAGAGTAAGACGGATCGAAGAGGCGCCAGCCTAAAGATGATCTCAACGCAAAGGTAAAAGGTAAGGTAAAAGGTAGATATGTGTATTGCTAGTAGAACAACATTGACTAAGCAGCCAGTCTACAATATTTCCAGTCTATTTTTTTTTTTTTTTTTTTTATTTTCGGACTGACTCATTTGACGCATCACTTTATCCATTTTTGGATAAAAATCACTACGCGGTTCGCATAACTCCAAAATCCTGTCGCCAAAAAGTAGCAAGCAGAAAATTGCAACTACAAATACATTTGCAACAAAATAAAGTTTGATTTTCGTCTCAATTTCATCTAATAAAATAATTAATTCAAATTAGATTATTCATTTTACTCTATGCAAGCATATGAAGCAAATATGCCGCGTGACAGGAAGTCATGAGGAAGTACCACGTGTATGCATTTTATGGGCGCTGACATCTTGAAAGTAGTTAACCCAGAATGCCCACCAGAGATAGATGGTAATCGACAGGTGGCGACATCTATTGGTAGATATTGAGTAGAACAAATGGGTTTTCTCAAGCGTTTTTCAAAATTGCATTACAATGTAAATTCCTACTTTCGGTTTGCCCATGGCCTATCCGATTCGCTGCATCGCTTCCTAAGAAATCAAAGCACGATAAAGACTTAAGTATTGAATGAACACTGCATGTACAATTTTGGATGATTAGATTCCATAATTTCAAGGGATCGTCTGAACTAAATAGGCATGTGTATAACTAGTACAAAAAAAAGTTTTTTTCAAACTTTTTTTTCTAAAAATTCTTAACTGTTAGTGGTTTTCACATAAAAGAACAACTCAATTTTTATGTCTCAACAGCTTTTGACTGGATGGATTTCAAACCCGTTCAAAAGAATACTTTATGCTCAATCAATTCGCCGCCACAATCAAAACTTTAGTCTTGTAGTTTTTGTTACACTCTAGTAAATCTCCTCGTATGTGTCGCTCGTTCTTTGTGTTTTTTTGTGTGTGATAAGTACAAATATAGGCCCCGATTTATGACCTGGCAGAGATGATCTGCCGGGTGAATTATTGAGACATATTCATGGTATTGCTTGTATTGTGTTACAGCTTTAATCTTAAATATTCCTTTTATATTTGGCTTCATTTTAGCGACTTGTAGTTGTCTTTTTATATGGCATTTCTGTATTTCTCTTTTTTACATTTAATTTATTGCTCCGCCGGACAAAAGTAATAAGGATCATATCCGTGTCATTGTGGCCGTTATGCGTTCGTTCATCTATGTCTGTTATCATAAACGTTTCCTATTCCTGCTGTTATCAAAGCATTTTTAGATTCCATAGACTAAGATTAGCATGCACTCTGATCTATTCAACACAGTCTGTTCTCTATTGAATGATTATACGAAGAACAAATAAGCTATTGTGGTCAAAATGTTCCGATTTGGAAAATTTACTTGATACGATGTTTATATTCAGAAAGGTCATGGATAGACAAGTACTTTTTTCTATTTAATAAAAGTAATTTTATCTATTCTGATCAAAGGCTAGTGGGGCTTATACCACGGTCCTGTTTCCGGCGTGCGTTCATGTGAAAACTTCTCCAAAATTACTAGGCCAGTTTCAATCAAGATTCAAACAGGAATCTTCTAACATAGGAATTTAACAGGAATCTTCCTTGCATGGAGCCTTTCGAATTGTTTTTTTTTTTTTTTTTTTTTTTTTTTTTTTTTTTTTTTTTTATCTTTTCGAAAAATTTCATAGTGAACTGTGGTTACTATGGTGTACTTTCAATTTTTTGTGTGTGTCTTTTTTTCCTTCTTTTTTCCAAAAAATAATTTCACGGAGAAACGATTCAGGACCATCTTGGCCCTAATTCCTTGCTGAAATATTCGGTTTCCTTTCTTGTTTAAGTTAATTTTAATCGCCATTTATTCAACTGCAACATTTAACACTTTTGTATTTGCTTACTTCCCCTTCTATGTTGTTTAATTAATGTATAATCTGGCTGAACACACAAAAATAGACTAGCACCAGCATATGCAGACATGCAATGTACCGTTTTATTCACTACTTTGGTATAATTTTTTAAGCGCGATACAATTCATTTTGCTGTACATTACAGCAATTTTTACTTGTAATGCTGTATATTTTGAGATAACCCCTGACTATTAACATGGAGCCGTTTATTCTAGTTAATTCCCTTTACGATAATATTTTAGTAAAGATTGGTTGCGATAAAGGACCACTGTATAAAATGCGTAAATGTTATTTGAAGAAAAGACAGCACGTATCAGATAAGAAGCCCAATTACGGAATGTAAACAGGTTCTAACCTTATTATTTGTTTTCTGGTAAGTTTGCGAAAATTTATTGGCAAAAGGAGATGTCGGCAAGTTTCATTTTCTCTTTACCCCTACATATCAGGGTGGGGAATCGCATGACCCGCCGCCAACAACCATTACATATATTATTCAAATACTATTTATTTGTCCGATATTACGACACAGTTTACTGGATACAACTGTTTCCTATTATAATACATATACTCGGCCAAACTGCTAACGCATCACTCTTTGTTAATTTGCACATGCCGACTACCACCATTTGAAAAGAAGACTGTAAAATATCGTAGTAAATGCTGCAGTCTGTTCTAAAATATTGAACTTTCGATTTAACGATACCTTTTATTCTACAATTCCTAGAGGCTGAAATATGATTAAGATGGAAAATTCACACATAACCTCCAAACCTTTTGTATTGGCTGAAAAAGTTCCTGTGTCGAAAGTACAAACGAACCAATAGCTTTTACACTTTTGAGGACTCTTACTTAATGCCCGTGGAGGTAATGTTACATCACTAGTGTCGTTTGTACCAGTTCTACCGTCGACGGCGACGTCGGTTACCTAGACAAACACTTATCGGTCTATGTATCCTATCTTATGAATTGTATGAAATGTAGTCTTGATATTTCATACATTAACAGATCCCACTTAGACCTTTCATTTGAGACCATGGAATTTGACATTGAAACATTGAACTTGAAAGATTGACATTTTCTTTTAGAAAATTTGCGTCTATGCGAGCTACGTTGTCCGCGAACAGCCCTTGTTATGTCAGATAAGCATTTGATTTTTGTTCACACTTCAATTACACAATCAACCAGCTTTCAAAATCAATTAAAACAAAAATGTTTACAAAAGATCAAAAGTTACACGAGCCGAAAAACTGCCTTTGTTCCCTTTTTGTATGACGCGGTCACATAAGAGAGGAAACTTACAATAGTTTTATGGTTGTGTGAACTTGTGGGATAGACATATGCCAAATCTTAAATTTAAACCTTATGCAATAAAGAAGTTATGCAATTTTAAAACAGTGATGCGTTAGAAACTTTGCTTAGTATAGTTATATTACTACTCCTGTTCTAGTAGTTATGGAATCCACCGGTTACTTTAATCAGTAATCTATTATTGCTGAGGCAGGATAACTTCGGTCGTGGGTTCGTACCCAGACTCGACTTACATCATATCTGGCACTTCACACGTCATTTCTCTCCTACAAGTGGCAATCGCGACCCTCGAGACTGTTTGCAACCATTTGCCGTTTAGAACGTGGTTGCAACATGATCTCGAGCGTAATACAGTGACCGTCATATTGAAGGTGAAAGTAGACGCGTGTAAATGACGTCATCAAAACAAATCAATCCTTTTGCTAACGTTATAATTCAAGTGAAATATACTGTCAATAATCGGTAAATCACATCTATTTTTATCTGATTAAATTTTATCACATTTATGAGGATGCAATCGACTTTTGAACGCTGTTTGTTTCAAATATTTTTCTGGCGTAGATTTAAATAGTTGTTTGGTCTGCTTCCGTTGTTATAGACCAGACTACCGTTGTTATGCTTGCGGAGTGATATGGGCAGGATCGGCTCATGGCGGCTACTGTAATACGTTCGAGCCGATCTTGAGTAACGATAAGATCCGAGAATATTCGAATGCTACAAGTGGATGAGTTATTTATGAATTGTCTAAGAGGGAAGAACAACTGTTAGCTCGGAAAGGATACTGTGTTTGTAATGGTGCAAGATATACCAAGATTACATTGTTAGGCGCACTTGTTGCCACTATATATGACTGGGAAATTGTTGAGCGCGGCATTGAATTCAGTCTACTACTTAGGTTCAAACATGATAACAGAGAGTTTCGAAAAGCCAGTCTTAAAAACCATAACAAATGAGCAAATTAAAATTCTTAATTATTTATTCATTGATATGTTAATCCCGTAATCACTGTTCTTTAGTCCGTATCAGATGACAAATACATTTGTGACCCGTCACGCTAAAAGGGACCTTATCCGAGCTCCAAAAATCCAATTTTTGACAAAATTGTCAGACCCAGCACAGGTCAACCAGATCCCGTATGCGAAAAGTGAACATATTGTAAGATAGGGACAACATTCCAGATTTAGAAAATTACATAAAAGTGAAAAGTGTCGGCCCTAGTCTGGCTGCGCGGACTGCGCAGACAGGCTATGGTCGATATTTTTCACACATCCTATAAGGTCCCTTTTAGCGTGACGGGTCACATTTCATTGTTTAGTTAGTTTCCTCTGTGTTCTTTTCCTATACCTCCTGCAAATAGGGAACGATTTTATCCAGCAAACTACGACGTTGTTTCGGACAAACAAATAGTATTTCGTAGGTGTTGTTATAAAATCTCGTAACTACGGCTTGATTCAAGCCGTAGTTACGAGATTGTATACCAACACTGAAGGATCTTCAATACATAACCCGAAGCCGAGTCTGTTATTAGCACAAAATTCATTGCTATTACAATGCCCCAAAAGAGGTTTTGTGAAAGCGTTAAAGTATAAACCATTGGGAAGAACAAAATATAATTATGAAGGATAATGGTATGGTTGAAGGAACATGAGTACGAGTTTGTTATACTCCAATGAAGAAAGAAACAATATCATATGAACACTGGGTGAAAACTATAGTACGTTCAAAATTACACGAGAATAATAACAGTTGTTTTGTATTCTCTGGTTCGAATATTACAGGTGTACGATACATGCAAGATTCTTACCATCAGATACAAAATTACAGTTGTTGGAAGTTTAATATTGCGTTATTTTATTAGGCTAGTCATGTTACGCACGTTTCTTCACACTAACGATAATCCTCTATGTATTTTTTCCTCTCTATGCCCTTTTGCCAAAACCCAGCAAAATCTATATATTGTTTCATATTTCTTTCCATACTTGGAAAAGGTAAACATTGTAGAATCACGCGATACCACATTGATACACTCAATGTTTTAGTCTTTAAGGTTTACGAACTGAGAATGAAAACACCACTTTCTAGCCATACGAAATGCATCAAATTTCACACACATGTAAATACACTTCACACAAGTTGATTCACCAGGCCGGATTTTTAGATTATGCTACAAGAAGATAATAATTTACAAATATTGTTTTACTCTATTTTCATATGCAAGGGAGGTAATTTTGAACATTTTGGTCGAATATTTCCATAACTATGCATTAATTCAAAATTCTAATCCATACAAAATGCTTATATTTGTATTTGGAAGGGAAATGTAACACAGATTAGGAATTACTGGCACTTTTCAAAATTCATCTCTGGCTCTGCATTTCATTCTCAGTTCGTAAACCTTAAACCAAGAGAGTGGTTTTGTTACATGATTGACCTTATAGAAGGCCCTATATACATGTATAGCTATCTCTGTAACTATTACGATAAGTGGATAACCAACACTCTGTTAGCTATTACAGTGAAGATATAACAGGATGTCAGTCGGTTAAGGTGGCCGAATTCGATTAGACTGTGCATCCAAAACGCGCATGTTGTCGTAAATAAGATAGCGACCTAAAGTTTCAGAAAAAATGTAGAAAGTTAGATCCGTTACATTTTTTGAGTTAAACTATACAAACTTTTGCATCAGTTTTCATCGAACAAGAATAAAGCGTGAAAATATATCAGGCCGCATTTGAAATGTTTTGATGACGTCATTTAAACACGTGCGTTTTGACGTTCAAAGTAACGACGTCGGTAATACGGTAAAGGTAAGATTCACAAAATCGGCCGATTTCTGACGAATGTATCGTTAGAAAAGTCCAAATTTGGTTCGAATTATCGGAATCTACTGACCTTTGTCTAATACGTTCCACTTTCACACTACAGTTCCAGACATTACACCAATGTTAGATAAATATAGCTTACTCCAAAGCCATTTAGGCCTAAAATTTCCCTTTTCCTCAATAGAATAAAACAACTTTGAGACGTCAAACATTTATTTTAAAATCTATTTATGTTTTATTCAAACAAACAACATATTACGATCATGATTATGATTTGGCCAATAATTCCTATAACTATGTACAAATAGCTATACAAAATCGAGCTCAATGTCTGCTTTTTCAGTGGAAAAGTACACGTTTGAGACGGTCTCCCGTTTATGTACAGTGGTAACATTTGTTTTTTATTTCTTCATTTTACAGATCATTTGCAGGTTCATCAATTACCAATCATTATCAAATTTTCTTATGCAGAAAAATCTAAAATTTTAATATTTGTGCCAAAGATCAGCTGAAATACTGCTATTTCGGCACTTTTGAGACAACCCCCAATTCATATACTGTGGTGACTTTTGTTTTTTATTTCTTTATTTCACAGATCATGACCAGGTTCACCAATTTACAAAATATTATCAAATTCTCTAGGGCAGAAATTCTCTATTTTTTAACATTTGTGTAAAAATATTCAAATTTCCCATTGGCCTCCATGTTGAAAATAGCCATTTCCGTGCTGGTTTTGAGACGGTCCCATTCTTTCCCTAGATGGTGACTTATCTTTTTTTATTATCTTAATTTGTCAGTAAGGATTCACTTTGTAACATGCGACAGTATGAGTCAATTCTCTAGGGCAGTTTTCTTGTTATGGAATCGCATTCGGCCACCTGAAGTTTTTAGCTGTTTGTTGTCTCCTATGTTTTCCCAAAGTGGCGTCTTAACGGATCTCATAAACATTTTACACAGGGTGGATAATCACGTGACCGGGAAGGATACACTGTATTAGAAAATGGCGGCTTGAACTCCCGCCTGGGATCAGCTTTCAGGTAATTATTCATGTTTTACCAATTTTCTCTTGAAGGGACATAGCCTATCATATGCGCATTTTCATTATTTGAGCTCTGCCACCAACAACTACACACAAAAACACGCATTTTTGTCAAACATCGTGGCAGTTTGCGTCCACTCGCAACCGGCCACATGTTTTTGGGTGGATACAACGGACGAATTCAAGCCTATTTTGGACTAAATTACCTTTAAATGCCAGGATCATACTTTTATTCCAACCCTTCATTAGCACAAAAGACCTAGATGCTAAATTCAAAAAGTGCCAGTAATTCCTAACCTGTGTTACATTTTCATTCCACATTCCAAATACAAACATAAGCATTTTGAGCGATTTAGAATTTTGAATTAATGCATACTTATGGAAATATTTGACAAAAATCTTCAAAATTGCCTCCCTTGCATATGCATTTAGAGTAAAAAATGTTTGAAAATTATTTTCTTCTTGAAGTATAATTTTGAAATCCGGCACGGTGAATCACCTTATTGGAAGTGTATTTACAAGTGTGTGGAATTTGATGCATTTTGCATGGGTAGAAAGTAGAGTAGGCTATTTTAGGGTCTGTAAACCTTAATTGTTAATCTTTATTTTTACCAGATGCAGGATACCTTACCATACTTTGTTATCTGATCTTCATTAATTGACAAAGCATTGTTATAGAAACAACAAATTATAAGTAATGTACCTTTTCAACAAAAAGGAATCGTAATTTATGAGATTTCAATCTTCAATTAACGTCTTCCACGTAGACCTACATAAAACAGTCTATCCTTACACCGAATCGATTATTTATATAGTATTGGAGTAAAATACTTTGTAAGTACATGTACCTAGTTATGTCTGAGTGATTAAGAATTAGATTTAATTAGGATTTCAGTTTAAACGAATGTAATATTTGATCTATTTGACATGACACTTACCTTTATGCAAGACACAGTCTTATTTAGAAAGAAATTAACAATCACAGTGCACGGATAGTATTTTATAAAAAAATACAAAAATAGGATTTCAAGCTAGATCTATTATAAGAAAGCAGCCGGAGCGTGAACGTTATAAAAAACATTAATTTTATACTTCAGCTGTGCCATTTCAATAAAATCGCACAATACATGTAGGCAGAGGTTGGCATTTATCGATATTATATTATTATGCTTTAGGATTTAAAACATGAAGGTGGAAGTATGTGGAATATTAAAAACACTTATTAATACATTATACGTGTTTTTATATTCTGGAATATATCATTTAATATTTATATTTATACTCTACCCTTGGATGTATAACATAATGGAAAACTCCTAGGTATGTTATATACATGGCGGAGATTTTGCTTGATGGGATGGGTAAATCTACGAACAAATACCTCGCTTCAGGTAAGACATTTTGCAATTATGTTCTTATTTCTGTGTCAATTTTCAAACGGCTTGTTGCATGTATCCCGTTATATGGTGACTGGACTATATATACGAGTAGGTTTACCAACAGTGTCAAATGTTTCGTTAGTAGGTCTACCCATTAATTATTAATCCAATCCGTAGATGTGCATGAGTAATTATTGATCTAGTCAACCTCGAACAACAAAAACCTCTAAAATATAATTTATTTAAAGCTGCAGTTACGAGGTTTGTTAAGAAAAGCGACAATAGAATAAGTCGGTCAGTATGAAACTACAGATTTACGTTTGTGTAGCAGGTGTTCGTTGTTTTTCAAGGAAAACATCGTAACTGCAGCTTAAAACACGCTGCAGTTACGGTGTTTTCGTTGAAAAGCGTCTTGTTATTATTTCCCTTTCTCGATTAATAACTCTAGATTGGTTAATCTTGAAAGCGAGTATGAATGTTATATAATGTATAGATTTCCTACACTAAAAGCATGAAAAGCATTGAAGAAAAAGAAGAAAATGCTGGACATCCGCATATTCATATTTTCCTGCAATGTTTCCAAGTCCCTATATGGGGTTATCAGAAGGAGTTTTTGTTTTTTAATAGGTGACCATTTACCCATAGGCGAAAACCCTAGTGTACTTTTTCAATTTCAAAGATTCTGCAGACGACACATCGTAATTATGTTGATGAAGATGCAAGTACATTTTTTGCACAGTGTAACACAGAAAGTATTGAAGCAAACAGAGACTATGCTGCCTAGTTATCAGCATTTTCTTCCTTCTTCCAAAAGTCGTTCCAAGCCCTTTGCTATATAGGACATTGAAAACAGACAATTTCTAGGGAAAAAGTTTTAAGGATTGTGAACAAGGAATCATTGTGATAAATAGCTGTTGCTTTAACAAACGGTATAACTTAACTCTTTTGTTGACCAGTATTTTTCTTTGTGTTGCTTGAACATTGCACAGTTTTGGAATTTTCAGACACACGTGCAGCAACGTGATTTATTTGGACATAATGTGGACGATATGATTATGATGGTCCGAGCTGGCAAATGAACAAGACAAACTATCTAGAATCTGTATAGCCGTGATTACAAGACAGAACTGAAGAATACGTCATTCTACTATAGATAGGGGGTAAACATGAGTTTGTTACGGACAGACGGACCGTGGTCTATTGTTGTATGTGTTGCAGCATTTTTATCACAGGTTAGTACACGTTTATCACGACGGGAAGTCACGTGACGTATCACTAGTTGCAGTCTTGCCTATCTAGAAAAAAGAAGACAGAGAAATGTCATGGGTTAGATCAATCCGAGTTTTCTTCGATGAAATTTGCTCTTTGATATGTTGATGTCGCTCATCAAAATGACATCAAAATATCAAAGAGCGAATTTCATCAGAGAAAGCGACATCTGCATATCAGAGTGCGAATTTCATCAGAGAAAACTGGGATTACGTTTTTAGATGAGTGTGGTAGAACTTGTACATAAATAATCTGACAAAGCTATTGACGACCGATCAAATATTTGGTGGTTCGTCAATAACAGATTTATCAGAAACGCTTAGGTCTAACATCAACATTTTCTGGCCGCGGCCATGGCGCAGTTGGTACCGCATCTGCCTCTTATTCGAAAGGTCCCGGTTCGATATCCGATCGCGGCAAATACCATTACTGACAAAAATGTCACTCATCAGTGGTTTGATATCGTGAACCAACATCTATGTGGGGGAGCAGTTGGAGGCTCGGATGGGTGTTTCGGTAGTACTGGTATGAGAAACGACAGGAATCCATGGTTAGGTGCTCCAGCCGCCGCGATATGACCGTAGTAGTTGCGAACGGCGTAAAACCCAAATAAATCAATTCAAATCAACATTGTCTGCATTTGTGTCAACATTTTTTGCACAATATCACATAAGAATTGTCTTCTTTAGATGCTTTCAAATCCCAACAATCCAGATTTTGGTCGTTAAGGAAGAGGTTAAGTAGGCCTATAACTTGCCTTTTACTAGTTCATATTATAAGAGAGAGTATGTACGATTATATTTACCCTTTCATCATCGATAAGAGTTAGATTTTGCAATTTTTACGTATGATTGGCAACGAGACATTTTATAATATATCATGCGACGCATTGAAACAAAAAGGGAGGGCTATGTTCGTAAGAAGTTTCCCAACATTTTACACATCCGTCTCTATTGGTGAAAAATCTCGCTCTAAAGTGCGCACCCCAGATGCTGTGGTTTTCGTAGAAAGGATAAAACTCTTTATTCATGAGTAGTCATTTATACATACATGTACATTATATGATGTCACGCTCCACAAAGTTAATTTTTCATGGACAATTGATATCAAAGAGGAAAATCCCTTTTACCCTACATATCTTTTTTGTTGATCTATAATTGTGACTCTTAAAGGGGCCCATGCTAGATTTTTATGCTTCCGAACTATTCCGGAACTCATATTTGTACATAACATGGGAAAACAATTTGCAATGCATAAAAACCTCAATCACGGCGAAAAACCATCTCTCCTTTGCTATAGATCAATCCTTTACAAGCGTATTTACAGATTCTATCTTTACTTCAAAACAAGACAAGGTAAAGGTCAACGAGACACACCTCCGCGGTATCAACACAACGCACAACCGGCTGCGTCGAAGACAGACGAGAGTCAGCGATGGTTTGGAAATACGGCTTCAAATTTTGAAGAAATATCGTTGGATGATTAAATTTTATTCGTGTACAAGTTCAACTGGCACATATTGAGAGATATGCGAAATATTTGAGCACGAAGTCAAATTTCGTAACTGTTTGTAGGAAACCTCCGGAATTATTAATGACTGTGACCTCATTTGCGAGGGATACGTTGAAAGGTTTATTTTGTAGAAGCACTGAACTATTATATGCGTATTTATCAACTATGGAATACCAAAGATCCTTTCGTTTATTTATAAAAGTAAATTAATTTAACCTGCCATACACCTGACATCAGATGCCGAATCTATCTTCGCTGACTCTCGACGCAGCCGTTTGTACAGTGTGCTGAATCTCGCTGAGCACAGATGACGTACCTATGACGTAATTGCTTTTTGAAGGTTGTGCATAATGTAACCGTTACAAAACAAAAACAAAGACAATAAAAACGGATCCGCACGTTATTCATTGACTTGAATTTTAACACATAATAGAGCTCGATGCCTGCTTTCACAGGTCATAAATGATCTACCCCTTCAGGTTAGTAATTTCATACGTTATTTCTGGTTTGTAATTTTTGTGTCATTTGCATTTTCGACAGCCTAGCAGGTTCTCCTTTAACGTTAAAAGAAGCCCACTTTCCGGGAAATGAAATTATCCTAGAACTGTAGATAATGGCATTTATCGGGAGCATATTGCAAACAGTGAAGTGCAGAAACCCTTAATCAATTTCACTGTACGCTTCGGCGAATCATTCAAATATAGTATTTAGGCCTCGATGATACTATATCTGTAATGATAGAAAGAATCGAGAGTACCCTGAGATTTCTTCAAGTGCATTCAACTTAACATACATGTATTTCATGTGTTTTCGCGACGTATCATTTGATGTGTTTCTCTTCTTACTTTTACACAGTTGATTGGGGGCGGTGTACAGACATCCGGTATATATTATGCCTATATTCAGTCCACCTATGACGTCAGCAGTGTCGCCACATCATGGCTGTGCTCTATGTCGTTTGTCGGATGGTTTCTCGGCAGTAAGTCTCTTAAGGGGGGATGCTCCAGTTTTTCGGAACACTCGGACATTACTGTAGTAAATTAAATGTTTCGTACCAATATGTTTCGCTACCATATTTTCAATAATAAAACACATCATTACAATTTACCATTTTCGATGATAAAATTGTAGTTATTATGCGAAACTGATTTCCTTATGATGGAAATCGATTATTTAGAGCAAGACAGTCGTAAGTGTGTATGCAGTTACCACTGTTTTGCGTCATTTTATTCATGTGTAGCTGATAAAAATTGCTGTATTTCACTAATAAGTGCGCTGACATATACATTTTCTTTTTGAATTATTACCAGGACATGTTGCTTAATACAATGAGGGAGTTTTATCAAATTCTATTATGTAGAACTGGAAGTATTTCCAAAAATATGCAAATTTTGACATAAAACACTCCAGCTTCGTTGATCTAACCGAACACGTGAGCATGCTGTTTTATACATTTACGCAATTATAATAGAACATATTTAGGGTTTTCTGTTAGTATTAAATGTAAGACGTTACTTTAAATCTATTTTCGGGACTAAACAATGAATACACAGCATTTTATTAGCATTTTAGTGACCTTGGACAGGTGCAAGAAATTATGCATTTTTTCGATGTAGGGGTATGTGATACGGATGCCTATAAAATTCAAACAAGATCGCTGACCACCCATTTTTATTTTATTTTTCAATTGGTAATAACATGTAATTTCAACATACAAAATATAAATAAATTCTATTTTGGGGAAAAAAATCTAGGAAACTGGAGCATTCCCCCTTAAGATCAGATTGCCGTCGGCTTCGTTAAAAATGTCATACATTTAACTACAGCTTGAATAAACTGGCGTTACAACATTTCCTAACGTAGGTGGGCGTTCGCAGTTTGGTAATGGTAGAAACTATGTTTTTTTTTTTTTTCAAAAAATAGCTCTCATTTGAGCCGCAATATGATCTTCTTATTCTGTCCATTCAATAATTTCATTAAAAAATTACAATCAAGACCTTCTTATGACGTAAATGTTAGAGTAACATTTGGCAAATTCAAACAAGACATTTAGGCAAATTAAACATTACTTGTAACCTTTTGGAGCCAATTAATCTCAATTAATGTTTTTACCTGAAATGTCAACAATATTTTGTGACCAATATGTCAATATTTACGATACTAGAATAGTAGATATGTTATCTTTTTGGAAAAAGCTTCAAACTGAAGCGAAGCCAAATGCGTCTTACCGTAACGAAATGTCTTTTTTTTTTTTGTTTCTGTTAATGTAAACACTCTGTTAATGTAAAACATTTCTTTACTCCAGCCTCTGTCGGGGGACCTATCATAAAGCGGTTTGGATGCAGACTGTGCTCATTAAGTGGGGCTCTGTTGAGTAGCTTCGGGTTTGCCATGTGTATGATAGCTACCAACTATTACTTGTTGTTCTTGTTCTTTGGAATATGTGGTTGTAAGTAAAACCATTTTAATTAGGAAAGTTATCATGCGGTTGTTTTGTTATAAAATTGATGTTAATTGAATATATTCAGACTAACTAAAATTAAGATTGCAAAATGGACATCCAATTTTATGTAACTCGCGGGTTCATGCACAATGATGATTACGATTGGCCAACTTTGAAAAAGTTAAACCGAACATTTAACCCTATTCCGGTCAGTGACTTAAACTTACGTTAAAGGTCAATTGGGGTCCACTGGACCCCATTACAAAAATGCATGCAAAATGCAAATAATGTGTCAATGTGAATTGTTAAATTACATTGATTTATTAGCTTACCTTAGCACAAAGTGCCGAGGATAATGTACAGTGATGGTACACTGTCATTTGTCTGTCTGTCTGTCTATCCATCTGTTCACCTACCCGTCTGTTCAAAATTACAAAAAAAGTCATTTTCTCCCAAACCACAAGGCCTATAGTCTTGAAAGGCTGGGTTGCAACAAGGGCTCAAAAAAAAAAGATTTTTTTTTAAGTTCTGTGCATTTACAGGGTTACACAATATCATTAATTTGTATGTGTAAAAATTCTGTAGAGGGCTTATCTTTGGAGATAATGGCTAACAAAGTGGGTGGGGTAAATTGACACGAGAAGCAAATTTTTACTTTGAAGTTGAATAACTGTTTCTGTATCGATCAGATCAAGATGAAATTTCGCATGTACATTTAATGGACCGAGGATAATACATTTTAGGAATCATTATTCATATATATCAGTTTGTTGATTTTCTGTATTCGTTCTTATGTCGATCTCAGATTTTGCTTATTTTTGATGCACTAACTTTACGAAACTATCTCTACACCATTTACACTGTTGTCGAACGATCACGTGAAGGCTCTGAATGGTCATGCAGATCCCGGTGAGCAAATGATTAGTCAGAGTTTCAAAATGGCGAAACTAGAAATAATCGGAGGTGACAGGAGGTAAATTGATCTTCTTTACCCATTTGTTTTCATCCTAAGAACTAACTGCTCTTCTTGTGTTTAATTGCATCCTTCATTATGAATATTTTGAAGTCGCCGAGCATAAATGTTCACCGTATGTATCACAGTCCGTCATAATATGCATGCTCATTTGATTCAAAATAAACCGACTCTAGTCAAAGCTGAAAAACAGTCAAAATCACTGTTGTTTTTTATCATTTAAAGGTAAGCATTTGAATTTATGTATATTTAATCATTTTCACCAATGTTCTTACAAAAATCGTGCACCTACGAGGTTCTACACATGAACATGTTGCATAATCAAAACCTACACGAAAACATCTGAACACGGCTTGGATTTGAGTTCAATATTGCTAAGCGACGGATTGGTTGAGTGAGAGATGCGGATTAGTCATAGAAGAGTTCGGATTGGTTTTAATCAAAATAGATTAGTTTCTCTCTCTGCATCTTTATTTGTCCTGAATTTGCCGGATTATAGTATTTATCATTTTGCAGGATCATCAAACCATTAGATGAATCATTCCATTGGCCGCCACCTACAGAAAAAAACACGAATGTGCCATCTATGGGTTAATCACAGACAAACTGTTTAATTTGAAAAGACACATCAAAGTTCCTGCTCGGTGGCACTCCAGTATAGACCAAATATATTTCTAAATAAGAAAAGAACGTGGTCTGTCAGCGCAAAAGAAGCAACACCAATGGTTATGGTTCCTATTTTTCTTGACAATACATTTTACAAGATCACAAGGGTTGTAACCATCTAAAGAAAAAACACACAATTGCACTACCTGTGGAGCCATATATATTGTTTATCCAAACACTTGATCAAACAATCAAAAAGACGAATGACTGATTCTATTTTTCTTTTAACGCTACTTTAACGCAGATGTGTAAAAATTGTAAACATGTCTCATTCTACCATGACTTGACTATAGACGACAGAGAGTTCACAAAGAAATTTCGCTCAATTCAGCAATTTAACCCTTTCAATAACGAGACATTGTTGAAGTCAGTTTAAAAAGGCCATAGGAAAACAACATCCCTTTCCCAACAATAATATTCAAGGGTGAACCAAATTGAAAGCTGTTGCATGTAACAAATTTGATGTTCACAAAGAAAGTGTCTATGTGTTATGTAGCACAGAAAACATTGAGGCAAAATGAGTAAATGATTATCAGTATTTTCCTTTTTTTCTCAACGTTTCCAATGCAAATTTGGTCAAAAGCAGGTCTTGTTTGGGAAAGAATTAAGACACAGGAAAAAAATCAAATTGATAAACATTCATTTGGTCGTTGTCAGAAGCTTTCAAATACGACTGGTCTACAATTTGTTGTTTGGAGAAGGCTTTATAATTATTTAACTGGGAAATCATCGAAACATCATAGATCCAATATGCCAAAATCTTGTTACTACAGAACTATATTAATTGACACCATGGCTATTTTGGTGTGGAAAACAATGTGCAGGCGTTCAAAAATAACAAAAATACAATATTGTTCAACGGAAACTGTTGTTTCGTGGACAAAAGCCTATGAAGCGCCACCCAAATTTCCAAGTGTCCAGCATTTCTTAGATACGTAATTTCAGCGCGTAGGTGTTCGTGGAGTTCTTTCATTTCTTCAACATCTTCGCTAGATGTACCAGCGGACAAAGAAAATGTCAGGTCTGCATTTGTTTGGTGACATGGTCATATCAGAATCAATGATTTCAAGTCCAAGTTTATCCCCAAGATCAACTATTTTTATGTCTTAATTCATCTGAAACAATGCGTCTGAATGGTGGAGAAATTCGTTGTTCTATATAATATCCATTATCAGTTCTTAGTTCTCGTCTCTGGATCTTTATTTTTTTCTCTGCTGTGGTGCTGACTGATGTTGCTGATGCACGTTGAAAAATAAATGGTCCCAAACGCACAGTAGTGGTAATTTAATGTCATCTTTATGCCTATTGGTAGAAACATAAAAAAAAGAAAATTAAAAGTATTTCTTATCTGGAAATTCATATCAAAATGAATAATTTTAAAGCTTTACTGTCTTCTAGAGTGGTTTGGAAAAAAAGCTAAGGATGAAACCAATCCGTTCTCTTGATTAAAAATCACTCTTTCCAATCCGAATTCTACCTGAAACCAATCCGTCGTCAGGTAGTTACCATTCCGGGGTCAGCCAAATGGGTCGACGGTCATGAAAGTCGATTGTTTTGACAAGCTATGATTAATCCACGCAAATTAGGATACAATTTAGTACAAGCAACGTTTCCTTGTTGATATGTACATACGAATGGGACTCATTTGTCAAATATGGCTAAATACAGACAGCATTTTCTGGGTGATTGATCGCTAAGCATAATATCTTTCCGTGAGCAACCCTTTGAAAACAAATTTTTCACAAACAGGTACATGTATGCCAAAACTAAAACAATAGCTAGTTAGACACAACATTCGGATATCTAATTTTGTAGGATGAACATAATCAACATACCTCATTTACTTTATATGCAACTGTTTTCGTGGTGTGTACACACCCGTGTGACCTATATTGCCATTTTGAAACTCTGACTTATTATTTCCTCACCGGGATCTGCATGACCATTCAGAGCCTTCACGTGATCGTTCGACAACAGTGATTTAGGCAAGTAAAACACCAGTTCAAACACAACTTATTTTAATAATGTGTACAACAGAGTACATTCCTAGTTCAATTAAAATGGAAAAATATCGTCATTTCTTCAATATTGCCTATATAATTCTATATGGGGTCCAATGGACCCCAACTGGGGTCCAATGGACCCCAAGCTTCTTTTTGGCTATAGTATGAAAACCCTTCAGTGTACATGGAAAATATTTTGTGCCAAGAACCATCGATGGACTGGTATAGATTACCTAAAATATAAATGCTGTAGCTTTTTAAATGACACCGTAGATATACCCGAAATAACCCTTGGGGTCCAATGGACCCCAAAAGTCCGGAATAGGGTTAAACAGGGTACATGAGAAATATGGGTTCCTCTTTAAGACAGTTGGGTTCTGAACATCATTTTGAACAGATTAAACACGAATTTAATTTCATCATGAAAGAAAGACAGAACTAATATTTATCATAAAAATTCCTACAAAACTGTCTGATTTCAAAACCCTATAATGTAAAGTACTTTACTTTTATTACTAGGTATTGGTAATGGTATCCAAATCTGTGGGTTTTACACAGCCGTGAATGATTACTTTGATCGTTACATCAGGTCTGCCCAGAACCTGGCCTCTGTTGGTGTCGGTATTGGTGTCTCTATATGCGCCGTGGTGTTTACAGGTGAGAGTTTTTTCTCGAGACATTTCTAGTATTAATCGCTCAATCGATGCAGTATTTAAATGGTCTTATTAAAACGCTGTCCAACTGGGTATATTTATGGTATCTAAATCGGGCATTGCCCAAATGGCAACTTTATTGACAATTGTCGTGTAATTCTATTTCTGATGCTTAAAACTAAGCAAATCAAATAAATTAGCTGGTTCACTGAGAGCAATTTTTATCTCGTTGAGATTTCAGTTGTATGCATATTATCGATTTAAGTTCTTACCCGGAAAGCAAAGTTTAATTATACGTGTGATATCATACAATTTTTAGATGCATTCTATGTACTGTATGAGTCTGTATCGTGAAGCAAAATACATTGTACCTTTGATTTTTCAGAACTGATCGTGATGTACGGTTGGAGAGGGGCATTATTAATACAGGCAGGGGTTTCTCTTAACGGATGTGTTCTAGCTTGTCTGCTGTTTCCACGGCCATCTAAAACAACGGCTAGAAAGACCATAAGATATTCGCTGATCCTAAAACCACATATTTTGTTTACTTGCCTCCATTTTTACTTCGTTGTAATACCAGAATCAGCAGTTTATGTTCACCTACCTATGTTAATGACATCACGAGGTTTAAGTTCGGAGGCTGCAAGTTTGGGTCTCTTAATACTCGGCATAAGCAATATGATATCACGCGTGGTGTATGCTATACCATGTAGGTTTGGAGATATTAAGCTCTATACAATAACTCTACTTGCTAGTGGTGCATTCATTTTAATTGTGTCATTTTTGACTACATTGCCGACAATTTTAATATGTTTAGGCGCTATAGGATTTACGTTTATCATATATGGTGGTCTAAATTTGCTGGTGCTACGAGACACTGTAGAACAAGATGAGTTTGTCGACGTTGCAGCTTTAGTATTTACGTTTAAAACAGTTGGTGCTATATCGTCCGGTCCTATCGCAGGTAAGTCGTGTGTTCTAGTTCATGACATTTCTGATTTTTATCCCAAACTCTTCCAAAGCAGTTACAGGTAAACAGGTTTTGAATAAAGGAATATTTATATTTGGAAAAGTCATGATAAGAAGGACTTTAAAGGGACCCATGCTAAACACTTAAGGTATCGGAGCAATTCATGGGCTAACGGATCATTCGTAATTTTGGTGTGCAAAGCTTTATCTCTGGTCAAGAATAATTGAACCTTGACACAGGCACTACTCTCCCCACATTCTATAGAGGATAATCCGAGTTTTCTCTGGTGAAATTCGCTTTTTGATATGTTGATGTCACTCATTTACAATGAGTGACATCAACATATCAAAGAGCGAATTTCATCAGAGAAAACTCGAGTTATATAGGGAATATTTCGATTGATTAAACATGGTTTAACGCCACTTTCTACTTTTGTGGTCATATTGCGCCGGCTGAAGAATATCTGGTATTTCTCTCACCAGTACAACTACAGTAGGACAGGTTTTAAAAAATGTGACCAAAGTGTGATATTTAAATGTTACGAATAACAGCTATTCTTACAGAACATCATCTAGATTTCTTAATTAGGATGATAAAAACTATTCTTAAGGGTTAATCAAATCGTATTTTAAATTCATGTTCACTAATTTTGGCCTAAAATTGTGTGCACAATCTTGCAAAATGACAACAAAAAAGCGTTTCACTCCTGACAGCATATACATGTATATTGCAAAATATGAGAAATTGTAACCCACGAATCACTAAGTAGTAGAGTTCAAAATGCCCACAAGGTTGATGGCTTCCTAAAATATTTGAGTGGTAGATTTCTGGCTGACATCAATGAGAACACATTTTAAAAAATAAAAGTGTTTCACTCCTGATATCAAATTCAGAGGGTTATTGTATAAAACGGACTCCACATCCTAAACCAGTGAAGATAAGACGAAAAGGTAATTTTAAGATGATGATGCACATATTGTTTTATGAATTACAAGTGCATATTGTAGTATCCTGTCACTGTCTTTTATTTACCATAGCTTAGAAACCTGGTACAAGTGAAAATTGTCACACAAAAAGCGTTTCACTCCTGACATTTTTATATGTTTTAATGACTTATCTTTTTTATTTGTTAAGTTATTTTCTTTAAACCTGGTACCCAGTATAAAGACACAATAACACGTCTTTTTAGATCCGATTGGATTAAATATGTTTCTCTGTAAAAGCCGAGGCATGTAAAAAGAGAATGGTCACATTTTTTTTAAACTTGCCCAGTAGTATGTAAATGTTCAAGCACTTTCTTGCATATACTCCGCATTACTGAGCTCTTGCCTCAAATGTATGACTAATTCAATAACTTCTTGTACTTTTCTAAAAAAAAATATCCCTAACCGGCGAGAATTTCCCCATTTTGTTTTAAAAATTTTGTTACATACACATGAAGAAATGCCTCAGTAAGGCGGTGTACATACGATAAATCGCTTAAAAATCGACGTACAAAGAAGAAAGTTATTGCACAATTTCTTATCTGAAGCGGAGCTTATTTGGGTGTAGTTGTTATCCATCGCATGATACATAATTCCCTCGGAGTTACATTGACAACTGAATAAAAATGCCATAAATTATGTTTGAACGCTTCTCTGCACAGGAAATTGATCGATATGCTTGGTTTAAAAAAGAAAGATAACTGCTGTCAATAATGTTTGAATTGTACGAGTTGTCTCTCTTTGGTTTTCTTTTTATTTCCAATAGGGGAAGATTTTATCCAGTTCACATGACAAATTTCGTTGGTGTTATTATAAAAAAGAATCGTAATCACGGCTTGGTTCAAGCCGTAGTTACGATAATTTTGTAAGAACACTGGTGGTTTATGAGAACAAAATGTGAAACTAGTCTATGTTTTCGCACAAAATCTATTGCAATGTTTTCTTTGTAAAAATTGACGTTATCTGCAATATTTAATCTTAGGGAGCATTCATACATTAATTGCATCGACTGTGAAAGGTAAAATAGTCCATCTTTTCTTATATTTCTTATCAGGTTTGGTGTTTGACTTAACGCAAGATTACAAGTACGAGTTTTGGTTGTCAGGAATAGTTGCCTTATCTGCGTGCTTATTTCTCATTCCAAATATGTTGAGAAAAGGAGAACGGACGAATATCAAACAACAAGAATTAGGCGAGTTAGTGTTGACTGTGGAATCCAAGGAAATGATGTCCCAGGAATAGCTTTATGATCCATTGGTTAAATACAGTATTGTAATAAAGTGCAAAGCAAGACGATACCTGGTTTTGACGTCCCTGACAGAAAATTTGATATAACATTGAAATAAAGAAGATTATGCTGATAATTAGAATTTTCTCATTTTGCCTAAATATATTTTGACCTTCAATGAAACTTAGTCCATATTTTTGCTCTTCGGTGACAATGCCAATACGTGTAATTGTTTTAAAAAGGAATGATAGTTTTATGAAATTGAAAAAGTTTTTCTTAACATATATGTTCATTTAGACGTTCAGATGTTACCTTGTTTGTATAGTTATAGCTTTTCCATAATAAGAGAAGCGTCAATTCGTTAATGTATAAAATGAAGTAACAAAAGTCTCTACTAAGAGCTCTGTTGAAGATTTGAAGTCCTGGTTTTGACGTCCCTAATAGAAATGGCTTGGGAATACATTGAGACAAAAGAAGAAACTGCTGATAACCAACAGTTTCTCCTTTTGTCTCAATATTTTCTGTGCTAAATTCTACACAAATCTCCTCCTTTTTGACGTCAATTTTGTCATCTACAGCAGCTTTTGAATAGGACCACCCAAAAATTTGCTGTTTGGAAAAGGGTTAATCGAGTTACAATCCATGATTATCTACGAAACATTTCTTGTATCTTCGGGTGTCATCCGTGGTTACGGAAATTAATTAATGGTACCCTCGTCAGTTCCCGGGCGTCGTCCCAGGCAACCGTATTTAACGAGTTATATACTCTCGTAAATTTCCGTTCCAACGGATTTCACCCAAAGATCAACGCAGTGTTTAGAACCTAATGATGGGTAGTAATAAACATCCCTGAACAACAAAGTAGCATACTTGGGCGGTCACATTTGAAAGCCGCTACAGGCGGCTAAAAATAATATAAAGCTAAAAACAGGATTTGTATTTCATATAGGCTACCAGAGTAAATATTGCGGGAAAAGGGGAAAATGCTGGTTATCAGTATTTCCTTCTTTTAACTCAATGTTTCCCAAAGCTTTTTTCTATGTTGGGCGTCAATACTAGGTTTTGTACGAGGAGTTAATCACATGGTCGTTAGACACTTTTAAGGTAGTCCTCCCCTTATCAGATTCATGCGACATTGTAATTATTCGGTCGATTACGAAAGTATTCGACGGTGAAATGTTCGTATGTTTACGACGTAGCCCCCAAAAGGTCAGTTCATACATGTACGTAACGACTATTAACGACATCGCAAGAATTGAATCCGATGTCCCATGAGTCCCAATAGGGATGGGTGAGCTTAAAACCAATGACCAGACGGTAAAGTTGTGGCATACGGCAATTCGAAGTAAATGAAAGGACCTCTATGGATAAGGCGAGAAATCTCCCTAATAGGCTCAAATGGAAAAGTCAATTTTCAAAACATGCAAATTGATAATTTTTTCGAGCTGTATTGTTAGATGTATACCTAAATCATATGAAAAATGATTTTGTACAATCAAAACGATTTGACAAGTACAGATAACTCTTGGTTTCCGTACCTACCCTTAAAATTATATTTTCTTATCTCACCGGTACTCATTTAACCAGAATTAAGTTTTCTATTGTTTAATGAACAAGATTTTGTCTGTAAATTTAAGGAAATTTTTTTTTTTTTTTTTTTTTTTTTTTTTTTTTTTTTTTTTTTTTTTTTTAATAAACCATTTTACATCAGTATAATACACATCTTTACAAACATTTTGTTCGTGATTACACAACTATACAACATGAATTACTCTACAAAACATATATTTATCATGACGTTTCATTGGAATCAATTGAAGAGAAGACATTGAGAGAGAAGGTGAAGAAGTACTCAAAAGATCACTATCATCTCGTTCTCCATCAATATCCTTTACTTTCTTTTTAATTGACAAAATACTTCAACATTTTACGTACATACTTTTGTTTTCTGGAAGTAGGTTTAATTATGATATTGAAGACATTGGTGAACAAAGCTTTGTAGATACATGAAAAACTAATTGAATTCTTCATATTAATGGTCAATATTGCCAAAACGTTTCGTACAACGTCATCGTAATTTTATTAAAACAGCACATCAAAGGCTCAGTGCAAAAATATCGCAACCACATATTTTTCAGAAATTCACTTTTTTGCATTTTCTGAATCTTTAGGAAGGAATACATCACATGTTCTAATATAAGGTTTCAAACTCTGTATACTTAGAAAGATATTTAGAATTTTATAAACAGTTTTCCTCTTTAACTTTGAGAAAGTCAATAAAGTTTTTCCCTCTCCTGTAAAATTTTACAAAATGTAGTTACAATAGTTTTGCACCCAGCCCTCGACATGTAAAATGAATGAAAAATGCGTAGTATACATATGTAGAAAGATTAATTTTCTTTTTTTTTTTAATTTTCATTATTGAAGAACATATAGAGAACAAAAAAAAAACACTAGGAAGGAACATTCATTCACATAGTCTTTCTCGGCAAAGCTACTTTAATTTTTATTACTATGGGGTGTTAATGATCGAAAAAGGCAATATATCTATCCCACTCTTCCAAAAAGGAAGCTAAATTGTTTTGTTGAACAGCTGTACCTTTGAATACTTGGAATTTGTAGGACAGATACTGTTTTAATCCTCGAATAGATGGGCAAGTTGAAGTGTTTTTGCATTTAAATATGTACATTTTAAATAATATAAGATTGAGATTTTTAACGTTTTCCTTTAAATTTGTATAACCGAAAATCATCTTTTCGGCACTCAAATCATAGTAGATATTTGAATTTGACAATAAGGAATTATCTATCAATGCTTTTGTTTTGGGACATTGCCAGAATAGATGCTCGATTGTTTCCGGTGATTTTTTGCATAACGTACAGGCTGGACTTTCTTTATACTTTATCTTATATAAGAAATCATTTGTACCCAAAATGCGGTGTATTATTCTATATTGGAACCAACTAATGCTACGATCAAAAGTAATAGAGAAAGGTAGCTTAAAAATGGTTTTCCACACGTCTTCATCATATTCTATTTTAATTTTTTTCGGCCAAGATTTTGCACAAGTTGCTTTACTGTTATTTGAGTTCAGGGTCTGGTAAATAGACTTGCAACCCTTTTTATCTTTAAACAAATTGAAAAGTACAGGTGGGTAGAATGGTCTGTTTACCTGCTTTATTGACGTATTTGTTATATTTAGAGTTTTTAAATATTTTTCTACAGCTCTTTTTATGCCTACATATATCAAGAAATTTGTATTCATATCATACTTGTCTTTAAAAGCGTTATAGCTCAAAATTTTATTTTCATTTGTGAATAAATCACCTAAACAGCAAACGCCTGCTTCATACCATATTTTATTGAACACACTTTTTCCGGCTACTTGGATGCCCTTATTGTAGAAAAGGGGATATTCGCTTATATTCTCTGGTGTGGACAATCTGTCAACATAAAATGAATAATCTAAAAAAATTTCGGACCAGAACTTGTTTGAAACATTTTGTGAGAGTTTTAAAAAATAATCACTTCCAAAATAAGGGAAGTCATGAATTTTTATATTTTCCTTAATAATTTGTGACCATTTACTTTCGTTGCTCATAAGACGTCGAATCCATGTGATTTTCAAAGCATTAACAAAAACATCTAAGTTGAGCATTTTCAAACCCCCGTCTGAATATTCTTTAGTCGCAACTGTGTGTTTAACTTTGGAGGGACCATCCCATATGAAATCTAGCATGAGTTTTTTTAATTTTATCACAATTTACTGCGTCATGGAAAGGTAAAGTTAAAATTAAATGATTCAGTTTCGAAATGACCAGAGTTTTTATTACAGTAATTTTTCCAAGGGGAGTTAAATACCTTCTTTTCCATTTTCTCAAAGTTTCTTCAATTTCTGTGAATTTCGTATCATAATTTAATTTTATCATCTTATCTAAGTCAATGTGAAAATGTATCCCGAGCATCTTGAAATCATGATCGTTCCATGTTAATTTAAGGAAAATTGGTGTTGAAATCATAAACTAGTTTTCGTTTTGTTCGTAATGCGCATGCGCATCATAGAAACGTGTTTAAAGGCGAAATTTTCCCGCTAAAAATATGGCGATTGGTATATGAGTACTATGTTTAGTATAAAAGTATGTTCCCCCCTTGGCCCTAGAAATTCATTTTACCAAGGAAGCCTATGGTCAAGTTACACAAAATATTTGAGTGGGAAGCTGGGTCAAGGGGGGATCGATGTTCGTCAGCCCAGAAAAGGTATGTATTCTTCGGTTTTTGGCGGGAAAGTGCGCGTTTAAAGTTGTTTCAGTTATGCGCATGCGCAATACGGACAAAACTAAAGCTGCCATATGATGTCAACACCATCTATCCTTGTAAATGTAAAAAAGAAATTGCAAATAAAACAAAAAGAAACTTTATTTGACTTCTATGAATACCGGCAGTATAGGAAAATGAAACCATTTAGGTGGGTACAAAAATCAAGAGTTATCTGCACCTATAGAAGTTTTTAAATTACATAAAATCGCTATATATTTCATTTACTTTTCTACGTAACCATAAAGCTTAATTTTGTTTCTGAATTTGTCAGTTTTGAAAATTGAAACATCGAGCTGAGCCTTTTAGGGAGATTTCTCGCCTTATCCATAGAGGTCCTTTTACACATTTTGGTCTATCTGTGTGGAAAACATTTTGAAAATGAAGATATTGCTTGTCACAAGCTATTTCTTCATTTTCCAAAATGTTTTCCAAAGCCCTAATATTATAGGGCGTCAAATGCGTCATAATGTGGTAAATGGATCAAAATTGTTTCTTTTTTTTGGGGGGGTCTTTTCTTCAATTATTTAGTATTGATGGTCCTCACAAGCCTCCGTAGATATTTTCCCACGAGCTGTCATCTTTAACTGGGACTTTGTCTCTGGCCTCACTAGGGCTAGATATTAACACAGGTAGGTATTGTTATTTCATTCAGAAGGACAGGTTATAAGATCAAAGATCTTTTTTTTTTTTTTTTTTCAAATTCAATGCATATTGAGGGGTCAGTGCAAAACTGTTGTAGATGTCTATATGTACATATGCTCTTACAACAGTAATGCACTGACCCATCGAAATATTGTGGGTACTCATTTGAATCGTCTCGGTAAGACGGTTCCGGTAGGTACATACAAAAATGGTTTAAGTTCCGTTTAAGGTAGAATATCCGTAATGTGGCCATATTGAAATTCATAACACATCGGCTTTTTGCGAGCGGCGTCGTTACGTATCCGAACCTATTCAGCCGCGGTCGTAAACATTCGGCGGGGGAAAGTTCAACCGCCGAATGTTTTCGACGTCGCCCGAATAATTCCGACGTCTCGCGAATCTCATTATGGGTAGTCTACCTTAAAGAAAGTGTTTTGAAGATAAGAAACATACCTCAACTTTATCCATTCGATTAATTCTTAGAACCTTTTATAGATAATTTTCTTAAGATTGCGACAGCTCTAGGGCAGAAACATATAAAGGGATACTAGACCTAGCTTCTTCAAACACAATTACATATGCATTGTCCCTCAAGCCCTATGTTCTAGTTACTCAATAAATTCGTTTTATCAAGACGACTAAAATAGACATCCACAACATATGGTGTAAATGTTAACCAACGAAATGGCTTACATCATCAAAATTATACTGACAGCCATAAGAAACGCCTCAGTCATATTAAATGTCCGATTTTTCACCAAATCTGATTTGAAATTACAAAAAAGTTATATTTCCATCTGTAAATTTGATTATCTGTTGTTGAAAAATGATTGTGAAGAAATTATCAAATTGTTACAGTTAAGAAAAATAGCACATTTAAACAGAGAGGTATCAGAATTTCCATTTAAAGATCAGTAGCGCAGCGCGTGGTTCAAAATTTACTTGCGACAGCAACAGGTACCATAAAACGTCTTTTTGGCGACAACAATTAGTGAATACCAAACGCGACGTCGATCCCAACGTTTTAAACCTGAAATGCATATGGCGTTAACGTGAGAAAGTGTCTTGTGTAACAGCGTTACACGAGATCTATCTGAATTTGGCCGATTGGCAAATGTTTCTGTAACTCTAAATCGTCGACCAAGATGCATAATCGTATATTGCAAGACGTCAGAACGTCCGACGGTTTGTTTTTGAGTTTCCAGTATTAGAAAATGGCTTATTCACGAGCTCTATTTCCCGAACAGTTAGTCTGTTTCAAACGTTACTTGCAACAACAAAAGTCGCCATAAAAGCACTTATTTGACCACCACAGTATCTGACTACTGGACACAACTTCGAAACCAACGTCACAACCCTGAAACGTACGTGACGTTAACGTGAAGAATTATATTGCTTTACAGGCGTTACACGAGGCCTAGTTGCGGGTGACCGATCGATAAACGTTTGCAGAACTCTAACGCGCTGATCAAGCCGCCAAATCGTAGTGAACATACACTAAGCGCACGTAGAAAACGTGACCAGTGACATGGATATCTTGATGAATAGAAACGCATTTTTTTTTATTTCACGTAATTGTCGTTTAAAATGACTATATACGTACAGTATACATTTCATTACTGTTGTGATAGTCATACGTAAGATAACATCAAATTTCATTGGAGCGTTTCTTGTGGCAGTCAGTATTTTTTGTTCTATTCTATCAGCGAAACAAATTTGAAATGATTACTTTCCATAAATATTTCTCTTTGTTTCTGTTAACCATATATATAATTATGACGAAGAGGATTGATGATTTCATCATTAACCTTCATCCTACCAAAATATCTTACATACGCATTCTACAAACTGGGGTCTGTTTGAAGCTACTCCCTAGACTTGAATGATCCAAACTCTTCAAACTCAAATGAAGGTTTTACTTAATTGCGACGTCAATTACTGCTTCATATTTTGTTATGTTATCATTATCCTATACGTCTACACATATTTAGCGATTCAGTACGCATCTAACGGGTACCCAGCATAAAATCAATTTTACAAGTATTCTGCTATTATCACGGTACGGAAACTACAGAGACAGAGCCAGTTGTTCTGCCGCTTAAATCCTCTGGGGCGCTTCCGGCCATGTTTGGCTCTGTCTCTGGGATCACGATTTTTTGACAAAAACAGGTGAGTGTTCAACATTGTTGTTCAATTATTTTTTGTGCTTAAAATCGAAAAAACCGGGAATGTCATGCTTCCCTAAGACCTTTTATCTGCCTGTTCTAATTCTGTGGGCTTTATAGTCGGCAGGGTTTTCACAGGATCATTGTCGTCGTGAGTCGACCCTATGTGATTTTTTTCTTGTTTACATCATATATTCATGTACATTACAATGGTAAAAGCCAATTGCCGCAGTCAAAATATGTTACATACTAATCGATGGATACACTTATATTAGACATCCCTTTTCCATGTCACAAACCCTTAGGAATGATTGGCAAAAATAAAATTTGAGCAATTTCTATCAGTGACTCTGTTTATGGCGGCTGGCTCTGTCTCTTGCGACTGGCTCTGTCTCTGGCTCTGCGTGCTAGGTCTAAAATTGAAATCAATCAAAAAAATTGTGTCGAGGTAATGTATCTAATAAACTCACACACTGAAAAATTCTAAATGCGTATGGTGAAGGGTTCAGTCATCGATAAAATGAGTTTTGAAAACTATTTTTTTGAACAGGCACATGAATTTTTTCAATTATTTCCCATTGTATGAATTTAATGCTTTCTCATACGTTGCTCACACGCTGATCAACCTAGAGATAAGCTGAAAGTACTAGCAGAAGAGGAAGAAGAAGAAGAAAAAGAGGAAGAAGAAGAAGAAGAAAAAGAAGAAGAAGAAGAAGAAGAAGAAGAAGAAGAAGAAGAAGAAGAAGAAGAAGAAGAAGAAGAAGAAGAAGAAGAAGAAGAAGAAGAAGAAGAACCAAATCGAATTCAAATCGGTTTCGTGATACCATTATTGAAAAATTGTGATTTTGATTATTGCATTTTTGGAGTTTATAACAATTTAACTGCAAATATTATACTTACCAAGAATAAATGTCCATTTCAAAATTATCTTACAGATAGATACCTTAATCGTTGTTGAACAAGAGGGACAAGATAGCCTAATATCGCTTTATATATGTGTTTTTCAGGGAAATACAAGTTTCATGAAAAACATCATGATATTCTTTATGTTTATCTTTCAACATACGTACGTGAAGTTTATTGATAAAAAACCCCACTTCTTTTCTGAATTATTTTCATAATGTAGGGACAATCACTGATTCTCTGCAAAATATCCCATGTATGAATTTTAAATTACAAATTTGATGTATCGTGAAACTTGTGTCACTTAAAAGAATTTCTGGTCGAAATATTGGTTAACACTTTCATCTCGATAACCTCAATAAAATTATCCTATTCAGTCGAAAAAAAAAAAAGAATTGGTTATAGCACCAGAAATATTTTAGTTGTGATAGAAACTAAGATGCCGCTTAGGAGGTTTCAACTATATTTGTATGTATTAGAATATCATGCATTTTACCGTCGATATAAATCATTCATCTGCTTCATTTCACATGTCAAATTATACACATAATTTGATCTATCGTGCTTGGCATGTAAAACTATGATATGGACAATAAGGTACAACCTTTTAATCAGTATTGAACAAGCAGACGAGAGATATAACTACTTCAGAAACTAGAACACTGTGAAATTAGAGACAAAACAAATAAATGGATAGAAGATTTCCTGACAAACAGAAGCCAAACAGTTGTACTTGCAGGTAATTCTTCGGCCCAAATGAAAATCCAGTCTGGCGTCCCCCAAGGGTCAGTGCTAGGTCCTAGCCTATTTCTGTGCTACGTCAACGACATTCATGAAGACTTAAATGCAAAACCTGAACAGACTTGCCTCATGGGAACAATAGTGGAAAATGGAGTTCCATTCAGACAAATTCCAGGTGCTAACAATCAGTAACAAGAAGAAACTGATCAAATATAACTACACACGCCATAGGTACACCCCGGGACGTGTAAAATCAGCCAAGGATGCATAATAACCAAATACTTATACTTGACTGGGACCAGCATATATCAAACATAACCAATAAAGCCAATCGGACCCTTGACTTCCTAAGAAGAAACTTGAACATATCGTCCAAACGCACCAAAGAAACAGCATACAAAGCCTTAGTAACACTCGAATATATAAAGCAACAGCATATGGGACCCACATGAGAAAAATGACATCCAAAAGCTTGAAAAGGTAAAAAGAAGAGCGGCTAGATTTATAAACAATAGACGACATACCCAGGTAACAGATCTAGCGTAAACAACATGCTTGAAAATCTCAAATGGCAGTCCCTAAAAGACAGACGGAGAATGCTCAGGTTAACAACACTTTACAAAATAACAACACACAGGCTAACAATACACCCAAATAAATACCTTAGCAAACCAACCAGACATTCAAGGAACATGCAAGGAGAAAGTTATGCGATCACATACAATAAAAAAACATCTAGACAAGATTGCTTCTTCCTACGAACCTACGGAGACTGGAACCATCTCCGCAAGTCTACGGTCAGCAGGCACAGTTGACGCCTTCAAGGTCCAACTAGCCAACCATTTTTTTCTAACTCTGTCTTACACCCTGTATGTATCTCTTTCAATTTTACCATTTAACCTATTTCTTTTGCGCAACCCCTGGCACATAACCAGCCTGCTGATTGTGGCCAGTTTATGGAAGAAGCAGTAAATAGTTAAGAATCAAAATTCGCAGATAACAAAGATTTCAAGTTAAAAATTAAGTTTAATTTTTTCAGAAAAAAGATCAAGGTTAGGAATATCTATTAAAATATATGTTTAATAATAAGCTAATCCGGTATTATTCATTTTGAAGGCTGTCATGGTTATAATTAAAAAAGTATCCAAAAATCATTGAAATTTGTGAAAAAATATGAAAATGCTGGTTATTGCTGCTAGCAGTTTTCTTTACTCGCAATGCATCAGAGCAAGGTCTTTTTTGGGAAAGATAAAATGGAAAGATATCGGGTTACATTGATGCAAAATAATTAGACCCAATATCCAGCATTTCTTTTCCTGTAGCCTCTCTTACAACCGGTCGTACGTGCTTCTGCGTGCGGTCTGCGTCTAAAACGTACGTTTAGTCGTGCGATGCACGCACGTGTAATGTACGATTTTGGTGGACGCAACCACGACGCAGACTGCACGCAGCAAAGAATTGACTGGATAATTCTTTGCTACGACCATTCTGCGTCTTTTAGAACGCCAGGAGCACGCAAGACAGAAGTACTGAGCACGTACGACAGACGTGCGTGTGACGCTGGGAACATTATACTAAAATTCCAGAAAATGTACAAAGAATGCTTACTTTTCTCGAAAGAGATTGATACTTATGACCTGCTTTGAATGTAAAATTTTTGAGGCTCTCTTACAACCCGTCGTGCGTCTTTATAAATCGTGCGATTTTGCAGAGTTTAAAACGTGCGATTTATAAGGACGCACGACGGGTTGTAGGAGACGCTTTTGTTACAGCTTTTTATGTGACCAATCGTATGCTAATTGCTTCTTTGTCAACACCCAGATTGTCGCCTGTAGTAGCTTTGAAATTGAGCAACGCTTAAATTTCGATGTTTTGGAAAGTGTTTAATCAGTGACTGAACAAATCGCAATACGCATTATGATCTTTTCAGTGTGAGAGTTAATTAGATACATTACACCGACACGAATTTTGATGGGTTAAAATTTTGAACCTAGCACGCAGAGCCAGAGACAGAGCCAGCCGTCAGAGACAGAGCCAGCCGCCAGAGACACAGCCAATGATGGAAATTGCTCAAATTTCACTTTTGCCAATCATTTCTAAGGTTTTGTGACATGGAAAAGGGATGTCTAATCTAAGCGTATCCATCGATTAGTATAAAACATGTTTTGGCTGGGGCAATTGGTTTTTTACCGTTGGAATGTACATGAGTACATGATGTAAACAAGTAAAATTCACACAGGGTCGACTCACGACGACAATAACCCTATGAAAACCCTGCCGACTATAAAGCCCACAGAATTAGAACAGGCAGATAAATGGTCTTAGGGGAGCATGACATTCCCGGTTTTTCGATTTTAAGCACAAAATGAAAATAGTTGAACAACAAAGTTGAACACTGACCTGTTTTTGTCAAAAAATCGTGATCCCAGAGACAGAGCCACACATGGCCGGAAGCGCCCCAGAGGATTTAAGCGGCAGAGCCATTGGTTCTGTCTCTGTAGTTTCCGTACCGTGTTATAAAACTGCGACACGCACAAAATTACACGTGGCGTCAGATTGACCCAAATTGGTAGGATGACGGTTAAAGTTAAAGTTAAAGTTTCTATTTAAAGTCTATTTTCACTTGCGTGTTCAACCGACTTTACACTTTAACCCACGATCACTGGGTCTCAAGTCGGCTGTTAACAGTCGGCGCCTTCGTCAGTCACAGCTCTTTGGCTTTCAACTCTCCCGTGTACCCATTTATACACCTGGGTGAAGAGGAGCAACGTGGGGTAAGTTTTTTGCTCAGAAAAAATTCCCGTGGCGCTGGCGAGATTTGAACCCAGGATCCCTCGATCCCAAAGCCCGCGTCCTACCATTAGACCACGGCGCCCCACGGTTAATGAGTACAACCACTGGTGGGGAACTCGGCCAAAGCGGGGGACGGTTTTTCGCGACAAATGTTTTCCGTCGGTGTTGTTATGAAATATCGTAACTAGTTACGAGATTTTATAACTACACCGACAGTTTGTCAATACAAAACGGTAAACCCGGTCTGTTTTAGAACAGGTTCATTGTCATTAGAAAAAAATCTATAAACTCACATTTAAACGCAAAATATCTTTAACTTGTTGTAGCGAAAATTGTTTTAGTTCACCACCAGTGACAAGGTAAGACTAATATAGGCCTCTCTCACTGGTGGTGAACTCGGACAAAGCGTGGGACGTTTTTTCGCGATCATTGTATTCCGTCGGTGTTGTTATAAAATATCGTAACTACGGCTTTGATAAAGCCGCAGTAACAAGATTTTATAACAACACCGACGGTTTGACAATACATATCGTAAACCCGGTCTATTTTTAGAACAAATTCATTGTTATTAGAAAAACTATCCAATCAGATCTTTAAACTCACATTTAAATGCAAAATATCTGTACCTTGTTGTAGCGAGAAACGTCGCTGGCTTTGGCCGAGTTCACCACCAGTGTATCTATATTGATCCAGTTTGAAGGGAAATATGTAAATAATATTAGTGACATTATAATGACAATGATATATCGACTGGCAATAAATTTTGTACTAAAGATAGAATTGGTTTACCGTTACGTATTTACAAACCGTCGGTGTTGTTATAAAATCTCGTAATTACGGCTTGAATCAAGCCGTAATTACGAGATTACATAACAACACATAGTAGACGAAATATTATCGTTTGTCCGAAATTATGTCATGGTTTACTTGATAAAATCGTCCCCTATTGTAATAAATAATACACAGTCAAGTTAAAACGCCTGAAAATGTGTCAAACCATTTCACCAATAGGTCAGAGTTATGACGCACATAGTTCATAAATCTTCCAAAACGTTGAGGCGAAGGAAATGAATGCTGATAAGCAATGCTTTATCTTTTGGTCTCAATATTTTTCCTACACCTTGCACACACTTTTCTAATTCAAATTATTTTTGGCGCCCGTTTTGTCGACATAGGTAGCTTTAGATTTAAAACATATCTGATAAATTTTGTCATTTGGGAAAGAGGCATTCGAGTAACCCAATTCCGAATGTCAAATATTTAGGGCTGCCCTTTGAACACGTTGTATACGATAATGTCAAGTAGATAAAAATGTACATTTATTAGTCTTTTTGATTAGAAAACATTATGGTCAAATGAAGAAATTGCTTGTCTCATTTCTGCATTTTCCCACATTTTTTTTACTCAAGTCTATATCATGAAGGGTGTCAAAAAGCATCACTGTGTGTTAATATAGGGTTAATTCACGTTTTGAGATCGTAAACTTTCGCTGCGGTCTAAGAAATACGGTAATGCCCGAGTTCGAATCACGAGGATCAATTTCGTATTTTGAGGGCCTGTGCGAATGTTAACGACTGACAAAAAGGGACACATGTTTATTTTGAAAGCCTAAATAGAGGATATTTGAGAACAAAGCTGGGCGTTAACAGCACGTGAATGACAATGAATTTTGTTCTAAAAATAGAATGGATTTTACGTTATGTTTTGAAAAACCGTCAATGATTCAAGCCGTAGTTACGAGATTTTATAACAACACCAACGAAAACATCGTTCCCTACTCCTTGAACAGACCACGTTTTCTGCTGATAGCGGCCCGGATCTTCCCGATAATGAATGGCTATAATGGCCCAAAAATTTTAATCTTATGCATTAATGAGTTAAAAAAACGTATCAGGGCGTCAAAAAAGCATACCTTGATCGGAATCAACATCAAATGAATATAGATCCACACTGTTTTGTTAATGTTATAAATGTTACTATGAAAGTTATTTAAGACATGTATTTGTCTCTTTTTCGTACGAGTGTATTTTTTTTCTAAATTCGATCTCACATATTTCAGCCGAGATCTTGGAAAAGTGACCCCGTAGCCATTTAGATCAGTATGGATCCGTATTAGCTTTTATATACGCAGTCTGACCAAGATCCACCCTGTTCTCGCCAGGGATTTGATGAACGCAAATGATTGTTTGAAGGTCAACTGTTGAAAAAGTGTTTGACGACTAACTAAAAGATTGATTGGTTCAATAAATTACGGATGCGTTTAAAAGATCGTCTCAATGTAGAAAATTCCTGACCTTTCTAATCTTCTCTGCTTTTAATCTATTTCAAATCGTAAGCGTTTCAATATGATAATTGAAAAAGAAAAATCGAAAATGTTGTGTTACGTGATTCTTCCCCGTGGACATTGGTTATGATCAAACCGCGCCCTGATACAATTGTTCATGATTTGATGGTGGTAAAATGTCATATGGGCTTTTTTCAGGCCACGGCTTTTTTTCTCAATTGAGGAATAAGAATACTTAGCTGCAGATAAAAGGTGGTGATGACTTTTAAAAATAAAATGTTTTACTAAATCTTCATTTAACCCTGCGTTTTGAGTGATCATCAATATCGTCTAGTCAATACGATTTTAATGAGCACCCATGATATAGGGTTTCGGTTTGAAATAAAGTAAAGAATATAGTGTCTTCACCCGCTCTTATCTGTTGCTCTGAGCACAGTCAAAAAAGATATGTCTTAATTTCAGACAGTAAGTTTAGTTTCGGTACTCTATATTTGCCACTAGCATGACTTCGTGGATTATATTGGCCGTTTTTTGGAGCCAGTTTGCCGGCTGTCTGTGCTCGTATGTGTACGAGGGTGTCCCCCTCGGGCCGTTCCCGCCTCTTGGTAACACTCCGGCTATACCGCAAATGCCAGAAGTAATACAAGTAAGAATTTTTAACACATTACCAGACGAAAAACTGTTAGACTGTTCCAATTTGAAAGATGTTGCAGACAACAATTTCAAGATGACATCTCTTTTTCAAATTCTTTCCAATTTTTGTTGGAAGACATTGTGGAAAATGAAGAAATTGCTTGTGACGAGCAATTTCTTTAATTTCCACAATTTCTTTAATTTCCACAATGTATTTTCCCCGTGCAATTTTCTTGATTGGCGTCAAAAAGCGTCACTATGTGGTAATGGGTTAAAGTGACATTTCACAAATAATTTTTCATAAATGCTTTTATTTTTTATCTGAAAGAATATAATTTTCTTAAGAATTCTGAACATTCCAAGTCAAAACATTGCGCCGTTTACGAGAAATATATGTTTTTGGGTCAAATTCAAACAAATTGTTGCGGACAACAGTTGAGATTTATATGGAATTTGTTGTTTCTGTCTCAACTTCGAAGGCGTATTTTCGCTTATAAGTAACAAGAAAAACTGATAGGATTTATATGCATTAACATAGCCAATCATGCCACCAAGACATACTTTAAAAAATGAAATTGGCATATTATGTTCCTTTATTCCTTTCCCAAACCAAACCTGATTTTGACGTCCCTAATAATAAAATCTTGGGAAAACATTAAGGCAAAAGAAGAAACTGCTGATAACCAGCAGTTTCTCCTTTTGTCTCGTTATTTTCTATGACATATTTTACACAAATCCCATCTTTAATAACATCCATTTTGTCATTTGTGGCAGTTTTTGAAGTGGATCACCCTAAAATTTTGCCACTTGGGAAAGGGTTAATCCTTTTTTAACGATTTCGACCAGTTCATTTGAGATCTGCCGTAAACGTCATAATGGTTGTTCATAAAGAAATAATTTGTGACACTTACACAAAACAAAATTTTAGAACTAAAAAGAAAATAATGTATAGCAGAATTGCTATTTTGCCTTTTTTCTCAAGCAATACCTTTTCTGAACGCGACACCAAAACAACATTTACAATTCGTTTAGAAAAAAGATGAAGTATTTACCATATAAATCATAGATAAACCAATCTTAGAGGTATTCTAATTTCTAAGAATAGGTAATCAATGTATGCAGTTTTACATTTTCTGAAATGTGTATGCTTTACTTCAGTTATCAATAAGTTAAAATGGAGAAAAAGTTGGTTATAAAAAACTTACAGGCTTTACTAGAACTTGAAAAGAAAACTAGTCTATTATATTGTTTCTTAAATTGTTCAATTACCCAACCAACTACCAACTAAGTGAGCAATAGCTTGTTTTGTTGACATACTCTTACAAAACGACGAAAATTTCACCAAAAAATTTGATTTAACCTTAAAAATCATGCATGTGCAAATGAGCTAATTTGCATAATGGTACTGAAATATAATGTAGGATGTCTAAGCTTCATTTTGATACCAATATTATTAGTGTACATCCAGAACTAATTGAGCTATATAAGAGATTTTCTCGCTCTACCCCCCTGAACCAATTATGAGCAAAGGGTTACCATGGAAACCACGCCCCAAGCATGATGGGAATGAGTTAATTTTTGGGAACATTCGCTGTTCCTATCCCAGAGACCCCAAGGAACAATTTGGTACCCATGAAAAATTATCCTGGGGTGCATGGTGACCCCTCTCAGCCCGGCCTATTGTATCCAAAGCTTGAAAAGGAAAGATCTGAGTAACTTAAACAGGAAAATAATTTACACAAAACACAAAGGCCTAGGTAACCACATTTGATAGTTAGATCCATACAATTTGCTACCTTCAATCCTATCTTTATCTCTAAATAATTTCTGTTTACAAGTGATTTCCGCTGTCGTCCACTTTTGAACTTGATGTTGAATAGCATCCAGATATTATGGACAGAAACCCGAATCGCAATAGAACAGCGACCTAGTAAAATTCACAGGCCTAGACCACTCTCTTGTAATAAGATAAACAACCACCAATCTCTATCCTTCTCCGTCAAAGAAATCCACTTCCAAGTTTAAATCAGCTTTCCTTCTGTTAAATTTTTTTGTTCAAGAAATCTACATCACAATATTACGTCATCAGATATACATGTATCTATAATTACAGTGGGAGATAACTAGTTTACTATTTATGATGGTATAAATAGGGTCTTCCATGAAAGTACATCGCGTAATAGGGAAATGTCACAATTTCGGCTTTATTTTTAATTTTCTTAATCCACTGGTGGTAAACTCGGACAAAGCGAGGAACATTTTTCATGAACACAAGGTACAGATACTTCATGTTTAAATGCGCGTTTAAAAAAACAGTTTTACTAGTTTGAGCATGTACACAACGATTTGCACGTGTTTATCCGCCCAAAACAATATGGACGAATTGGAGAGACACTTAGAGGCTATTGTCAGTTTTGTTATTTTATTTCTCTGACTGATTCTGAAGTTGGTATTACAATTCTTGGAGTAGAAGTTTTTTTGCGATGTGAAAATCGTAGTTAACGTTTTTTGAAGGGGACTTGTACGGTTTATTTATGATACCGTGAACCTTTTCAATGACTGTTCGAATTGTGCACAATGACTTTTGTCCTAACAATAGAATGGGTTTTCGGTTAAATATGGATAAATCGTAGGTGTTGTTATAAAATCCCGTAACTACAGTTTCAATAAAGTAGAGTTTGTGACGTTTTAGATTTACACCGACGAAGCACTTGTGTTTGTCCGAAAAAACGTCACTAGGTCTATATATAGTAGATAAAATTCATTCTTTTTCAAAGACGAATAAATGGTATACAATAATCATTTCCAAAACAATAGGCCTATCTGGTATTGCAGCCCCCAATTAGAAGGCTTTCAGTAATGACCACCATATAGAAAGTGCTTCGTTTGCCCGTCCGTCCGTTTTTCTACCCGTCCGCCAATTTCTCTAGCTGACTGCTCTTGGTGTCAAAATACGTTAATTTATTATGTTGAGAAGTTAAAATGTGTGTACTAAATAAGAAAATATGAAAGGAAAATATTAAGAAAAAAAGAGTCAAATTATTTTCAGTATAGATCCATTCTTCTTTTGATTCAATGTTTTTCCAAACCTTTCTACATGGGGGAAACTGTTTCGGAAATACATAATGTATTTCATTGCTTCGTCTTTGAATATGGATCAATTTTATCAAGAAAGCAGTGATTAATTTCGGACTACGATGGCATTCCGTAAATGTAAATGTAAAACGTCGCAACTAGAGCTTGTTTGAAGCTGTAGTTACGACATTTTATACCAATACCAACGGTTTATAAAAACGGAACAGTAACCAAGTCTATTTTAGCACACAATTGATTGCCATAACCGATATCTCTTATTCATGTGTTCTTCCTATTGATGAGTGAAACATTTTAACCCTTTCCCAAACAATGATTTTGACGTAATCTGTCAACAATAATATTGGGGAAAATACAAAAGTCGGAATGCATAGCGACGAAAATTCTCTTAAAAACTGTATGAAAGTTTTTTGGACTGTCATATTTACAAAGTCATTGTACATTAAGTATTAGTGTGGCCTTTCGAAGCAGAACTTAAAAAATATATAAACATAAGTATAAGAATTAAATATATAGAAATAGGAAAGTTCCACCGTCCTAAATTAAAGAAATCACCATGGAAACATGCCACATGCGTATAATAATATACACAAAAACATGCTAATTTCAATTTTGATTTTAATTTGTATATCCTATTGGACATTGTATTGTTAAGAGGTTAAACTGAAAATTGAAAAAGTAGAAGTTGTATGACAATAAGCTATACGTTCTTCAACGCCAATTACACAAAACGCGGGAACAGTGTCGTATTGTTTGGCGGCGATTTTATAAAGTCATGAAAACAGATCATGAACGTAAACTTTTGTTTCAGGAGAAATGTAGTGAAACGTCTTTTTTAACATTTTATCTTCCAGAAATCTAAAATATTGTAACAAATGGATTTAATCATATTAGCACAAACATACTCCCCGTCATAAGAAAGTAGTCACTTGTCTAATGCAAATGGTCGCCAATTTTAGAATTATTCATAAATGTACCGAAATAAATACAAGATATTGAAGCATGGCAAGTAAATCGAAAACAGTCGAATTACCCCATTAATTAGACTGTTTCGATTTTCTTGCCATGCTACAATTTTGAGACGATTCCAACACATCCAACGTCTACACGTGACGTCATTCCGACAAGACAACCATTATCGGGACTACTACCTGTGAAATCGACAGAAAAAGGCAAACGTTACAGATAGATTGCTTCCTGGGTTGAGTTCTATCAGCAGTAGAGGCTGATTAGCGTACTAGACCATCCGTTTCAGACGTCTTGCGATACCCATAGTCTTGCTACGATGTTATTGACAACATTACCTTCAGTGGTTTAGACAGCATCTATTGTTTTCTAAGGACAATTGCATAGCATGTATTAATACCAACGGTGTTCACACTCGAAAATGTCTTGTAAACGCGAATCTTATCCTTATCCACTTTCAGGAATTGTTACGGTAATAACAAGTATAGTGATAAATTGACAATTATTAAAAGTAAAAGATTAAATGTGCATTTGTAAAATTTTATTCATGTACCGCATGCAATCAAGGTGTTAATTAAAAAGGAAATGCGCACTGTTAACTTTTCCCGTTAGTATACTTTAAAATGCATGCCCGTAGAAAGCAATTCCATATGGGTCCTGTCTAGTCCAGTGTCTAATATTCGGGGGGGGGGGGGGGACTAAATTAGATTTGCCATGAGTTTTAAATGTGAAATGATGAAAATTTGGCATTTTTGCCAACTATGAGGGGGTGGCTCCAGAGTCCCCCTGTTCGTACGGGCCTGGGATGAGTGAAGCAGTGGATCCTCCTTAGAATAAATGGTGATAATGGTAATGACAAATATTACGGTATAGATCTGGAAACGTTCATTTAGGCTTTTGCGACCAACATGGATCCAGATCAGACTTTGCATGTGCACTGTCTGATCAAGATCCATCTTGTTCTCATTTGATAGCTTATTCTCCACCTGTACCAAATTTAAGAAGGCATAACGAAAATCTTACCGGTGAAACTCCAAGGTAACGATAAAAATGATGATGATGATGATGATGATGATGATGATGATGATGATGATGATGATGATGATGATGATGATGATGATGATGATGATGATGATGATGATGATGATGATGATGATGATGATGATGTGTTTAAATGTGCCGTTAAGTCCAGTGCAATCGATTAATTTATCAAACATGTGCTCATAAAACACCGTAGCTGGAAAAGATAACATCGCAAACATGCTGTAACGTTGTCACGAAGAAACCGCACAATGATTTTCAATGACATGACACCGAAAACTGCCATTTACAGCCTTTATTTGTACATTTATATGTCTTTTTTGTATACTTGCAATGCAAATAGATAAACATAAACAGTGATATCGTACCATTTCGTTCGGGCGATTAAGATCAACCCACATGATCTCAATATGCGCTTTGTGCACTTGCAATCCGTTTATACCATTTGAAAATAATGATCGATAAAACTGATATTTTCGTGCGTATTAAAAATCATATCTACATACCTTAGTAAGTTCCATTTGAGTGCATCCTTTAAAAAAAGACGGAAAGAGAAGTAAAACAAAATGCCACGTGTATTGTTTACAAAAATCCGTATGTGCAATGAAGTATCTGTACCTTGTGTTCATGAGAAATGTTCCTCGCTTTGTCCGAGTTCACCACCAGTGTAATCACTCACAACAATTCCTTTGCCGCTAGGATATTTGAGTACAAAGCCTGTCCGTCATTGCCACGTGAATCTACTGAATAGGCCTAACACACGATTTATCAGGATATCAGCCCGGTATCTCCTCGTTATTTAACGTGGATAACGGCCCAAAACACAAATTTTATGCAATAATTTCAAACAACACGGCTTTTCTGTACATATCTCATGAGTAGTGTATTGTTAAGAACATCTAGTTTATCAATTTTGCGCAAAGTTTTATTAAATTCGTACCATTAGTTTTAAAGAAATCAGAGAACAAGAGGCCCAAGAGGGCCTGAATCGCTCCACTGGCTAAAGTGGAAGAATTATCCCATAATTTCTTGTAAGTCTTACACAGCAAAATCTTGAAAAGGGTCACACACTGGTTGATTTTTGAAGAATGTTCTTATGATTTCTTTAAGTCTGATAAGCCCCTTCCTCCCTCCCATGTCCACTTTTTTGACAAATGTAAAAATTTGTGAATAAATTTTGAAAAGAGAGACTCAAAGAACATTCCTGCAAAGTCTGGTTCAAATTGGCCCAATGGTTGATTTTTAAAGAATTTTCATATGATTTCTCTAAGTCTGATAAGCCCCTTTCTCCCTGCCACGGTCACAATTTTTTACAAAAGAAAGAATTTGTGAACAAATTTTAATGAAAAATGAATCAAAGCACATTCCTGCAAAGTCTGGTTCAAATTGGCCAAAAAGTTGATTTTTAAAGAATTTTCTTATGATTTCTCTAAGTCTGATAAGCCCCGCCCTGCCACGCCCACATTTTTTTACGAATCAAAAATTCGCGAACTAATTTTAAAAAGGGTTACTCAAGGAACATTCTTGCCAAGTTTGGTCAAAATTGGCCCACTGGTATAAGAGGAGAAGATGTTTAAAGAAAACTTAACAGACGGACGGACGCACGGACGGACAGACGCACGACGGACACAACGCCATGACAATAGCTCGCTGGCCTTCGGCCAGTGGAGCTAAAAACAAATCTATATTTTCAGGTCCCACCTTTTCTCTGACACAATCTTAAGTTTAAAAACAGAGATGGATCTAATTAGTCCTTGAATATATTTCAGAAAGTTGGTATATACAGTTTGATCCAATTTTGTCTAAGGGCTGTGGTGTTTAGAGTTTGCTTCGGAAAGAATAATAGAAATAGACGTAAATCTATCATACACGAAACTCCCCTTTTTCCGTGACAATTATTTTTGTATGTAAATTATAAATAATGTATGGTTTAGATCATCTCATTCATCACAAAAATACATTACTTCATTCAATTTTTCCATTAGATGTAAAAATAGAGGAAAACTTAAGTTTAGGCCCAATGTTCCGTGACACAGACTCAAATTAAGTAGAGAGAATTCTGTAGGAAATACTTCAGCGAATTTTCATGTGAAGTTTCGTCGTATTATGACGAAAGGTTTCTGAAATCTGACTTTGGACGGACGGAAGGACAACGTGACGGCTTATGCTCCCCCGATTTTATTTCGGGGAGCATAAAAATGGCGACCTACTGGCCTGGATGTTTGGGTATTCTTACGAAAATACAGCTAAAACGTTTTGCACGATCCGAGACACGCCACTTTTGTATTTCTATTACAGATCAGTTTCCAGCTTTTTACCCGATCAAACCCAAATGTTCCTGCGATAGTGACCCTGCGGGCAATCTCAAGTATAGTGACTCTAAAACCAACCATTATCATCATACATGGGTTCGGAGGTGGTTGTGGCCGAAATTGGGTCGAAAGGATGATAGGCGAGCTCTTGAATAAGGTACATTGAATAACGAACTCATCGCTCATTCATGAAATTGTTAATAGCAATATGGGAACTGATTTAGCGGTGGCGGAGTTTAAACATACCAGGGATTATATTGATAAATAAAGAAATGACATTTCATCTCTGACCCGTTCCTTATCAATTCTGCAACACACATCTACCAGTATAATCCGTTCTCATTTTATTTAGAGCGATATTTCGATTATATATGTTAGTGACAATGAGTAATATCAGGCAATAAACTTAATTCCTATTGCCTAGGCGGTTACCTGTTGTTTTAAAAATACGAATTTAGCTTAATGCCTAAAAAGTCAACCCCAAATAGACATGTTTTTCCCAATCAATAACAAAAGACACGCGACAAACCTTGTTAAACTATGATTTTCTGTCAATATGTGAGTAATTTTTAAGTAGTGTAATAGAAAACTAACACAATGATGCAACAAATGCAGTCTATTGTAACAACAATATCAGAGGGTTTCAGAACAACAGTAGGAGTGCTACAAGGCTACTTAAGCTCCCTAACCCTTTTCATTATCTTCCTTGAAATAATAATGACTTACACTTTGGATGACCACATCGGAACAGGTAGCATCGGTGGCAGACCTACCACCAATCTACGGTTTGCCGATGATATTGATAGAATATGTGGTAACAAAAGTGAACTGGCTTGCTAGGTGAAACAATAAGACAGTCTCATCCAGTAACTCCAGCTTTTTCAAGCTGTAGTTACGAGGTTTTGACTCCCCACAAACGATATCTATGTCCAATAATCTCCGAAGGATCAATCCCTGAAATACAGACCCGAGGTGCGTTCTTTAGAGCGAGATTTCTTGAGATATCTTGAGATTTCTTAAGATATTTTAGAACAAAGCGTTCTTAAGAGCAAGGTACACAATAGTAGAGTCTACGTCAAATTGCACGGTTTTCATGTCCTGCAATTACGTTTGTTTATACAATGTATAGGATGACCTCAACGTACACTTTATAAACGATTCAAAATATTTTACTAATGAGGGAATAGACTTATAACGGATAATAGGAGAGACAGGTTGTATATTTGACTGTTTATAGTAACAACTTATACATATTCATACCTGTCCACCCTAAAATAAACCAAAGGACCTCTACTGATAAGGCGAGAAATCTCCCTAAAAGGCTCAAATGGAAAAGTCATTTTTCAAAACATGCAAATTGATTATTATTTCGAGCTGTATTGTTAGATATGTATCTAACTCATATGAAAACTGATTTTGTACAATCAAAACGATTCGACAGGTACAGATAACTCTTGGTTTCTGTACCTACCCCCAAAATTACATTTTCTTACCCCACCGTTATTCATTAAACCAAATTTAAGTTTTCTTTAGTTTTATAAGCAAAAAATTTTCTGTAAATGTAAGGACAATTGGTGTTGAAATCATAAACCATTTTTCGATTTGTCCTTAATGCGCATGCGCATCATTGAAACGAGTTTAAAGGCGAAATCTTCCCGCCAAAATTATGGCATATGGTATATGAGTACTATTTTTAGTATAAAAGTAGCCTACGTTCCCCCCCGTGACCCAGCAAATCCTTTTTACCAAGGAAGCCTATGATCCAGTTACGCAACATATGTCAATGGGAAGCTGGGTCAAGGGGGGGAACGATGTTAGCCAGCCTTGGGAAGGTAGGTATGCCTCGGTTTGTGGCGGGAAAGTGCGCGTTTAAAGTTGTTTCAATGGTGCGCATGCGCAATACGGACAAAACCAAAGCTGCCATATGATGTCAACACCATTTATCCCTGTATCTGTAGAAAATAAATTGCAAATGAAAATAAAAGAATCTTCATTTTACCTCTTTGAATACCGGTAGTGTAAGAAAACGAAACCATCTAGGTGGGTACTAAAATCAAGAGTTATCTGCACCTATATAACTTTTAAAATGACATAAAATCGGTGTTTATTTCCTTTATTTGTCTACCTAAGCATAAAGCTTAATTTTGTTTCTCAATTTTTTAGTTTTGAGAATTGACCCATCGAGCTGAGCCTTTTAGGGAGAATTCTCGCCTTATCCGTAGAGGTCCTTATTTGTATCGATTCTCGTTTAACTTTGAACATATAATAGTAATTGAGCAGGTCCGCAGTATTTGCAAGCAATTGTATTTGTAAACACTTGTAAGGAATCAACGTCTGTATTAGAATTCCTAGAACAACGTGGATCTGAATAAGACGCGAACTGACTAACCTGGACCCATGTTGGTCTCATATGTAAATATATTGTCTTTTGCTCGATCAGAACTAATATATGAATATTTTTCATGATATCGTCGCTTTTCCGCAATTTATCCTCGATACCACAGTTTAAAACAAGCTGAAGGAACGGGTTTTTTGGGGGGGTTTAAGCGATGATACTCACTGGTGGTGAACTCGGCCAAGGCGAGGGACGTTTTTTCGCGATCAATGTATTCCGTCGATGTTGTTATAAAATATCGTAACTACGGCTTTATCGAAGCCGTAGTTACGAAATTTTATGACAACACCGACAGTTTGTCAATACAAAAAGGTAAACCCGATCTGTTTTTAGAACAAGTTCATTGTCATTAGAAAAAAAATCTAGTATAAACTCACATTTAAATGCAAAATACCGTATCTATACCTTGTTGTAGCGAAAATTGTTTTAGTTCACCACCAGTGATACTATTTATGCAGGGTGACTTCAACGTGTTCTGCTTGGACTGGAGTAACGGGGCAGCTTTGGAGCCTGGTTCACGGGAGTCAAGCTACTTGCAAGCTGTTGCCAATACACGGGTCACCGGCGCCATCGCTGCCGTGTTTATTGATGCGCTCACAGCCAATGCTGGGGTCTCGTACTCGCACGTGTACGTTATAGGTCACAGCCTGGGCGCCCATGTTGCCGGATATGCGGGGGAAAGGTTGCTTGGCCTCCTCGGCAGAATCACAGGTAAACACAACGGGTTGGTTGCACAAAACGATTTTAACCCCATCATTAACAGCTAAACAATGACAAATTTTCAATTTGGAAGCTTCTGTAGAAACACAATTTACATTTAGTAAGAAGAAAATCTTGTACAATATAACATATTGGGTCAAAAGGAGAAAATGCTGATTATCAACATAGTTTTTGTTTGCCTTGATCTATTCCTAAGCATTTTCTAAAACAAAGTCATATACTAAAGCATTGATGATTTTTTTTCTTTTTTTACTTTACAGCCCTTTCAAAATCAAAAACTGAGCGTTTTTCATAAACTGAAAAATAATGCATTTATATTGCACTGGCGTATGAAGAGGGGGTCAGGGTACCAGGCCCCCCAATAATTTAGAAGGGGCCAGAATATCCTATGCCCCCCCCCCCCCTGTAATACACTAATACACTCATATTTTCCTTCAAGAAAGGTCCAGGTAAAACGTTTTAATGCTGTCTGAAGATGTCCAGACTAAAGGAAATGGCTTCTTATAATTCAAAATTTTCGGAGGGGGGGACATGCCCTCAGAATCCCCTAGTAACGCTACGCTCTGTCAGGTTCCATTTCCTTAAACATCCCCCAATATTATAAACCTTCCTACGCCTATACTGTATTAAAAGAAATGTGTCTGAAACTGCACAAAAATGCTTTCACTTAATAATTTGCTCTCCTTTGTCATATAACTCAACTAAAACCATTCATTGATATGAAGCCTTTCTGTTGCTTTTCTATACCGCTGTTTTTCAACAAAAAAGCTGCAGTTACGAGGTTTTCGTTGAAAATCGAAGATATGTCAATGATTCATTTTAGGATTGGATCCAGCCGGTCCAGCCTTCGAGGGAACACCAGCACCAGTGCGACTAGATGCCTCTGACGCTCAGTTTGTGGACGTGATACACACGAATGGTAACAAACCCATGTCCCGCCATGGTATGAATCATTAATATGCTTTTGAGACTAACATAGTCAATGCGGAGAATCACGTGACACAACAATTTCAGCAAATCGTCGATTATTTTTTTTTTCATAAATTGACCAAATTAAATTCGGCTGGATGCAGAGAAGGTGGAATGCCAGGAAATAGCTGGATATTGTAGATCTTCTAATATGACCTTATTTAAGTGACATTTCACATTTATTTCATTTTTTAAAAGTATGTCGTTGATGCAAAGATTGATTATTCTAATGCGTAGAAATGCTATCAGTTTTTTTGAAGTTGTTATTTATAAGCGAAAAATACGCCTTTAAATTTGAGACAGAAATGACAAATTCTATATACATCTGAACTGTTGTGCACAACAATTTTTTTAATTATGGCACAAAAATATATATTTCTCGTAAACGGTTCAATATATTGGCTTGCAATTATCATAATTTTCATAAGAAAACATGCTCTTTCAGACAGAGTTAAAGTAAAATTTATGTAAAAATAATCGTGAAATGTCACTTTAAAAGTCATTGACGATCAAACAAAATGTTGGTTGGTCGTTAATAACTAGATCTATTTCATCACCTGATTTCTAAAAGATCCTTTACATTCAGAAAACTTCAGGCGTTTTTCGTTCCTAGATTTGTCAAATCTTTTCCAGATCGGTCATAGATTTACAAAACTATTGAAAAATATCGAGTATGTTGTGCCACGTGCTATTCAGCTATTGGCGATTTTTTTTAAAAAAAAATACTTGTACTAGGCCTACATAAAGTGGTCCTATTCTAAAATTATATATGGCTGAACGATAGTGCCAAGGGTCGTATTCACATTTCTTAATCAATTACTGTCTGCCTCAAAATTTCATCACAAGCCATCTGATTGGGCGAGACGTATGTTCCGGTCAATCAGAGTATTTACTGTGTGACTTTTATTAACCCATAACCAGACGATTTTTTGGACTATTCCAAATTCAAAGATGATGAAGACGACAATTTAAGGTTAATATAATATTATATTTTTGGTCTTATTTGGCAAAAAGCATTGTGGGAAATAATCTTGTCACAAGCAATGTCTTAATTTTCCATATTGTTTTCCTAATCCATTTTGTTTTTGGAGAGTTAAAAAGAGTCACTCTGTCGTAATAATAACTATAACTATTTTATTAGTGATTTCGGCCACCAGCCCATAACACAATTCCAATTTAACAATATAAATATAACATACTGAGTACCAGAAGGAAACGAAATGTACAGTTATGAGAACAAAAAAAAGGTAGAATCGTCGATGTTGATTATATTAACATGAAGAATTGATATCTCGTAAAGTATATTAGAATAAAAAGACCTTTATCAAATCATTTTAGAAAATTATGTAGCAAACGAAATCATGAACATCATTGAGAAATAAAATTTTTACGTGTCTTTATCAATTGGAAGAGGAACAGAGCAACATTTTTGATAACTATTGGATCATTAGCTGAGATTATTCTGATAAATTCTCTTTCTTTGTTTCTTGTATTTGTAACAAGGTGTCCTATAAATTTTGTACGAAATTCTGTATAAAGACTGCAGTCAAAGAAAGCGTGAATTTCATCCTCGATGACTTCGATTCCTTCTCGATCTCTACAGAACGAACAAAAGCGAAAGTTTCGATCTATTCCAGTATGTCTGCCAGTTTCAATATTTAGATAATGATTTGCACACCTGAAATTCGACATATCTTTTCTTAAATAGAATGACAAATGATATGATAAATAGCGTTCAACATTCAGGAGAGTTTTAAAGTGTTTATACAGATGGCAACGACCGGACGAGTTAATATCTTCATGCCAATTTTGTGTGGCACAGTCCACTACTGTCTGTTTAAACTCTAAAATGAAAGCACTAGTATCACCAACGGTCTGTGAGATCCAGACGAAACCAAAGCCATAGCGGAATAGCATATTTTTTACATTGGTTGCCCAGTTTGTTCGACCATTTTCATCATGTTGTTTAAGCATGATATACGAGTTCTTTGGGTATCTTTGATCCGACATCATTAAAATACGGCACCAATACTTTATAACTTTAGTATAGTATATTGTACAAAGTGGCAGTCGTCCACACTCCCCCAGAGCCATACGTTACGTTACGTTATACAGGTAATTTCCCCCGCTTGCACTCGGGGCACCACTTTTACAGTGCAATGAAACAACGCGAATCAAACTACGCGAATCAAACAACGCGAATTTTACTCGGAAATGGCGCGGAAGAGAAGAGATCGAAGAGGCAGTAAGTTTTACCTCACTGCTACCCATTTAACAGCTGGGTAGACTGAGGCTGACAATTAAGTGTCTTGCCCAAAGACACACCTTACCCGAGTGGGGTTTGAACTCGCAACCACCAGGCTACAAGTTCAGTGCGCTATCCACTGCGCCACTGAGGCTGTCATTCTGTTGTTGATAAAATCGGGTAAACCTAAAAATCTCTTGCAAAATTGTGCATGAACAGATTCTATCTGATGAGCATATTCTATTCCCCATATCTCTCCGGCATAACAAAGAATAGGTTGAACCATTGAATCGAAAAGTTTGAAAGCATCTTTTTGGTCAAAGAAACCAAATTTCCGTTGGTAGTTAAAGATAGACATTATTGCCTTTTTAGCTTGTGCAGCCAGGGTATTTTTTGCGCGAGTCCATTTTAATTTAGGCGTAAACAATAATCCCATGTAACGATAATGTGAAACTACTTCAATTTGTTGTCCTCTGTAAAACCATTTTTCACTATCGCGTAAAGGGCCACCATTTCGAAATACTACGATTTTAGTTTTATCAATATTAATCTGCATGCCGGTCTTTTGACAAAAAATATCGACGGAATTGAGTTGTTGTTGTAACTTCAGAACGGTTTCCGCGCGGTTTGCTACGTCATCCGCATACATTAAACTTAAGATATCTGGAATATCATTTGTAACAAAAATTCCTGAAGGGCAATTTTTGCGTAACAATGTTGACAAATCATTTATAAAGAGAGAACATATCAAAGGACTGCTTATACATCCTTGTCGGGTTCCCACTAGGCAAGGGAAGTAACTCGTCAAACCTGTTGAAGTTTGCACGCAAGCAGATAGTCTCCCGTACATAGATTTTAAGATTTGTAGCATATGACCATGAATACCTTTGGTTTGTAAACTTCTCCACAGAGCATCATGATTTATACGGTCAAAGGCTTTAGAAAAGTCTATAAATAGGCAATAGAATCTACCACCTTGTTTAGAAAGATATTTTTGTGCAATAGCTTGTAAAGTAAATAAATTGTCTGTCGTCGAGTAGCCAGCTCGGAAGCCTGCTTGAGCTTCGTCAATAATATCGTTTTCTTCAGACCAAGATGTTAACCTCTTATTAAGAATTGAAGTAAACAATTTACTTATGATATTTATGAGTGAAACAGCACGATAATTACTTGGGTCTTTACGAGACCCTTTCTTAAAAAATGGGAGTATAATACTTTTGCCCCAACTTATTGGGAATTCCCCTGTTCTAAAAATAACATTAAACAGATCGGTAATTATTGGAGCAATTTCAGTACACGTGTACTTAAAAATTTCGGAGGTAATGCCATCAGGTCCTGGGCTTTTGCCAGTTTTGAGCTTTTGAATAGAGGATACTGTTTCCTGGATTTCTATTGGCACGTTTAAATGAGAGGCTGCTTGTAACGTCTCGTTTTCAACATTTTCTAAATTAAATTCAGGGTCTGGGTCAATATCAAATAAAATATTATTGCGAGATAAGTTATGTTCATTTTTGAAGATATCATAAAAACCTCTAGATTTCTGCTCAGACCAATTATATCTTAACCGCGGTGATTCACGTGACGTAATAGTAACAGCTCTGGGGCACTGTGGCGCGACTGGCACTTTGAATTCAAGAGTACAAGATAATGGAAAATGAACTGAATTATCCTTGTCTTCGACATTAAAGTTTTTTACATGTGAAAATAAATCAGAAGAAGCAATATTATAATCTACAATACTATAACCATTGTTAGCTGTACATGTTATTTCTCCATTCATATCTCCCGGGTTTCTCCCGTTCAAAAGATGAACATCAAATAAACAACAAAGTTCCATTAGTGAAACTCCAAAAGTATTATATCGAATATCATCCTTGGTGTTTCGTGGTATGTTGAAAGTATCCCCATCATAGTCTGAGTTTCAGAAAATTTCATCTAATGAGTCGTCCGGTATATAATCTAGAAAATCTTTACATCGAGCGTTAAGATCGCCTGCAATAAACAAGGCATATTCGGGGTAGTCTGAATGTGCCCTGCTTATTGCGCTTTGCAAAATTTTAATATCGTCTTTTTCATCCGAGGCTGAGTAAATGGGGGAACCCTCAGGAGATACGTATGTAAAGCAAAATATGACATCTCTTACATGCGAAAAACAAGACATATTACAATGTAGTAATATACAATTTTCTATGTTTTTGAAAATGCGAGAAACCTTCAATAACTTTACAATGTTTTCCCTAATTAAAACCAAAATACCCCCACTGTTACATTGTTTCCCCTTTTTAATTCTAACTGAATCAAAACAATTAAACCCATTAAGAAAAGAATCGAATTCGGATTCTCGATCTGACCAAATCTCATTTAGGCAAAAAATATCAAAATTTTGTAAATACTGAATAATATCAACATCGTTTACATATTTCTTAAGACCCTCAATATTCCACGTTAGAATTTTAATTGAAAATAGAGAAAGTGATTTTTGATTTTCGACAGTATGGACTATGTCATTTCTGGCGTTAAAAGTATTGAAAACATTATTATTTGAGGGGCCTTGACCATAATGCTCGGAGATAATGGTGAACCATGGTGGTCAGACTCTTCATCATTATCGCTGAGCATAGCTTGCTGGGTTGATCTTTGTGAGAAAGGTAGCTGATCCCTTCCTTCTCTGGTGCGATTGGAATTCGATCTACGTCCTATACGTTTTGGCTTGTCAGAAATGGGGTCATACACATAAACGTCATTTTCTATTATAAGTTTGTCAAAGTTGATTCGGGCTCTCAGATTGTTGTTACGTGCCCGCACCAAAGCTTCACCAAGAACTTTTCTAGCGTGGCGAACTCTTGGCGTAAAGTCCTCAGCCACACGAAATGGGGATTCACTGTCCAAATTCTCTCTGGCTCGCTTGATTACGGTCTCTCTGTCCTTATATCTCGTAAACTTCGTTATGATAGGACCGTCCCGTTTTCTGTTTGGGATCCGTAGCCTGTGCACACGTTCTAGGTCAATAGTGTTCGCGGAAGGTAAATGAAGCTGAACATCCATGAATTCCCGAACTTTGGCTTCACTCTCTTCCCAGCACTCGTTTGTTGGTCCTAATACTCCATGAAAGATCAGGTTATTCCGTCTTGATTGCCCCTCACTTTGTTTTCGACAGCAGAAAAAAATGGAGGTATTCCTCCTGGTACCCGGTAACTAACTTGGTTAATAGGTTCAGTCTGGTTGGCGAATACCACACAAGGACTGCCACGAAATATTGGATACTGAACGATCAGTCCGATACTATGACTTTCTTTTGCCCTTTAACCCCATAACCAAACGGCAAAAATTAATGCTTCAAAAGTTGAAGGTACCATTTTCAAATGTGATGCGAAATTTACGATTTTTGGGATAGAAAAAAAGTTTGGGAAATGAAGAAGTTGCTTGTCACGAAAAAAATCTTCTTTCTCAACATTGCGTTCCAAAGTATAGATGTTGTGGGGTGTCAAAAAGCGATTGGTGTGGGGATGAATTACAGTTATGATACCAAAATCGCCCGTAATTCGATTTCACTGGTAATAATTCTACAATCAGTATTTGTATTTCTATTGACAGATATGGAAAGAAGCGGTTTGGGTATATATGAGAAGAGTGGACACGCTGATTTCTACGTAAACGGTGGAGTATTTCAACCCGGCTGCGGTTTTAGCCTACTTGGTCTTTTCTTTGGAGGTAAAAATATGTGACCCGTTAACAAAAGGGACCTTATTCGAACTCCAAAAATCCAAATTTTGGCAAATCTGTCAGACTCTGCACATGTCATAAAGATACCGCATGTGAAAAATGAATACAAAGTAAGATAAAAAAAAAATCCAAATTCAGAAAAGTGCATAAAAGTGAAAAATATCGGCTCTAGTCTGGCTGCGCGGACTGCGCAGACTGACTAGGGTCGATATTTTTTCACAAAACCCATAGGCTAAGGTCCCTTTTAGCGTGACGGGTCACATATCAATGCAATCCTTCTTTTATGATATTCGAACGACGTCGGAAAATTTCGTTACGTATATAAACCTATTCGGACGATGTCGTAAACATTCAGCGAAGGAACGTTCCGCCGTCGAATGTTTACCACGTCGCCCAAATAATTCCGACGTAGCGTGAACCTCGTTAGGGTTAGGGAAGCCTTAACTTTTTTCCAAACAAGACCTGGGTTTAACGTCCCGCTTGTAACTCACTCTGCTCCGAATCCCGTGGTTTCTTCAAACATTCAAGCGAAAGTTTTTTTAGGTGCACGTGAAGGCTTCCCACTTTCGTTTTGCACTTACAAACACTTTCGCTCGAATGTTTGAAGAAATCACTGGATTTGGAGCAGAGTGAGTTAGAGCCAGGAATAGCCCTCTCAAAGACGCGTTCCGTGCACTTTATCGCATCAAAATCAATAGAGTATAAGCTGAGAAATTAAACAAAACATACCTTGAAGCGGACGATTTTTCCATGTGGACGCTTTCCAAAAGTCACGTGGGTTACCCACCGTGAATTTAACAATTATAGGTTTTACTGGTCAAAACGAAATCATATTAATGATAATGAATATTTTTAAGTAATAATGACGAGACGATTTGCATGTGCGTCTCTAGGCCTATACATGTAATAACATGTTTCTATAGGTTAAAAAAGTTGGTTTATAAACATCAGTTTATCTTGAGACCACTATAGGGTTTGTGTACAATATAGCACATAAGACATCGAGACAAAAGATGAAAATGCTGGTTATCAAAATATTCATCTTTTGTCTCAATTTTTTTCCAGGCCTATTCTCATAGGGTCGTCAAACCCATGTCTAATGCTTCGGACGCATTTTCGTTTCATAAACTATTCTCTTTCTTATATCTGTAGGTCAAAAAGAGAGAAGTATCCTCTGTTCACATCTACGTTCTCTAGACCTTTACATTGAGTCAATTAATATGTGCAAGTTCACAGGTGTGTATTGTGCCACACCCATTGACAGATTTCGTGGGACTTGTGACCAGTGGTTCATGGGATTCGATGCAGCCCTCAACACAGATGTCAATAACTACCCGGTCAGAACTGGTGATAAGCCTCTTTTCTGTGAAATCTATTAATGGCAATGAAATCGTGCTAAAAAGACTTGGTTTAACGTTATGTTTTGATAAACCGTTGGTATTTTTATAAAATCTAGTAACTATAGTGGAACCATCAACATTGAGACTCAAATGTACTTTTAACTATTGCCTGTCTTGCGTGAGAGGGGTGTTTTGATTACATCTAACGGTAGACGCCTTCTTAAAACCACGGCGTTTACATACCTGGTTTACCTGTTCAGTTTGACTCGTCTGTCCAGAGGTCATGGTTTATTTATACGGCTTGAATCAAGCCGTATTTACGAGATTTGATAACAACGCCCACGAATAGTCTGGTTCCCTGTCGTACTATGTATTTTAGTACGTCAGGCATTCACTAAAAATGGCCGCCTCAAGTGGGTTAATTTAATTACAAAGATAAAGAGCAAAGTTCTTTAATTTTGTGAGCAGGGGAGGGTCATTAGAAGAGTACCAGCAGTCCGATTAGCTGAGTGGTAGAGCGTCTGGCTTGAGTTCAAGCGGTCCATGGATCGAATCCCACGTTGGGTACATATTTTTCTTCTACTTTTTGTTTTAATACATTTTCTCAAAGCAAACTATTCTAGAAATCACTATAGTGGAACCATCAACATTGAGACTCAAATGTACTTTTAACTATTGACTGTCTTGCGTGATAGGGGTGTTGTGATTACATCTAACGGTAAACGCCTTCTTAAAACCACGACGTTTACATACCTGGTTTACCTGTTCAGTTTGACTCGTCTGTCCAGAGGTCATGGTCTATTTATAAGATGCAATTAAAACATAATTGGTAATTGTGTTTTTATTACGTCTTTGCAATCTCTAGAACCATTTGGTATGAAAAATGTAGATAGAAAGTGGGTGTGGCTAAATTATGTTTCACTCTTGGGACTCGAACCAGGAACCTCTTGAACACAAGTCAGGCACTCTAACCACTGAGCTAATCGGACTTCTGGTCTATGTGCATCCAAATTGCCTTCAAATAGTTTTCATGTATATAATTTAAAACCGTTTTATTTCGGGTTAGCGTTGAGGTCATGTAAAACTTTTATTGCTAGTATTAAAAATTTTCCGAAACCTATCTTCTCTTCTAATGACCCTTCCCTGCTCACAAAATTAAAGAACTTTGTTCTTTACCTTTGTTAATATATCAGCCCAGTGGACGTCGCCATAATTGAAGTGTGCCTGACCCAATAACGTTAAGCAGTATTAGGGGCAGGTTAGCCAGACTACGAAATACTATCTGTTTGTCCGAAATCACGTCACGGTTAACTGGATGAACCCGTTCCCTATTGAAAGTAATAAATCTACTCTTACGATTTTCAACAAAACATTGTCTTTTCTGCAAATGAGCAATTGACGCTGGTGTGAGTTACATGGGTCAAAAGCCACTAAGTACAAAAACGCAAAATTTTCGTAATTAGATTTCAAATAGCTGTGACCGGAAGAGACATCATAAGATTCTGCATGAAAATCTAACGTTTGCAGTTATCAAATTCGAAATAAATCAAAATAGTGTAATAGAATTTTCTCCACGTTGTTTCGAGGAGACATGAAAATGTCGTTTTCCGAATTATGTTTGATTGAAAATGGAAGCAACTAAATACTCACAATATACTGCTATATAAAGATGATCCGTTTTGTATGAACTACGTAATAAAGCTTACCATCCAAAAATGCTATGACTTGTTTGTTTGTTTATTTGTTCATCTATTTTACAATTCCCTTAACATGATCTGGCTTTCATTCATTAGTGATAAAGTAGTCTACTACTTTAACAGATCAAAGAAAGAGAACGATAGCCGTGTCTTTTTTCTATAACCTCATTTCCGACATTTCTGTCTGATGGGGAATATACACTTGTTAGAAAAATTAAAGATAGGGACTGGGGGACTGTCACAAATCTTTGGAAAAAACTGCCAATTTTGCCAAAAAATGCATTAATAAAGTATGACCAAATATATGAAGAAAGACTGTATTTCAAGCGAGTAACCATAAATATACTACTTGCCCACAAAAATCGCATACACGTTGATACCACAGTGTATAGTCCACTGTACGCACTAACTTCCGCTTGCGAGTAAGAAAACGAGTCAAAAAGGAGATTGAAGCCCGAAATCAGGTAAATAGTTCATATTAAATTGAATCGAGTTGGATTTATCTCGTATTATGGTGGAAGGTTTATGAAAAATTATCATTCCTGGCGTATATCTAAGGAAAGAACTCTATTTTCCGACGAAAATGCATTTGCTCACTTAATTTTCTCCGAATCGTCACTTTGATTGACTCCGAACAAAGATTTCAACCCTTAATATCTAGTATTAGAACAAATCCTTTTAATACATTGAAGAATATTCATCTATGCTCCCAAATATTACACGATACAGTGAGTTTAATTCACCAGGTTAAAAAATATTAATTATAAAACTGTCACTGGTGTTGCCTGCTCACTGTACGGTTGCTTGCTACCTCATAGTACGGTTGCTTTCGAGCACAACCATAAATCATGTACGGTTGTTTGAGAGCAAAATGTATTGTAATTTTGTATATTTTTCGTTTTGAACAACGACTGATGGTGACTTTAGTGTCTAAATTTGCATACATTTAACTTTTTACATATACAATGCATTGAAGTGTTTTAGGAGTGGGTTAATAACCCAAAGGTGTAATATAAATGCAACGTTTTGTATTTATAAACATGTTTTATTTTGTTTACAAAATGATCCTCATAATCTTAAATGATCTTTTTTATACAAAATTTGCATGTTTTCGAAATTAATTTCATGTTGAATTTGGACTTAAATTGATATGGAAGACAGAGTGCGCTATACAAACAAGTGGTTAATATCACATTTCTTTTCTTTGTAGGTTGGGAATAAACATAGAAACATATTGCATCTATTGTGATTCGGAATCGAACCAGTTTTGTGAAATGATAGACCAAATGATTATTAAACATTCTGACCAAAACCTGAAAATGAAGACTATCAACAAATAAGAGCTACTTGTGAAGTCATACTCATTTTATGCCCCTGTATCGAAAGATTAGGGGTATATTGTTTTACTCGTGTCTGTCTGTCCGTCTGTCCGTCCGTCTGTCTGTCCGAAAACTTAACACGTGCCATTTCTCCAAAAGTACTTGACGTACAAAGCTCAAATTTGGTATGCAACTTCCTTTCAATATTATCTATCTGTTGCATTCAATTTGACCTCCCACAAGGTCACCTATTAACCCTTATCAATCCTTTACATGAAAATTTAATATTTTACAAAAATGGCCATTTCGGAGGCATTGGTGTTTCACCAACACATCTTGTTTTTTTTATCTTTTGGTTTTTTTTTTTTTGTAATTTAATACCAAACATTAATGATCTAAAATTGGTTCATTTATTATTCATTATTGACCTTCATATAAACAACTTTGTAACAGTTCAAGCTTGAATCCGTTTGCATACTCAGGCGCCTTTAGATGCACCCTAAAATTGGAAAATATTGAGAAAAAGGAAGACAACTGCTGATTACCTGTATTTCACTTTTCCTTCTATTACAAAGAACTTTAAATTTTGCTGTCTGATATATCCCCTTCGAATTTTGAACAGTCCGTAATTCTGTTGTTTTGGGAAGGGATACATGTAAGTTTAATCATGGCTGTAATTTGATTGGCTTACAGATTGTAATTTTGATTTTATTTGCTTTTCTCAACAGACTTAACACAAAAAAAATGTTTTGCTAAATTTTATATGTGCTATTTCATTTTAAGGTTTTCGACTGCCTTTTAGATTTGTACCATGCAATGGTTTCATTCTGTAGTAAGAACAAAGTTCCGTTGCCTTAATTCCACCTGGAAGCTCAAATGATCACATTCAAGACCATTTTGAAAACTCTAGATGCCCAGTTCCCAGTATCACTTATCACATTGGTACATCGTGCTATGGACCTTTGTTGTTATGATACAACATCCGTTTATGTCAAACAAATAAAAATCACCAAATAGAACTCCGTACGGTCGAAACTATGGAAAAAGACTGCAGAGGGAAAATAATTCTGCGGTCTTTGATCAGAGGTTATCTTTATTCGTGTTTGATCTTTGAAACATGTTGGCTTTTTTGGCTGACACATGAGCATGAAGATTGAATGGATGGGGTTTACCGCCTTTTTTAAGTGTCTCAGTCTCTCAGCGGTACAGCCATAATTTTCTTTTCCGACCTACTTCTTCTTCATGAAAATTTTCGTCTAGCCCATCTATAACAAAAGATTCATCCATAATCTGAAACACAGTCAGTTATATAAGTTTTTTGTCAAATAACATTTAAAAACATCCAACTAGTGTCCTATCTCAAAGCTGTTCTATTGAGACTATGTAACTAGAGAATTATATAAATCATAGATACAATGTATTGTTTCAATGCATTTTTGAAATTTTGACCATTAACAAAGCTAGAATCAACTTTTTTTAAAAAGTTCTTTTATGCGAAGGTTCTCATATCAAATTTCAAATATTCCTATGAAAAATAATTGCTTAAAAACTATTTTCATAATAATTTATTGACAAGAAAATGCTACTGAGCTCTCATTTAACCGTACAGTGACATTGCATGCAACCGGACTAACGCTTTCACAGATTGAGCAAGCAATCGTACAGTGAGGCGACAACACCAGTGGTGTTTGATAGTCGATATTTCTTAAACCAATGCGTTCGTGTCTGTTATTCTTTAGTTTTCTGGTGCTAAGATGGTATATCTTCAAAATAAGAAAAGTATGTGCTTGTACATAAGTTGTAAAGCTTTGAAATCGATGTTTGAAATCAATGAATGTGACATTTTCGAAAAAGATTCGTGAGCAATCGCATTTTGTCTGAAAATGTAGCTTTTCTCAAAGGATAAACTGAGTATATAACTTAGTTTATGTACATACAGCCCATGCATGTAAAAATTCCTTCATTTTTCATTTTGTAATTAACTGTTTACCTGTTTATTTGGCTGCAATCTAAATCTCGACTAGTTTCCTTACTCGCAAGTGGAAGTTAGTGCGGACAGTAGACAATACACTGTGGATACGCTAACATTTGACGGAGGACACAAGATCGACGGATGTTTACAATTGTTTCTATATATCATTGTGTTTCGTGTACTTGTTATGCGTATTAGATAGAGGCTGTTTAGTAGATTCTACGCGATATAAACGTTCAGAAGGCGCAGCCTTTGAACGTTTATGTCGCGTAGAATCTACTATACAGACTCTATCATACGTGGTGTTCGTCAACCAATGAATGAGCGGAACTTACCGGAATTACATCATTTTCCCAAAAATTACATCATTATCCCCCAAATTAAACCATCTTTCATTACTGCACAGGAAGCGGGGCGTGGCTATGTATATCCGTGACATAAACTGACCGACAGTGCGTTTATTTAATTGGTCCAAAAACTAGGACGAACACTAAAGTCGGATGATCATGTGATACAAAAGTATGTTATAAAAGTGACTGGGCCTTATGGGAAGTTCATAAAACCAAAATTCGAGAGCCGACTCTTACTAAGCAGACGGCAACTAAATATCGTTTTTAAAAGATGAACATATTGTAAGATAGAGAAAATATTCTAGATCAAGAAAATTACCTACGAGTTCAGAGTTTCGAATCTAGTCAGTCCGCACAGGCTGGCTATTATCTCTACACTTTTGTAGACGGGTTTTGCGACCAATATCTACCAATAGATGTCGCAACCCGTCGATTATCATCTATCTCTGGTGGGCATTCTGGGTTAACTACTTTCAAGATGTCAGCGCCCGTAAAATGCATATATGTGGTACTTCCTGTCACGCGGCACATTTGCTTCATATGTTTGCATAAAGTAAAATGAATACTCTGATTTGAATTAATTATTTTATTAGATGAAATTGAGACGAAAATCAAACTTTATTTTGTTTCAAATGTAGTTTTAATTGCAATTTTCTGCTTGCTACTTTTTGGCGACAGGATTTCGGAGTTATGCGCACTGCGTAGTGATTTATCCAAAAATGGATAAAGTGATGCGTCAAATTAGTCAGTCCGAAAATAATAAAAAAATAGACTGGAAATTGTAGACTGGCTACTTAGTCAATGGTTTTGCGACGGGTCAAATCATAATCGTCATGGGCGATTTTTGAATTGTCGAACTTTATAACACAAATCTCAATTTAGTGTTCGTCCTAGTTTTTGGACCAATGAAATTGCAGTACATTTGAAAATTTCGGCGCTATATTTCACATAAACGCACTGCCGGTCAGATAATGTCACGGATATACATAGCCACGCCCCCGTTTCCTGTGCAGTTCTGAAAAATGATATAATGTTTGGGGAAAATGATGTAATTTTTGGGAAAATGATGTAATTTTTGGGAAAATGATGTAATTCCAGTAAGATCTGCTCGATAGTAGCTCCGGTCGGAGGCGTGATTTGAAGAATGACAGTAAAAGCGTATGTTTTCATTGGTTGGCGAACAGTAGGTCACTAAGCTGCGCCTTTTGAACGTTTATATCGCGTAGAATCTACTATACAGTTTCTATCTAATACGTAATTCGCGTAATCAGATTGCAATTATTTTCGATTTGTATTTCAAATGTAAAAATAATTCTGCAAATAGATACATGTAGATTTATTTGTTCGAACGCGTCCCTAAGTTAAACATAAAAAATCAACATGCTAATAACAAATAACTAATACTTTCATACTACTGTTTAGGTGTCAGTCCACAGTTTTTCCCTTCCGCACTGTGTTGTCGGCTGTCGTCTAATGTTGTCGGAGACTGTATTCTATCAAAACACTATTCTGCAATAGAAAAAACATGTTATTTGTAGGAGTAGGATGTAAAACTATCTAAGAAATACTACAAATCATACTGGTATCCTATAGAAGTGACACATGTGACGCTTTATGTATGTGCGGCATGATCGCTAAATCGGGGCGAAAATGGCCGATTTTGTGCAAGTCGAGAGTTGCTGCACAGGCCAAATTGGAAATGATAGCCCCCTAACAACTTTCTTTCTGTACAGTAAAAATTATATAAATTCAGCAAATGCAATCAAAAATACCATGTATCCAGGAAGTTTTTCCACTATCTTGGCCCATATTCCTACCTTTCAAAAATATCATGCGTTAGAGAAAAAAGTCTGCAATTCCACCACTTTGCAATTTTGGGCACGCGAAAACTGATTATAATCTGTGAGAGCTATCATACTGTGTGACGAATTTGAAAAAGGGTCTCTTTTTCACAATTTAGGGCCATTTGAAGAAAAATTAGCTTTTCTTGCCTTCAAAATAGCATTTTAAATCAACATTTTCCTAATATTTCATTTTTTGACCATGGCCAATGCGAATATTCTAGCAAAACCGTAGACTGGCACCTTATTGTCGGGAGTATACAAACTTCCGATTTATATTATGCTTATATCCGGTCCACCTATGACGTCAGAAGCGTCGCCACAGCGTGGCTGTGTTCTATGTTGTTCGTTGGAGCATTTCTCAGTGGTACGTTCAAAACGCCTAGATGTCTTTTAATGCTCGTTATGTCTCTTTAATGCGTATTTGAATGAATGGTGGTTTTTGGAAGCAAATTTTGCAAAATTTGCTTCTCTTTGCAGCCACCTTTCTCTGCACTTTACCATTCTCTGCATACCACACAACTTCTTCCGGTCCTCCTCATTATAAATAGTTTCATCAAAAGCAAAGATTAATGAGGAAACAGTCATTCGAACATTCAATATGTAAGTCTGAAGTTATGTGTAGATATTGAATTTTGTGACTGAAAATGAAACATTCAATTAATCATGTCTCTAAAGAGAAGAAAAGATCGACGTAGTAATTTTCTTTATCATGGTTCAAAAATCAGTCCAATGGCCTTCCTTGTAAATGGGTCAGTCAAGTTTACTGAACTATGAAATATATTCAAAGCTTACACAAACGATTAATATGCATGAAGTTGTGCTAAAAATAGATACAACTCCAACATGGAATCAAAGTATTCAAGGTATTCTGGATAATCAAAGTACCTAATTAATGTGCTCTACGAATCAAAGTATTCAAGGTATTGAAATGGATAATAAAAGTACCTAATCAAAGTACTCTACTCCTGGACAGGCCTACATTATTGCTTCCTAACAGAACTGTCAGTAGCCTACTTTGATTAAACTATGTTACAATGTAATTTGCTGTTCAAGCCTTAAAAACACTTATATTCTAATTTGTAATTTCTACTTCGCGTGAATCTGTTTTCCGTCAATGACCCAGACGAGGTCCTTGCTACCCGATACTTATTGTGCAAGCGGCACAAAAAGTGTTCCCCTGCCTTTCTGTCCCACCCTGACATCATACAAAATATATCATTTGAATTGGTAATTTTAGACATTTACTCGAAACCTGTTTAGAAATTAGCTGCTCTGCCTTTGACAGCGTCACCATAGAATACATTTCTGTCATCGATAAAACGAAATTGAATGATTTCATTGATTGTAAATGATGTTATGTACGTTACATCAAAGTTTTGCGCGAAAATATTGTATTTGTACCAACATTGTGAATATTGTTTCTTATTTGTGAGCCGTACGCTATGGTTACTACTAGCAGCAACCCGATAATCCAAGTGTTTTAGATCTACCTGCATTTGACTCGTTACATCATACACTTTATGTAGACTGAAAATTAATAACGATTATTCAAAATAGGTTCCATGCTATTCGTGGTTTTTTATTGCCTGTGTAGTGACTGAAAGAGATCACCATGGGTCTCGATCAGACTGCAGATCAGTTCTTGAAATATGACTAATTGGTATAAGGACACTTTTTCCATATCACGGCTCAAATCCATTCTCTATATAAATGTTAGCAATTGACCAAGTGCCAAAAACCTATTTCATATATCTGCAACTTTGTTACAACGTACTTTTCATACTTTCCATAAGGTCCCTTTTTAGCATGAGAGGTCACGTGTAAAATAACAGATATTTCCGTTATTTCTTGAAATAGATGTTGTTGCTGAGATTGCCATTCAATATTTGTCCTATTCCCCATAGGAACCAATTTACACACATTTTCTGGAAATTGCGGCTTAACTTTCTCAGAAAAATATCGACCAATTAATGTTTATATCAAATACGCGATCTAAAGATAACAATCCTCAAAACATATTTCGTCTCGGTTATGGTATTTTCCATACACGTGCAAAAACCAGGTATACAGGGATCATTAACCCTTTCCCAAACAAGACCTGGTTTTGACGTCCTTAATTGAAAAGGCTTGGGAAAGCATTGAAACAAAAGAAGAAACTGCTGATAACCAGCAGTTTCTCCTTTTGTCTCAATATTTTCTATGCCATATTTTACACAAATCATATCTTTAATAACATCCATTTTGTCGGTTGTGGCATTTTTTGAAGTGGATCACTCTAAAATTTTGTCGTTTGGGAAAGGGTTAATTTAATTGATTAACGTTTTAAGGTCTAGACGATAATACGCAAAATCATGTGACACAACAATTGCAGAAAATCTTAAAGGGTACCAAGCGAGGCAGTTGATTTCACCGCATATAAGAAGAAATTCACTTTATAAACGGTAATTCATAAGCGATCCGTTTTACTTGATTTGTTAAACAGTTTGATTGAAAAAATATATATCGTTACTTGGATTGAGAAATAGTAATTTTCGGAACCCTAAAAAGCTCAGCTCGATGGGTCAATTTGTAAAACTATCAAATTGAGAAACAAAATTAACCTTTATGGTTAGGTAGACAAAAATGAAATGAATACTTATTTTATGTCATTTAGAAAGTTCTATAGCTGCAGATAACTCTTGATTTTTGTATCCACCTTAATGGTGTCATTTTCTTACACTACCGGTATCCACAGAGGTCCTTTTTTGTTTTATTTGCAATTTATTTTCTACAGATACATGGATAAATGATGTTGACATCATATGACAGCTTTGGTTTTGTCCATATTGCGCATGCACATCATTCAAACAACTTTAAAAGCGCACTTTCCCGCCAAAAAAAAAACCAGCAAGGAATACCTACCTTCCCAGGTCTGGCGAACATCATTCCCAACCTTGACCCAGCTTCCCATTCACACTTGATCATATGCTTCCTTGGTAAAAAGGATTTCCTGGGTCACAGTGGGGAACATAGGCCTACTTTTAAACTAAAAATAGTACTCATATACCAATTGCCATAATTTTGGCGGGAAAATTTCGCATTTAAACTCGTTTCAGTGGTACGCATGCGCATTAAGGACAAAACGAAAACTGGTTTATGATTTCAACACCAATTTAATTGTCCTTACATTTACAGAAAAAAAATCTTGCTAATAAAACCACAGAAAACTTAATTCTGGTTAAATGAATACTTGTGGGACAAGAAAATGTAATTTAATTTGTTGGGGTAGGTACAGAAACCAAGAGTTATATGTTGTTGTCGAATCGTTTTGGTTGTACAAAATCAGTTTTCATATGATTGAGGTATATATCTATCAATACAGCTCGACATAATCATCAATTTGCATGTTTTGAAAATTGACCTTACCATTTGAGCCTTTTAAGGATATTTCTCGCCCTTATCCATAGAGGCCCTTGCTACGGTGGGACTTGACTCCACCCCCAATTACAAGTGAAATGCGCATTTTTTCTGTCATAAAGCGGTGACAATAGAATTTATCAGGAAAAAATCAACAATGCGTAGTGGAATTCCACTTTATTACAGAAAAGTCATGCCTTAACTGTGTCAGAAATCTCAGGCTTGCCACAGTTTGAAATTTCATCTTCGGGAATGATGGAAAAAGACATTTAAAAGACGAAATAAAAACACTGTTCATGTTTCAAAAATAACGAAACTTTGACACTTGCTTATTAGAAAGGTATTGTCGTCGGAGGAAGGGTTTAACCCTTTCCCAAACAAGACCTGGTTTTGACGTCCCTATTAGTAAAGGCTTGGGAAAACATTGAAACAAAAGAAGAAACTGCTGATAAACAGCAGTTTCTCCTTTTGTTTCAATTTTTTCTGTGTCATATTTTACACAAATCATGTCTATATTATTATCATTTTTGTCGTCTGCAGCAGTTTTCAAAGTAGATCACCCTAAAATTTCGCCGTTTCGGAAAGGGTTAAATAATACTGCAGATTGATACGTGGCCGAATTCTAAACGGTTAGAAGCAGAGATGGTGGAAATACGCCAGAGAATCTTCGGATTGAAGAGACCTTTTACAAGATTGCTGATCTAAAAACATTGCCGATCATGTGAAATTTAACATGAATCATCTAAAAAAAATACGACATCCACCAAATAGTTGACATTTTCCACATTCTTTGCTTCAAACCGAATTCAGACTTGCCAAGACTTTAAAGTATTAACAAAGTCATTGACGATTTTCCGAAATTGTTTTGTGGCGTGATTCCCCTCCGTGGATAAAGAAATATAACTGAACAAAAACATCACGTGTATATTGTATGGGTAATCTCCCGTACCAAATAATACTTCACTTTGACCACTGAGAAAAGAGTAAGGTTTTGGAGTTCCAAGTAGAAATTATTTTGGGAAACATTGAGACGAAGGAAAAGATGCTGATGATTACCAATTTCGGACTTCCGTCCATATTTTCAACGCAATAAAATGCACACCTCTTATATTTGATATCAATATTTTTGTCGTCAACAACTCAAACCGATATAGACAACCCTATTGTTTTGTCTCAAAATTTTGAAATGAAATAAAAAAGAACAATTCGAAGCTAGAAAAAATAATGACACCATTTCTTTCTCCCTTACCGTTTTTTGGTATTCGACTGGACTCACGACTACAAATATGAATCCTGGCTATTCGGTTTTTCAGTTCTAACGTCATGCTTATTTCTGATACCAAACATGGTGAAAAAGGGACAACGAGCGGATATAAAACAAGGATTGGATGAGTTAGAAATGATTGTAGAATCAGACAAATGTTGAAAATTTCCGAAAATCTTCAACACACCCTATTACCGGCTATCACTACAGCAGTTGCTAACCTTGGGCAGTATCATCTATAAATAGCGGGTGTACTGGGTAGGTCATACTTTTTCCATCTTTGCTTTTGTGTTAAAGCCTTTCTCAGCTATATTTGTAGTGCACTTGGCTGGCCATACATTTGAGCACCTACATGATAAATATTAGCCCAAAGAATCCCTAAACATCAAAATTATTCAGCGACAAAGTCGTAACTTCACAATTTTTTACGTAAAATCCAACTTTCAGTCCATATAATGAGAAAATGATAAGACGATCATTAGAATTAATATAACTATTAAAATAGTCAATCAATTTTCTTACACTGTGTAAATTTAGAGAACTGTCTGAATTGAATTAACTTCAGACTGACCGATTAAAACTAAACACTGATGCCGATTTGGCTATCACGAACAGCATATTGAAAATTTGAATGGCAAACCCGGACATAAGTTGATGGCAACACAGAACAATATGTCTTGTTGGAAAAGCGGCATCGATTTCAACAAGAAGTTGCCTGAAAGGAGCATAAATAATGAATTAACACCATTTCTTGATAGACTAGCCAATTTCTGAATTATAGACATAGAAATCATCTACATATGGTTGAAGCTGAGTAACACAAAATTGAAGGACGTATGCAACCATTAGTTGTAGATGATAGTTTGTCGGTTAAGGTATACATCCCATCATTAAAAACACCACTTTTTAGCCGTACGAAATGCATCAAATTACATATATTTGTACATACACTTCTTATAAGTTGATTCAACGTGCTGGATTTCAAGATTATGCTTCAAAAGGAAAATAATTTACAAATATTACTTTACTCTATATTCATATACAGCGGAGGTAATTTTGAACATTTCTGTCAAATATTTCCGTAAGTATGCATTGATTCAAAATTCTAAACCGTTCAAAATGGTTATGTTTAGAATGGAAATGTAACACAGTTTAGGAATTACTGGCACTTATCAAATTCACCTCTGGCTCTTTAGTGCTAATGATGGGTTGCAAACCTTAAAAAAACTACACATACTTTACAGTGAAAATTGTGGATTTTACATCATGTCATCGCTGTTTCAGGCACAAAATATGACTTTAATATTTTTAATGGGTTTAAATTTCATTTAGTCAGACTTAACTTAAATAGATGGAACCCACGCAAATATATGTATATGAATCCTGCTATTTCAAAGTCGGTCAATGAATCTTCAAACATTTCGATCGAATGTTTTGCGCGGTGCAAATTTGTTTTTTTCATTGCGAAACGATTTGGTTTATTCGGGTTTAACGCCGTTTTCAACTGCCATGGTTATATCGCGGCACCTTGAGCGCCTAACCATGGATTCCTGTTGTTTCTCATACAAGTACTAACAAAATAGACTAACTGAGCCTCCAGCTGCTCGCCCACATAGGTTAACAATATCAAACCATTGGTGGGTAACATTAGTTAGAAAAGATATTTGCCACGGCCGGGGATCGAACCCGGGTTCTCTCAAATGAGAGACAGATGCGCTATCAATGTTCAGCGTTTTGGCCTCATTGCGAAACGAAGAAGAGATATCGGTGATAACGGATTATCAAGCAAGAATCTGTTGATATCGATAAAACATCATGATTGTCTACATAAAGCACATGATTGCAACTAGCCTAGGTAAGTGAATACAGAAACTAGTGAAGGATCAAAGATCAGTCAGCTAGGTAAGGATCTCTATGGATAAGGCGAGAAATCTCCCTAAACGTCTGAAATGGAAAACTCAATTTTCAAAACATGAAAATTGATAAATATCTCGAGCTGTATTGTTAGATCTATACCTAAATCATATGAAAATTGATTTTGTACAATCAAAACGATCCGACATGTACAGATAACTCCGTAAAAAGAGGCATTTTTTTGGAAATGGTTAAAAATGTTTATTTCTTTATTCTGTGTTATGTTTCACCTTGCATGGTGATGTAAAGCCGAGTGGTCATTGGACAAATAGACCTCTCAATAAAAGTACCCAGCCTCCAGCTGCGCTCTCACATAGATGATTCACACCCATTGGTGAGAGACAAATGACTTTTGTCAAATGTAAGAATAGATACTGGTCGGCCTGGGGTTCGAACTCGCGACCCCTGGATTGACAGACTCCGACGTTAACTGGACTCGGCTTAAACAGATACATGTTGCAGCAAATACTCTTTATAAAGCAAACCGCACGGAATCTCGGACAAACAAAAGAGCTTTGTCCGTATGATTCTAAAACCACACAACTGCAGCTAGAATGAAGCCGTGGTTACAAGATTTTTAACAGCTAAAACCGCTTGGACCATTCTATTTATAGCGTAACATTTAACCCTATTAACCATAAGATTCCATTTCCTATATTATCCATAGCAATGAACTCTGTGCTAAAAGTACACTAGATTTACCGTTTTAAGTATTGACAAACCGTCAGTGTAGGCCTAGTTATAAAGTTTCGCAACTATGATCACATACGAGATTTTATAACAACACATACGATGCACTATTGTTTCACCAAAATTGCGCCACGGTTAACTGGATAAAACATTCTCCATTTATCTGATTTTAATATCAAATAAATAACAACGACATCGCTGTATTGTCCACCCAAATTAACCCGGGACAACTTAATTTTCGTGTGCAAAGTCCGTTAGTTGAGTGCCTTAACCTTAACAAGTGGGGTCATTACATATGCAGATGTCTCGGGTTAATCTTACTGGACAATATAAATGACCATTCTGATATTTGGCTAGTATAATTACCCGGTCAAGGTCAGTAATTATCCTCCAAATAGTGTTCATAATTAAAACTCTTATTACCCTGCAAATAATCGAGTTCATAAGCAATAATTAGATAAAGCGGAAACTCACAATTTTAAAACTTAAATTTATATTGCTATAATAGACGAATAACGTAATGGTATTTTTGAGCATAGGATCTAATGTTGAAGGTATTTTTTAAAAGTTAGTCTGTGCCCGATTTTATAAACGCCGGCTAGAGTTAACCAAATGGCCAAGAATCTGTTTCGGTTATTTTTCGATTATTCACATCGGAAAATTTGAACAAATCAGTGAAATATTTTTGTGCTAAACAGCGTTGATACAATCGGGCCTATGATTTGATTTCATGAGATGTAACGCCGTTTTAAACCGCTATGGCCATATTGCAGTGGCTGGAGCACCTAACCGTGGATTCCTGGGAAGTTCTTGCTTCATATATAGCTTATTCTTATCTGATGCTCTTTTATCAAACAAAAGTACCAGCATTCATGTATTGTTATAATTATCATCAGCAAATTTTAAATATTTCACACCATGATCGCTTGGATAATGAAAAAGATAATGAAAAAGAATTGTACATAGACAAGCAAAATAGTATCATTTATGCTGTCTGTGATTGCCTATTTCAAGTACGAATCTCCTGTCGGTGATCCCCCTACGTGCTGTTCGTGATTGCATAAATTTGTAGCTCACCAAACTTTGTTTGACTATAACGACATAACGGAATAGTTGATTGTCTTCACATGCAATTAGTTGGTAGATAATATACTAGATATTCATTTTGTAATAAAATTTCTAACATTTGCTTCAGTGTTTTTCCGCTATTTGCATGGAAAGATGAATTTTATATGCAAATATGTGAAGTTTCGACTTTGTAAGTGAATTATTTTTTTGTTTGATGACTCTCTGTGCTAATATTTGACATGTAGGTGCTCAAATGTATGGCAAGCCAAGGGCACTACAAATTATAGCTGAGAAACGCTTTTACACAAAACAAATATGGAAAAAGTATGACCTACCCAGTTCATGCGCTATTTATAGATGAAACTGCCCAAGGTTAGCAACTGCTGTAGTGATAGCCGGTAATAGGGTGTGTTCAATATTATTGTTAATTCGAGGCCGGTTTGAATTCGGTTCGGGGCAGAGACGGTGGGCAGATATCACGCATTAGATGGACGTAGTAGACTTTTGAAAAATCAGCTGATAAAAAAGCTATTGAAGACCAACCAAAATTTTGGTTGATCTTCTATAATTTTTCAATCGGTTAATTGTTCAAAAATCCACAACATCCACCTAATTCCTGGCATTTTCGCACATTCTCAGCTTCAAATCGAATTCAAACCAGTCTTGTAATAACAAAAGTATTGATGTTTTCCTGGAATTGTTGTATCGCGTGATTAGGTCGGGAAATCTCTTCGAGATTTTCCTAACTATAGCTACGCAACGCTTGTAACGCTTTTCTACGAAATTCTCGTATCTGCGGCTTTGTTTTTTCTGTAAATACGAGGTTTTCGGTATCACCTGGCCGCCGCATAGTCGTTTGTTTGAGTCCGCCGCGAAAAAGTAGACCTACCCTTGAACAATTCAAAATTGCTCAAATAACATGATCATCGTTAATAGACTTTCATTTCCTAATTCTTTTATCAAAACAATGCAGCAGTTTGCTCATAAGTGCGAAAACTATCAACCTTTCTTTTTTGGCGAAAAGGTTGAAAATTGGTATGGCAGACTAGAGCAGACGAGAATTTCATCACCAAAACAAATAACTGCGCCACATTTCGTTTAATCGGACATTTCCGTAAAGCACTCGTAGAGACATGGAAAATCTATTTATATCATGAGTCTAGTCAAGTTCAATCGCTATGCGCATAATCGCTATAGGCATTTTACAACACATGCATTGTATCGGGTTGTACGCGTACTACGTATATATGTCGTAAGCAATCTTGAAACTATGCAGTCTTAAGACTGCACAGATGTTACGGAACTCATTTTGAGCAGTTTCGAAACTGCATAATATAGCGATTATATTGTTACTTTGACGTATAACGGCGTTCTCTCGATGCAGAACTCATCTTAAACATATTCCTTTTGAGAAGGAAACTTAACAGATCACAAAACAAACCATATTAAGCTATTTTTATTTGAAAACGTGTTCGGTACCGAACAGCCGAAGTTCTGCACCGAACCGAAAAACACCGAAAATGATTCGTACCCTAGAAATTTCGTACCTTAATTTTACCAGTTCGTCTACATTTACAAAACAATGCATATCGTCCAATTTATAGACAATATTGTCATAATGGAGATATGGTTTCTCGGTTCTGATTAATTATTTTGGAAAATGATGCATTAAGTCGTACTATTCCATTTCGTAACATTATTTACAGATTGTAAATGTCTGTAGGCCTATTCTGTTTGTGAACTACGATTGTATGTATTGTTATGAGCATCCTAACAACCTATCTATAGGATTTTTTTTAAAAATAAGATGAAATTTATGTAATCAGGTCTAATAGGAAATTTTAGTTGACAAAGTTGGCATTTAAAAAAAAAAAAAAAAAAAAAAAAAAACTCCTTGAAAGTAAGCAAGTTTTATTACGGAACATTTCACCCTTTAAGGGGGAATGCTCCAGATTCCTAAATCTTTTCCCAATAATAGAATTTATTTATATTTTGTGTGTTGAAATTACATGTTATTACCAATTGAAAAAAAATCATTCATCCTATAATATTGGTCAGTATACGTGAACTACCCGGTGAAGCTCAATCATTCATCCTATAATGTCGGTCAGTATACGTGAACTACCCGATGAAGCTAAATCATTCATCCTATAATGTCGGTCAGTATACGCGAACTACCCGATGGAGTTAAATCATTCATCCTATAATGTCGGTCAGTATACGCGAACCAATCGGTGGAGCTATATCATTCATCCTATAATGTCGGTCAGTATAAGCGAACTACCCGGTGAAGCTAATTCATTCATCCTATAATGTCGGTCAGTATACGCAAACTACCCGGTGGAGCTAAATCATTCATCCTATAATGTCGGTCAGTATACACGAACTACCCGGTGGAGTTAAATCATTCATCCTATAATGTCGGTCAGTATACGCGAACTACCCGGTTGAGCAAAATCATTCATCCTATAATGTTGGTCAGTATACGAGAACCAATCGGTGGAGCTATATCATTCATCCTATAATGTCGGTCAGTATACGCGAACTACCCGTAGGAGCTAAATCATTCATCCTATAATGTCGGTCAGTATACGTGAACCCCTCGGGGGAGCTAAATCATTTATCCTATAATGTCGGTCAGTATACGCGAACTACCTGGTGGAGCAAATTCATTCATCCTATAATGTCGGTCAGTATACGCAAACTACCCAATGGAGCTAAATCATTCATCCTATAATGTCGGTCAGTATACGCGAACTACCCGGTTGAGCTAAATCATTCATCCTATAATGTCGGTCAGTAAACGCGAACTACCCGGTTGAGCTAAATCATTCATCCTATAATGTCGGTCAGTAAACGCGAACTACCCGGTTGAGCTAAATCATTCATCCTATAATGTCGGTCAGTATACGCGAACTACCTGGTGGAGCAAATTCATTCATCCTATAATGACGGTCAGTATACGCGAACTACCCGGTTCAGCTAAATCATTCATCCTATAATGTCGGTCAGTAAACGCGAACTACCCGGTTGAGCTAAATCATTCATCCTATAATGTCGGTCAGTATACGTGAACTACCCAATGGAGCTAAATCATTCGTCCTATAATGTCGGTCAGTATACGCGAACTACCCGGTTGAGCTAGATCATTCATCCTATAATGTCGGTCAGTATACGCAAACTACCCGGTTGAGCTAAATCATTCATTCTATAATGTCGGTCAGTAAACGCGAACTACCCGGTTGAGCTAAATCATTCATCCTATAATGTCGGTCAGTATACGCGAACTACCCGATGGAGTTAAATCATTCATCCTATAATGTCAGTCAGTATACGGGAACTACCCGGTTGAGCAAAATCATTCATCCTATAATGTCGGTCAGTATACGAGAACCAATCGGTGGAGCTATATCATTCATCCTATAATGTCGGTCAGTATACGCGAACTAACCGTAGGAGCTAAATCATTCATCCTATAATGTCGGTCAGTATACGTGAACCACTCGGGGGAGCTAAATCATTCATCCTATAATGTTGGTCAGTATACGCGAACTACCTGGTGGAGCAAATTCATTCATCCTATAATGTCGGTCAGTATACGCAAACTACCCAATGGAGCTAAATCATTCATCCTATAATGTCGGTCAGTATACGCGAACTACCCGGTTGAGCTAAATCATTCATCCTATAATGTGGGTCAGTGTAGCCGGGTGTAGTATAAGGGGCACTTATACTATCTCGCCGTACAAGCTAGCTTTTATAGCGACGTGGTAGAGTGTTCGCTTAGGGTGTGAGAGGTCCCAGGATCGAATCCCCACAGGAGTCGATAGGATATTTATTTGCGGGTTACATTTGGCGCCCACCGTAAAAAACCTGCATGAGATGTTGGTTTGTGAGAGTAGTGAGTTGATGATGTTGATAAAAGATTCGTGGAAGAATCTTAATTGTCGAGGGGGTGTATGTAGCCGGGTGTAGTATAAGGGGCACTTATACTATCTCGCCGTACAAGCTAGCTTTTATAGCGACGTGGTAGAGTGTTCGCTTAGGGTGTGAGAGGTCCCAGGATCGAATCCCCACAGGAGTCGATAGGATATTTATTTGCGGGTTACATCAGTAAACGCGAACTACCCGGTTGAGCTAAATCATTCATCCTATAATGTCGGTCAGTATACGTGAACTACCCAATGGAGCTAAATCATTCGTCCTATAATGTCGGTCAGTATACGCGAACTACCCGGTTGAGCTAGATCATTCATTCTATAATGTCGGTCAGTATACGCAAACTACCCAATGGAGCTATATCATTCATCCTATAATGTCAGTCAGTATACGCGAACTACCCGTAGGAGCTAAATCATTCATCCTATAATGTCGGTCAGTATACGTGAACCACTCGGGGGAGCTAAATCATTTATCCTATAATGTCGGTCAGTATACGCAAACTACCCAATGGAGCTAAATCATTCATCCTATAATGTCGGTCAGTATACACGAACTACCCGGTTGAGCTAGATCATTCATGCTATAATGTCGGTCAGTATACGCAAACTACCCAATGGAGCTAAATCATTCATCCTATAATGTCGGTCAGTAAACGCGAACTACCCGGTTGAGCTAAATTATTCATCCTATAATGTCGGTCAGTATACGTGAACTACCCAATGGAGCTAAATCATTCATCCTATAATGTCGGTCAGTATACGCAAACTACCCGGTTGAGCTAAGTCATTCATTCTATAATGTCGGTCAGTATACGCAAACTACCCAATGGAGCTAAATCATTCATCCTATAATGTCGGTCAGTAAACGCGAACTACCCGGTTGAGCTGAATCATTCATCCTATAATGTCTGTCAGTATACGTGAACTACCCAATGGAGCTAAATCATTCATCCTATAATGTCGGTCAGTATACGCAAACTACCCGGTTGAGCTAAGTCATTCATCCTATAATGTCGGTCAGTATACGAGAACCAATCGGTGGAGCTATATCATTCATCCTATAATGTCGGTCAGTATACGCGAACTACCCGTAGGAGCTAAATCATTCATCCTATAATGTCGGTCAGTATACGTGAACCACTCGGGGGAGCTAAATCATTCATCCTATAATGTTGGTCAGTATACGCGAACTACCTGGTGGAGCAAATTCATTCATCCTATAATGTCGGTCAGTATACGCAAACTACCCAATGGAGCTAAATCATTCATCCTATAATGTCGGTCAGTATACGCGAACTACCCGGTTGAGCTAAATCATTCATCCTATAATGTCGGTCAGTAAACGCGAACTACCCTGTTGAGCTAAATCATTCATCCTATAATGTCGGTCAGTATACGTGAACTACCCAATGGAGCTAAATCATTCGTCCTATAATGTCGGTCAGTATACCCGAACTACCCGGTTGAGCTAGATCATTCATTCTATAATGTCGGTCAGTATACGCAAACTACCCAATGGAGCTATATCATTCATCCTATAATGTCAGTCAGTATACGCGAACTACCCGTAGGAGCTAAATCATTCATCCTATAATGTCGGTCAGTATACGTGAACCACTCGGGGGAGCTAAATCATTTATCCTATAATGTCGGTCAGTATACGCAAACTACCCAATGGAGCTAAATCATTCATCCTATAATGTCGGTCAGTATACACGAACTACCCGGTTGAGCTAGATCATTCATTCTATAATGTCGGTCAGTATACGCAAACTACCCAATGGAGCTAAATCATTCATCCTATAATGTCGGTCAGTAAATGCGAACTACCCGGTTGAGCTAAATCATTTATCCTATAATGTCGGTCAGTATACGTGAACTACCCAATGGAGCTAAATCATTCATCCTATAATGTCGGTCAGTATACGCAAACTACCCGGTTGAGCTAAGTCATTCATCCTATAATGTCGGTCAGTATATGTGAACTACCCAATGGAGCTAAAATATTCATCCTATAATGTCAGTCTGTATATGCGAACTACGATGGAGCTAAATCATTCATCCTATAATGTCAGTCTGTATACGCGAACTACCCGGTTGAGCTAAATCATTCACCCTATAATGTCGGTCTGTATACGCGAACAAATAGGCCTAGGTAGATCTGGGCCCAGCTGCGGATCCAGGGTTTCTGTGGACGGGGTTCAAACGTATAGGAGGGGAGGTTCGTTTTCCTAATATCACACAAATTTTACTGAATTTCTACATGAAATTGAAATAAAATGTTCGTCCCCCCCCCTAACCCACTTTGGATCCATTACTGGGGCCTACAAAATTTCATCTGAATTTTTGTTCCCCGATCCCGCTAATATTGAAATTTGTCAATGTTGGCTAACGTAGATCTAGATCTATCAAAAGTTTGTAACAATTTCTTGTACCGACAATTTTAAGTGAACAAAAATATTGTCTTTTGGGACAAAAAATCATCGTTAGAAATAAAGAAAATGCTCATGGTCGGAAGTAATTCCTTCATTATCTACGATGTTTAACTTTTTCCGAGCCATCTCATCAACAAACAATTCTGACTTGGGGATCATTGCCTAGCAACGTAACGCCAGGTAGATAGATAAGCAGGTGCGCAATAAAATCTCGGCTTACGAGACTCCACGTTATTTCGCGGAGTTTCCAATCTCTGTTGTTATTATTATGTCTTTGTCAGAAGTGAATCGATCAAAAATCAAAATTTACCCGTAAAAAGTCCTTTCAGGTCGTTGTTTGATTTGAATATCAATAATTCAGTGAAAATAAACAGTCTGAATGGTTCTGCATAACATACAGAACTCATGCATAAGCAGTTTTAAAACTGGATGAGCAGTTTCGAAACTGCTCATGCAGTTTTGAAACTGAATAAAGTTCCGTATATGCAGTTTTAAAACTGCTTAAGTTCTAAAACGGTTCACAACATATACACTTCGCGGTGTAAAGCTAGTATATTAGGCCTATGCTTTGACCAACCAAAGTGTTACCGTAACGGCGTTGTACGAACTTTGGGCCGTCTTGGGTACATACAACGTAATTTTCGTGATAAATTCATCCTTATTTATCCAGGCTTGGGTTAAACGGGTATTTAATAATCTTTCTTCGACCTGGGTTTGAGATATATGTTATTTATGAGTTAATTGTACGGTTCTATCTCTGCAGAAGAAATGGGTGATACAGTTGTCTATTTCACAAACGTCAGAAAGAACAATTCCCAAGTGAAAGCTGATGCGAAAAGCAAAAAGGACATAAAAAAAAGAAAACAAGATCTAGATTTGTGTGTAGAAAATACGAGCTCACCTTTTCAAATTCTGAGTTTAACACACATGTTAAATATTAGAATTGTTGATCAATGTTTATGCCATTGTTTACAATGTACTATATTGTAAATTCAATGATCTAGATCTAGTCAGTTCTCATGTCACTTTTGTGAACAATGTTAAAGTGACAATTCACAATTATTTGTACATAAATTTTACTTTTATTCTGTCTGAAAGAGCATGTTTTCTTATGAAAATTCTGAAAATTTCAAGCCAAAATATTGAGCCGTTTACGTTAAATATATATTTTTGTGCTAAAATTAAACAAATTGTTGTGGACAACAGTTCAGATTTATTTAGAATTTGTCATTTTGTCTCAACTATAAAGGCATATTTTCGCTTATAAATAACAACTTCACAAAACTGATAGCATTTCTATGCATTAGAATAAACAATCTTTGCATCAAGACATACTTGTAAAATATGAAATAAATGTGAAATGTCACTTTAATTTTAACTTCATTTCTTATTCTGAATTTTGTTCAGAAATTTTCCCGTCATAATATTAATATTTTTCATCGTGCAAAGTTAAACCTTTCCTAAACAGTGATATGTAAAACTGCTCTCAGGCCCGTAGGAAGCAATTTGATAAGGGAGGAGGGGGCTCAAAACTCTGTCCGGGTTTGTGTCTAAACATTTTAGGTGCTTACTTAGCTTTCTCTTCAATTTTCTATGTAAAATGAGGAAAATTCGGTATTTTTGACCAATATTTGGGGCTTATCCCCTCTCTCCCTCCAGTAGCCCCAACCAGTGCCTACGGGACTGCATCAAATTCGGAATATTGTTGCTAATGTCAAGTTTGTGTTGATAATTTAGATAAATATTCATGTTTAGCCGAAGAGTTGTTGAAAGATAAATTGAGACTAAGAAAAAATGTCGGATATCAAAATGTTTTCGTTTTGCCGCCATGTTTCCTGAAATCTTTTTTATAATGGATATCAAAATGATATAATGTTTTACAAACTGTTAACCCAGACAATTCATTAAAGCAGTCCATCCGTAATGAGATTCATGTGACGTCGGATCTTTTCTGACAACGCCGTAAACATTTTTAACATACGGTTACCCGTTCATCACGGACACGTTACGACTTAAAAAAAATCGACATTTTCCATCACCGAATGTTTACGACATCATCGGAAAAAATAAGACATCGTGTAATGGATTTGGTTTATTTGGGTTTTATAAAGTTTTCAACTAATAGGGTCAAATCGCGGCGGGCCGTGTAATGGAGTAGATCTTTATTGTTGGCAATTACCCTTTCCTCTATTATGATTTCTTCTCCAGAAATATCAGATTTTTGCTTATGTAAACTCGGGAATTAGAGTATAAGGGTTAATTTTAATAATAACATCAGATAATAACATTGAGAATATTTTAAAGTGACATTTCACATTTGTTTTAATTTTTAAAAGTATGTCTTGATGCAAAGATTGTTTATTCTAATGTGTAGAATTGCTTTCAGTTTTTTGAAGTTGTTATTTATAAGCGAAAATACGCCTTTAAAGTTGAGACATAAATGACAAATTCTATATAAATCTGAACTGTTGTCCACAACAATTTGTTTAATTTTAGCACAAAGATATATATTTCTCGTAAACAGTTCAATATTTTGACTTGAAATTTTCTGAATTTTCATAAGAAAAGATGCTCCTTCAGATAGAATAAAAGTAAAAATTTGTGTAAAAGTAATGTGAAATGTCACTTTAAGAATTCAATGTAAATTTAAGAAAATTCACCATTTACTGTTTTTCGAATCCTCTGTTTCCCGACCTTCAGTACTATCAGTACTTTGATTTTTTACAGTGGTTGAAGTCATCGGAATAAGTTTTGTAAACTTCTCAACCCGAGATTCTAGCATATTTAACCCATTATCAGACGGCAACATTTCGACTGTTCCAATTTAAAATATGCTGCAGACGACAAAGTCAAGTTGAAGAAAGTTTACAAATCTTACCATTCTATGTTAGAAAATATTATGAAAAATGAAGAAATTGCTTGAAATAACCAATTTCTTCATTTTTCACAATGTTTTCAAAAACTTATAATATTTTACGAGGAGTCAAAAAGAGTCATTGTTTGGATATGGGTTAACTTTTTTTCTAAAACAAGACAGGTTTTATGTCCCCTTTGCCAGTTAACCTAACATATTAATAGACAAAATATACATGAAATATATGGATTGGACACCTAGTATGAGTTTCTGTCCAGGGAAAATTCGAACTCACTGCATTTTGCAGCTCTTATAACATAGGCAAATCTCCAAGAAACTTCAACAATAGAATTCCCGCGTCTCTAAAAATCTACTTAGACTTTAATTCGTCTCATTAAATTCTTTCCCGAACAAGGCCTGACTTTGGCGTTCCTAATAGAAAGGGCAAAAAAACATAGAGAGAAAATATGAAAATTACAAAAATCAACATTAATTTACTTCTCTTGCCTCAATATTTCTTTGATATATTATACATGAATCTTATTTCTATCAATATTCATTTTTCGATTGTAGCAACATTCAAATTCGAACAAACTGGTTTTTTTTGCTGTTTGGGAAAGGGTAAAGATTTCATCAGATTTTCACGTCTCGGTTTGAAACACAAATCGTGTTCCATAGATAAACGAGTCTAGAACATGACAGGCACTGTACGTGAGCCTATTATCACGGTGGATAATCATGTGATACAAAAAAAACTCCAATTATTTTGTTGGTTAGAGACCGATTTGAATTCAGTTTGGAGCAAAGAAAATGGAAAGACGTCAGGATTTAAAAGGACTTGACGGATTTTTCTTAAAATCAGCAGATAAAGAAATTTTTGAAGATCAACCAAAATGTTGGTTGATCTTCAATAACTTCATTATCAGCTGATTTTTTAAGAATCCACCACGTCCAGCTTATTCCTGGCATTTTCCCACCTTCTCTGCTTCAAACTGACTTCAAACATGTCAAGTATTGACACAAATATTGATGATTTTCTGAAATCCTGAGTCATGTGATTATCCATCGTGTTTATTCTTTTGTCGATTCCAACTGAATGGATTGTAGAACTCCAAAGGCCATATTGTCACCAGCTTTTGTCATGGGAATATGAATATGGTGTATTCGTCGTACATTCGTTCGTCTGCCCGTTCATCAGTTAAATTCATAAACGATTGCTTTGATTCCGGGTTTCGTAAATTTAAAAAAAAATCCCGAATTAGCTTACTTCTTCGATAGCTTGCGGCATGTTTTTATTTCCAAAAAGTATCTCCAAGAAATCATCTATTAAACTGGACGGATCCCTGTAACGATTTTAAAGATGTCGATTGATCTTGGCCCTATAGTAGTTCTTGTAAAAACTGTAATCAACCGAAACCTATGATGAATTTAAACAGTTCTTGTACATATAACTAAAATGGGAAATAAACCAATGATAGCAAAAAAACCAGTTTTTTTAAGAAACGATTTTCGCATCTTCAGCCATCATTCGTAGCAACGGAAATCGATGTGGGTATCCCTCGTCAATTTACGTTGCCACAAAAGAGACCCGGAAATTAACCCTTTCCCAAACAAGACCTGGTTTTGACGTCCCTAATAGAAAAGGATTTGGCAAACATTGAAACAAAAGAAGAAACTGCTGACAACCAGCAGTTTCTCCTTTTGTCTCAATATTTTCTGTGCCATATTTTACACAAATCTTATTGTTATCGACATCTATATTTGTCATTTGAAGCGGATTTCAAATTTGACCACCCTTAAAATTTACCGTTTTGGAAAGGGTCAAGGGTGTTATCTCTCGTCAAAATCCGTTGTCACGAATGGCGCCCCGAAGATGCACGAAGCGTTTCGTATCCCATGATGGGTTGTAATCCTTACGTTTGACAAAATTCGGACATTAGGTACATGCAGTTTGTTAACCCTTTACCAAACGACAACATTTTGGGGCAATCAACTTCAAAAAGTGTCACATATGACAAATTGGATGTTATTAAAGTTAGGATTTGTGTAAAATATGGCACAGAAAATATTGAGACAAAAGGAGAATCTGCTGGTTATCAGCAGTTTCTTCTTTTGTTTCAATGCTTTCCCGTGTTTTTTTCTATAAGGGACGTCAAAACCAGGTCTTGTTTGGGAAAGGGTTAAGGGTTACCGGCTATTTGTTTGATCTTGATCCGGTCAATGAATATCCGGGTCCTTATTGATTCTGTGATTTATCTTGAGCTGACATTTATACTTCAACACATCCTAGCAGCACAATCTTCTAGCCTATCTGTTAATTCTACCCTCTCCAAAGACAAATTCGTTAAAAATGAACGGCGTTGATGTCCGAAAATGAAACACATAACGTAACTAAACATAACTAAACGATTTAGCATTATTGTTTTATTCATAATAATTTTACAACCGGCTTAATAAAAACTATTTGTTGTTCAGATCAAAATTTGATATGGACAAAAATAAGGTCGATATGTAGGCGTTTGGGAAACGGTTAACACATTCCCAGTGGATAAAGTAATAGGTTGGTCCAAATTATTTGAGCTGGCAATTTATCTTGAGATGACAAATACACTTCCAAATATCTCAGCAACATCATATTTTTAGAGACTAAACTACATCCTAATAATACAACATTGGAGTGTTGCAATTTGAAAGCGGCTGCAGAGGACAATATGAATAGAGTTTAGATTTGTGCATTCTGCAGAGAAGACAATATTGAGGCAAAAGAAGAAAGATTAATAGTTTTTTTCTTCTTTCTTTGATTTCCTACCGTCCTTTCTACCTTATAAAAAAGGTTGGTATTGTTTATTAACTTGGAAAAAGAAGACATACATGATTTATACGCAGTTTTAATATTTCCAGTTAATGAGATTAACCCTTTCCCAAACAAGTCCTGGTTTTGACGTCCCTCATAGAAAAGCTTGGGAAAACATTGAAACAAAAGAAGAAACTGCTGATAACCAGCAGTTTCTCCTTTTGTCTCAATATTTTCTGTGCCATATTTTACACAAATCCTATCTTTAATAACTCCATTTTGTCTTTTGTTGGAGTTTTTGTAGTGGAATGCCCTAAAATTTTGTCGTTTGGGAAAGGGTTAAAGATGGTACGAAATGGGAGGTGAATCAGTCAACAAAATAAAGGAAATATATCCCTTATGGGATTCACGCGACATCGCATGTTTTTGTGTGACGTCGTTAATATTAATTGCGTATCCGAGACTATTTTGGCGACGTCGTTTTACATCTGGCACTACCGAATGTTCACAACGCCACCCGAATACGTTGCGTGAATCTCATTACTGGTAAACTACCTAAATATCGACGAAAAAATACTTTCTGTACATCATATCAAATAAACTACTGAAACAAAAGCGTGAAATGTTGTTTAGCATTTATCGTCGCTTTTCATCGAAAACCTTGTATCTGCAGCTTGTTTTAAGCTGCAGATACGAGGTTTTCGATGAAGAGCAGCGTTATATTTTACCTCTATAGTTTCCCAAGCTTCTTCTATTGTGGACGAGAAAACCATGTCTTGTTTGGTGAAAAAAAGCATGTTAGGCGCTAATGCTTTCTTGATTTATATGTTTCTACGCAGTGTTAAACCAAACAAAGGACAATTTTCTGGTCAATAATTCCATTCCCGATATAGCAACACATTTTCTCTTTGTTTATTAATAAACTGAGACAAAGATAGTCTTAATTTAAACATCACAGAAAACTGTAAGTGCATTTTTGCCTCAAAGCCCAATATTTCTTCTGATTACCCTTTCTTAGACTTGGAAAGGAATTTAGCGCTATTGCAAACAACATAACACATCTTGAATAACAATTTGTTTTCATAAAATTGATCTAGGATCTTTTTCGTATTTCGGGAAAATGCAGGTTCTGTGCATTTCCTTTTTCATCCTCATTTATTCAAAACATATTTTTATTAGGGACAAATGTGACGCCAACTATGCTTTAGTATTCGTCCTACTTTGAAATTGTAGTTTATTTTAAAATTTCGCCATTATATTTCGAATAAAAGAGCTTCCGGCTAGTTTATGTGGCGTCTATACATAGCCACGCCCCCGTCCCCAATGAACCGCGAGCGAACACTAAGTCAGATTGAGTCTGTATAGCGGATTCTACACGATATAAACATTCAATGCGCGTAGAATCTACTATACAGTCTCTATCTAATACGCAAAGAGTTCCATGTGAAATTTATACTAGCTGTGTTTAATTTCCGAATATTGAGAATAACAAGAAATTGTCACGTTTACCATTTTAAATCACTACCCCTAACGACAAAGATTTAGGTTTGTGCTATATCAAAACTGCTTAAAATGATTCTTTTCAAACTTCCTAGGAAGATATATTTTATCATGTTTGTTTACATCAATATATACATGTATTCCTAGTCGTTTCTTCTTAAAAACCTATAAACACGCTGAAGGTATGAGATTTTCGTTAAAAAGCGACTCGGTGTTTCTTGTTATAAGTATGTACAATTTCTAAGTGAAATAGGTCATAATTGGGTCAAAAGTCAAATAAAAAAATCTTTTCAATGCATGGCATTTCTTGGAAAATGGTAAATATGATGTAAAGCCAACCTCCAGGATAAACGCACGGAAGCAGATATACGATTTCCCATTAACTATATTAAGACCTTTCTCACAAATCCGGGGATAATAAAAAATACATGAGCTATTTACTTTATATTGCAAGACATATGTAAAGGCCATAGTTCAAACTAATAAACCAGAGTAGGCCATTCTGCTTAGAAATCGACATTCAATAACATCGTTTTTCATCAAAAACCTTGTAATTTCAGCTATAAACAATCTTCATTTACAAGGTTTATAAGAAAAGTGACATTACAACTTCAAAGATGCAAGAAACAAGCATTGCTCTCTATAAACATATTCATTATCTGTAGCAACTTGCTATTTTTCACCAAATACCTCGTAACTGCAGGTTAGAATAAGCTGCAGTTACGAGGTTTTCGTTGAAAAGCGACGAAAGGAATGTGAAGATCTTGAATGATGATCAAATTGCAGTCTTATACAAGCTGACATAATCATATACATCAGAGGTGGTCTTACTGGTCAGAATGTCCTTTCTTAAGACTATTGCTCTTATATTGTTAATTTACTAAATGATGACATCACGGTGGAGATTGTGCATCATGGGATGGATAAATCTACGGACAGATTCGCCAGGCTTCAGGTAAGACATTTTGAAATAACTTTCTTATCCCTGCGTCAATTTTCAAACGTTTGTCGCATGTGTCTCGCGTTACCGAGCTCTTTCCTCCAGATGGTGTATGCCTTACCTGAAACCTCTTTGTACTTTTTGCAAAAATTGATCCCAACTATACAGACAAACGACAAAAAATCAGATCGTTTTTCCGGTTGGTTGGGACCATTTTTTAGGAAAGTGTCAGAAGGTTTTAAATCAGTCATGAATACACTGAGGAAAGGGCTCAGTAGGGCGGGGTGCATGCAGCAAACTTCTTTAAAATTGACTCATAAATAAGATAGTTATTGCACAGTTTCTTACATGAACCGTGGCTACATGTAATTTGCCCAAATACGCTATCTTTCGTTTTCTGGTCGGTTGGGATCAATTTTTTTGAAAAGTAAAAGAATTCCACAAATGATTCATATATCTGAGAAAAGAGCTTTTGAAAATTGATGTAGAAAACAATTTCCACAGTGGACATTTAAGGACACATAAGTGCGACATTACATCGACTTGGCCCCTTGCAACGGCCGCTTATCTACTAAATCACAACACTTTGTTGTGTATGAAAAAAAGTTTAGAGGATATCGGGTTGGCAGTTAGAGGAGCCGACAAATCGGCGGGTGAAAGGTGAGTCTCATCTTTTAATCGAAATGTTCTTGTTTCTAGCTCGAAAATCAAAAATCGGAGAATGTCATACAACCCTTTATTCATTTTCACACATTTGTGAGCCCCATCCAAACCCCGATTCCCAGAGATTGAACGGAAATTCATTTTCTCCCGTTGCAAGGGTAGCCCCAATATTGACATTTCTTCAATCCTGATGATCGTTTGTCCACTTTCTTAGGATGAATGGCCCAAAACCTGTGTGTATTATAAGATAGTTGTGTGTAAATTACATCGTGCAAACAATATTTTAATAACTTACTGTCGATCTTTGAAGAAAATCAGTTCTTCCGGTCAGTTTGTGCGTTAGAGGATAGGTTGTGATTTAGAAGACAATATGCATTCATCGCGTTTAATACCATTTGTCATTGTTTATATGCGAATTAAGCCAAACTGAAATACTCTATGTGATATGTCTATTTTCAAAGGGTGAGTGAAATGGCATAACGTATTTTTACGCCCAGTAAATTGATACATCAGGGACACAAACCTTTAACATTGTCTGCTTGTCTGCCAATCTGCATGTGATAATTTAAAATGAAAATTTAAGTTAAGAGGGCGTTTGCGCGTTCTCTTTTTAAAATTTCCTTCACCTGATATTCTTGTCTGCTAGACCTACATTTTTGCTTCGGAAAAGTCAAATATTTAGCCATTTTGGTAATGGGTGAAGTGTTTTCAAAAGTGTTTTCAAAATGACACAATTTTGGACTGCTTTATTTATAAAGAGTTACAGATGTGAGAAGTATTATGTTTGAGGGCGTAAATATTGAGGGAAGGGCTGATAATCAACGATTTCTTCTTTCTCTCGATGTTTTCCGAAACTATTTTACAAGGGAGTTATAAAATATATCTTGTATGGGACAGGATTTTTGGAGAAATCTTTATGAAGGAAATCGAATTCTCTTGTTCCGTTGCTTTTACATGATGTGTAAATGGGATTCTTTAACCCTTTCTCATACAAGGCATGGTATAACGTACTTATTAGAAAGGGATGTAAAGTATTGACACAAAAGAAGAGATAACTGTTAATCAGCAATTTCTCCCGTTGTCTCAGTATTCTCTGTACTACTTCTCTTTATATAAATCATCTTGGTATTAGTATCCATTTGTCGTCTGCAGCATTTTTCAAATTAGACCAACCTAAAATGTAGCTGTTTCGGAAAGATTTTTAAAACGTTGGTGGTGTGAAGATATGCCTGTAATCAAACTTTGTAAGTTGTATTTGCAATGGTTAAAATATTTACAATAGATTTGTTGTTCCAATGCAGGTATCAGATTTCAACACCTTTCCTCATGTTCCTGGTGTGTCCAGATTAGGTGACAAACTCACCGTTTTGAAAACTCACTGTTTGAACTGGATACAAGTCGTGTCCCTAGATATATAAAGTAGCCCAAGTACTGAAAAGTGTTCCAGACTAGAAGACAAACTTAGATCTGTCATCCAAGTATTTTAGTGGCCCTTTATTTTGAAGTATTGAATGATGTTAAGAATCCTACACGCAAAATTGTAGATTCAACAGATTTTGTCTATATTTGTATGAACTTCAAATGGTCATAAATCTTTTTAACTAAGAGAGGTAAAGTGATAATCTTTGTGTCATTGATTTTCTTGTGGAATGATCTCAAAAACGATATATTACAACATTGGAATCATTTCTAAAAGGGTTATTTACCGTCGTTAGTTTCTGCTTGATATGAAGCTGCATGCTAGCGGTGAATTTCTTCCAAGGTTAATTATTTGCCTTTGTTGATTTTCAGGATGTGTTGACCCAATTCCTCGCCTCAAATGATATCAGACTAATCTGATACGGGATGTATGGAGTGGAGAAACTTTATGCTATTTTTATCGCTTATTCAATAAGCTGCAGGAACTTTACAATATTTTGGAAGTGAGGCATGCGTGGATATTTTTTAACGATGACGTGGTTTGTACCTAGACAAACCATCGTTGAAGTTGACAAAAGTGATAAAGTACGGATTTCACAAAGTTCATCTTTAATGTATGTTACAACTTGCAAAATTTATTAATGTACCAATTCGTAGGCCTATATGATTGGTGACTTAATATTAAACATATTGAATCAATAAACAAGAAGATCTATGGATAAACAAAATTTACAGATCTGTATTTTTGACACGTCTTTATTGTCTCCGGTATTTAGCTCCACTGGCCGACAGGCCAGCGGGCTATTGTCATGGCGGTGTGTCAATCGTGCGTCCGTGCGTCAGTCCATCCGTCCGTTCGTCCGTCCGTCCGTCCGTAAACTTTTTCTTTAAAAATCTTCTTCTCAGAAACTACCAGATGGCTTTCAATCAAACTTTACAAGAATGATCCTTGGGTGACCCTCTCTCAGATTCCTTCAAAGAATTTGGATTGAATCAGAATAACCTGAGTTATCTGCCCTTGAATGTCAAAAATAGCTGGTTTTGACTTTAATTTTACTCTAAAATCTACAAATACTGACCAATCAAGACAAAACTTTCACAGAATGATGGAGACTAAAAGATCTTGCCTTGGTATAATTTTTAGCTTGATCCGATTTTTACATCATGAGTTATGTGCCCTTGAAATGGACAAAATTTCCATTTTCGGCTCTATTTTGACTTTGATTTCACTCCAGAAACTGCAAAAATTTACTAATCAAGATCAAACTTGTACAGAATGCTGGTGACCATAAGATCTTGCCTTGGTATAATTTTCAGCTTGATCTTAATTTTATGTCCTGAGTTATGTGCCCTTGAAATTGACAAAATTGCCATTTTCGGCTCTATTTTGACATTGTTTTCACTCTAGCAACTACAAATATTTACCAATCAAGACAAAACCAGGACAGAATGTTGGTGTCTATAAGATCTTGCCTTGGTATAATTTTCAGCTTCATCTGAATTTTACTTCATGAGTTATGTGCCCTTGAAATTGACAAAATTACCATTTTCGGCTGTATTTTGACTTTGTTTTCACTCTAGCAACTACAAATATTGACCAATGAAGACAAAACTTGTACAGAATGTTGATGGCCATAACGTCTTGCCTTGGTTTAATTTTCAGCTTGATCAGAATTTTTATATCATGAGTTATGTGCCCTTGAAATTGACAAAATTACTTTTTTCGGCTCTATTTTGACATTGTTTTCACTCTAGCAACTACAAATATTGACCAATCAAGACAAAACTAGGACAGAATGTTGGTGTCTGTAAGATATTGCCTTGGTGTTATTTTCAGCTTGATCTGAATTTTGAGTCATGAGTTATGTGCCTTTGAAATTGACAAAATTGCCATTTTCGAGTTTATTTTCACTTTTACAACCAGAACAGAACAGAACAGAACAACTCTTTTATTCACCCAGGTACAAGTTTGTACAACATGGGGTTATAACATACAAAGTACAACATGCAACAAATTTTCCGGGGAGGTGGGAGACAAAGAGAGAAACAAGGAGAAAGAGACAGATAGAGAGAGTGAGAGAAAGATAGAGAAGAAAGATGTTCAGAGAAATTTATCGTTATAGGGGAGAGACTGGCTAACATCCAATATGCACCGGTAGATAACCGTTACACGGCTTCCACGTGCAAACGCACGTGTAACCCGTGTCGCGATCTTCTACGAAGGTCAATGTCTATTGTGCTTTTATGCGAGATTGGATTATCTTTTTGAACACGTATTATGGATACTATATGCATAAGAAGTAAGTTTTGGGCTATTATCATGATTAAAACAGAGATTAACGTGTTAACATGTGGGGTAGAAGGTATTTGATTTTTTTCCTAAATAGCAGACGTTTGGGTTCTTCCAATTTGAATTTTAATGCAGACGACAAAATGGACGATATAACGGTTGAAATATGTGAATAATATAGGAAAAGAAAATATTGAGGCAAAAGGAGAAATGCTGATTATCAGTTTTTCTTCTTTTGTCTCGATGTTTTCGCAAGCATTTCTTTTTATAAGGCACGACAAAACCAGGTTTTGTTTGGGATATGGTTAAATAAGAAATAAATAAGTAAATAAATCGTCTGGTGGCATTGTGGGAAATTAAAAATTTTGGACTGATCTATGTAGTACAAGCGCAGCGATCGAAGGGAGTAAATTTCGTTAGCGTATTAATAGAGCATTGATAACACCGCGGGAAGAGGAGAAATTGCTTGATATCAGCAATTTCTGCCCTTCTCTCGACATTCTCCTTCTCTTCTCAAAATAAGCTAACATATGAAGGCTAGCTAGTTGAATTTAGACATTATAATTCTCAGATACTTACACAGATGTTTTAAATTTTCAGCATCGTTAATTGTAAATAAATAGCGGAGTTCGCGTATATGATCGTTTTGTAAATTTAGATTTGACATGAAGATGGTTCGATGAGCCGATAAAGACTCGCACTCAAACAAATAATGCATTTCAGACCCTATTTCGTTTATTCTACATAACTGACATATTCTATCGTGATATGGGATTGATTCATAGCGGCCGACTTCAACTGGTAATCTATGGTTTGAGGTTCGAAATTTAAATAAAGACAGCGCATCAAAATTGCTCAGGACTTTAAAGTACGGTTCTAAATTATGCGAATCTTTAAAGGGACATTTCATTCCAATTTCAATTTTTTAAAGTATGTCTTGATGCCAAGATTGGTTATTCTAATGAGTATAAATACTATTAGTTTTTTGAAGTTGTTTCCAATAAGCGAGAAACACGCATTTAAAGTTGAGTCATAATCGATAAATTGCATATAAATCTGAACTGTTGTCCACAACAATTTGTTCAGTTTTAACACAAAAATATAAATTTCTCGTAAACGGCGCAGTTTTTTGGCTTGAAATTTTCAGAATTTTCATAAGGAAATATGCCCTTTCAGATACAAATAAAAGTAAAATTTATGACAAAAAATTCTGAAATGTCACTTTAAAACTGTTATACGTTCTACCCTTTTCTGATTCCCTCATCTGAGATACCCAGGTTTGCTTATATTGGTCAATGTATGACTGCTTTATTGTCTTACTTAAATGCTTACTAGTGATATTATTTTGATGTAGCCAAAGATCAGGTCGGCCTGCACCGTTTAAGATATTTTTTATTTGATTTGTCCATTTGAAATTATTGTTGTTTTGGTTGATCATGTACGTATAAATTCGATATGATAATTTGGAAGTTTTACCAGTTATTAAGCGATTCCAGAATGAGATCATGCGTGACTTTATAACGATTGAGATCGGATATCTACCAAGTTCGCCGTATAACATGTAAAGTGGTGTCGATTTTCGCGCTTTGGTAATTTTTCGCAGAAAGTCATTATGAATCTTTTCTAGCATTTCAATGTTTTCGTAGCCAAATATTTCTGAACCGTATGTTAATATGGGTAGTACAGTATGATCGAATAATTTAATTATAAGATCTATTGGTAAATCGGAGTTATTACATTTAGTGTATAGTAAGTGTAATGCTTTAGTAGCTTGCTGAGCGATATGTTTTTTAGCGTTGAGGAAAGAGCAGCTACTAGTAAAAGTTAAACCCAAGTAATGATATCTATCTGTTACTTCAATATTTGTACTACCTAGAGTAAATGAAAGGTTATTTATTCGACGGGCTCCAAATACGACGACTTTTGTCTTGGAGATATTGACTCGAAGATGCCATTGGTTACAGTAATCATTAAACGAGTTAAGACTTTTTTGCAAATCGGACGCGGAATTTGTTATCAAAACAGTGTCGCCTGCATAGAGGAGAACTAGCAGCTTAAGCCATAATGTATTATCTCGTAGGTTTTGTAGTTCTACTCCTACAGAGCCTTGATTTTCTAAATATAAATACAGATCATTGAGGAAGATGGCGAATAGGGCGGGTGATAAATTTTCCCCTTGACGAACCCCTATTTCCGAAATGAACGCGTCCGAGAAAGTTCCATTATGCGAAATCATAGATTTAATATTTTGGTACATGTTGAAAACCACTTTGTAGAATTTTCCGTTAATATTATTTTGTAAAAGCTTGTGCCATAACCCAACCCGCCAAACCTTATCAAAGGCTTGGGAAAAATCTATAAAAGCGCATTAGTGTTCAACCTAGTTTTTGGACCAATGAAATTGCAGTATTTTCAAATATAACGGCGCTCTATTTCGCGTAGACACCACTGTCGGCCAGTTTACGTGACCTATATATATAGCCACGCCCCGTCTCATGTGATTTTTAGCTCCGCCCATCTGTCGATACATGACAGATCCTTCGCAAGTTTCTTTTTCGTTTTAACCCTTTCCAAACAATCAATTTCTATAGGGATCCCATTTCTAAGCTTCTAAATAACAAAATATTATGTTGATAAAAATTGAGTTTCTCTTTAACCCTTTCCCAAACGACAAAATTTTAGAGTGATCCACTTCAGAAACTGCCACAAATGACAAAATAGATGCTATTAAAGATAGGATTTGTGTAAAATATGACATAGGAAATATTGAGACAAAAGGAGAAACTGCTGGTTATCTTCTTTTGTTTCAATATTTTCTCAAGCCTTTTCTATTAGGGACGTCAAAACCAGGTCTTGTTTGGGAGAGGGTTAAAACAGCACAGAAACTATTTTGGCAAATGGTCTTAGTGAGTCAATTTCGATGAGTACCCACAACATAGACATATGGATTTGGTAAACAATAAATGAAATAATGTAAAATCAACATCATTTTCTTCTTTTGTCTCAATGTTTTCCCAAGCCTTTCGTTTAGGGGCTTTAAAACTAGGTCTTGTTTGGGAAAAGGTTAGAGAAGGATTTATGCGTCGTCTGTAACAATGGCAAAAAGTAGAGTTTGTTCTCGATTACTAGAGAAAAAGACAAATGGTAAAACTTTGATTTTTACCTTTTTCGTGAATAGGTTACAACAGTTGCTACGTCGATATTCCCTCTAACAATTGGGTTGGCGTGATTAAATCTGAATCGTCTATTTCGTCAAAAAAAAAGTCCAATTTGAAACTTGCATCCATGTGGACGCACTTCACGGGTCTTTACACATTTTTTGGCGTGGAATTACTTCCGCTGTTGTTTTAGTGTTATGAGCCAATAATGAAGCGAGGTCAATGAAGAATATTGACGTCCAAAACATCGTATATGGTTACAATCAAGCTGTGAATACGCTATTTAGGTCTCTATCGGATGGAATTATTTTGGCGGGAATTGCTTACATTGTTGTTTCAGTGTCACGAGCCTATGATATGGTGCTATTAACTTCTTGTTTCTTTTTTTGGAAAAATGATGTAATTCCAGTCTGATGCAATCAATTATAGCTCCGGTTGGAGGCGTGGTTTGAAAAAGGATTGTTTAATTGTATGCTTTGATTGGTTGTCGAACACTAAGTCAGATAGAGTCTGTATAGTAAATTCTACACGAAATAAACGCCCAAAGGCTGCGCCTTTGAGCGTTTATTTCGCGTAGAATCTACTATACAGCCTCTATCTAATACGTAAATTTTCTCTTTCTTTTTTCTAAGAATGTCTAAAATAGCATGTAGAGTGAAGAGATGATCAGATGTAGAATAACCACGACGAAATCCAGCTTGATTTTCGTTAAGGATGGGGCCGCGGCCTTAGCGCAGTTGGTAGCGCATCTGACCCTCATTCGAGAGGTCCCGGGTTCGATACCCGGCCGCGGCTAATACCCTTTCTGACAAAATTGTCACCCACCAATGGGTTTGAAATCGTTAACCTAAGTCGGCGAGCAGCTGGAGGCTCGGTAAGGGTGTTGTGGTAGTACTGGTTTGAGAAACAACAGGAATCCATGGGTAGGTGCTCCAGCCGCCGCGATATGACCCTGGTAGTTGAAAACGGCGTAAAATCCCAATAAACTCAAACTCAAACTCGTTAAGGATGTTGCTTAGGTCAAGGTAGCTGGTTAACCTTTGGTTCAAAATAGACGTAAATAATTTGCCCAAGCAGCTCAGAATAGTTATCGGCCGATAGTTACCTGGGTCAGCTGGATTACCCTTATTTTTAAAGATAGGAACGATAACTCCTTTCAACCAAGACTTAGGGATATGGCCTGAATCTAATATAGCATTGAATAAATTGTTGTATAGAGGACAGAATAGGTCTTTTGTACATTTTAAATATTCATTTCTTATTTGATCGACCGGACTAGAAGCTTTGCCATTATTTAAATTTTGTATACATTTTAAAATTTCTTCATTTGTAATCGGGCTGTTTAATAGTTGATTTGGTTCTTGTATGTCATTTAAAAAAGCTGGTAAATTATCGTTTTCATCATCTGTTATGTCATTTGAATTAATTGTTTTAAAATAATCGTAAAATTCATTAATGCTTGGCGAGTTATTTTGTGCTTTTTTGGGTTTAATATTGTTCAAGAATTTCCAATACTGTTTTGGACTTTTTTCGCTAAGTCGCCTCAACTTTGAAACGTTATTTTGTTTATCTTTTTTAATGTAAAAGTTCATTGTTCGTTTGTATTGTTTACTAGCAAGTCGAAGTCTAGTTTTATTATTATCATTTGGGTGATTTTTATAAGAATTTTTGGCATCGTGATAATTTTGTCTAGCGCGGTGACAAGTAGGACCGAACCACGGTTTATCATTAGTAGCCGATCTCTGGATTCTAGATTGGGATTTGCGCGGAAAGTAGAATTTGCCGCGTCATGGAACAATGTTTGAATATCATTTGTTATGGATTCTATAGTTTGATAAATGTTTGCTGAACGCAGAATTGTCTCATTTAAAGAAATCAATTTTTCAGTATTTATATTATTAAAAAACTCGTTACTTAAATTACTTTCCCATCCTAATAGGTTTGGATTAGATTTAACTTCTATGTTTTGAAAATTTGATAAAGATAGCTTCAAATCACAGGAAATAAGACAATGTCCATCGGAAAAAATGGAATCAGTTTCAATTATTTCGAAATCCGAGAAATATTGCAAGCAATCGGCAGTTGAGAAAACATAATCTATGACTGTTCGGTCTCGGAAAGTAAAACGACCAACATTTTTATCTTGAAGTAATCGACAGTTTAAGATAAAAAGATTATTATTGCGACAGATTTCGATTATTCTAAAACCGTGCGTATTTGTTTTATGGTCACAGGTTAATCTCTCGAGCGGTATAGACGAATTCTCTAATTCTGTAAATTTTTGGAAAAAATCGTCTGCTATGTCCGTTAAGTCGAAGAATTCTTGTAAAAAATTATCGGGTTCAACATAATCTTTCATATTGCCAGTGCGAGCATTCGTATCTCCCGCCAGAGTAACAAATTTATATTGGCTACACATAGTGGTAACTTCTGAGTGAAAATCGGTAAGCATATCATTGTCGAAAAATCGCGAATTTTCAGGGGGCAGGTAAACCGCGCCCAGTATAAGGTTTTCACTAAGATTATGTAGAGTTTTATCGATGCTGTTCCATAAAACATATTCTGATGCATTTTCTAGAACTGAGATAAAAGGCGCTATTTCATTGTGGACATAGATTCCAATGCCACCAGATTTCCTTTTATAGGATTGTTCTCTGTTCTTTGAAAAGAATGTAAAATGTTCAATTTCAACTAAGTCGGAACTGTCTAAATGAGTTTCTGAAACACAAAAAACATCGTATTTGTTCACAGTGTACAAAATCAGGATAATTTAGCTTCCTTTTTAGACCATTAACATTAAGGCTACCAAATTTCAAGTTCGTATGTTGATCATTTAAATAAGAGTCTGACCCCTGGGAATCCTATCTAGGTTGGTGTGAAGTGGGTATAGGCGATCCGTCGGTGGAGAGCTGACCGTTAGTGTCCCATGGTCTCCTAAACTGGGAGTTAGGAGTATCAGGATCTACGCGGAACGAGCCAGACGGAGAACGACGACTAGGGGCCTGGTTTCGGGCCCCACGACGAGGGGATATCGATTCCTTTCTCCTCGATGATTTGGGTTTGTCAGACTCTCTAGACGCACTACGCCCCTGCGTGACATCACTGCGCGCACGTGATTGTTGTGAGACCGTGGGAACATTTTTACTATTACTACTGTTTGTTTTGATAGTATTGTCAATAGTCACTCGGTCTTGTTTCATAATGGGGACCTAATTGGGGAACATGTCCTTGATCACTTTGCCATCCATAATTAATTTTGCTGGATACACAATGCTAACTCGGCTGTCGGGATTGTCGCTACGTAGCTGCTTGCATTGTGGCCATAGCTGTCGCCGAGCAGATTCTATTTCAGGCGGAAAATCTCGGTTGATATAATATGACGTCCCTTTCAACTTTCTAGCGTTATTTATGACATATTCAGTGTCACGTGAGTCCAAGAAATAAACGATAACGGGTCTAGTATAGCCCCTCTTGTACTTGCCTAGTCTGTGGGCTCTAGACATAGCGGGGCACGGGCTAATGTCAAGATGTTCGGCAAGAAATCTGGACACAGTATCATGACAATTTTCATCACGGGATTCTGCTATGCCACTAATAATGATGTTATTACGCCTGCTGCGGGCCTCTATATCAATGGATTTATATTCAAGAAGGGTCAGTCTTTCATCGTGATTGATTACTTGATTGTACATGGCCTTTACAGTTGTTTGGAGCTCCAGACAACGATCGAACTTTTGGTTTATTTGCTGAAGCCCGGCATAAAGTAGTGAAAGTTTCTTGTCAGGTGAAAGGCTTTCGAAATTTTCTACCTCAATATGTCCACTTTGACCATCCGAACTTACTCTGTGACGTTTTCTAGAGTTGGTGAAAAAAGTCCAGTCGGAGCGCTGACCATCACCCAAATCATGGCGGCCGCCATTTTGCCCAATTTGAGAATCCATCACTTCAGGCACTTCTCCTCGATTATTTGTGGATATGTCGGCTATATTCATACCTTCAAAGGTTGAATTAGGTGTTCGTCTGTCCATTACTTCAGAATGTTCACTCATTTTGGTCCAGTACAACTCACCAGGTGTATTTTTCGAGACAATAATCTCCCAATTTGAAAATGTCCGACCACCTCGCTTGACCGGAAGAACCATTAGTATTAACTAATCAATACAGAACGTCCACAGAATCTACTGACCATATGGTCTTACTTGCTTGTAATTTTCAGCTTGGTCATGCATTTGCTTGTTTGCGCAGCCTGAACCTTTGAAATTGCATTCAACAAGACAACCAGTCAGGCCTGTGGAGCGCTTCCAGACCGCCAGGGCTGTCTAGTTAGCTCCACTGGCCTTTCAGGCCAGCGGGCTATTGTCATGGCGGTGTGTCCGTCGTGCGTGCGTGCGTGCGTGCGTCCGTAAACTTTTTCTTTAAAAATCTTCTCCTCAGAAACTACTGGATGGATTTCAACCAAACTTCACAGGAATGATCCTTAGGTGACCCTCTCTCAGATTCCTACAAAGAGTTTGGATTGAACCAGAATAACATGAGATATCTGCCCTTGAACATCAAAAAAAGCTGGTTTTGACCTTATTTTTACTCTAAAATCTTCAAATATTAACCAATGAAGACAAAGCTAGGACAAAATATATATAAGCATAATATCCTGCCTGGGGATAATTTTCAGCTTGATCGGAATTTTACATCATGAGTTATGTGCCCTTGAATTTGACAAAATTTCCATTTTCGACTTTGTTTTCACTCTAACAACCATAATTGTTAACCAATCAAGATGATATTTGGAGAGAATCTTGTTGACAATAAGATCTTGCTTTTGTGTAATTTTCAGGATGATTGCATTGCTACAAACTGAGTTATGTGCCCTAGAAATTGACAAAATTTCAGTTTTCAACACTTTTTTCACTTTTGTGGCCACATATATAGATTAATACTGACAAAATTTGTACAGACCATAAGATCTTGCTCGAGTTTAATATTCAGCTTGATTATCGTGGTGTTCAAGACATAAATTATCAAGTCAAAATCATATTTTTAGATCAGAATGTCTTTCTATGTTACATGCACAATCGCAACTTCTTGAACTAATTATCATAAAGAAAAACAACTCTTACTGAACTTTAAATATTGCTCATATCAAAAGTTACTTCCCTTAGTCTACCACAATTATTAACTCACATATTGAATTATGTGCCCTTGAATTTGGCATAATGACAGTTTTCAACTTTATCATCACTCTAAAAATCTCCAAAATATTAGTCAATCATTTATCTTCTTTTCGCTTGGACCACATAATTGCTTCTCTTTACTTTGTTTCTGCTCTAAGAATCACAAGAATTTAAAAATATATCAGTTTAAGCATTTAGATAAATTTGTCAATTTTTTAATAGTAAACCACAAGAAATTCAGGCCTGTGGAGCGACTCAAGACCTTCAGGTCTTTCTAGTTCCACTTCTTACGCATTATATTTTAAAGAGGCTACTTTAGAGCATACAAAAATGGCTGGAATATTGCACAGAATTTACTTTGAATTGTATAAAAGTTCACATGAAGACGCACAGAGTACAGACAGACAGAAAGAAACACAAAGGATAGTGAATGTTTATATCAAACATTGTTATAAATCTATTATGCATAAGAACCTTGCATTCATTTAGATGAGATAATGTAATATGATATATATATAACTGGTGTGTAAAAAGGTTTTTTCTATATCATATCACAATGAACTCGTACTCTGTCAAATAAAAATGACAAAGTGATTCTTAAGTGAAATAAGGGTTTAATCTTTGGACAAGACTAGTCTAGTAATGAGAGTATTTCGGTTTGGCTTAATTCGCATATAAACAATGACAAATGGTATTAAATGCGATGAATGCATTCTGTCTTCTAAATCACAACCTATCCTCTTACTCACAACCTATCTTCTAACGCACAAACTGACCGGAAGAAGTGATTTTCTTCAAAGATCGACAGTAAGTTATTAAAATATTGTTTGCACGATGTAATGTACATACAACTATTTTATAATACACACAGGTTTTGGGCCATTCATCCTCAGAAAGTGGACAAACGCTCATCAGGATTAACGAAATGTCAATATTGGGGCTACCCTTGCAACGGGAGAAAATGAATTTCCGTTCAATCTCTGGGAATAGGGGTTTGGATGGGGCTCACAAATATGTGAAAATGAATAAAGGGTTGTATGACATTCTCCGATTTTTGATTTTCGAGCTAGAAACAAGAACATTTCGATTGAAAGACGAGACTCACCTTTCACCCGCCGATTTGTCGGCTCCTCTAACTGCCAACCGGATATCCTCTAAACTTTTTTTCATACACAACAAAATGTTGTGATTTAGTAGATAAGCGGCCGTGCTTGCATTAAAGATATTTACTAATCAAACGGTTCCACATTTTCCATAAATGTTCCAAATGTGTGTTTGTTTTGGTTTTTTACTATCATGGAGTGAATATAGCCACAGCGCAACTTGTTGAGGGCCGCGTGCGTTGTATAGATATTCATCGATTTTCTCATTTCCCTAAATGTTTCCATGTTTGAACAAAAACAAAATATCGTTAATTTATCAAATGAAGCCCGGTGATTTACTTGACTGTAGCGACAATACAGCCACAGCGACTTGTTGAGGGCCGCGTGTGTTATAGATATTTATCGATTAACCCCCGCACTGTTGTGATTGTCGTCTTTCTAAACGAGGGAAAAAGTCGCTCTATTCTTTATGGCATCGGTGGTAAACATATGTCATTGTTGATGAGCCACAATGGCTTTCGTATGACACTGACATCTCCTGGGATTTGAACCATTCACTGGATTATATCTAACAATGGAAGTTTAGGTATGTTGCATTTTATTTTTCTTGTTTGTTTTTTATGTTTCATAGTCTTTAATAAACTATGCCCAACTTCGTCCCTGGCAAAACGCCTTGGAAAACAGTGGGACAATAGAAGAAAGTACTGTTACATTGTAACTAGCATTTTCATCGTTGCCTTAATATTCTACTCCTTTTTTTTACAATAGTCATACCTTTATCTATCAACTTGTCGCCTTCAATTCCATAGAAATATGTTTTGTCGTTTAAGTAAGCGCCAATACTCCTAACAGAGTTCAATGGTAAACAACCCAGTAAAAATGAAATGTTGATGAAAGCATTTCAAAAATAGTTGTTGCGTGCTCTCTCAATCTATACATAATTATAATGTGTTTCGTTTCAATGAAATAATGAAGTTCTTTTTTATTGGATTAACCTTTTCCCAAACAACAATATTTTGGGGATGTCTAACGTGAAAGCTGTTATAAACAACAATTATTGATATAAAAAAAGTATTTGTGTACAAGATAGTACATAAAATATTGAGACAAATGAGAAAAAATGATTATCACCATTTTCTTCTTTTGTCTCAATGTTTTCCCAAGACATTTATATTGGATACTTCGAAACCAGATCCAGTTTCGGAAAGGGTTAATGTTTTTGTTGGTAACGATTTGACATTTAAATTGTCAGCATTACCGGTTGTAATAATTCTGCCATTATGATTTTTCTGGTGAATTAAACAGGGGTGACCATTTTCTAAAGCACATCCCCAATAGAAAAAAGCTTTCGAAAACAATTATACAAAAGAAGAAAATGATGACTGTCAATAATATCTCTTTTTGCCTCAATGATATGTGTGCTGCATTAGGCCTATAAACCGTAAATCATCTATTTATCAACACCAATTTTGCCATCTTAACCCTCATCCTACCAACATATTTTACATACACATCCTACCAACTGGGGTCCATTTGGACCCCACACGTAATTTTGAATTTCATGACAAAAGTATGTTTCACAAAAGACATATTCTTTGGTTAAATGTTATATTGGTTACTAATAAATGATAATAGCACAAAACATACGGAAATGAAAAACTAGAAGGCCCTAAAGGGCTTGAATCGCTCCATAGGCCTGTAATTATTTTACTATTTTATGCAATTTTTGCATAAAATTCAAGGGCACATAACTCATGATCTAAGAATTCAATCAAGCTGAAAATTGCACTCAGGCAAGATATCATAGTCACCAACATTCTGTTTACGTTTTGTTTAGATTAGTCAGAATTTATTGATGTGAGAGTAAAAATAGTAAAAAAATAGTCTAAACCGCAAATTTGGGCAATCAAGGGCAGATAAGTCGGGTATTTTTTTATCAAATCAAAATTCCTTGAAGGAATCTCAAAGAGGGTTGCCCAAGGATTATTCCTGTGAAGTTTGGTTGAAATGCATTCAGTGGTTTTTTAGATGGAGATTTTTTTAACAAAAAATTTAAATAAGTTAAAATAGTTGTAATAAAGAGTAATTATAGTGGGGTCCAAACGGACCCCAGCAAAAAAATCAATATTACAAACTCAAATTTTGTTAAAATCTGAAAATGTTGCTCGACTTGAAGAAGACTGTGGTAGACAAACAAACTCCTCAAATTTGGACACCAGGGTGCATGCGGTAAAAATATGACACGCGAAAAATGACGCGTGGGGTCAGATTGACCCCAGTTGGTAGGATGAGGGTTAAGCACTTTTCTAAATGATTGTGGTTTGGGAAAGATTAAACCATCATGTATCGTGAATGATGATAAAAAATCATTCCTTATTAAAATGGTACCAAATGTCAAATCCATTGTAAAATATATTTTGCCATCTGCAGCACACGATCTTCTTCTTCCTCCTCTTCTGGAAACATAGGAGAAAGTTAAGAAATTGTTTATGATGACGATGTTTTTTTTAACGCAGAAGGACTACAAAATTTAGCATTTCAATAACTTGAAATTGTGGTCTGCAACGTGTTTTATTTAGTCTGGACTAGTCTGTAACTTCTCAGTTATTTAAATGGTTTATACGGAAGCAATCAAACAACAAAATTAGTTCTGTTATTTATTATAGTTTCGAAAACATTGTGGTGAAACGAGAAAGTACTGACCATTTTCATCGTTTTCGTTTTTTTTTTTTTTTTTGTTGTTGTTTTTTTCTCCATGTTCTACCAAAAGTATTTTATAATCTACTCAAAACAACATCTTTTTCGGGAAGTGGTCATATGGGACTTCATTTCGTAGTCCATTAAAGGTTTTTAGCCATGTCCTCTTAGAATAACACTGCCACTCCTTCATGCTAATAATTTGGATACATTTCCTGACTTCACGAAACTGAGAATATAACCCGGTAAATATCACGGGAAACATTTGAAAACATGGGAAAGTGAAGTGCTAGTCCCTCGCAATATGATAATTTTTTAAGTATTTATCAATGGGTGCGAAAAGTATTGATTAAAAGTCGCACGCCCTATCTTTCAGTCCGATCACGATCGAAACTTGATATTTCAAGTGTACTTGTAGATTCGGTATTTTTTACTAATCCCTATCACCCATGCCGACCTATCTCGATCGGTACTCGATTGCCTGATCGGATTTGATCGAGTTGACTTGATCGACACCGGGAACCTACCAGAATGTAGCGTTAGGTCGAGTTCCCATTGCCGACCAAATCAACTCGATCAACTCGATCGCCTAAATTCCCCGATCAAACCCGATTAAACTCGATCAAATGTTTTACACGACTTCTTCTTTATTTCTTGTCGATTAATTCCCGATCATTTTTGCCGACCACACTCGATCGTCCCGATCACTCTTGCCGACCAGGCTCGATCAGTACTCGATCGCTTGATCGAGCTTGGTCGAGTTGATTTGGTCGGCAATGGGAACGCGCCTTTAAGGGCAATGAGTAACATGATTTGTTACCTCGTCACATTCTTTTTTATCTCCAAATCAAATGGAAACGTCAAACCTATGATCTGCTTGGAAAAGGTTACACTAATCGAAACCATCATTTATAGTTTAAGTATTCTGACCACAATAGAGAAATCAAGTTGTGAAACGCGTTAATTAAAATTTCGATGGGCACATATGATTGTTATCTCCCGACCATAGAGTACGTAATGAAAGCGTAGGCCCGCCAGCTATTAGATATCGCAGCTTTTCAACGAAAACCTCGTAACTGCAGCTTAAATCAAGCTGCAGTTACGAGGTTTTCGTTGACAAGCAGCGTCATTATTGTCGAGTCAGCATAAAACACGTTGGGGACACAAATGACACTACAACAATAACAACAATTGCAGAAAATGATCAGGAAATTTGAAATACTGCACGTATTTGAACTTTGTTTGAAGCAAAGAAGTGTGGAAAAAATGTCAGGCATTTGTTGAATATAGGCCTAATGATCTATTATTTTTAAATTTCATTGTGTATGGTCGGCTTTTTGTCAAACCTCGTAATTACTGCTCTAAAGATGTTGAAATGAAAGGCGAAATTATAAACGGTAGTTTTCTCCCCTCGGAAGATTTTAATTTTATGTTTGTGTGTACAGAGTAACACATAAGCGGGTTAAAATCATTCTAAATATTTTGCAGTTGACACATATTTAATCCCGTCATCATAGTTTGGTATTAAACATGTTTAACAAAATGATTTTAAATAAAGTAGGAAAAGGAGAGCAATTCGTTGTTTCGAGTAATTCTATGTCTTTTGAATTTCAATTCTAAACGTTCTTGATGGTCAACAAACATGGATAAATATATCTATCGAAACTGGGCAGAATCGGATTAGTCGAACTTTGCATATCTCAAGGTAAAATGACGCCTGCTACGACTTCGACAGAAGACGTTTCAGCGGTATTTCAAATCAAAACCCCATGATACGTATATATATAACTATGTATATTATGTTTTTATTCGGGAGACAGGGCGGAGCCTAAAAACGGTTCATTGCATTTAAGCTTGAGGAGAAACAGTCTTCTCGCGTAGTATAGCTAGTAAATTGTCGGTATTATTGCAAAACATTGTAACTACAGCGTGAATCAGGCTACTGTTACGAGGTTTTATAACAACACATTTTACAATCTCACATTCTTTCAATTTCGAATTGTGTTCATGCTCGTGCCGCACGTTTTTCTCTTATATCAACCAAGGTATCGAGAAGTAAACTCGTCGAATAACCTCTTTACTTAGCCACACCCTGAAAGGTGAATAAAAATGGATTATACGTGTACTTATTTGAATCGTCTCTATGAGACCCTTCTAATAAGTACGATCAATATCTGGTTTGATAAGCAATTATGAAATATCACATTTTCATTTAAAAAAAGTCGTTGTCAAAAATGAAATTAACCCTCTTACTCGCATCTGTAGATATGCATTATTATCACAAAGGCATAAATGATACAATTTCCTTTTATACCACAAAATGTCAATTCTTTTGGGAGAAGGCATTTGTTGTTGTAAAGGAATAATCAAATGTCACGATTTAGGATAGCTCAACTTACACTGCTCGGCAGAATGCAGGGAGCACGTTGATTCTAGAATTCATTGTATTAACCCATTGCCAAACGCTAAATTTTAGGCTTGTCCAAATTCAAAGATGATGTAGATGACAATTTCTAGAGAATGAAATTAAGCATGTTTGGTCTTTTTACGTAAAAAACATTGTGAAAAAGAAGAATTGCTTGTGGCAAGCAATTTCTTCATTTTCCATGATGTTGTGGGGAATCAAAAGGAGTCACTGTGTGGTAATGAATTGTTAATATCTAAGTCTCAGGGAAAAAATGTATAGCTTACAAAACGGACTTACTTATCACGATATGTACCCAAATTGAAGAAAAGTGAAATGCTGGCTCTTAGCATCTTGTATTTTTGCCTAATAGTTAAGTCTGTTATAGCGCTGATTTTCATTGAAAACCTCGTAATTTCGGCTTTAAACAAGCTGCAGTTACATGTACGAGGTTTCCGATGAAAGGTGACGATTACTAGTATGATATTTCTCGTCCATATCAATTTGTTAGAAATATAACTCATATTATTGCATAAAATTTGTGTTTTTGGGCCCTTATCAACATTGAATAACGAGAAGAAACCGGGCGGATATCCAGAGAAATCGTGCATTAATCGACAGATTCACGTGCGATATCGGACCGGTTTTGCACTCAAATATCCTCGAATTGACCCTTCAAAATAAGCAATTGTCTCTTTTCCCGCAAAATTCTCATCGTCTTACGTTAAATAAGCGACGTACGCCTTTTGGCGCCAAATTATGACGTAACGTTGTTTTACCGACGTCAAGCATAACAAAAAATTCTCGGAAAATTTATCAGAACAAAACAACAATGGCGAACATTTTCTTATCTCACCTCGGTTCATTTTCGCAAATATCAAGGGGTTTGGGGCAAGTAATCATTGGAATTTTATGCTTTTTATGCAATAATAGCGTCAATTCACGTATTTTTCGGTCGTTAACATTCGAAGAGGCCCGCAAAATACGAAAACGACCCTCCTGCTTCGTAGTCGGGCGTTAACGTATTTCTTGGGCCTCTGCGAATGTTAACGACCTCAAAAACGTGAATTAACCCTATAATAATATCTCATTGACAATTCCATTTCTTTGCTCTCAAAAATTGCAATTGGAATAAAATCAAATACAAGGAAGTCGCAATTATTATTGTCTTTGTCTAACCCAGTCATGTAGTATTAGGGGCAGGTACACATTGCTAGAGATCGCCGATGGCACAGTTTAAGCTTTCATTTTCATAGACAACACGCCTGAACTTTTTCTTAATAAATTGGTTCAATAATATCTTCTTACATACCTTTTGTATCTGTATACTATGATGCAATCGTCTTTGAAGTATTTTACGCTATTTGCAAAATATGAACATGCTTTGCAGAAAGGTCAGGGCCAGGTCAAATGAAATCAGATATAGGCCTACCTTGTTTTAATACGCCGTGACATATTCACGAAGGAGTTGCTATAAATTCACGGAAGGAACCGCACGAAGGTTATTAAAAGTAATCAGTTCGTAGTTTAGCAATACTTGAAAATTGACCAATAATTAGAGAACGTCATTTATAATAATGGGTTTATTGATTCACAACCCTTACCAGATGATGATCATGATAATTATGATGGCACATGTCAGGCCCGTAGGAAGCAATTTCATTTTGGGGAGGGGGGGCTAAAGCCTCAGTGTCTGAATATTGGAGGGGGGGCTTATTTGGATTTTCCCAAATTTTCAGTGTGAAAAAGGAAAATTTGGCATTTTTGGCCAACTTTGGAAAGGCTTAGCCCCCCCCCCCCTAGCCACCCCCCCCCCCCCCTTGTTCCTACGGGCCTACATGTTTCATCCAATAAATTGAATGTATTGCCCTACAAGATTAAACCGGGTGATCTGCATATGTAATGACCCCACTTCGGCAGTGTTTCTAAGACGCTCAACTAACGGTCTTTGCACACGAAAATTAAGTTGTCCCGAGTTAATTTGGGTGAACAAAGTGTATTAGATAGAGGCTGTATAGTTGATTCTATGCGAAATAAACATTCAAATAAGCTCAGTGCATATAATATGGTAGAATATACTGAGTACATTTAATTCCGCAGAGGTACTTCGTTCGCTTATAGGATGCAAATGACAAGCAAGGGCAACGTAATGCGGGTTTATTTTAGTTGATTTATCTAATTCCATGAACTCAAAGGCTAGACAATGTTTAAAATACACTTCGGAATAAAATTTGATCATTTTTAATTGAGAGGGGTCAACTCAATTAATAACGAGTGTGCCCACCTAAAGCTTGAATTAAAGCCTGACATCATCGTCGCATAGAAAGGACTTTTCTCGCAATGCAACCTCTTGTGGCATTTTATTCCGCTCTTAAATAAAAGGAATACGAAGTTGTTGCAACGTTTTGGGTGGTGGGGTACGTGAATACACGCGTCTCTTAAGGCCATTCCAAGCATGTTGTATAGGGTACATAACAGGTCAGTAGTGTGTAACCATATGTAGTATGTGGCATAGTCATCGTGTCGTAAGTAGTGATATAAATGAGTTACGGCATCATACGTGGCATGAAATGTCATAGTTTGAAAAACCAAGGAAGTATGTTACAAAAGCTTGGTTCCTCACATTTTCAAGAAGACGGGACATACTGATAGAATTCAGAATATTTCAATGAAACGTGTTTTTATAATGTGCCTATAGACAAAGTTTATAAACATGTTGAAATTTAACTCCAGTTTCACGTGCATCACTTTCACACAGCGTCAAGGTATTTAACTTTTTGGCTAGGGCCCTGTAAAATATTCCAGAATTACTGACTAATCTATTCTATTCACGCTTAAAAACTTGTGGGAGATTCATAACAAATACTTTTATTTCTGATAACATCTTACAACATCTTGATTTAACGCTTTGAAAACTCTGCGTTTTTAAATGTACTAAGTATACTATACAGACTCTATCTGATTTATAAGTAGTGTTCGCTTGCGGTTCATAGGAAACGAGGATGTGGCTATTTATAGACATCCCATAAACTAACAGGCAGTCTTGTTTCTGCGAAATATAGTGGCGAAATTTCAAAAATATAATGCAATTTCATTGGTCAAAAATGTCGAACACTAAAGAATATAAGTCTTTGAAGTTGTTACACTTACTTAGATCTCTTGGACTTTTTGTATTATATTAAATTAGATTAGATTTTACTTGGTAAAAGATGATGACAATACATGGTACATGTTAAAAAACATAATGATAAAGATTATCACAGTAGGCCTATGTTATATAACCCATGCCTGGCTCATCCAAACCTGGGTTAACAAAGAAAAGAGATATGCGATCTCTTTTTTCAATTGTGGGCCTAATATATGATATTTAAAGAAAAACACCCATAATTAAACCATTTTATAAAAAAACACACATCGTCGCTTTTCTGCGAAAACCTCGTATCTGCAGCTTAAAACAAGCTGCAGATACGAGGTTTTCGTAGAAAAGCATCGACATGTTTAATGGCATTTTTTCACTACTGCTTCAAATTATTCTGCGGTGAAAACTAATTTTCTCTTGTGTCAAGACTGACCTTTAGAAGGACGGATTCAGCATTTTTTCAGGGGGCGTCTGAGCCCAAAATTTAATGATGGCTTTAAATTTGTTAAATTATATTACAGTTTAACATGTCACACGCAATTTCTTCATTTTCCACAATGTTTTCCAAAGCCTTTATTTTGTGGGTAGTCCAAAAGCGTCATTGTGTAGGATAGGGTTTTCGCATTATTTTGCTGTCTGTATAGCTGCTTGCTAAATGGAACAGTCCTACCATAAATGTTATGGAAAAAGGTTTAGACGACGCAGTGTCGGATCAGAACTCATCAAGCTGGAGTTAATGTCAGTATATTTTGTTGCCAATCGTTTCCCAAAAGCAAAATTTTGAAGCTATTATTGTTCAACACTGTAAACAACAAACGATAAGCTCACAACTATTATGGATTATGATAAATTCAACTCCAGACCATCAAAAACATATTTGGAAAATGGGCTTTGGCTAGACGTTTATGTTTTCTCCTTTTCGTACAAGGTGTACAGAGTTTCAGAGAGGCCAAGACCATTTTTAAAGGGTTAAGACATCCCTGTATAACGACACGCAACACGACAAAGGCTTTAAAAAGCATTTGTAAACTTGACAAAATTGTTTTTAACACGAAATTTCTTCACTTTTCACAATGTTTTCTACCCGTATAGACAAAAAATGAACTTTCATTCACTCTCATTTCACTTCTGTGACCCCTTTTAACCCATTCCCAAACAAGAGACCTGGGCCCGGTTTCTCGAAAAAACTTAAGTATTTACTCAAATATCATGCTCAATTTTGAGTTGAGCAAGAAAATTTGCTCAACTGAGCATGTCGCCATAAGTGTGTTTCACGAAAAAACTTAAGTATATGCTCAACTGAGCACGGTGCTCAACGGGGTTTTTCTTATTTTCATTAACACAAGCGGCCTCAATCTCGATACTCTCCGGTAAATGAGAGTAAAAAAGAACGTTTTGACATTTTGCGGGAAAATGTGTCACTACATTAAATTGTCAGATTGACGCCAAAAGAACACACAATCATAGCCCTTATGACGGTTAAAAGACAGTGGATACTCGTCGACCAGACGAAGCGATTACCGGATGGGTTCCCCATCCAGTGGCGGATCCAGAGGGGGTTCGGGGGGGATTCAAACGAACTCTCCTCTGAAGCCAGATTATTTCAATTTCATGCAGAAATTCAGTCAATATTGTGTAAAACTAGGAAAACGAACCCCCCTTTTTGCATATTCGAACCCCCCTCACAGAAATCCTGGATCCGCAGCTGCCATCGGACGTTTGACAGTCCCAATAGGCCTAGTCCAACGCCAGGGGGTCCGGACCCCCCTGACCCCCCTCTAGATCCACCCATGGTTAATCCTTACACAGGCCACAAAGTTTTGATCTGTTGCAATGTAAATGTGATTGATCGAATGGTGTTTAACGCTTAACAGTAGTCACGTCCGTAAGAACGGGGCGGGGGGGGGGGCTTAGCCCCAAGAAATGCCAATTTTTTCCATATTTTACACAAAATTTAGGGAACCCCAATTTAGCCTCCCAATATTCAGACAAAGGGGATTGAATCCTCCCGATTTGAAAATGCTTCCAAAGGGCCTGGTAGTTACACCATAAAAAATATCATGCCTTCAGCACCTAGCCTTGTATTCCTTTGACTAATTCCTCTCACCAATTTTGCATCCGTTCACTCTAGAGCCGCCAGTTGTTATCCCTTGTTTACCATGATCCTATAATTGTTGGGTGACAAATGCCTGGCAGGATATGGCCATAATTGAGGATTGAACTTGGGACCTCAAGACCCTTAGTTTAGACAGACATGCTACAGTTGCAGCCTTCTTGCACTTGTCATGCATTGCAGACAACACAATAGAGCCTGCAGAAAAATGGATTTTCCAGCAAGTAAAATTGAAGAAAAGGGCCATGCTCAGCATTTTCTTCTTTTGCCTTTTGTTTTCAAAAGCTTTCCTTGTACATGGTTTCAAAAACCTCAGATTGGTTGGGAAATCCTAGTGTTAAGGTATTCCACCCATAATGAGAATCGCGTGATGTCGGGCCCGGTGGTAAACATTCGGCGGTGGAACTTTCCACCGCCGGATGTTTACGACCGCGCCCGAATAGGTTCGGACATGTAATGACAACGCTCGGAAAGTGCTGATGTTCTATGAATCTATAAATGGCCACATTATGGGTATTCTACCTTGAGGTAAGTAGTACTAGTATCTCTGCACATGTTTGGAACTAAAATGGCCAATGTCATTTCTGACATTTTATTGATTGAATGATTGATTGAATGGGGTTCAACGCCTCTCTCTACTTCTAGTCTCTATAATCATATTTCAGCAGCTGGAGCACTCAACCATGGATTCCCGTCATTTCTCTCATCAGTACAAACACAGCATCATTTTCGAGCCCAGCTGTTTTCCCACTTAGGTATACTATCATTCAATCATAGGTGCGATACAAATTCAAAGACGAAAGGAAATGGGACGGTCACAGTAGCACCTCTTTAGTGAGACTCGGAGTTGATGCGCCACCAATTGTGCTATGGCCTCTGTCAACACTTTTTGAAATGGGAGATTTTGAATGTATATACCCGGTAGACCATTTTTTACGATCATTCTGCAAGATAGCCATGTGATCCTATCATCTAAGAAATGTAAACGAAACAGGATCTGGAAAATGGGTATTTATGGCTATAATGTTGCAAGACAAGCCCATGCCCAAGTACTGCCTGATCAGGATACATATTATTGCTCTCTGAGGCATGGCGAACCCACCAGAGAATCACATGGATCTTAATCAGACTGTTTGTATAATATACAGGCTGATCTGGATCCATGTTGTTCTCAAATAATTTTAGTTTGGTCCAAATTCAAAGATGTTGCAGATAACAATTTCAAGTGAACAATATTTTATGTTTTTATCTTTCAAAAGTTTCTTGCTTGAAAATATTATTGTGGAAGATGAAAATATTGCTTGCTTGTCAGAGGCAGTTTCTTCATTTTCCACAATGTTATAACTTATATTCATAATCCTTTATCCTGTGGGTCATCAATTTCACAGTATCATGATGTGGTAATGGATTAATTCTTGTCTGCTAGACTGGTCCAAAATGAAAATGGTTGTTGACAATAATGCAAACCTGAATTATACTGTGAACTCTTCATTTGATATGGGAGAAAGTATAAAGGGATACATGACGGAGTGACGGTAATATGAACAGAAAGCTGGAAGGACAGCATGGCGACTTGAATATGCTCCCCCGAAAATTTTTCGAGGAACATAAAAATAACAGCTCCAGTCAATCGCAGGATAATTTCTTTGTTGACTTAACCCTTAACCAACAGCAATCTTTTAGGGTGGTCTATTTCAAATGCTGCTGCAGACCACAAAATGGATGGAGAATTTGTATGAAATGTAGCCTTGAAAATATTGAGGCAAAAGGAGAAAATGCTGAATATGTTGAATATCAGCAATTTTTTCTTTTGACTCAATGTCTTCCCAAGCCTTTTCTATTTGGGACGTCAAAACCATGGTTTTGTTTGGGAAAAGGTTAAAAGCCATTATCAAACGGCAATAATTGGACTGATCCAAATCCAAAGATATTGCAGACAACAATATCAAATGAATGAAATTTGACATAATATTGGTCGTTCTGGGAAGAAAACATTGTGGAAAATGCATAAATTGCATGGGCAATTTCTTCATTTACCACAATGTTTTTATTAAAGCCATTATCTTGTAGGGAGTCAAAAAGAGTCATTATGTGGCATTGGTTAAATTTTACTACAGATTTTCCATAGAAATATGTCAAATACAGCTTAAAATATCATCAGAAATACCCCAGTGGGAAAAGAAGGAACCAGTAACCAGTTGGGTGTTCAAGAAAAAAAGCTTTTGAAAGCACCAATTGGGAAAAGGATGCTTGTATTAACAGTTTCATCTTTTTCCACTAAGTTATAGAAGCAAATCTGATTTAATATTTGCGCCAGCCGTCATGCACAAAGGGGTATAAATAACTTTAGAGCCTTATAATATAGAAAGAGCCAGATAGTCAGATTAAAACTACTTTATTTTCAAACATAGTCATCTTCCAATTAAAGACACTTATTCCATAAACGCTTTCCCAAACAGCAAAATGTCAGGGTTTTCCAATTTGAAAGGGGCTGCAGATGACGAAATGTGTTTAGATTTGATTTCACAGGATCAGTGCACAAAACAACAGAAAATAATGAGACAACAGGAGAAAATGCAGAATATCAGCATTTTCATCTATTGCCTCAAAGTTTTCCCAAGCCTCTTCTACAGACATCAAAACAATATCTTGTTTGGGAAAGTGTCAAGTTTGCCAATCACTGAAGCTCGATCTATAGCACTAGCAGTCAAAGTCTTGGTATCCTAACCAGCCCTCCTCAGCAGCAGTAAATCATCATTGTCATCTTTTTCCCCTCTCTTTGTCTCATTTAAGTTCCTTCAACATATGTTCCACAGATGAAAACACCAGTAAAACATCATGATTTTGTATTCAGCTGTTCTGTTAATGGTCCAATTCCGTCATTCCCTGAAAATATAGATACAACAAATCCAAGTTTTCTCTGATGAAATTTGCTCTTTGATGTTGATGTCACTCATTTACATCAGAGCGCACTACCATTCAAAAGCAACGGAAAGTTCGACAAGTTGTGGCGCTTTGTTCACCATCCGATCTTAAAGGATATTCTTAAAACGCCTTATGATACCGATCAATGATTGAACCATTTATTGTCATGCCTGGTGAAAAATTTAAGACCAAAAAGTATATATCTAAAAGGTTTATAGGCAATGTTTTGCAACAACCTTCACCTGAACAGCCATTGATTACAATGACCTACTTTCCGTTGTTTTTAAGTGGTAGTGCGCTCTGATGTAAATGAGCGAAATCAACATATCAAAGAACGAATTTCATCAGAGAAAACTCGGATTAATGGAGTAGCAACCAATCAAACATTGCGTTCTAAACGCATTTGACATTATTTCATAGATTAATGAATATGTCATTAAAACATGTTATTTTTGCGTTCTTCTCCATTAGGGATGACTATTGCAGGCCAAAATGACAATTGTGATAGTATTGCTATTGACCAAATGACTATTGCAATAGTATTGCTATTGCAGGTTGCTATCGCAATACTATTGCGATACTGTTGAAATACGCTGTTAGTGCTATAAAAAGATATTTTTTCATTAAAAATCACATTTTGGGAATATTTTGAATAAATAAATTAATTTGAAGGAAGAAAGTGACATTTGAATTGGCTGTCGTTGATATCTGGTATTCAAGAGACAGTAGTCAAAACTTTTAAATTCATCTCTCTTCTTTTTTGGCCCAAATTTGACAATGTCATGTGACAAATTGCTATTTTTAGAACTATCAAAACTATTGCGATAGTGACAACCACTATTGCAATACTATTGATATTGCCAGTTGCCTATCACGATAGCACTATTGCAGAGGTCACTATTGCGATATATCGATAGTCCGATGTATCGTTACATCCCTATTCTCCATATGGACTAGGCAAAAAATAGCTACTTTTTTATTCGAATTATCGCAAATACAGTATTTCCTTGAATAAAAAAGCTGTTTATTAAAAGAAATTTTGACGAAAAATCCCTCATCTTCGTGTTTTGAATTGCAAATGCAACACTGTTTATCGCCCGTTGTCATGAATTGTTTACTCTTAACAAATATATGTTTCGACCAATCTAATTGGTTCCAGCAAGCTCTCGCTGAGGTCTCGCTGGAAACAATGAAAACGCTTTCCAGGACACAAAGAAAATCTGACTAAATGTGCCGTAACGCCAAGGGTGAATACAGAAACGACATTATGTCGTAGATTTCACACTTGGCTTGCGAAGATGCAGTTACTCACTAAAATATCCGGACTCAGCTACAAAAGATATTGACCCTGAAATTCTAGCATGTTTGTGGAGCCAGATCATTTGAGTCAAGCGATGGTTTGTATAAAACGATAAGTGCAAAACTTGTCATTTACCGTTGTTAACTGTTGTTGTAGGATCCGATCTATGTAGCCCTTGACCTCTTTGATCTGTTTTAGATTAGTTGGATCTGCCAGCCGGGTTCTGGTCATGTGGGAGAAATACTGAAATGCAAAGGCCATGATAAGAATGAATAATATTATTTAAAAAAAACTGTGCTGTTGGTACACAATTGAAATTTCAAATAAATTTGATTCTGTTTCTACTGGGTATCAAGTTATCAACAACAAAAAGTTTGATTTGGAAATAACATGATTTACATTGCTCTTCCTAATAGGGCCTTAAAATACATTTTACATTACTTTGAAATAACTATGATTATCAAAATCTGTATTGAACTTTGAAGTTGACAAATGAAATATCAAATTTTGAAAGCTAATGTACTTTTCCACGAAAGTGATAGCTTATTTATCTTTTCACTGACAAAATCCCTACATATTGGTAACTTTTAAATCTCATATCAGCGATGACGGCCTCCATTTGCGAGTTGTGCCTTTGTGTCAGTGGATTCGTGCACAAACTCTCAATTTCAACGTTCTCGTGCACACACCATAGAAACGAAATGAAAACGATCCGAAACGATACGGCAAAAAGATGATACATCTCTGCCGTTTCTATGCTCCTTGAATAGTTTTTCTAGGGAGCATAAATAGCCACACTGTCCTTCCGTTCGTTCGTTCGTTCGTTCGTCCTTCCGTCCGTACACAACCAGATCTCAGCAACCCTCGGACCAAATTCGTTAAAACTTCACTTGTGAACTCCCGTGGATAATCCATGTAGACACTGCTCTCCGTTTATTAATTTGAGGCTTTGTCACGGAATAAGGGGCCTTAGTGTAGAATTACTTTTCTCTCATTTCTCTTCATCTAATGGGCAGAATTTAATGAAATTTTATAGTTAATGGATATATGAGATATTCTATCCTATATTCTATAAATAATGTGTGTACTAAAAACCTGTCATGGGAAAAAGGGGTTTAATGAATATAGTATTTTTATGACAAACACTTATTCGGGGAGTATAGGCCTGATCCGTCTATGACGGCTCTTGTTTGTGCGTGTTTTTCCTTCAAAATAGTACATGTTAAATGGACATGATGATACACGAGACCATTGACACGATTTTGGCTGGGGATGACGATGTACGTAGAATGTGTCTGGTTTTGTGAATATAACTTTGTGCATGAGGACGTTGACACATTGTTTTACTTGTGTTGTATGAAAATGTGTCTGATCATGTATGCATACCTTTATGAAGGATGTGCATGAGAACGTTGACACGTTTTTTACTGGTGATGTATGTAAGATGTGTCTTGTTCATGCTTCGATCTATGCCTTTATTAAGAATGTTAACGAGGACTTTGGCACGTTTTATCAATTGGAAATGCATGTAAGATGTGTCTGGTTATATGTTGCTTGACCTTTATTAAGGATTTGTTCGAGAACGCTGACACTTATATACTGGTAATATGTGTAAGACAAGCCTGGTTGTGTTGCTGGACCTTTGTTAGGGATGTGCACGAGAACGTTGACACGTTTTATATTGGTATCTTAAATGTAAGATGTGTCTGGTTGTGTTGCTGGACCTTTATTAGGTATGTGCACGAGAACGTTGACACGTTTAATGTTGGTATCTTATGTAAGATGTGTCTGGTTGTGTTGCTGGGCCTTTAATAGGGATGTGTACGAGAACGTTGACACGTTTTATACTTGTGATGTATGTAAGATGTGTCTGGTTGTGTTGCTGGATCTTTATTAGGGATGTGTACGAGAACGTTGAGACGATTTATACTGGTGATGTATGTAAGATGTGTCTGGTTGTGTTGCTGGACCTTTATTAACTATGTGCACGAGAACGTTGACACGTTTTAAAATGGTAACTTATGTAAGATATGTCTGGTTATGTTTCTGGACCTTAATTAGGTATGTGCACGAGAACGTTGACACCTTTCATGGGCGTACCTGGGGCCAAAATTGAAGTACTCCCTTATCAAAAAGAAGCAGGGGGTCTGGGGGCGCAGACCCCCAGCAGGTTGAAGGGGCAGAGCCCCTCTAGCGGGTTCAGGGGCAAAGCCCCCCCCCCGACGAAAATTGGAATATAAGAATCATAGACTACATCAGGGAACATTTTAAAGTAAGACTTTTAACATTTTTCCATGTTTTATCAACATTAATGTGAGCATAGTGTTACTGGAGTATACATATACATGTATGTTACTTCGGTAAGAACGACTTTAATTGAACGTGTTACACCAGTACTAGCCTTCGGTTTTAACACCCTTTTTAGGCCACAGAAAAAAAAATCAAATTCGAGGTACTCCCGGGAGTATGGGAGTATGCCTGGATACGCGCCTGCCTTTTATATTGGTAACTTATGTAAGATGTGTCTGGTTGTGTTACTGGACCTTTATTTACTATGTGCACGAGAACGTTGACACGATTTATATTGGTAATGTATGTAAGAAAGATGTGTCTGGTTGTGTTGCTTACCCTTTATTAGGTGTGTGTTCGAGTACGTTGACACGTTTTATACTGGTATTGTATGTAAGATGTGTCTGGTTGTGTTGCTGGACCTTTATTAACTATGTGCACGAGAACGTTGACACGATTTATATTGGTAATGTATGTAAGATGTGTCTGGTTGTATTGCTGGACCTTTATTAGGTATGTGTAAGAGAACGTTAACACGTTTTATATTTGTAACTTATGTAAGATGTGTCTGGTTGTGTTTCTATACCTTTATTAGGTATGTGCACGAGAACGTTGACACGTTTTATATTGGAAACTTATGTAAGATGTGTCTGATTGTATTGCTGGACCTTTATAAACTATGTGCACGAGAACGTTGACATGATTTTTATTGGTAATGTATGTAAGATGTGTCTGGTTGTGTTGCTGGGCCTTTATTAGGGGTGTACACGAGAAAGTTGACACGATTTATATTGGTTATTTATGTAAGATTTGTCTGGTTGTTTTGCTGGACCTTTATTAGGTATGTGAACGAGAACGTTGACACGTTTTATACTTGTGATGTATGTAAGATGTGTGTGATTTTTTACTGGACCTTTATATGGGGTGTGCACGAGAACGTTTACACGATTGATACTGGTAATGTATGTAAGATATGCCTGGTTGTGTTGCTGGACCTTTATCAAGGATTTGCACGAGAACGTTGATACGATTTATATTTATGTTAGATACGTCTGGTTGTGTTACTAGACCTTTATTAGGTATTTGCACGAGAACGTTGACACGTTTTATACTGGTGTTATATGTAAAATGTGTGTGATTGTGTTGCTGGACCTTTATATTGGGGCGTGCACGATAACGTTGACACGATTTATACTGTTAATGTATGGAAGATATGTCTGGTTATGTTGCTGGGCTATTAATAAGGATGTGCACGAGAACGTTGACACGTTTTATACTGGTGTTATATGTAAAATGTGTGTGATTGTGTTGCTGGGCCTTTATTATGGGGCGTGCACGATAACGTTGATACGATTTATACTGTTAATGTATGGAAGATATGTCTGGTTATGTTGCTGGGCTATTATTAAGGATGTGCACGAGAACGTTGACACGTTTTATACTGGTGTTATATGTAAAATGTGTGTGATTGTGTTGCTGGACCTTTATTATGGAGCGTGCACGATAACGTTGACACGATTTATACTGTTAATGTATGGAAGATATGTCTGGTTATGTTGCTGGGCCATTATCAAGGATGTGCACGAGAACGTTGACACGTTTTATACTGGTGTTATATGTAAAATGTGTGTGATTATGTTGCTGGGCCTTTATTATAGGGCGTGCACGATAACGTTGACACGATTTATACTGTTAATGTATGGAAGATATGTCTGGTTATGTTGCTGGGCCATTATCAAGGATGTGCACGAGAACGTTGACACGTTTTATACTGGTGTTATATGTAAAATGTGTGTGATTATGTTGCTGGACCTTTATTATGGGGCGTGCACGATAACGTTGACACGATTTATTCTCTTAATGTATGGAAGATATGTCTGGTTATGTTGCTGGGCCATTATTAAGGATGTCCACCAGAACGTTGACACGTTTCATATTGGTTATTTATGTAAGTTATGTCTGGTTGTTTTATTGGACCTTTATTAGGTATGTGCACGAGAACGTTGACACGATTTAAATTGGTTGTTTATGAAAGATATGACGGGTTGTGTTGCTGGGCCTTTATTAGGTATGTGAACGAGAACGTTGACACGTCTTATATTGGTAACGCATGTAAGATGTGTGTGATTGTGTTGCTGGACCATTATTAGGGATGTGCATGAGAACGTTGACACGATTTATATTGATTACCTATGTATGATATAACTGGTTGTATTGCTGGACCTTTATTAAATATGTACACCAGAACGTTGGCATGTTTTATACTGGTGATGTATGTAAGATATGTATGTGATTGTGCTACTACACCTTTATTAGGGGTGTGCACGAGAACGTTGACACGTTTTATATTGGTAATGCATGTAAGATGTGTCTGGTTGTGGACTTTAATAAGGATATGCACGAGACCGTTGACACGATTTATATTGGTGATGTTGGTAAGATGTGGTTGGTTATGTTGCTTTACCTTTTTTCTTGATGTGCACGAGAACGTTGACTCGTTTAATTCTGGTGATGTATGTAAGAAATGTCTGGTTTTGTTTATATACTTTTTTGAAAGATTTGTACAAGATTTATATATTCATTTTAAGGTTTGCACTAGATTTTATACGGGAATGTAAGCTATATCTGCTTATGTTGTTATATCTTTATTAGAGATGTGTACGATAAAATTAACATGCTTTATACTGGTATCGTACGTAAAATGTGTCTGTCTATGTTGCTATAGTACCTTTATAAAGGTTGCGTACGAGAATGGTGACACGATTTTTATTACTGATGATATATGTAAGATGTGTCTGGTTATGTTGCTTATTTTATAAACGCTGTATAAAATCTTGATGAGCACATAACGAAACACGTCCTTCATACATCATCGTCGACACGTCGACGTTCTCGTGCACATCAATGATAAAGATATAAATACATAACCAGACACGTCCTTCTTACATCATCTGTGAGGAACACGTCAACGTTCTCTTGTGCATATTCAGAATAAAGATATAAATAAATAACCAGATACGTCCTTCATACATCACCTATAATACACACGTCAACGTTCTCGTGCACATCAAGAATAAAGATATAACTATATAACCAGACACGTCATTTTTACGTCACCTGTAATTAACACGACAACGTTCTCGTGCAAATCAAGAATAAAGATATAAATACATCATCAGATACGTCCTTCTTACATCACCTGTAATGAATACGTCAACGTTCTCATGCACATCCGGAATAAAGATATAAATACATAACCAGATATGTCCTTCATACATAACCTGTAATAAATACGTCAACGTTCTTTTGCACATCCAGAATAAAGATATAAATATATAACAAGACACGCCCTTCATATATCACATGTATTAAACACGTCAACGTTCTCGTGCACATCAAGAATAAAGATATAACTATATAACCAGACACGTCATTTTTACGTCACCTGTAATTAACACGACAACGTTCTCGTGCAAATCAAGAATAAAGATATAAATACATCATCAGATACGTCCTTCTTACATCACCTGTAATGAATACGTCAACGTTCTCATGCACATCCGGAATAAAGATATAAATACATAACCAGATATGTCCTTCATACATAACCTGTAATAAATACGTCAACGTTCTTTTGCACATCCAGAATAAAGATATGAATATATAACAAGACACGCCCTTCATATATCACATGTATTAAACACGTCAACGTTCTCGTGCACATCAAGAATAAAGATATAAATATATAACCAGACATGTCCTTCATACATCACCTGTAAAAACACGTCAACGTTCTCGTGCACATCAAGAATAAGGATATAAATGAGCCGGGATCTGGAAAAACGTCCACTATAGCATTTTTAAAAATTGAGTTTCAAGATCAGCCTGTTGTCAAATTCAGTCGAATATGCATCTATGCTGCTCTCTTTCAGTTACTACAGGTCACGAAGGAGCTATTCGAGAACAACGTGGATCCTGATCAGACTGATCTGGATCTGTGTTGGACTCAAAAGCCTTAAAGGACGTTTTTCCAGATCCTGGCTCCTTAATATATACCCAGATACGTCCTTCATACATCACCTGTAAAACAAGTCAACGTTCTCGAGCACAGCCTAAATAAACATCCAACAACATAACGAGAGTCATCTTACATACATCACCAATATAAAACGTGTCAACGGTCCCGTGCATATCCTTATTAAAGTCCAGCAACACAACCAAACACATCTTACATGCATTACCAATATAAAACGTGTCAACGTTCTCGTGAACACAGTTAATAAAGGTTCAGCAACATAACCAGTAACCTCTTACATACATCACCAGTATAAATCGTGTCAACGCACTCCTGCATATCCCTAATAAAGGTCCAATAACACAACCAGTCACATCTTACATACATTACCAGTATACAACGTGTCAACGTTTTCGTACACACACCTAATAGAGGTTAAGGCACACAACCAGACATATCTTACATATATCACCAGTATAAAACGTGTCAACGTTCTCGTGCACATACCTAATAAAGGTCTAGAAACAAAACCAGACACATCTTACATACATCAGCAGTATAAAACGTGTCAACGTTCTCTAGCACATACCTAATAAAGGTCTAGAAACACAACCAGACACATCTTACATACATCAGCAGTATAAAACGTGTCAACGTTCTCTAGCACATACCTAATAATGGTCCAGCAACACAACCAGACATATCTTACATAAATAACCAATATACAAATCGCGTCAACGTTCTCGGGCACATACCTAATAAAGGTCCAGCAACACAACCAGATATATCTTACATAAATAACCAATATGAAACGTGTAAACGTTCTCGTGCACACCCTATTATAAAGGTCCAGCAACACAACCAGACATGTCTTACATAAATAACCAATATGAAACGTGTCAACGTTCTCGTGCACACCCTATTATAAAGGTCCAGCAACACAACCAGACATGTCTTACATAAATAACCAATATGAAACGTGTAAACGTTCTCGTGCACATCCCATAATAAATGTCCAGCAACACAACCAGGCATATCTTACATACAATACCAATATAAATCGTGTAAACGTTCTCGTGCACATCCCATAATAAAGGTCCAGCAACACAATCACACACATCTTACATACATTACCAGTATAAAACGTGTCAACGTTCTCGTGCACATCCTTAATATAGGTCCAGCAATACAACCAGACGTATTTTTCTTACATTACCAGTACAAATCGTGTCAACATTCTCGTGCACAACCCCATAATAAAGGCCCAGCAACACAATCAAACACATTTTACATACATCAACAGTATAAAACGTGTCAACATTCTCGGGCACGTACCTAATAAAGGTCCAGCAACACAACCAGACATATCTTATATAAATAACCAATATAAATCGTGTCAACGTTCTCGTGCACATCCATAATAAAGGTTTAGCAACATAACCAGACACATCTTACATACAAAACCAATATAAAACGTATCAACGTTCTCGTGCACTCCCATAATAAAGGTTTAGCAACATAACCAGATATCTCTTACATACATCACCAATATAAATCGTGTCAACGCACTCATGCATATCCCTAATAAAGGTCCAGTAACACAACCAGACACATTTTACATGCATTACCAGTATAAAACGTGTCAACGTTCTCGTATACATACCTAATAAAGGTTAAAGAACATAACCAGTCACCTCTTACATACATCACCAGTATAAAACGTGTCAACGTTCTTGTGCACACGGCTTATAAAGGTTTAGCAACACAACTAGACACACCTCACATAAGTTACCAATATAAAACGTGTCAACGTTCTCGTGCACATACCTCATAAAGGTCCAGCAACACAACCAGACAGATCTTACATAAGTTACCAATATGAAACGTGTCAACGTTCTCGTGCACATTCCTAATAAAGGTTTAGAGACATAGCAAGACATATCTTACAAACAGTACCAATATAAAACGTGTCAACGTTCTCGTGCACATACCTAATAAATGTCCAGCAACACAACCAGACAGATCTTACATAAGTTACCAATATGAAACGTGTCAACGTTCTCGTGCACATCCCTAATAAAGGTTTAGAAACATAGCCAGACATATCTTACAAATAGTACCAATATAAAACGTATCAACGTTCTCGTGCACATCCCTAACAAAGGTCCAGCAACACAACCAGACATGTCTTACATATATTACCTGTATATTAGTGTCAGCGTCTCGAGCAAATCCTTAATAAAAGTCAAGCAACATAACCAGACACATCTTACATGCATTTCCAATTGATAAAACGTGCCAACGTCCTCGTGCACATTCCTAATAAAGGCATAGAAGCGTAACAAGACACATCTTACATACATCACCAGTATAAAACGTCAACGTTCTCGTGCACGTCAAGAATACATGTTTACATTACCAATAGCCAGCCACATCTACACCTTGCACCAGTAACAAGCATGCCAGCGTTCTCGTACACGTCAAGAATAAACGTATCTACCAATAACCAGACACTTCCTAAATACAAACTAGTTCACGTTCTCGTGCACGTCAAGAATAAGATATATAGCAAATTAGCAATAACCAGACACTTCCCACATACATCATCGGTAACAAAAAGGTCAACGTTCTCGTGCGCGTCAAGAATAAAGGTACATTTCAATAACCAGACACTTCCTACACCATGCACCAGCAACAACGTGTCAACGTTCTCGTGCACGTCAAGTATAAAGGTACATACCAATAACCAGACACTTCCTATATTATGCAGCAGTAACAAACGTGTCAACGTTCTCGTGCACATCAAGAATAAAGGTACACACCAATAACCAGACACATCCTACATCATGTACCAGTAACAAACACGTCAACGTTCTCACATGAGTGCATGTTAAGAATAACGGTAAATACCAATAACCAGACACTTCCTACATCATGTACCAGTAAAAACTTTGTCAACGATCTCGAGCACGTCAAGAATAAAGGTACAGACCTATAACCAGACACTTTCTACATCATGCAGCAGTAACAAACACGTCAACGTTCTCGTGCACGTCAAGAATAAAGGTACGTACCAATAACCAGACACTTCCTACATCATGCACCAGTAACAAACTCGTCAACGTTCTCGTGCATGTCAAGAATAAAGGTACATACCAATAACCAGACACTTCCTACATCATGCACCAGTACTTAACAAACTTGTCAACGTTCTCGTGCACGTCAAGAATATAGTGATATACCAATTACCATACACTTCCTAAAGCATGCACCAGTAACAAACTTGTCAACGTTCTCGTGCAAGTCATGAATAACAAATACATGTATACCAATAACCAGACACATCTAACATACATCACCAGCAACAAATACGTCAACGTTCTCGTACACGTCCAAAACAAAGGTATAATCACATAAACAGACACTTCCTGCATACATCACCAGCAAAGAAAAGAGCCAACGTTCTCGTGAACGTCCAGTATAAAGATATGAAAATATATAAGGGTCCGTCGCAGCGGGGATTGTCTTCGGAGACTTACTGAGAGAAATAGACGAAAAGCTATATAAACCCCTTTTTCCTATGACACGTTTTTCGTAAACGTACAAAGATTATTAAAAGTGCATACATTGAGCCCTATTTTCCCACGATACCTTTTTTGTACCTAGATTATAAGTTATGTACAGTCTGTTTATGGCATCTGATGTAAATGCTTTAGTACACACAATTCCATCTTTAATAATTATTCGGGGATTTTCATGTGCAGTTCCATCCTATTTGGTCAAAGGGTTGCGGAGAATTTACTTAGGACAGACTTACAGAAATAGACGTAAAAGCTATCATAGTTTTCCCATGAAATGTTTTATTGTTCATGAATTATAAATAGTGTATGGTTCAGAACATCTAATTTATGAATTGAGTTCAAAATAGGCCTATCAATAAATGAAAAGAAAATAGAGGAAAAATAATTTCTACATTAATGCCCCTTTTTCCGTGACACAGCCGCAAATTGAGAAACTGTGGGAATTGTCTCTTGAAAATATTCCAGGGAGTACATAATGTTATTATGAAGTCCACTCTTTGTCAATTCATCTCCGTTTCGTTCAATTTTGTACATTTCTCCATCAACACTCCATTGCATAGACTGTCAAAAACCCGTGAACGAATCCGTTGAAAAATGCGTGATCGAGGTCTAGGACAAAAAGGAATATCGGAAAAGCATGTGAGTTTTTCTTGTAGCTGTCAAGCGAAATACTGCATCTTACCCCACCCACTTGGTCTACTTGGTTGGAACTAATATGAACGAATGGTTTCGTTTTCAAATACTATTTAGTGTACATAATTTAGTTTTTATTCAGTTAAAACAGTGTAATATTAATAAATTTCTCGCCATAAAATCGAAATAAAGAGTGATCGAAGGCGAAATGACAGGTCACAGGTCGGGTGCTCCGATAAAGCGAACGCACGTTTCTTTCGATCAAAATCACTAATCAAGCACATTTACGGGAAAATCTAGACTAGAAACTTACGGATTTTCATTCGAAAACGTTTACAAAATACTCCTTTCCCCCTGCTGAATCTCTGAGTCGAGTGTCGCGGCCATTTTTGAGCATTGTAAATAGATTTGAGAAAGCCCCTGAGCAAGCTCAACTATTCGTGCTCAAATCACGTGATTTGAGCACGAAGTTGAATCTGAGAATTTTCGAGAAACCGTTCTCATCTTCCATACTCAAAATCATGGCCGATTTGAGCACGGTGCTCAGATTTGAGCATGAGATTTTACTTAAGTTTTTTCGAGAAACCGGGCCCTGGTTTTGACGTCTCTAATATATAAGGTTTGGGAAAACATTGAAACAAAAGAAGAAACTGCTGATAACCAGCAGTTTCTCCTTTTGTCTCAATATTTTCTGTGCCATATTTTACATAAATCATACCTTTAATAGCATCTATTTTGTCATTTGTGGCAGTTTTTGAAGCGGATCACCCTAAAATTTTGTCGTTTGGGAAAGGGCTAAGTTCGGCTTACCTTAAATATTGCCGTCTTGTAATGGGTTGGCGAGTAAGGCGTCGTTATGTCGCCGATGCCATTAATACTGCTCTGTTTTCCTTGTATTTTCTGTTTTCTTCATTTAGGAACGATGTATCTTATTTACGGATAAATGGACACACAAGGAAAATTTGAAAATCACAATACTGTGACTGCGATAAGATATAGCTCATGATAAATTACCTAGCAGAGCATCCCTAGCTACTAGCTATGGATGCTCTGCCTGGTCATTTATGATTCCCTATTTAGTCTATGCAGAAATAAAATATTAAACAAATACGCTTCTTATTCATACGATTAAAAACTAAAATGGTATTAACTTAAGTAAATAATACACTAGTATGTTGTCTACCGTTATTAAACCGAACAACACAAAAAATGTGTTTAAACGAAGAAGCCACACATTTTCTTGGTGTGTTGAATCTCCTAAACAGCACCTGGGAAAAGGTAGTAGTGAGCAAAACTAAATAACTTCTAATAAGGTTCTGTTGAAAAGTTCTATTCCCATCCAGCACACCCCTTACATTTGTACACCTTCTGTGTGCAAAAGGCCCATCACAGTTCTACGTATATTTATAACTAACCGATTACCACACAGTGACTTTTTTATTCCCTATAAGATATTGACTTCGGAAAACTTTGTGGAAAATGAAGAAATTGCTTGTGACAAGCAATTTCTTCAAGTCTCACAAAGGGTTCTACCCCCAAAAGACCAACAAATTTAAAAAAATTTCATGCACTTGGAATTGTCGTCTGCCACATCTTTGAATTTGGGAAAGCCCAAAATATTGTCGTTTGGTAATGAGTTAATAGAATAATCGATTGTTGTTCTTGTTGTGTTACGTAATTCCCCGTCGTGTACATGTACAAACAACTTTCCTTGTCTACCTTTCAGTATGGTCTTTCCCTAAAACAGATAAGAGACAGGGCAACATTTCTTATCTATAACACTTTAATTGTGAGTCTTTTCTTTTCTGTTTACTTCTGTATTTATCTACATCTCTTTTTTTTTGTTGTTGTTGTTCTTTTTCTTTTTCTTGCCGCTCTCGCTCTCACTTTCTCCCATTTCTTCGCTCTCTCCAATAACCTGTGGTCATTCCCTGTCATTGACGGTGTTACGTTTCTTAACAATATATCGGTTTTCCTTTAATGTGGTTTTCTCGCTACCATAGCAACAAGTCCGATTCTTTGCCACATATGGATGTCATTATCGTTGACGACAAAATGTGTCGTGTCACGGGAAAAGCGGGTTAAAGAAGTCTTATCCATGAAAAAGTAAAAAGAAAAGAATATAAAAGATTATACAGTTGGATGATTTTGTAAAATAGCTGATTGACAATAAACAACAAACACGAACTTTCCAAAAACTACACACATCAAAGATTTTCTTCCAACGCCTTGTTACTACGACTTTCATATATGGAGATGGGATAGGGCAAAAGTTGCCAAATTGGAAAAACAGCGAGTATTCCGAGAACTCAGATGGGGGCATTAAATGTCATTATTCAAAATCGAATTATATAATTATGTCTTCTTTCTTTCCGAGAAATTTAAACATAATACATAATTAGGATGAAACGTCAATGATAAAGACAACTGTCGTTAAGTGCCATTAAAATAATCTTTCGATTCAGTTACAAATGTAAACCCTTGTGTGCCGTGCGCTATCTGATCGGGATCGATACTGTTGTTTCTTTCCTGTCAATAAGTCACATCTTTGAGATACCGCGACAGAAATATCCGTAAATTGTGCTACACCCACGTCCTAACGTTATATCACAGAAAAATAATTGGACGCTGGATTAACAAAGAAACATGCCCTGATTTGTAATGACACAAAACAATAAAAGTAGGAAACTTGCTTTTTGCCGTTTCACATTTTTTCATCTGACGTGGTCATTGACCCCTTATAAAAAGAATTCAATCGTTTATATGCAGGGAAATTGAGAAAGAATGATTAATATTGTTGAATGGAAACGTTAAAGTGTGGTCTTATATCCTAATTAAAATTGTGACTAAAATCCTAATACTTAAAATAAGTGTTTTTCAACCGCTCTAGAAATGGTTTATTGATAATTTAATTGGTCTCCTTTTCCATAAATGGTTCTTTGACATATGCTGCAATAGTTTCTGATTCTATAAGTATCCACAAATACGTAAACGTCTGCAAGATACAATGCCTTTTTCTCAATTACTTGTCAAAGTTAAGATCAGTCATGGAAGGCGATTCACAACAAATTTGCGAATGTTTTCAGCTTTGCCTTCGAATCAAGTTTGCACAGTATAAATATTTTGATAAATAAATAATGTTAGTTTTAGAGGAAGAAATTATTAGATTTATGAACTTTTGAAGGTTTGGTCAGGTACAATAGTACTTTTTTTATATATTTCGATCGAAGATGAGTAAATTTTGAACATGTTAATAAGAAGTGGTATTCATTTTCTAGTTGGTTGGCGTTACAATTTTTACATATTCTCTCATTATTATTATTATTATTATTATTATTATTATTATTATTATAAAATCTAAAGCTACACTATGTCAAATGAAATCAGCAATACAGTCGACACTCGTTATGTCGAATTCGGAGGGGTCGTCAAAATACCTCGACATATCCAGAGTTCGACTGATCCGATTTTGTTTGGCTTCGATAAAGTTGATATTTGGCCGGGGTTTTTTTAAACTAATCAAGTACGATTATTATTGATTATTATTGAAATATAGTAGGAAAAGGAAAGAAATTGCTCGTTTCGAGCAATTTCTATCCTTTTCCTACTATATTTCCAGTTCGATATTAATTTCGTTGAAAAATTTATGTCCATTGATGAGGTCGGGACAAGATTTGAACTTCGACTTACGCGAAAATTCGGCTTATCCGCTGTCGATATAACGAGTATCGACTGTATATCTTCTTGGTGTCATACAAAATAAAGACTCGAGAGAACATCTTATAAAATAAAGAAACTGCCTGTCGCAGGCAGTTTCTTCCTTTCCCATAATGTTTTTTATCAAGAAGACCAAAGTGTAGTTTTGTATCCACTTGAAAGTATTGGTTGCAACATCTTTGAACTTTGAGCTGTCTAAAATTTTGCTGTTTTGTAAATGGTTTTAGGCTTTTAGCCTTTTCTTTCAAACAATGTTAATGCATAAACAAAAAGTACTTTCTTTTCCTTTTAACGAGTTCTGTGATGAAATGAAGACTGGTAATTTAAAGACTGTCGCTGTGTCAGAATTTCCGTTTTAATGACTATTAGTTATAGGCTAGCGTGGGCGAAGGCTTCATTTGATAAGAGAAAAGAAATGAGACGTATCTGCTGTCTTAATAAAGATGTTTTAACCTTTCGAATGACAGATATCAGCCAATCGGTCGAATGTTACGTGCACCCAAACGTGCATACATTTGGACATGTATAATTGAATCCACATAAATGAAATAGAGCTTAATTTAAATTGATGTTTTATTTGCAATTAAAATGTACAAGAATAAAGATATATTCTACTATGTAAGCCTTCGATGAGAAAAATGGTAAAAAGAAAGGAAAAAAAAGGAGCAGTCACTATCATTTCACTATCATTTTACGCTAATTATTTTATATTTTAACCCTTTCTCAAACAACAAAATTTAAGGGTGGTCCAATTTAAAAGGAGTGGCAGACCACAAAATGAATTATACCAAATGAAGAAAATAATTATGTATGTTATAGCCAAGAAAATATTGAGGCAAAAGGAGAAAGTGCTGGTCACAAGCGCTTTCTTGTTTTGTCTCAATGTTTTCCCAAGGATTTTTCAAAAGACACGTCAAAACCGGGTCTTGGTTCGGAATGCGTTAATGCAGAAACCAAACAATTTACAGCCTATTTGCTAGCAAGAGTTCCTTAAAAAAGTGACAAGTTCATTTAGATATTGCTCTTCTCGAATTGTTTGAGAAACTATTTGTCATAGACAAATTTAAACTTAACTTTTCAAAAGTGTTTAACGATAGTTTATCACCATGACCTAGACGTAATGACGTCATAACATCGATTTTCACCATTGGAGAAAATTGCGAATTTATGAGGCGACATTCTTGAAACCGGAAGTACGTTGTCGGTTAAGCAATCAGTCGACGTCGTGAGATCTCGAATAAAATAGTTACCATCATTTTTCATCTGCTGTCTCGGCAAGATTATCGTCATTAATAGAAATGTTGAAATGAACTATGAAGAGGGTCTCTTCAACATTCGACTATATGAAAAAGCAACCTTGATTAACATCCATTTTGGCGTCTTTAGTAGCTTTTGATTGAATCAACCTAAAATTGCTGTTTGGGAAAGGGTTAATTAACAATAGTAGGGAAAAGATATCAGTGCACATGTTTACACATTTGCCTAAAGTAAACAGTACAATAGAACCTATCTAACTGCAAACTTCTGTACTTTGCATTTGATGGTCCGAAACTTGAATATGCCTTACACCTGCATGATTCTAAGCATCGCATGCACAATGGGATTAGAAATTAAGAACGACTTTACCCTTGTGTACATATGTTTCACTGGTAAACATGTGCGATAATTCTGGGGACTATATAGTAGTACCACAAGTCTTTGTATACTCTATCAATATGAGCACCAGCGATTTTATATGATTGTAAAGGTTACCCTGCCTCCTAACCAGACAAATGATTAGTTTGTTATCATAATCAGGTTTTATTCTGTTAAAAAAACTGAAGGTAAGCTTCGAAAACTTAAGCAAGGTGAATCTTTGTATTATAATTATATAAGAACACATGTTCTTTGGCCAGTCCACGGAAGATCAGTAAACGTTTTCTTTCTTATGTTGTTGCTAACTGTTGCCATATATTTTGAAAGAGGATTTACTAAGTACAAACACCATGGTCATCAGTCAGACGTAATTCCAGCAAGTTATTGCCTGCAGGGATTATTGCAAATCTATTTTTTTTGTGCAATCAAATCAAGTCTCGGAAATAAATGATATAAACCTCATAAAAGTCACCTTAGCACGATGTCCTTGGGAACATTTCGTGATTTCACTGAATTCTTAGGAGAAAATTTAGCAAGCTGTCCTTTTTGCAGTATCACAACGGGTCTCTCGTCCGATCCCCATTTTCCCTGGGCTTTCGGATATAAACTTCACATTTTTTTTTGTAAAAACATAAGACCATAAAACTAGAAACGTTTGAAAAATGAAAAGGTAACAAAACTGATAGCAAGTTAACATTCTTTTCTCTTCTTTTCTTTCTTTCTTTTTATTTTTTTTTTTTTTTTTTTTTTTTTTTTTTTCTTTTGTGAAAATGGTATTATACATTTTGACAATTCTTAGCAAAATAAAGGAAAAAAATATGTGCAGACTAAAAATTGACCTTTGATGTTTCACCGTATCAACTGTCCAACAATGTTGTTTGAATAAGTCGCCGGTATAACGTAATGCAATGTACTTTCTAGAATGAACAGTCGAGTTTTTGTCTGACCTATCTAGAACATGTGTCATATTTAACTTCCGTAAACAACAAAATATATCCCCTAAAGCACATACTGACTCTTTTTTTTCTCTCTTTTTAGAGGTAACCACTTTTCAATTTGACATTGTACTAATATCATACGAGATTAATTGACACTTTTCTAAATATAGGAAAATGGTGTGCTATTTATCTCGTTTTTGATTTTTTTCTTGGGAAAAAATATCGTTAGTGGTCATCAGATACGGAAAACTTCCTTAATTAAAATTCTGTCCTTGATTTCGGTTAAGTTTTACCCGATCTTCAGAAGGAAAGTCAATCCCCAGATACAACAAGACAAATTCTCCAAAGTAAAAAAAAAATCCACGAAGATGCCTTTTCTTGGATAAGCTTTTACAACTCCCACTCAAGTAAAATGAGAATGTTTTTTAGAGCCGACATAAGCACAGTGTTTTCGTCACGGGAAAACACCTGTAATGGAAAGGAAACAGTAAGTGTTTACTGACACTTATCACCATGACCTAGATGTAATGACGTCATAACATCGATTATCTGCATCGAATAATATTGTGAATTTATTAAGCGCCATTCTTGAAATCGGAAGTCAGTTGTCGTTAAGTAATCTGTGGACGTCGTGAGATCTCGGATAAAATCTTCACATTTCCGTTCGTCTGTTGTCTCAGCAAGATTAGCGTCATTAATAAAGATAAAGAAAGATCGTTGATGAAGGCAGGATTAATGTACAATTTAGCACAGAATATATTGGGGCTAGAGGAGAAAAGTCTCAGCAAGATTAGCGTCATTGATAAAGATGTTAGGAAGAATGTTGACGAAGACAGGATTTATGTACAATGAACAGAAGGTATTGAGGCTAAAGGAGAAAAGTCTGCTTCTAAAGATGTATTTACCTGTCATGTCTTCCCTCTCAGTTTTAATAACAAGCCTTTTAAACTGAAACCCAGTGCTCGGCTAAGGAAAAGTTAATGTATCGCGACATATTTATGAAGTAATTGCTTTGAAATTACAAACGTTTCTACAAGGGCGTAATTTAATACAATTTCAGCCCATCTACGTAACTCAGCAATACTTGAAAATGGACCAATAATTCAAGAATGTCACTTATAAAGTATTTTAGAGACGAGAATCTGATTTCAAGAATTAAGCCCAAATATTAAGCCTTAACCCATTACCACACAGTAACTCCTTTTGACTCCCTGCAAGATAATGGATGAGGAAAACATTGTGACAAAAGACGAAACTGCTGATAAGCAGCAGCTGCTCATTTTGCTTCAACATTTTCTGTGCTATATCATACACAAACCGTATCTTTAGCAACATCTACTTTGACATTTTCAGCAGCTTTCATGTAGAAAAAGTCCAAACTGTGGCTGTTTGGGAAAGGATTAACGCGTTTGATCTTTGGTCGATAAAAGAAAGATCAGTCAGCATTTTCTTTCAGTTGTTGGTGCATACTGTTTGTATTTTTTAAAAGAGTTTTCAAAGTATTATTGTACGTTCAAAAATAAACCAGAATTGTTACAGTTGTTTCGGTTTATCAAAACAACTGAAACGATTCTCGTTTAATTTTGAATCTACTATATAGACACCTAGCCCATAAGTCAGACGTTATTCCAGCAATTTATTGCCTGCAGGGATTATGGCTAATTTACTTTTCATGTGCAATCAAATTTAGTCTCGGAAATAAATGATATAAACCTCATAAAAGTCACCGTAGCATGATATCCTTGTGAGGATTCTGTGGTTCCACATATTTTCTGCAATAGAAAATGTGTTGAGTAAGCTGTCCTGTTGCAGTATTTCGCAAGGTCACTAGTTCGAAGCCCATTCTCCCCGAACTGTATGATAAGGACTTAAGTACTTCAATTTTTCGGAAGAATATGAAGCTAAAATATGCATCTGTTGAAGAATCGTGGAAAAGAGCAAATTTTATTCGTCCATTCTGCAGCACAACTATCATTGTCTGGAATTACAAATGTCTTTCTTGTTAATGTCAGTTAGGTCTGTAACAGTATGTTTAACAGTGTACAGTAGATAGCATTCAACCATTTAAGAGGGGTTTTGACAGTTTTGTGCAAGATTAAGACTTTACCACGTGTAGTCAGATCTTTGTTTACACGTGTTCGTAGAATTTCGTTTAATTTGCTATATTCTATAATCTTATTTGTCCGATAATGTAAGAGTAAACACATTTATGTATACATTCCCAATAGGTGTTCGTATTTCTATGACGTATGACGTATTTAGTTCCTGTTAACCAATCTAGGCTGATTTAATGCCACAGCCCTTAATAGGTAATTTGTTCGTATATCATGTTGTATATGATTTGAACAATAAAATAATTTTGATTTGATTTTGATTTGTATTACATTTAAGGCTACAGTTAGACATGCACCCTTTTCCCTTATGACAAGTGTTGTTATGACAAGATTATTTGAATTTGAAGCTAATGCAGGTTACAAAATTGGTGTTTATAAAGATGGGATCGATGCACAATGTTTAAAACAAGCTGCAGTTGCGGACTTGGTAACGAAAAGCGAAGTATTTCTATAGGACATTATTATTACAAGTTATTGACAGGCAATAACGAATCGATTGGAGAAGCCTTGGTCGTATTTTAGGTATGCACATGCTGATCTGGATCCATATTGATACCAAATGCTTAACCTTTTCCCAAACAAGACCGGGTTTTGACGTCCATAAAGGAAAAGTCTTGGGGAAAACATTGAGACAAAAGAAGAAACTGCTGATAATCAGCAGTTTCTCCTTTTTTCTCAATATTTTCTGTGCCATATTTTACACAAATCCTACTTTTTATAACATCCATTTTGTCATTTGTGGCAGTTTTTGAAGTGGATCACCCTAAAATTTTGTCGTTTGGGAAAGGGTTAAACGGTATTTTTCAGAATATCGCTTCAATGTGCAAGAATCAAAATGTAGATTCGTCCATTCAAAATTCGTGAAAGATTGAAATGACAGTGCATATTTAGAAAGAAAAGAAAACAAAAATAACTAAATGCAGAAAAATTCGCATTTAAAATTATCTCCATCCTTCTAATCCTTTAGTGTGAAAGCTAAGCCTCTAGAAATAATTGTAACAAACTCTTAAACCTTGTCAAGTTTCCCTTGAGAGATGTTTGCTCGTGTAAGTTTTCTGGTGAGAGAACTAAACTTTAAATAAATAACAAACACCCACACAAGGAAAGTCGTCTATTTTTCTGCTTATCCGCACAAAACCCACATATTATTGCATTTCAGTCAGGTGACGTCTACAAATTAAGGTACCTAACCTCTCATTAGCAACAAAGAGCCAGATGCGAAATTTGAAAAAGTGCCAGTAATTCCTAAACTGTGTTACATTTCTATTCCAAATACAAACATGAGCATTTTGAAAGGTTTATAATTTTGAATTTATGCATACTTATGAAAATATTTGATAAAAATGTTCAAAATTACCTCCCCTGCATATGATTCGAGACTAAAATAACATTTGTAAGTTAGTTTCTTCTTGAAATTAGACACGGCGAATCAACTTATTTGAAGTGTATTTATAAGTGTGTGTAAGGGGGTGTCTCACGGATAGGGAAAAATAACATGGGAGTCTGCCCACGCTCAGAATTTAATGAAATTTGGCATGAAGTTGGTACACTGGATAACGATTTATATTCATGAAATGTTTCAAATCGCACATTCCAGAAACAATTTTCTCGGAATTTTGAATTTTCACCATGAAAAATAGGGTACCCTAATTAAAAGAGTGTGCAAGCGTTCTGGTTTTCAGTTTCATCGCCTGATTAATTCTAAAAATAATGTTCAGTAGTCCCTGATCCTGTATGAAACAAAAAATACATGCAATTCTGTACAAAAAAAATGATTTTATATCATCTGGTGAAATGAAGGTGAGGATCTCTTCTCCAAGATGTTGATATGTTGATAACAACAGAACTTTTGTACAATTGACACAGAAAGTGTCGATATTAAATTAGAAACGCGTTTTGCATGTAACTCCTTTGCCTAAATGTCTTTATCTACATTTGTACACTTTTACCTAATGTAAACAGTAAAATAGAACGTTTCTAACTCTAAACTTCTGCAATTTGCATATGATGGTCCGAAACTTGAAGATGCCTTACACCTGCAAGATTTAACCATCACATGCACAATTGGATTAGAAATTAAGAACGACTTTTCCCTTTTATACAAAGGCTTCATTGGTAAACATGTGCCATAATTCACTGTACTATATAGTAGTACCGCAAGTCTTTGTATACTCTATCAATATGAGCACCAGTCATTTTATATGATTGTAAAGGTTACCCCATCCCTTTACCAGACAAATGATTAGTTTGTTATCATAATATCTTTTATTTTGTAAACCCATTACCAAACGACAAAATTGTAGGTTGATCCAAATTCAAAGACGATGCAGACGACAGTTTCAAGTGAATGGAATTTTAAATTCATTGTTCTTTTTATATAGAAAATATTGTGGGAAATAAAGAAATTACTTGTCACAAGCAATTTCTTCATTTCCCACGATATTTTCTAAAGCCTTTTTCTTGTGGAGCGTCAAAAACGTCATTGTGTGGTAATGGGTTAAACAACTAAAGGTAAATGATATTGCATTACAAAGCTTCGAAAACTTAAGCAAAGTGGATCTTTATATTATATATAAGAACAAAATTTATGTTCTTTTGCCAGTCCACGGAAGATCAGTAAACGTTTTCTATCTTATGTTGTTGCTAACTGTTGCCATATATTTTGAAAGAGAATTTACAAAGTACAAACACCATGGTCATCAGTCAGACGTAATTCCAGCAAGTTATTGCATGCAGGGATTATAGCTAATCCACTTTTCTTGTGCAATAAAATCAAGTCTCGGAAATAAATGATATAAACCTCATAAAAGTCACCTTAGCACGATGTCCTTGGGAACATTTCGTGATTTCACTGAATTCTTGGGAGATAACTTGTGATTAAGTAAACTGTCCCTTTTTGCAGTATCAATAACGGGTCTCTCGTTCGATCCCCATTTTCCCTGGGCTTTCGGATATAAACATCACAACTTTTTTGTAAGAACATATGACCATAAAACTGGAAACGTTTGAAAAATGAGAAAGTAACAAATCTTATAGTAATTCAACTTGTTTTTGAAAATTGGATTATACTTTTTGACACTTCTTAGCAAAATAAAGAAAAAAATTATATTCAGACTGAAAATTGACCTTTGATGTTTCACCGTATCAACTGTCCAACAATGTTGTTTGAAGAAGTTGCCGGTATAACGTAACGCAAAGTACTTTCTAGAAAGAACAGTCGAGTTTTTGTCTGACCTATCTAGAACATGTGTCATATTTAACTTCCGTAAACAACAAAATATATCCCCCAAAGCACATACTGACTCTCTTTTTTTCTCTTTTTAGAGGAAACCACTTTTCAATTTGACATTGTACTTTTATCATACAAGATTAATTGACACTTTTCTTAATATAGGAAAATGGTGTACTATTTATCTCATTTTTTATTTTTCCTGGGAAAAAATTCTGTCGGTGTTATTGCAAAAACTCTAGCTTTAATCAATCTGGAGTTACAAGGTTTTTAAAGAGCAAGAACGAAACGATATCACGTAATTCGCAAATAAAGTTTGCGTTTACTCTATACTCTCGTACATTGACAACATAACAAATCAACGGTATGCGATGTGAAGACCACATTTTTTTTCATTTCTATGTAAACAACGTCAAAAAAACAGAAATGCTAAAGATATTCATTTACAATTACTTTTATATCAGTATTTTCTGAAAGGATTCCATATCTTTGATTTCTGATAATAGAGACACCAGAAAAAAATTGAAAAGGATTTGAAATGAAATAAACTTCTCGTTTGAGGAGCAAAATGAAGCATATATAATAAAGTCATCAGATACGGAAAACGTCCTTAATTAAAATGCTGTCCTTGATTTCGGTTAAGTTTTACCCGATCTTCAGAAGGAAAGTCAATCCCCAGATACAACAAGACAAATTCTCCAAAGTAAAAAAAAATCCACGAAGATGCCTTTTCTTGGATAAGCTATTACAACTCCCACTCAAGTAAAATGAGGATGTTTTTTAGAGCCGACATAAGCACATAGTTTTCTTCACGGGAAAACACCTGTAATGGAAAGGAAACAGTAAGTGTTTACTGACACTTATCACCATGACCTAGGTTTAATGACGTCATAACATCGATTATCAGCATCGGAGAATATTGCGAATTTATTAGGCACCATTATTGAAACCGGAAGTCAGTTGTCGTTAAGTAATCTGTGGACGTTGTGAGATCTCAGATAAAATCTTCACATTTTTGTTCGTCTGCTGTCTCGGCAAGATTAGCGTCATTAATAAAGATAAAAAAAGATTGTTGATGAAGACAGGATAATGTACAATTTAGCACAGAAATATATTGGGGCTAAAGAAGGAAAGTCTCAGCAAGCTTAGCGTAATTGATAAAGATGTTAGGAAGAATGTTGACGAAGACAGACTTTATGTACAATGAACAGAAAGTATTGAGGCTAAAGGAGCAAAGTCTGCTTAGATGTATTTGCCTGCCATTCCTTCCCTCACAGATTTTAATACAGAGCCTTTTAAATTGAAACCCAGAGCTCGGCTAAGAAAAAGTTAATGAATCTGGACATAATTATGAAGTTATTGCTTTGAAATTACGAACATTTCTACAAGGGCGTCATTTAATACAATTTCAGCCAATCTACGTAATTCAGCAATACTTGAAAATGGACCAATATTTCTTGAATGTCACTTATTTATAACGTGTTAAATAGACGAGAATCTGATTTCAAGAATTAAGCCCAGATACTAAGCCTTAACGCGTTTGATCTTTGGTCGATGAACGAAAGATCAGTCAACATTTTCTTTCTATTGTTGGTCCACGCTGTTTGTATTTTTTAGAGAGAGTACAAAGTATTGTTGTACGTTCAAAAATAAACGATCGTTACAGTTGTTTTGGTTTATCAAAACAACTAAAGCGCTTCTAGTTTAATTTTGAGCCTATTATACAGACACCTAGCCCATAAGTCAGACGTAATTCCAGCAATTTATTGCCTGCAGGGATTATGGCTAATCTACTTTTCTTGTGCAATCAAATCAGGTCTTGGAAATAAATGATATAAACCCAATAAAAGTCACCTTAGCATAATGTCCTTCCGATGATTCTATGCCGTCATTCATTTTTCTTCGATAGAAAATGTGTTGAATAAGCTGTCCCGTTGCAGTATTACACAAGGTCACTTCTCCGAACCCCATTTCCCCGGACTGTATGTATGATAAGGACTTCAGTATTTCAATTTTGCAGAAAATATGAAACTAAAATATGCATTTGTTGAAAAATCAAAGACAATGAGGATGTTTGATTTGTCCTTTCTGCAGCACAACTACTAGTATCGTGGGGAATTACAAATGCCTTTCTTGTTAATGCCAGTTATGTCTGTAACTTAACTGCATGTATAACAGTGTACAGTACATCGCATTCAAAACATTTAAAACAAGTTTTTGACAATTCTTTGCAAAATTAAGACTCTACAACGTATAGTCTGAATGGGCTGTGACAATAAATTAGCATAGAATGATTACCTGCAACTAGATACGTCAGGCGTCATAGAAATACGAACGCCTATTGGGAACCTATACTTAAACATGTTTACTTTTACATTATTGGACAAATACGACAATAGGGTTTAGCATATTAAACGAAATCCTACGAACACGTGTAAATAAAGGACTTTTTATGACATTTTTAGCTACGGCAAGACATGCATCCTTTTCTCTTATGGCAAATTTTTTGACTATTTATATTAAAAAAATTGATACTTATAAAGATGGGATCGGTTCACAATGTGTGTTAGCCAGAAACAAGCTGCGGTTACGGGCTTTGTAAAGAAAAGCGAGGTAAAACTATAAGACCTTACTGCTGTAAATTATAATCAGGCTAGCTTATATGTTCATCAAAATCTGTAAAATAAGGCCTGTATGACATTTGAGACAATTGCACTTCCTTATCATCATATACAAGTGTAATCTGGTCGGGTTATATATTGTTATCTACAGGCGATAACGAATCCTTTGGAGAACAATGCATGTCATGATCGTTATATACATATGCACTGGCTGATCTAGATCCATATTTGTATCGAATGCTTCAAGTGTGATTTTTTCAGAATATTGCTTCAATATGTGAGAATGGATCTGTTGATTCAATCATCCGAAATTGGTGAAAGATGGGAATGACAGTGCACATTAGGAAATAATTCAATTGATAAGGAAAACGTTCAAGAATAAGATGAATAATAAATTATCAGTTTAGGATGAAAACTTGGGAAGACGCGAGCATTTGTTTTCGAGAACTTAGCCCCGAAATAAAACCTGATCTAAACTGTTTTTTGACATATGAATGAGCCAGGATCTGGAAAAACGCCCCTTAAGGCTTTGGAGTCCAACATGGTTCCAGATCAGCCTGTGCATACGCACAGTCTGATCAGGATCCACATTGTTCTCTAATAGCTTCTTCGTGACCTGTAGTAACTTTAAGAGAGCAGTATGTATGCACCTTGGACTGTATTTGACAACAGGCTCATCTTGAAACTCAATTGTGGAAAATGCTGTAAGGGACGTTTTTCCAGATCCTGGCTCGAATGAAAGATCGACCAACGTATTCTTTATTTTGTTGTTGAATCCTGTCGATATTCTTGCGAGTAAAGAAAGATATTGCAAACGCCCAGTCCTCAAGTCAGACGCAATTCCAGCAAGTTATTGCCTGCAGGGATTATGGCTAATCTACTTTTCTTGTGCAATCAAATCAAGTCTCGGAAATAAATAATATAAACCTCATAAAAGTCGCCTTGTAGCACGGGATCCGTGGAATATTCCGAGCTTCCAATGACTTCTTGGGAGACAATTTGTGATTGAGTAAGCTGTGTTAGGTTGCAGTATCACAACGGGTCTCTCGCTAAAACTCCATTTTCTTTTGACATGTCGGATATGAACCTCACAACAAAGAAAATAAAACTATCACACTGAAAACTATTGAAAAATGAGAAAGGAGAAATCTGTGGCGCAATGTGCAACAAATAGTATTTAAAAAAAAATCTCCTGAAAAATCGTACATTCTTTGCAAAATAAAGAATTAATCATGTTCAGACTGACCTTTGTCTACACGGGTTTGTAAAATATCGGTCAGTTTGCTTCATCATATTATTTGTCGGGCGATATAACAGTACATAAGTATAAGTTTACGGTCCCAACGGCCCCTCATATTCTTATGACGTCTGACTGACGCAAATGTATTAAGTTCCATGTAGTACACTTTGTTGCCATTGTCTTTACCTTTTTATGACATATATCAAAAACCTATTAGTCCCCCACCGATTAACGGTTGGGGGACTATAGATTTGCTCGATTCCGTCCGTCTGTCCGTCCGTCCGTCCGCCCGTCACACTTTTGTCCGGGCTATATCTTCTAAACCATATGTGCTAGCAACGTCAAACTTGGTACGCTTATAGATCTCATTGAGGAAAAGTGTCATGTTTAAAAACTGTTTCTCTGCCACGCCCACTTTTTGAGTTATTGCTCTTTGTTGTTTTTACCCTTACATTCTTGTCCGGAACATATCTTCTAAACCATAAGTGCTAGCAACTTCAAACTTTGTACACTCAGTCTGATAGGTCTCATCGAGGAAAAGTGTCATGTACAAGAACTGTTACTCTGCCATGTCCACTTTTTGAATTATTGCCCTTTTTTGTTTCTATCCTTACATTTTTGTCCGGAGCTTATCTCCTAAACCATAAGCCCTAGCAACTTCAAACTTTGTACACTGGTAGATCTCATTAAGGAAAATTGTAATTCACAAGAATTGTTACTCTGCCACATCCACTTTTTGAAACATTGTCCGTTGTTATTTCTATCCTTACATTTTGTCCGGACCATATCTCCTCAGCCATCAGTGCTAGTAACTTCAAACTTGGTAAACTTATAGATCTCATTGAGGATATGTGTCATATACAAGAATGATTACTCTTCTCCGCCCACTTTTGGAGTTATTGCCCTTGGTTGTTTTTACCCTTATACAGAGTGTCCCAAAAAAACGGAACCCTAATTCAAAGTGAAATATTTCAAAGCGTAAGCAAAAAATCTAATTTTTGAATTTGCAGTACTGAAGATACATTATCTTTGCATTTGCATTTGTGTTCCAAATTTCACTTAAAAATATGCATCGGTTCAAAAGTTATAAGCAAATTAATAATGACACTAAAAACCGATCTGACATGATATTGATTTTTGCGTATTGCTTGTTCGTAAAAGCGCACTAACGATCAACTAATGAATTCTGTACCTTTGTACATGTATGTACTGATTTTCTCAAAATTTAATATGTACACGTTCTGTATGTTCAAATTGAGTCCATAGGGTGTTTTTTTTTAATTAATTTCAAATTATTATGTGATTCATTTCACATGGCGCAGTTTTAACTTTTATTTTCATAACTTACAAGCTTGGTATGCTTCCTAAAATTAGTCTAGCCTTAATTTTCTTGCATAGTATACATTTCTGTGGACTATGATTTAATTCCTTTTGGTGACTTTTGTGTTATTTGTGTTTTGCATTAAGGTCAGTGTCAGGTTAAATGAAACCCGTAATACTTTAAATTGAGCGGTGACCGGCATGTTGGTCAGAAATAAAATAAGTGCCTGTGATTATTATAAATGAGTACGTGATGCTTTTGGATATTTTGTTTGTATTCAGTTTAGTTACATCGCAGCTCGCAGCATTACCAGTTTATTTATTAGCAAAAAAGATGAAATGAAAATGCATTATTGTGAAAACAATGTTTCAAAATCATTTTTGTATTGTATTGAATATATTAACCAATTGTAGAGCGTCAATTTATTCAATGAGTGTAGGCGCGCGCTGCAAAACGAAAAGATCGATATCGTGTTAAAATGGTTTTCCGGGTATATTCGTTTTAATGTCAATATTTTCAAAACTAGTCATTATTTTTCGACCAAATTTTAACTGCTCATAGAAAACTGTCGTTGCTATTGCATATGTAAATTTGGTGGAGAAATATAGCCTGATACATGAAAAATATACTTTCAAAAATGGGTTCCGTTTTTTTGGGACACTCTGTATTGTTGTTTGGGTTATTTTGTCCAAAACTAGTAGCTAGTAACTTCAAATTTTGTAAACAGTTATAGATTTAGTAAGTAGGAGATACATTATAAGAAACGATTTTTTTGTTTTCCGGTGGGAGACTCCTGTATTGCATCGCAATACGACATGCACTTGTTCTCTTCTAATATATAAGTTATGTAGATTACAAAAATTAGATAACGATCGCTATCGCCACGAAACTTACACGGAACATATGTGAAATCATTGTGAAAGTACATGTATAATTAACAGATTCTGTTATAGCAGTAACCAATCAATCAAACTAATAAATACCTGTCAAAGCCGAGAACATTCGTGCAAAGTATTTCGGAATGCCGTAATACATTTTCTTACGAAATGTTTGCACTTTGCACGATTGTTCTCAGCTTTGACAGGGATCTGCGGGAAGATCTTGCTATCAAAATACGACGTATCGAATGGTACGTATCTCAATACTAAGAGTTAAGTATATGATTTAAAATTTTAGAAAAATGTGTACTTAACGAGAGTTTTTGTTTACATAAGTTAGGAAAACATATCGTAACAAAGCACGTGATTGCCGCCTGTGTGATATAACATTTCGAAAAGAAAGTTATCCATGTGGTGGTGTAGAAACATCATTTCAGATTCAGACGCTAATTCAATTTTCAAAAATCTCCATTGTATTCATCCTGTACAATCCAAGCACCCTGATTTGGTTCGATAGTTTTCACACTTTCAGCGAGATGAGCTGGTCATATTTGTATGCCCCCGTATCGAAAGGTCGGGGACATATTGTTTTACTCGTGCATGTCTGTCTGTCCGTCCGTCCGTATGTCTGTCCGAAAACTTAAGGTAAGTTTGGACTCGGATTACGTTTTATTCGCCTATTGATTTTTTTTATTTATACGTAATTATGTTGTAAAGTAACATTTACTGAACAAAATATAAAAAAAATATTATGTTGTAAAGTAACATTTACTGAACAAAATATAAAAAATATGGTAAGTTTCCTGACTGACCATTTTCGCAAAATTACCCTTATAATTTAAAATCATATAGCAAGTTATTCTGAATGCATAATTTCAAATGTTATTTCAATTTAGAGACTTAACATGTGTTCAAATGTGATGGAGTGATTAACAGAAATATTCTAAAACTATTTTCTGAAAAAAAAAATATGTGAAATAATGAAAAATCACATTTTTTAGAAAATTTTGCAACTTTTTGCAATTCGTCAAAAATTACCCAATTAATGTTTTCTATTTTTTGATATTTTGAAGATAATACTAAGAGCTATTTTTGCACAAAAAAATTAGCACACGTTTCCAAGCAAACAAAAAAGATATTTTACTTTATCTTACCCCACCCACCCGGTTTTAGCCTAATTATTACAAAAATATGTATATTTTCAAAAACATCTAAATTTGTCTGGCATATCTTTACATTTAGAACAATAAATTACTTCATGTCACATTTACCATCACAAAAAGGGGAATGATTTGCCTTAAGGATGTGGTAACGTTTGGGTCAATTCTTTTTTGTGCCTTCAAACTTCTCATGCAGAAAGGTAATTTTATGGCGAAAATAAAAATGATGAAAAAAATTGGGGTAACGGTGGAAGTTTTTTGATAAATGCAGTTTTTCTAATGTAACCATAACAACAATATCTCTGGATTTAGAAAATTTGCAAAATTGGCTAGGTATCATTATTTCGTATTAAAATAAGTAAACTATTATAAAAGAAATGAATGAATATTAATTTTGCAGCTTAAAACATTGTTTGTGACTAATAGTACATTAAAACAAACTTTGAATGAACAGAAACCGTCTATTTTGATCATTATATTTAGATTAGTATTTTTTGTTCGTGAACTTTACATTTTCCTTGTTAAATACATGGGTTACATTCTTTGATTTGTGTTTTTTTCGTTGTTAAAGTATTTTTTCTACACTATCTTCTACTTTGATCTTGATAATAATAGTAACAACAAAATAAAGCGAAGAAATTGAAAGGTCACCGTGGAAAATTTTTCACAATATCGTCAGAAAGGTACGACATTTCACTCAAAACAAGGAGAAAAACCACAAATATCAAGCAAGACTATATAACCTTTGATATTTTGGTAGGTATTCTTTTTATTGTGTGTAATTTGGCAGATTTACTCCAAACTTCATAATAATGCTACCCTCTATGGGTTGCTCTCTACCAAAACAGCAAACAAAAGTGAAATTCATTCAGAACCCTGGTTGCTATGGCAACAAATAGTGGGGAAAAGCCAGAACTTTAAATGTGAACTCCTCCTTAACTATAACGTTGATCTTTTTCAAACTACAGCAGACTATTGCACTGATTACTTTCTATTTAATAAAATTAGAAAGAAATGAAATTAATTGAAAATTCTGGTTGCCATGGCAATAAATAGTGAAAACAAGCCAGAACTTTAAATGTGAACTTCTCCTAAACCATAAGGTTGATCTTTTTCAAACTTCACCAGAATGTTGCCCATATCAATTTATATTTAACTGTACCGTTTACGTTTGTGAGACAGAAAGGGAACTAAGGGGAAGAATGGTGGAACACCTCCGAGATGTACGGTTAGGGAAGGATATGAGTATTAATGGGCACTTTGAGAAAAATCGCACACATGAAGATCTTCGGTTTGTATGCTTAGAAAGGCTATACAGTGCGGAAAAGATTGAGAGACAATTACGGGAAAGTATTTGGATCAATAAACTTGTAACGGGACGTCCACAGGGCTGTAACGTCAAAGATACGTATAACGCTTTGACGTAAGTATTGATTAACGCGGGAATGACGTCGTGTTGGTTTGGCGGCGACGTCGTGACGTCAACGTTATACACCGCCATTACTGTAAGCGTTAACGTAAAAAATTGTATGATATTAATATGAAAATAAGGCAGAGCCTCTAACCGGGGTCAAGATATAGGTCTAGTAGTTGTTATTTTCTATCATATTCATGCATTTGCAAGGACGGATCCAGGATTTTTTTCAAGGGGGGGGGGGGTCCAAGCCCAAATTATGGCTTAAAATGTAGTAAATATGTAACTTTACACTGAATTTATATAGTCAAAATTTAATTTTTGGCCAATGCCAGGGTGGAGGGGGGGGGGGGGGGGGTCAGACCCCCCGACCCTACCTCTAGATCCGCCCATGCATTTGTGATTCTTTAAAGATAACCTGGTAGTAAAAGACAGATTCAGTGACGTGAAAAAATTTAGCTTTTGAATTAGTAAGAGAAGTCGTTTAGTGGTGTAGGTCCCAAGCCATAGCCTAATAATTAATGTATTTGGCCAAATGCAAGGGAAAAAAGAAACCTCAAAACCTTGTTTCAATTTGAGTTCTCAAGACAACATTCTACGTTTGTCTAGTCTTTTTCATTAGCCTTCAGAATTGAAGAAGACAAAGACAGATCTATGATGTATTGGAAAGGGTTTGTTCATGATTGACGTGCAAACTCCTGACATATCAGTTAGAATAAGAATACGTTCAGTTTGGTCTCAATTTTCTTTTCTTTCAAATAAAAATAATAATTAAAAAAAAAAAAAAAAAAAAAAAAAAAAAAAAAAAGAAGAAGAAGAAGAAGAAGAAAAAAATCTAGGTTTGCAAAGTTCAATCCGGTCACTCATGACTCATTATTTATAATGTAGAATCACTATTTTTGTCGTCCAAGGTGACTTCTTTGACCCTTTCAAAACAAGACATGATTTTGGTGTCCCTTAGAGACGACAAAACGAAAAAAAATCAGACAAAAGATAAACTTGTTGAAAATCAAACATTTCTCATTTTGTCTGTATATTATATGTGCTATATTGTACATTGATCGTATGCTATCTTTATCAACGGCGAATTCGTCGTTTGCAGCAACTTTCAAATTGAACGACCCTCAAATATTGTCGTTTGAGAAAGCGTGAAATTGGACAGTAGATCTGTATACTTCCATTATTTGGCCAAAACGTAACCCTTACTCAATTCAGCGATATTGTATGAAAGCTTAACGGAAAATGTCTATAGTTACTAAAACATTGAGACAAGAGAAGAAATGTCTGATAACTAGCATTTTCTCCTTTTGTACAAATGTTTCCGAAGCCTTCTCCATCTCCATGATAATCGTCAAGAAGGTCTTGCTTGGGAAAGGGTTGACACGAGATGCTGAGATCTATGTTTATTTTGCTGTGAAACAGCCTTTAGGCCTAATGAAGAATTCTCAAAATGATTAGATCTATAAATCTTTTCCTTCATTTTCCCCCAATATTTCCTTCTAGTCTAGATCTAAAATATTTTTGGTTGAAAAATGGAAAATCTATTTTCCTTTCAAATTAGCTGGCGCTTCTAGCTCCGATATACGATAAACGGGTTTGAATAATAATTCACAAATCCTACACCCCGCAGACAGAATTGGCGTGGACTAAAAGACTTCTAACGTCGTAGTTATTTGATAAAAGACGCGCGTTTCCAAACAACGCTACTTGACGTCTGATAACGCGCGGGAAATGGAACGTCGCGAGAACGCAGAAAATCCATGTTGACGTCATATCGGCTAGTTATATGACGTCACAAAGTCAAAAACTGACTGGTTCACTAAACTCGGATATTTCAATGTCACGGGACCCCAGACAACGGAGGTAATTAGCACTAAACCAATTCACAATCTCAATATCTTGGATAAAGCCTGGCAAAAGGACAACCGAGGGTTTCCGAAAACCGGAAAAAATTCAGAACGAGACTCGTGCAACTCAACCCAAAAACACAATATAACAAGCAGTGAAATCTATACGCCCACAATACCGTAAGCCGTGGTCAATTCCATTGACCCCGGTATAATGTAGCGTTATTTTTTTTTACATTTTTTCTCTACAAAAAGGCGTCACGCCGAAATATTGACATAAAGCAATCTTTTAAAATTGGTTATATTCATACCATTTAAAGAATATTTCAAGATATATAAAAATCTACTTTACGACATGCCGTAATTACTACCGATTTTCCAAACGCTACAACATCCTGAACAAAATGATGAAAATTGGAGCATGGGCATTTGGTGCCGCAAATAAACACAAAATTTGCAAGTCACATGGCCGCTCTCCAAACATACCTTAACATTTGGCTTTTCTCCAAAAGTATTTGACATACAAAGCTCAAATTTGATACACAACTTCCTACTAAAACATGAGTCATATTTTTCTACTGTAAACAACAAAATACTTCCCCAAAAGCACATACTGAATTTCTATTTTTCTCTTTTTAGAGGAAACCACTTTTCAATTTGACATTGTACTTTTATCACACGAGATTAAAGGACACTTTTCTGAATATAGGAAAATGATGTGCTATTTTTTCTCGTTTTGATTTTTTTCTACAGAAAAAATATTGTCAGTGCTATTACAAAAACTTCTAACTCAATCCTTAACTGAGCTGGAATTACAAGACTTTGTGCAAAAACAAAAGCGATATGACACCATGTAAAGCGTAAATAAATGTTTGCATTAAATTTACTCTATACTAGTACGTTATCACATAACAAAGCAAAAGTAGGTAATGAGAAGACAACCTTTTGCATTTGCATATCAACAACGTCAAAAAATACAAATGGTACTGATGCTCATTTTCAGTTAATGTTTTTTTTTTATATCAGCAAGTTTTGAAAATATTCCCTAGCATTGATTTCTAATAATAGAGACGTCAGAAACATTTGGAAAAGGGTTTGAAATGAAATTAAGATTGCGATTTCATGAGCAAAATGGAGCATAACGTCATCATATAGAGAAAAGGTTCAGAAAAATTATGTCATTGATTTCGATTAGGTTTTACACAATCTTCCGAAGCGAAATGAGTTTAAATCCCAGATATAACGAGATAATTTCTCCAACGTAGAAAATCAAAGTGCTGAGAGCACTGTAATTGGACGTATCTGAATGATTGAGCGGGATTGTACATGAACGAAAGATATTTTATTCATTCTTCTGTGTTTAATTCTATAAGATCGGTTTCGGACATACGAAATCGGCTTTAATACCAGAAAACCCTTCTCAGGCTTCATATTGATTTGATTGCCGTTTCAAGACAACTGATTTGTCGCTATGAATAATCACTATTAATTTGATTACCAAATTCAATTAAGGCCACGCGATTAGCACTTTTGTCTTCTTGTTTCGGTTTACTATGAGTATTGTCGTCAGTTATACTTTTCATTGATTTTATAAAGTACGCTACAAAGCAATTTATTCAAAATGTAAGCCAACGCGCTACATAAATGAAAGCCGCGATAGCTCACTTAGCAGAGCACTCACCTTGTACTCTTTACACATGTTATTTCCGAAAGGCCCTGGGTTCGAATTCTACTCAGACATTGTTCTTTTTAGTCATCTTTTTTTATACGCCGCCGGAGGCGGACGTATATTGGCGTCATCTTCTCCATCTGTCCGTCCGTCCATCCGTCCGTCCATCCGTACGTCCGTCCACTTTTCTTGTCAACGCAACTCCTCCTAAGTTTCTGGCTGGATCTTCTTGAAACTTGGTCAATGTTATCACCTCAATTGGTAGATGTGCATGAAGGAAGGATTTTATGGTTCGTTGATTTTTGCCTGAGTTATGCCCCTTAAAAACTTAGTCTCTGGGGCTTATTGAAATTGCAGCCTTGTCAACACAACTCCTCCTAAGTTTCTGGCTAGATCTTAATGAAACTTGGTCAATGTTATCACCTCAATTGGTAGATGTGCATGAAGGAAGAATTTTATGGTTCATTGATTTTTGCCAGAGTTATGCCCCCTTAAAACTTAGTCTGTGGGGCTTATTGAAATTGCAGCCTTGTCAACGCAAGTCCTCCTACGTTTATGGCTGGATATTAATGACACTTGGTCAATCACCTCAATTGGTAGATTTGCATGAAGGAAGGATTTTATGGTTCATTGATTTTTCTAGAGTCATGCCCCCTTAAAACTTAGTCTCTAGGGCTGATTGAAATTGCAGCCTTGTCAACACAACTTCTTCTAAGATTCTGACTGGATCCTTATGAAACTTGGTGGATGTTATTACCTTAATTGGTAGATGTGCATGAAGTAAGGATTTTATGGTTCATTGATTTTTGCCTGAGTTATGCCCCCTTCAATCTTAGTCTCTAGGGCTTAATGATATTTCAGTCTCGTGAATGCAATTCCTTCCAGGTTTTTGACTGGATATTTATAAAAACCTTTTTGTGAACACAACTTTTTACAGGTTTTTGTGTGAATATGTATAAATCCTTGTCAATGTCATTTTTTTGTCTCAAGTTTTATAAGTGGCGGCGTATATTGTGACCACGGCACTCTTGTTCGACTTCTATCTCCACCATCGTTGGCGAAAAAACGACCGCAGTGATTTAGAATCGATCTTAACACAAATTCAACGAAATAAAGTAATGAAACGCCGATCATTTACATACAATTCCGCTCAATCAATGAGAGGCGTCTAAATATAGTGCTCCAAGCACTTTGATTTTTATTCCTGTTTAGAGGTAAAAAAAGAAAAAAACACGGTAGCAGTTTTCCCTGGTTGTGGTTACAAAACAAATTCAATACATACTTTTCCTGAAACAAAATACCAGATGAATTGGAGCACCTAACCATGGATTCCTCATACAAGTACTACCGCAGCATCCTTACATCTACAGATGTGCATAAAAAGAAGAAATTGGGAACGTGCCGTCGGGAAAACGGCAGTGGAGTACAATAAGCAATTTCAATCTTCATATCATTATCAACGAAAATTTGAGAATAGCAATGTCCCTATCTGTAAACATATTCATACGATCATCCAGGTACCATCTGTTGCATTGCTTCATCTTCTTAGCTCAATACACGTAAACGGGTCTCTTAAACGAAATAAATACAGATCGCTGTCACTTAGTCCTACACTAGTAATAATCATTGTTGTCATGATCATCGATCAGTATGTAAATAGGTCATGATACTGTCGAATATCAGTGATACAGATGCTGGAGAAAAAACTCGTAAGAGCAACTATTTTTCTGAATAGGTGGATTTCATTAGTGTCTCATCTGAGGCTGTTCAGATGGAACCCCGATTTGTCATCGAGTCGAACCCGAGTTGCGAAATGAACTCACTCCCCGATACTCAATTTCAAAACCCTGGTTCCAAAGTACGTCTCGTGGAAACCCCGTTCCTTTAAATATGTCAAAGACTTAAACAACAATGATCAAAGAAAAGGAACCTATCATACACAATACGTGCATTAAATTGGGCAATCATTCTAAAATGTGTGTTTCAGTAAACACATCAAGAAAAACAAACGTTTTACAGTCTAAGAAATAATCCGAACTGGTTTTGAACCAACGGCGTTCCAAATTTCAAACTGAAAAAAGGTTGCGAGGTTAATCCTTTCCCGTTTGAGCTATCGCTGCTGCTGATGATATAGGGTGTCTGTTTACATTATAACCATAGTGTATGCATGTATCGCTTTCTAAAGATCTTACCCTTTACACAATAAATATTACGAAAGTCAAAAAACTACAAGAAAATGATTAAATCGAAAAAAGATCGTAAAGTTGGTTAAGACGTGGCATGAATTGAATCGGCCAATGAATCTTATAGTATTTGTTAGAGAACACATAGAAAGTAGGAAAAGATACGACAGTTTTCCTGTATGGTCGCAAAATCTATTTTGAATTTTGGTCAACTGGCAATTGAGTCTGAGAAAGGGTTTTTTGGTAATGAAAACCCATTTCGCCTGTCCAAAAGTGGTTATAAGAATTGTACGTCCTTTCGGACGTCCAATTAAAAATCAAGAAGATGCCTTTTCTCAGGTAAGATTTTACAACTCTCACTCAAGTATAATGTGGATGTTTTTTAGAGTCGACCAAAGCACAACTTTTCGTCACGGGAAAAGACACCTGTTAGGGAAAGGAAACAGCAAGTGTTTACTGATATTTTATCACCATGACCTAGATGTAATCTAACATTTACCATACGAGAAACGGGTGCATGTCTAGAATATCATAAAAAAAGTATGGGCTGTGACAGTAAATCAGTCTAGATTGGTTACCTGGAACTAAATACGTCAGACGTCATAGAAATACGAACGCCTATTGGGAACGTATACTTAAACATGTTTACTTTTACATTATCGGACAAATAAGATAATAGGGTATAGAAAATTAATCGGAATTCTACGAACACGTGTAAACAAAGGTCTGACTACACGTGGTAAAGTCTTAATCTTGCAAAGAACTGTCAAAAACTTTTTTTAAATGTTTTGGATGCGATCTACCACACACTGGCATACATGTAGTAACAGACATAACTGACACTAACAAGAAAGGCATTTGTAATTCCCCACAATTAAAGCTGTGCTGCAGAATGGACAAATCAAATTACCCCCTTTTCCTCGATTTTTCAACATATACATTATTTTAGTTTCCCGTAAAATTGAAATTCTGAAATCCTTGTTATCATACAGTCCGTGGAAAATTTGGGTTCGAACTAGTGGCTCTGTGTAATACTGCAACAGGACAGCTTACCCAACAAATATTCTATCGCAGAAAATCAATGGCAGCAAAGAATCCTCACAGGGATATTCTGCTAAGGTGACTTTTATGGGGTTTATATCATTTATTTCCGAGACTTGATTTGATTGCACAAGAAAAGTAAATTAGCCATGATCCCTGCAGGCAATAAATCGCTGAAACTACGTCTGACTTAAAAATGGGCTAGGTGTCTGTATTATACGTTTATAATTTAAAGAGAATCGTTATAATTACAGTTGATTTGATAAACCAAACGAACTGTATCAATTCTCGTTTATTTTTGAACTTACATATATAATACTTTGTATTCTCCACTTTACAAGTGATATTCTTGAATTATTGGTCCATTTTCAAGTATTGCTGAATTACATAGATGGGCTGAAATTACAATTAAAGGACGCCCTTGTAGAACCCTTTGTAATTTCAAAGCAATTACTTCATAAACATGCCGCGATACATTAACACGTCCTTACATAACCACTGCGTTTGAATTTAAAAAAAAGTTGTTTAAAACAGCGAGTAAAAGAATAACAGGCAAATACATCTAAGCAGATTTTTCTCCTTTAGCCTCAATACTTTCTGTGGTAAATTATACATGAAGCCTGTCTTCAAATACATTTTCCTAACTTCCTTATCAATGACGCTAATCTTGCTGAGACAGCAGACGAACGGAAATGTGAAGATTTTATCTGAGATCTCACGACGTCCACAGATTACCTAACGACAACTGACTTCCGGTTTTAAGAATAGCGCCCCATAAATTCGCAATATTCTTCGATGCAGATAATCGATGTTATGACGTCATTACATCTAGGTCATGGTGATAAAATATCAGTAAACACTTACTGTTTCCTTTCCCTAATTTGAAAGATAATGCAGGTTACAAAAGATGGGATAGGTTAGACAGAAACAAGATGAAGTTACGGGATTCGTAAAGAAAAGCGAAGTAAATCATACTATTGTAAAATATTATCAGACTAGTTTATATGTTAACCAGGATCTGTAAAATAAGGTCTGTGTGACATTCCAGACAACCGTCCTTCCTAATCAACATTTTTTTTCTTCAGACGTTCCTTTGAACGTATTTATTTTACATCGATTGGGAAGCAAGTTTTTTCAACTTATTTTAATCCCTCTCGATTCAGCTTCCTGGAATTACACTGACCAGTACTCGCGCCGAATGTGTGGGCCAATGAGAAGCCTCGAACAACCTCCGCTACCGGGGATTGAACTCGGAACCTCTTAGTCGTTAGGCCGACGCTCTACCTCTCGACTTCGGACAAACATGAGCCAAAGTGCAATCTGGTCGGGTTACATATTGTTATCTACAGGCGATAACGAATATTTTGAAGAACAATACACGTCTTGATCGGAATGTACGTATGCACATGCTAATCTGCATCCATATTGTATCAAATACTTTAAGGGTAACTTTTCAGAATATCGCTTCAATCTGTGAGAATCAAACTATTGATTCAATCATTCAAAATTGATGAAAGATGGAAATGACAGTGCACATTAGGAAAGGGAAGAAAACGAAAATTAACCAAATGCAGAAAACGACCTTAGTTAATTAACCCATTCCCAAACAGCAAAATTTTAGGGTGGTCCAAATTCAAAGATGTTGCATACGACAATTTCAAGTTGGTGAAACTGTAAAAATCTTTCCATTTTGGGTTAGAAAACATTGTGGATAATGAAGAAATTGCTTGTCACAAGCAATTTCTTCATTTTCCACAATGTTTTCCCAAGCCTTTTGTTGTCAGGGAGTCATAATACGTCACTGTGCAGTAATGGGTTAAAGTTCTCTACTCGATTTCGATGAAGTTTCTTCCAATCCTTTAGTGTGAAAGCTAAACCTCTAGAAATATTTATGACGAACTCTTAAACCTTGTCAAGTTTCCCTTGAGAGAAGTTCGCTAGTGTAAGTTTTCAGCTGAGAGAACTGAGCTTTTAATAAATAACACCTACCCACACAAGTAAAGTCGTCTATTTTTCTACTTATTCGCGAAAAAGAACCCTAAGATTTATTGCCTTTCAATTACATGTATGGGACGTCTAAAAATAAAAAGAAACCGCCAGTCAAATAATTCAATTAATACAAAAAGACGTTACAGACTGTAATGAATAATAAATATCAGTTGAGGAAACATAATTGCAATGCAACTTGGACAGAGGTGAGCATTTGCTTTCTAGAACTTAGCTCAGAAATAGAACATCGACTCAACTAATCTTCGATCAATTATAGAAAAAAAACAGCCAACATATTCGTTATATTGTTCTGGAACACAGTTGGTATTTTGGCGAAAAAAGAAAGTACAAACACCATGGCCGTGAGTCAAAAGTAATTCCAGCAAGTTATTGCCTGTAGCGATCATGGCTAATCTACTTTTCTTGTGCAATCAAATCAAGTCTAGGAAATAAATAGTATGAACCCCATAAACGTCACCTTAGCACGATGTCCTTGAGATAATTATGTGCTTCCATAAATTTTTCATCTACATCAGATCTCCTTTTTTCAAATTGTGACCACAGCTTTTAAAATCCCAGTTTTACCCTTAAGCTGAAAACTTTATAAATATCGGGGAAAAGAAAATTTACGAATCGACAATTCTGCGACACGTTGGCTGTAGCAAAATTATAGACTTTGTTAAGGTCATTTATGTATCGTTGACCTGTATTTAACATGCAGTAAGCATAAGGTAGAAGTATTGTTTTTGTTGTTAATTTTTTAAAATACGGTTTAGTTAGATTATCCCTTTTAAACATTCATTGTAGAATAAAGAATAAACAACGTGCAGATTGAACTTTGTCTACGTACACGTGTTTATCGGGTGATATAAGAGTACAGAAGTATACGTTTACTTTCCCAAGGGCCGCTCACATTTCTGTGACGTTTGACGTATTTAGTTCCATGTTATAAACTTTGGTTTATGTATTGTATTGCCTTTTCTTTTTATTACACTCTAGAATAAGAGGACATGATAACCCTTTTCCCGGAGGACAATAAAGTACCATTCTAAATTGAAAAATACTGCATTTGATATTGATATAACAGATGTTGATAAAGTTAGGAGCACTTTACACTAAAAGTCAGAAAAGAATTCTTTCGCCTCGATGTTCTAACAAGAATTATATATATTACGGACCTCAAAATCAGGTTTTGTTGGGTTGGAAAATGTACACAAGACACTTGTCATTGTCGGATCATAAAGACGAACATTAGGTAAATGTCTTCGTTGAAGAGAAAGGAGAATGTGTTGAAAATTAAGTAACACTGTTTCCTTTTCTTGAGCATTTCATGTACATACATGTACATACATGTACAATTTTTTTACATATTTCAATTTACTAGCATTTTTACCCGTCTCGAAATTTGACCTTTGACCTCGATGACCTTGACCTTTGACCTCGATGACCTTGACCTATCCGAGGCTGCCCTCCACCTAATCCCGTCCCGTAACCCGTAAGCAATCCCGTCCCGTAACCCGTAAAAACGATACCCGAAACCCGTAAAAACATAAATTTGACCTTTGACCTCGATGACCTTGACCTTTCAAAAAATGAACCCCTCAAGCTAATATCCGGGGCCGCCCTGCACCTTCCCTCCAAGTTTGGTGAAGATCGGCCCAAGGACCTGGGAGGAGTAGGGGAACAAACAGACAAACAGACAAACGTTGCTCAAATTATAGTATGATTAGTTATGTGCATCTATTTTCAACTTTGAATTTTCTGAAATGTTGTTGTTTTAGAAAGGGTTGTTTAAGCGCAGAACTTCTTGTTGAACTTTCGATTCAGTCAGTCTGCGCGGACGATATCTTTCACCATTCTCAGATGGCCATTTTAGCTTGTAGAGTCACATTCTTAAATTTGGCATTCGATGATGCACTGTACAGAGATTAAATTGATCCAGACCGGTTGGTCATTGACTTTTTTTCTCAGAATGACCTATTAAGATTTACAGACCCTGAAAAGGGCACCACTTTCTAGCCATACGAAATGTATCAAATTTCACACACTTGTAGAACAAATATTATTTAACTCTATATTCATATGCAGGGGAGGTAATGTTGAAAATTTTTGTCAAATATTTCCATAAGTATGCATCAATTTGAAATTCTAAACCGTACAAAATGCTTATATTTGTATTTTGAATGGAAATGTAACACAGTTTAGGAATTATTTGCACTTTTCAAATTTCGCCCCTGGCTCTTTGGTGCTTTTGAGGGTTTGGTTACCTTAAATATATAAACAAAATGCCAAAATGGCCCACAAATAGTCTTAGGTGCAGAAATTTACCAAATAAGAAATGAATTGCCTGCAATATTTTACTTTTGAGTCACAGTCATCCAACTTGATCAACCAGATTTGTCACTTGATGACCCACCAATAGAAAAATATGGACCATACGCCAGGATACATATGAGCCAGGATCTGGAAAAAGGTCTCTTAAGGCTTTTGAGCCCAACATATATCCAGATCAGCCTGTGCATACGCACAGTCTGATCAGGATCCATGTTGTTCTCTAATAGGTTCTTCGTGACCTTTAGTACCTTAAAGAGAGCAGCATGGATGCATGTTGGACTGCATTTGACAACAGACTGATTTTGAAACTCAATTTTTAAAAATGCCATAAGCATGGGCGGATCTAGAGGGGGGTCGGGGGTTGGGGGTCCGGACCCTCTGGCATTGGCCAAAAATTGAATTTTTACTATATAAATATAGTGTAACGTTACATATTTACTGCATTTTAAGCCAAAATTTGGGCTTGGACCCCCCCCCCCCTCCCTGGAAAAAAATTTGGGCTTGGACCCACCTTGAAAAAAAAATCTGGATCCGCCCTTGCATAAGGGACGTTTTTCCAGATCCCGGCTCATATGTATGCTGGCTTATGGTCCAGGATTTTTCTACTGCTGGGCCATTGGCTCACAAACCAGTTTCCAAACCGACCACTTCTGTATAATGTTGATAATTCATGTTAGAAGAGACTGTTTACAAAGAAGTAATAAAATGTACTTTTTGGAATAGACAGTCGACTTTTTTTCTGATTTACCTAGAAAGTGTCATATTTTTCTCTCGCTATTTCCCAAAATATCGCCTTAAGCACTCGCGCTCTAATTTTGCTCTTTTTCGAGAAAATCTCAGTTTAAAGTGACATTTCAGACTTTTTTGTCATAAATTTTACTTTTATTTTCATCTGAAAGAGCATATTTCCTTATGGAAATTCTGAAAATTTCAAGCCAAAATATTACGCCGTTTACGAGAAATTTATATTTTTGTGTTAAAATTGAACAAATTGTTGTGGACAACAGTTCGGATTTATATGCAATTTATTGATTATGTCTCAACTTTAAATGCGTGTTTCTCGCTTATTGGCAATAACTTAAAAAAACTAATAGTATTTATACTCATTAGGATAACTAATCTTGGCATCAAGACATACTTTAAAAAATTGAAATTGGAATGAAATGTCCCTTTAATGTTACATTGTACTTTTATTTAACAAAAATATACGACTTGTTTGCTAAATCATACTATAATTTGAGCAACGTTTGTCTGTTTGTCTGTTTGTCTGTTTGTTCCCCTACTCCTCCCAGGTCCTTGGGCCGATCTTCACCAAACTTGGAGGGAAGGTGGAGGGCGACCCCGGATATTAGCTTGAGGGGTTCATTTTTTGAAAGGTCAAGGTCATCGAGGTCAAAGGTCAAATTTATCGTTTTTACGGGTTACGGGACGGGATTGCTTACGGGTTACGGGACGGGATTAGGTGGAGTGCAGCCCCGGATAGGTCAAGGTCATCGAGGTCAAAGGTCAGCCCCAGATAGGTCAAGGTCATCGAGGTCAAAGGTCAAATTTCGAGACGGGTAAAATTGCTAGTATAGATAAATTATACACTATAATTATGTCGCTGCTCTTATTATTATTACTAGCAATTTTACCCGTCTCGAAATTTGACCTTTGACCTCGATGACCTTTGTTTGATTTTGTTTGATTCAGTTAGCAAATTCGTGTCCGGTCCATAATTTTAAAACTACAAGGCTTATCGTCTTGAAACTTCACAGGTGTATAGATCTCATAGCTAGGGTGTGCAGAGCACAAGAACTACAACTCTACCATTTATAATTTTTGAGTTATTGCCCTTTGTTTGATTTTGTTTGATTCAGTTAGCAAATTCGTGTCCGGTCCATAACTTTGAATTATAAGGCCTATGGTCTTGAAACTTCACAGGTGTATAGATCTCATGGCTAGGGTGTGCAGAGCGCAAGAACCACAACTCTACCATTTGTAATTTTTGAGTGATTGCCCTTTGTTTGATTTTGTTTGATTCAGTTAGCGAATTCGTGTCCGGTCCATAACTTTAAAACTATAAGGCCGGTGGTCTTGAAACTTCACATGTGTATAGATCTCATAGCTAGGGCGTGCAGAGTGCAATTACTCTACCATTTATGATTTTTGACGTATTGCTCTTTTTTTATTCAGTTTGCAAATTTGTGTCCGGTCCATAACTTTCAAAATGCAAGGCCTACGATGTTGAAACTTCACAAGTGTTCAATCTGATTAAATTTGTGAATATTTTAGTAGTACTCGGGTACTTGCAACACTTCGTGAATATTTTAGTACACGGTGAATTTGTTTTATCGGATACTTGCAAGAGACTTTTAGAAAAGAACAGGACATCAACAAATATCACACACCCATTTATTTCTGAGCTTCGGGCGTATAATGCCACGCCTAGCGTTGCTCTTGTTTTTTTCTTTTTCTAAAGTTATTCTACCCAGCATTAGATACCAAACACTTTGCCTTCCATTTTCCTCCATATTCGGGTTTTACCGTGATAATTATAAGCGAATAACAAAAAGGCCCTGTTTAAAAAAAAAAACGTTTCTTTACAAAAATACATGGAAATGACAGCCCAATTTGAGAGGGAAAACCATCCGTATAGTATAATCATCAAAATGTAGAAAACGTTCCTTATTAAAATTCTCTCCTCGATTTCGATCAAGTTTCACCTAATCCCCAGGAAGAAAGCTAAACCCAAGAAATAATTGTTTCAAACCTTTCTCGAGCGGCAATTATTTTTACTGTTCTAAATTCGAAATCCATAAAGACGACGAAATGGATGTTGATAGTTATATGATAAATGTATAGCATAGCGAATAAAGTATTCTGGCAAAGAAAGAAATTGCTAATAATAGGCATTTCCTTCTTTGTCCCAATGTTTTCAAATGCTTAGGGACGTCAAAACCTTGTCTTGTGTTTGGAGTGGTTCTACCGATAAGTCATTGAGACACGTTTTTCTCAGCACGAATTCAGAGCGTCTTTCTTAACCCTTTCCCAAACGACAAAAGTTTAGGGTGATCCACTTCAAAAAACTGCCTCAAATGACAAAATGGATGTTAAGTAAAGATGCTAGTAGGATTTGTGTAAAATATGGCACAGAAAATATTGAGACAAAAGGAGAAACTGCTGGTTATCAGCAGTTTCTTCTTTTGTTTCAATGTTTTCCAAGCCTTTTCTATTAGGGACGTCAAAACCAGGTCTTGTTTGGGAAAGGCTTAAAATAGCACTCTCCCACGCAATACATGTTTGTGATATTTTTGTTTTGTTTAGCTGACAAAACCAAAACGATACATTTTCGCCACACAGAAATTCGCATTGGAGCGTTTTAATTGTCAACCGTACATTCAACTCGACTTGGAGTCAAAGTCTTTTTTCTTTAGTATCTAACTCATACAAGTTGACAATAACCCCCTCTTCCTGTTTTAGATGAGCAAAGACATTCACGCGGGCATTCTCGACATATTATTCTTTCTTTCAAACCCTGTGGAATTGTCTACAAGGACTTTGTTATTAGAATTGACCAAGTGATCTCGCTTGGGTAAGAGTTAGTGATATTTGACTTGATCTTATAAATATCTTACCCTGACCGATTTATCCGTCACTTGTGCGACTTCTGAAACCCTTTAACAAACAACAAAGTTCTAGAATGGTCCAAATTGATAGCAGTCAATGCGTTTAGTCCATTGCCACACAATAACGCTTTATGCCACTCCACTAGATGAAGGCTTTGTAAAATATTGTGGAAAATTAAGAAATTGCTTCTGACAAGCAATTTCTTCATTTCCGAGAAGTGTTCTGCCTAATAACACCAAAAATGTAAAATTTCATTCAATTAACCCTTTCCCAAACAGCATAATATTAGGGTTTTCCAACCGCTGCAGACGACAAAAGTAGTTTTGATAAAGTTCCAATTTGTGTACAATATAGCACAGAAAATATTGAGGCAAAAGAGGGAAATGCTGATTTTCAGCATTTTCTTCGCTTGTTTCAATATTTTCCCAAGCATTTACATTTAGTGACGTCAAAATCAGGTTTTGTTTGAGAAGTGGTTAAAATTGTTGTCTGCAACATCTTCGGATTAGGACCAGTCTAAATATTATGCCGTCTGGTAATTGGTTTAGTTGACAAGAGAAGATTGCAACATAAGAAAAAATATTTGCAGGCAAAAGAAGAAAATGATGACCATCAGCATCTTTTCTTTAACTTCAAAGATTTCTATTCTTAAAGTAACGTCAAAATCATGGCTTCTTTTGAGAATTTGTTTAATCCTTTCTCAAACGGCAAAATTTTAGAGTGATCCACTTAAAAAAACTGCCACAAATGACAAAGTGGAAGTTACTAAAGGTTGAGTTTGTGTAAAATATGGCATAGAAAATATTGAGACAAAAGGAGAAACTGCTGGTAATCAGCAGTTTCTTCTTTTGTTCCAATGTTTTCCAAAGCATCTTTTCTAAGTGACGTCATAACCAGGTCTTGTTTGGAAAAGGGTTAGCCGTTTCCTAAGCCAAATCTTGTTCTGGTCTAGTAGACGGGGCTTTTGAAAACATTGAGGCAATGGAAGAAAATGCCGATAATCATTTTTTTTTTCATTTTGCCACAAGATGTGTTTACATAATCATTTAATCGTCCACAGGAGATTTCAAGTTATTAACAGTACAATTTTTGTGGTTTGGACAAGAATATCCTCTCATCCGCAGTTTATCATTATCGTAATCGTGGGATATGATTTGGTACCTTCTTTTGACATATGTGACCCGTCGCGATAAAAGGGACCTTATCGGGTGTGTGAAAAATATCGACCCTAGTCAGTCTGCGCAGCCAGACTAGGGCCGACACTTTTCACTTTTATGTAATTTTCTAAATCCGGAAGGTTTCTCATGTCTTACTATATGTTCATTTTTCGCATACGGGATCTGATTGACCTGTACTGAGTCTGATAAGTTTGTCAAAATTTGGATTTTGGGTATTCGGATAAGGTCCCTTTTAACGTGACGGGTCACATATGTGAATGTTACGTTAACAGAAACCTGAGAAATCCACAGCCCCTTTTGTCGGACTTAGTAGACATCAACCAAAGATGCATTTAGAAAAAGAACATTTCGGTCAGACGTCAAGGGGGTAGAACCGGCATCAACTTGATGCCTGAGGGAATCATTTATATAGAGGCAGAAAATGGCAAATCCTGGTCATGTCTCTGCAGTGATTTATATAGAGTATTCCGCTTCGGTACCGCGTCTTTTACGGTACAGCGGTATTCAAAACAGTGTTCATTTGTGGACGAAGTATCGCATACCAACTGCGTGCATTAGCAAAACTAAAAGCAAAATCATTTACTCAAATCTTCCGTGATTACTTTTATTATAATTTCGACTGCATTTGATTTATTTTAGAAAGAAAAATCATGGAATGTGTTCATGTCCCCATTCATTATTGATTTTTCCGGACGCCATTAAGTACCGTGGTACCCAAGAGGACCATCCTAAATAGTAGAAAAGGGAAAAATAATCTTGATATAAGTGCAAATATAAGTTGTGCAATTACGAACAATTATGGTAAGAGTAATATTATGGTTCGTCGTATTCGACAGCATTGGAATTGAACGCTTGAAAATTGCAGTCATTTCGTATAAGGGAGGCAAACCATCTACTGTTCTTTTTACAAATTATACCTCATTGGTTTTCTCCCATTTATTTGCATACGAAGGACCCAGAGCTGGCGATATCTTGACACTGAAATTTACACTGGTGGTGAAGTAAAACAATTTTCGCTACAACAAGGTATAGATATTTTGCGTTTAAATGTGAGTTCGTAGATTTTTTTTTCTAATGACAATGAACTTTTTCTAAAACAGACCGGGTTTACCGTTTTGTATTGACAAACTGTCGGTGTTGTTATAAAATCTCGTAACTACGGCTTCGATGAAGCCATAGTTACGATATGTTATAACAACACCGACGGAATACATTGATCGCGAAAAAACGTCCCTCGCTTTGGCCGAGTTCACCACCAGTGATTTAGTAGAGAAAACAGGAAATCACCGTTCGATAAGAAGTAAGACCAACATGTATATATCATGTTTTGCTAATAATTCATGAATCTTTGCTTTAAAACAAAGACATTTTAGCAATCATTTAGTAGATTTTATACCGCGCGATAAATTACCTGGCAGAGCATCTCATTCGATTAGCATGGGCTGCTCTGCCAGGTTATTTATCGTGAGGTATAACTGGTTTCAAACTTGTAATTTCACTAGAATCGTGTGGTTTGAGAAAGAGGAAAATTATTAATCTAAGATAATATGCAGCTTCCGATACTAAAAGAAAATGTTATTTTTTCACTGAACAATAGTCGAACTCTGTTATTTCGAGATATGATACCGCATATAGAAATTCCGTTGTTGTTGTATTTTTTTATTCATTAACTTTTATCCCACTTCAAAAAACGGATTTTTTTATTTTATTTCATTTTTGCGTCGTGATAAAATGAAAAATATTTTCAAAACTGATGTTTAAAACATGATCGATCTTAAAACATAGTTTCGGAAAGTAACAAGTAAAATATACGTAGGTAAAATTAGAAGACATAAACGCCTTCATAAAACACAGTATTAGTTCCCTTGTAATTTAGACCTTCCAATAAAACACGACATAAACTGTAAATAGGCAAGATTTCTAATCAGTTGGAACAAAAGATGTTCCATACGTCCTTTTACAGTTTCCTCGACAAGGCACTATTCATTGAAATCACGGTAGCATTTGAATATTAGAATATAGTACTCACACATTTAGGTAGTCCACCCCTAATGAGATTCATGCGACGGCATTATTCGGGAGAGGTCGTAAACATTCGGCGTTCCATCGTCTAGAATGTTCACGACATCGCCCGAATAGGTTCAGATACGTAACACGTGTTAAGGACATCTATGTCTTAGGACATCTTACGAAAAATATCGACGTCGCGTAAATCTCATTTGAGGTGGACTACCTTAACCCATGGCGTCTGAATTGTGTTTGTAAACATTGAAAAAGTCGTAACTACATCTTAAATACACTGCAGTTTTGATATTTAGAACGTGGCTTATGGTTTATAATAATCCCACTGCGGCAATAATTTCCTTAAAATCTTATTGGCGTCCCTTATAGAAAAGGCTCGGGACAACATTGAGGAAAAAGAAAGAAGAAAATGCTGATAATCAGCATTTTCTCCCATTGTCCCAGTGTTTTCTGTGCTATATACCACAATATAAACCCGAAGTAAAATCCATTTTGTTATCTGCATCTGTTGTTTGGCAAAGGGTTACAACAATTATCATTGTATTATACTGATATCATTATTCTTTCAGAAGAAGTAGCCGCATATCAGGATGCACCCGGCGGTACCGGTTGTAATCGGCGCCCTTGCGTCCATCGGTATTGTGATAGTGTCGTTTTTCATCTTCTGTCATCTCCGGAAGCGGAAGCACCAAACTTGTATATCAACATGCGGATATGACGCAATCGGTGACTGTAAGCCGCCATCTCTTATGTCTGTCGCTTCTCAGGTGAGTGTTGTTTTTTTATTTCATAATTAGTGATCGACCTACTTTTGGACCAATGAAATTGCAGTATATTTTAAAATTCCGTCGCTCTATTTCGCATAAACGGGCTACCCGTGAGTTTATGTGACGTCTATACATAGCCACGCCCAGTCTCTAATAAACCGCTAGCGAACACTAAGTCAGAGAGAGTCTGTATAGTAGACTCTACACGAAATAAACAAACAATGCGCTGAAAAATCAACTGATAAAAAAGTTATTGAAGATAAACCAAAATTTTGGTTTATCTTCAATAACTTTTTATCAGTTGATTTTTCAAACATTTATAACGTTCAACTTATTTCTGACATAATTCCACGTTCTCTGCTTCAAACCAAATTCAAATTGTTCAAGTATTAACAAAAATATTGACGATTTTCTAAAATTCTGAGTCATGTGATTATACACCGTTAAATTGTTAGAAACAGTTGTTGATTTTGTTATCTCACGTGATTCATCGCCATTGTACTCGTAATAGTCTCAGTCTAAAGAGACAGAATTTTTTTTACAGTTTACTTTGTTAATCATTTGTTGGAATCTAGAGATAAACCTATAAAGCATTGGAGACTGCCATTTTACAAGACCGGCTTTTTTGTGCAGTCTTTTCAAGATACATTTACATACTGAAGGCTAATGGTTGATAAAAGATAATACTATAAACATGCAAAAATAAAACATACCCTTCATATAGCCCGACCGTCTCTGACAAAATCGGACTGACCTTACGATATTTTTTCTAAAAGAAAAATCAATTAAACAGCAACAACAACAAATCCCAAAGAAAGATAAAGACTTCCGATCGATCTTTTACACCGGTAACACTGACCACGCATATTTCGTTTTTGTTGGATCTATAAAGAATATAAAACATACTAGTATGGGTGTTGATCAGACTGTGTGTATGCAGATGTAGACAAAAGAGACACAAAAGCAACTTTTCCGGATCCCGACTCTAGAATATTTGACCCATCACGTTAAAAGGGACCTTGTCAAAAGTTCAAATTTTGACAAACTAGTCTGACGCAGCAGTGATCAACCATATGCCGTATTTAGTGTTCGTCCTAGTTTTAAGACCAATGAAACTGCAGTATATTTGAAAATTTCGGCGCTATATTTCACATAAACGCACTGCCGGTCAGTTTATGTCACGGATATACACAGCCACGCACCCGTTTCCTGTGCAGTTATGAAAAAATGATGTAATTTTTGCGAAAATGATGTAATTTAATGGAAAAGTAAGATTCACTTGATAGTAGCTCCGGTCGGAGGCGTGGTTTGAAGAATGACAGTAGAAGCGTATGTTTTCATTGCTTGACGAACAGTTAAGTCAGATAGAGTCTGTATAGTAGATTCTACGCGACATAAACGTTCAAAGGCTGTGCCTTTTGAACGTTTATATCGCGTAGAATCTACTATACAACCTCTATTTAATACTTAGAACATGAACACAATAAAATATTGCAAAATAGGGGAAACATTCTGGATTCAGAAAATTATACGAGAGTGCGAAGTATCGACCGTAGTCAGGCTGCGCAGACTGACAAGTGTGGATACTTTTTACACTAACCAGAAAGCCTCTTTTAGCGTGACAGGTCACATGTGTTTCACAATGTTTTATCATACGCCTACTTGAGAAATCTGTTGTAACAAATGGTAAAGACAAATGACATTAAACGGAAAGCCTATATCATCAATTCTAGATGCATCCTGGTCTATGTATAAAACAAAATGGAGACATGGCGTGTAGATGGTCTATTTTAGCATGAAAAACGCATCGATCTACGATTCAGATTAACGTTATTGCAACTTCATACTTCATTTAGTAGCTGCACGTAAATGCTTGCTTAATCACTTTTCAAGCAATGTCTGAATCAAAGTCTTTTTAGAGTATATTTAAAATACGATTGAGTGAGAGGAAGGAAATACAGAAAACGAACTCTTTTTATATTTTTCCCATCCGTTTACAATGCGGTTTCAGAGAAATTATTGCCTTTCCTTACTGACAAATGTTCATTGGTCATAAAAGGTTAATGAAACATGACCTTTTACATGATAGTAATTAGCAGACATCTGATATACTTATAGTGGCGTGCGTGTAAGCATTCAATGAAATAAGAATTGATGTGGTTTTGTTTTTCACCATTTACAAACCACCATCTTATATACGAGGGCTGTTGATAAAGTATCCTGACTGAGTTCATAATTGTTTTTATCACATTCAACCTGCAAGTAAAACTAGGATGTTTGCATTAAAGCGCGTTCTATAGTCTCTACGTTGATCTACGTGGATCTTACTTTATGGACGGATGCAACGTCAGGAAAATCTGTCTTAGGCATCCGATATTAATTTTACAGCTTTTTGATATGCATGATAGAAGATCAGCATAGTAATCTATGCACCTATGATTGATCCCGGAAATGACACCATATTTCATCTCATGACAATACATTTGCCAAACAAAAAAGTGCACTCAAACGTCACGAGCAACTTCGATGAGTTAATGCACCAGAAATACAAAATATGACAGCTTTAACCCTCAAGTTACCTGCAATTTTTACAATCACAAAATATCAAGGGCCTGTTTCATAAAAATATTTAAGACGTAGCCTATTTTCGACTTACCGACGACTCACAAAAGCTAAAACAACAATCGCATTACCTAGCCCTTGTCTCATTGACGATACGCGACTCTTCCCCTAAACATGTGGTTAGACATCGGTAAGTCAAAAGTACGTCTAAAATGTTTTGGTTAAACTGGCCCCAGGTGGAGTCATTTTGGCCCTAGATACTTTTTTAGAAATAAATCTGTTTTTGTCAGTAAATGACTTTTTTCAACATTATTATTTAGGAAAACATAATAGAAGAAAGAATAACCAACTGTTCTAGTCTGTTGAGCAATGTATAATTTCTGATTTAGATTTAAAAAAAAAACACTTGTAAAGGCGTCGCACACAATAAAACTCCAATTTCCTATACTTTTCAATGAGTTTATATATTTTGGTCATTTCTGACCCCAGCATAAAATAGATGATAAATCCTACAAAGGTTGTTCAATATTAAAGAAAAGTTTACATATTATCGACAAATAGTAGATTGACACAGTCAAAAAATGGAAAGTGAATCGGAGAACAATTCTGAAAATGGCAAACATGGATATATGTCTGGGGACATAAATGACCCCACATGGTATAGCAACTATAAAATACGCCTTAGTGCAAACAGTATAGATATAGTTTTTGCAGGATCAAATACATAATTCTTCAACGTGATTAAGTTTAAACTTTCACATTAGTTAATGCCCAAATTAAAAGTTATGAAACTATTCCGGATACCTTGATAACAGCCCTCGTATAAATATCGGGAAAAGTAAAGATATCAAGATTTGCGGGTGCCAATACTATCCCATATGATAAAGGTTACGTGAATTAAACAAAGAAATGACTGCGTGTTAAATGTCAGACCGATTTTATTGTAAGACCCTTTAACGGGACTAGACGAGAGAGTTTGATATGCGTTCTTTATTAAGATGTCAGAAAGACGTTATCGAAAAAAGAGCGGGGTTAGATTTATATTCGTACAGGTTCTAGTGTAACAATGAAGATTAACTTTTCCCAAACTAGAACTAGGTTTGACGTCTCTAATGATATGTACTTTGGGATACATTGGTAATAAGAAAATATCAAATAGCATGTTGTCCTTTTGCCTTAAAATCTCCCACATTTCATCTCACAAATCCTTCTATTATCAACATGTATTTTGCCATCTTCAACAGCATTTCAGTCTGACCAGTCTACTATTTTGTCGTTGGGAAAAGGGTTTAGCCACAGCTTGTGCAATATTGATGCACACAGTTACTATACGACAAATATAGACCAAACAAACGGGGTAAGTAACGATCGTACTGCACGATAAGAATCTTAGTACAGTCGACACTCGTTATGTCGACATCGGATTAGTCGAATTTCCGCTTAAATCGAAGTGAAAGTCTGGCCCCGATCTCACCAATGGATATCAAAACGTTAAATAAAATAATTTCGAAATAAATGTAGCCATTGAAATTTAGTAGGAAAAGGATAGAAATTGCTCGTTTCGAGCAATTTCTTTCCTTTCCCTACTATATTTCAATTACTACCACACTTGATGAGCAACGAAAATGGTCAAATGGCATTCAATTCGAAATTGAACAAAATCGGATGAGTCGAACTCCGGATATGTCGAGATAATTTGACGGTCCCTCTGACTTCGACACAACGAGTGTCGACTGTATTTAACATTGTACAGTTCTCACCCAATATAGAGATGGATGGTTACACACAGAAAATGGTTTGATTATTAAAATGACTGTTGCCACCAACTTTGATGGAAACATGAAAGTTCTGATAACTGACTTCTGTCTTTTTTATCATTTATTATTGTGCTTTTTATGTATTTATTTTTTCATAAGAAATGTTTTCTCGTTCTCTTTTTCTATCTTGTTGGCTCGTTATGACATAAAATTCCGGAAATAAAACGAATGTAATCTTACATGTATAAATAATGATTTAGCTCTAAAACAAAGATACCTTATATTTCTTCAAATGGACCAAACAGTAATCATGTACAGCATTGGGGCCAGAATAAGTATTTAACATTGTTCTATGCACGTTATGATGTTACTTTACTAAGTATTCACAAGTGTGTGAGATAATATTACATAATATGACTCCCAAAATACCTGCCATATGTTAAAAATAAAATATAATTTCGTCAAAAAAATGCAATCACTGTAAATAAACATTGACCTGTCCTATAATGCAGCATATGGTATACTTTATATAACTAAGAACTGTATGTATTACATGTAAAAGAGTCTGCATTGTAATGTATTTATTACCATACAAAGTTGTAGACAATATTCGACAGCTGTTGCGAAATGCCTGTAAGACACTAATATCGCTGGGCGTACACTGCACTATATAGTACAGGTCTGTGTGAGGACAATTTTGTAGTTGTCAATAACACGCTGTATAATCACGTGACTTAGAATTTCCGATAATCTTCAATAACTTTGACAATACTTGATCAATAATTTGAATTCGGTTTGAAGCAGAGAAGGTGAAAAAATGTCAGGAATAACATGGTCGTGCGAGATTTTTAAAAAATCAACTGACAAAAAAGTTATGGAAGATAAACCAAAATTTTGGTTAATCTTCAATAACTTTTTTATCAGTTGATTTTTCAAAAAACAACCGCGTCCATCTAATGCATGACATCTGTCCACATTCTCTGCTTCAAACCGAATTCAAATCGGTCCCACATTAACAAAATTATTGAAGATATTTAGTAATTATTGCATCACGTGATTATCCACCGTGAATAAGGAAGTGGTGGATTACAATTTCGTATGATGTTCGTTTAAATATGATCGAAATGGCAAAACTTTTGACTGATCTGACTTGACATAAGCTGCAGTCTACAAAATGGAGGTTGATGAATTCAGATTTGGTCAATACAGAACAGAAAAAAATATTGAGGGCAAAACGAGAAAATCGTCACAAAACATCGTAATTGCAGCTTGTTTTAAGCTGCAATTACGATGATTTTGTTAGAAAGCGACAAAGTTCTGGTCATCAGCATTTTCTTTTTTTGTCTCAATGTATTCAAGGGGAGTGTTTATGGACGTCAAAATAAGGACTGGTTTTTGGAGAGGAAATGAATTATACAATGTGTTAATATACAACCGACTTCGAACATATTACCATTTAACTTTGTATATAACAAAATAAAAACAGCCTCATAAAAGCCGCGACTGCTTGCCACATAGAACACCACTTCGGACATATTGTATTATTACCCAGTGACTAAGGATCCTTGTGATTTATTTGTGAAACGTGTTGTATCTTGTGTATAATAACAACAGGATCTTCTTAATGTTTTTTCTTCGAAAATCGTTAACATTTTTACTTGAATTGTTTCGTATCAATCTTGTTGTTTCTGTTTCAATGTATATCTGTTTATGCTATCACTTGTTTTATTTTGGCACGACACTGGCCTTTATACCAGACTTGTTCATGTTTTACAAATAGCATTTCATACGCCAAAGAGACATAAATCATAATACAAGTGACAGATATTAAAGCAATATTAGAAAATATGACAGATTATATTCAAGGGAAAAGTCTATGTAAGAAATTTATGATAATGATGGCTAATACTGCGCCATGTCAAATGAAAATTAGTACAACATACCTCGGTATCATACTATATATATCATAGCGTTTTGCCTTATGTACATGTATGTATAAAAACCTTTGGATGGATAATTACGTCCTGCGATGAAAGCTTTGTTCATCCTGGTTACACCTATCCTATTTTAAGATAAAAAGAACTGACTTTTTAAAAAGAGGGTCTTTTTCCTTGTATACTGACTGCCATAAGAAACGCCTCAATGAAATATGTCATTATTTTCCTTACGCCTATTATAATTTTAGTGAAATGTATGCAGTATATAATATTTTTGACCAACAGTTATGTTTCTATCCATCAAGATATTCATTTCCGGTGACTGATCACGTTTTCTACGTGCGCTTCGTGTTTATTTGTCATGTGATGAAATTGGTCTCATTTAACACAGTAACATGTGTTAGTGGATAGGCAATCACGAATTTAAAGATTTTCTAATCAAATATCCGTATCAAAGGATGGCAAGGCTAAATTCTGAAAAGGGAGCTCACGATATGGCCATTTTCGAATGCGAGAAATACGCAAAGAAGTCGCCAGACAGTTTAACGCATTGTGTGTTTCGATTTGGAGTCTTGATCGATGCGTTTGAGTTTCGCGAACGTTTATCGATCGGCCACGCTCAACTGGATCTCGTGTAACGCCTTTAAAACGAGAAAATGCCTAACATCACCGTCATGTACGTTTAAGGTTTGTGACGTTGAGATCGACGTTGTATTGAGTGGTCGATTACTGTGGTGGCCAAATAAGTGTTTTATGGCATTTTTGTTGTTTCAAGTAACGTTTGAAACAGATATGTTTGGAAAATAGAGCTCGTATATGAGCCATTTTTGAATACGGGAAACTCAAAAAACGCCGTCGGACATTTCTATGTCATGTATTGCACGATTAGGCTTCTCGGTCGACGAGTTAGAGTTACAGAAACATTTGCCAATCGGCAAAAGTCAGATAGACCTCTGATAACGCCTGTTATATAAGAAGATTTCTCACGTTAACGTCATGTGCGTTTCATGTTTATGACGTTGGGATCGACGTCGCATTTAATATTCATTAACTGTGGACGCCAAATAACACGTTTCACGGCACCTGTTATTGTCGCAAGTAAAGGTTTAACCACGCGCAACTGATTTTTAAATGGAAATTCTGACACCGCTCTGTTTATTTTCTAAACTGTAACAAGTTGATAATTTCTTTACAATCATTTTCAACACCAGATAATCAAATTTACGGATGGAAATGAGTTTTTGTAATTTAAAACCAAATATACTGAAAAATCGGATATTTAATAGGACTGAGGCGTTTCTTATGGCCGTCAGTATATTTTTCTCGAGTAGAATTGTTCCTTGCTCTTTCTGTCTACTTTTCTCGTTCACGTAGGTCACGTATGACATTCACTCGACGTCAGAATTATTCGTGTGGCACGTTATGAATTAGACTGAATTGGCATTTCCAGATGCGGAACGTTTGCGATGTCACAAGAAAAATCCGACGTCGCGTGAATCTCAATAGGGATGAACTAACTTAAATGCTTTAATTTATTGTTGAACGGCCTATGCATACATCATCTTTCAGCTACGCAAAGGGTGTGTTTCGTAATATTTCATATCGCTGCTTTTCTTCGAAAACCTCGTAAATGCAGCTTAAAATAAGCTGCAGTTACGAAGTTTTCGGAGAAAAGCGATGATATACTCCTTGTTCCAAGTACAAAAACAAGATAATGTTTTAATTACAGTGTACTTATATTTCTTATTAAAGGTCAGATTAATTTGTTTGGCGACAGAAATATTGTGAATGCCTTTGATAATCAGAGAGAAAAAAACAAAACATTTAACACGGGAATTCGAAATCTCAAACGAAAAACCAAAGAGACAGAATCTATGTCTAAAAACAACAAAAACATTTAAATGAATTAGGATATAGAAAATGGGACCTTACGACCTTAAAGAGCAGGATAGAATTTTGCATTCTGTTTGTTTAAAGTTTTTAATTCTGGGTTTAAGTTACTCATTTTGTAGTATTGGTAACGTAGATACTGACACAAGTTACTGTACAAACGATTTACAGTCGACACTCGTTGTGTCGAAGTCAGAGGGGCCGTCAAAATACCTCGACATATCCAGAGTTCGAGTAAACCGATTTTGACCGATTTTTTGTATGAACATCATTTGACCTATATGTTGCTAATCAAGTGCGTTTAAAATTGAAATATAGTAGGAAAAGGAAAGAAATTGCTCAAAGCGAGCAATTTCTATCCTTTTCCTACTAAATTTCAATGGCCATATTCATTTCGAAATTATTTTGTTTAAACTTTTTTAAATCCATTGGGGAGGACGGGACCAAACTTCCACTTCGACTTAAGCGGAAATTCGACTTATCCGATGTCGACATAACGAGTGTCGACTGTATATAGATCTTGATAAGACTGTACGTATGCACAATCTAGTCCCGATCTATGCTGGTCTGTAGTAACATAAGCTTCCCTCTCTCATCTCACAGATCGTTTGTAAGAGTCTAACTAGCACCGGCAGACATATTCATGCCTGTTAGATCCAGTTCATTCTTGAACTTAGAGACAAGCGTCGACTACTTTTGTGTTTCAAATAATGAGACATCAGTTGTGAAAATACTTCATAAGACGCGACCGACCTTTGAAATTTTCTTTTTAGAAACGATAAAAAGTTTGTGAATTAAAACGATTTTCTATCATAGATTGTATAGTATACACATGATAAAGAAATTGAAAACATGATTTCTGTCTAAATTTGGATTCTCTAACGAGAAATGGATGAAATGGAAAAAAAGCTGAAACGAAAATGAACAAATCTGTAGTGTAAACAACAAATTCAGATAAATATTCAGGCCAATGGGTTTATGTTTAAATAAACTGTTTTATCAAGAAGTGGACGGGATAGTTACGGATATAAACCGGCTGCAAAAACTACATAAGCGGAAACGGAAACCAACGGTTACTACATTTCCGGTAGGTTCTTTGTATTAGATAGAGGCTGTATAGTAGATTCTATGCGAAATACACATTCAAATGCGCGCATCGAATTCAATGTTTATATCGCGTAGAATCTGCTATACAGGCTTTTCTGGCTTAGTGTTCGCTAGCGGTAAATTGGAGGGAGAGGGGGTGTGGCTATGTATAGACGTCACATAAACTGGCCGACAGCTCGTTTATGCGAAGTAGAGCGACGATTTTTTTTAAATATACTGCAATTTCATTGGTCCAGAAAGTAGGTCAAACACTAAATATAGATTTATATAGTTGATGCTTAAAGTGAAAATAGTGATATAAAATATATACAAATGACAAAAAATAATGATGTATGAATATGTTAGCCAAATTAAATAGTGCACTACCCCTTCCAGCATTCTTTTGTTAAACTATAAATTCGTAGTGTAATGTTTTATGTTGCTGTTTGAAGAAAACATTGATAAGTATTAAGGAATACGACCCATCATTAGCTCTAAATGATTCGTGTAATGTCGGCTGTTTCCGTAACAACGGTAATAATCGAGCATGTTCGGATTTACGAAGATTTTTTAAAACATTTATTGTAAAGAGACTTCTACATTAGATTTTAATTTGTACGAACAGTTTCTACAACGAATCCCAGCCGATGAATTTATAAAAATGTCAAATGAAACAACAAAAGACGAAAAAATCAAAATATTTTGGCATTTAGATTGACCTCACTTTGCAACAACAACAACAACAACTACTACAGCGCACCCAGTGGTCTCCCCTGAATCAGAATTACGTACCTCTGACGTAATATGTCACTGTTTGGAGGTTGATTCGCACAATAAATATTTCGTTCCATAACTGGTCACTCTGTTTACTGTAATTTGGGCTTTTTTCTTTGGGAAAAAGGTAAGCTTGACCTTTGCCATTTCTTTCTGTTTAACCCTTTCCCAAACAACTAGAAACAAGATAAGACCAACTGATGCTTTCTCTACGCTAGGTTTGCGTGAAAAAAAGAAACCAATGAGAGAAAAGAAGCAAATACTGATACAAGCAGTTGTATTCATTTTCTCTGTAGAATTTCTATTTGATTATATATTTTTGTGTTTCTGTCTCGTCTTTTCCATCTCTTTAGCTACTAATAAGGCAGCCAACATGATTCAAACATGACATCAGAAAACTGATATTCAAAAATTGCTTTTTCACATAACCCTTTCCCAAACAAGACCTAGTTTTGGCAGATACCTATCTTTCTACAACATTCCTGGCTTTATTTTTTTTCAAAATGTTTCTTGTGATGATAATACAGTCCTCAACTCACACCCAGACACACAAATTTCTGGGGCATTTTCACAATTTTCGACATAGACTTGTTTGGCTAACGATTTACATGCAGATATTATGTACTTGTAACATTTTTATTTCTACCATTGTTAAAGTATTGAAACGTTGCACACATGCTTGTGGTCAGACATGTATATATTCCTTATTAAGGATAAAGATTGGGTAAAGATTCATTACCCTTTCAAATTTCTACTTGGGTAGACTTTTTATTCTTTTCATCCTATAAAATTTCACAATCCAACACTTTTTCGTTGAGCTATCCTGTCCACTGACAACTCTTGTTTTATAAACATTTTTGTTCATATATATGTTTTTTAATAGTAACATTTACTATTATATAAATATTCCAATACAAGCAATAAAAAAAACTGTAAAATTCGTATGGAACAATTTATTTAAGTATAATGAACAAAGAGTGCCATTTTCCTTAAGAAATTGGGCGGTGGTAAAAAAGGGGATGTATTAGTCAAAGTGGTTTTTTTTTAAATTTGTGTACGGCGAAACTGTTTAATTTTTACTTTATTTGAAAGAATATACACATAGGAAAATTATGATCTTCCTTTTGTGCCATGCATTTTGATATATCATTGGAATTAATGTTATTTGAAATTGACCATTGTTTCAGATTCGTCCGAAAAGCCTGTCGAAAGTATGGTAGCCATGTATTACAAAAGCAAAAAAAATATTTTGTTGCTGGTTATTGTTTATTTCCTTGTTAGTCCATTGTTGGGGATAATATAAGTTATTGATTAGGTGCAAACACTTGTGTTTATTGCTTTTAATCATGCAGTTTTTGTGTTTAAAAGCTCACTTGGGGTGTTTGACATTTCATGATTTTGTATGACCCTGATGCAAGATATAAAATTATCAAAATTTCACTAACGAAACGATCAAAGTTGATAAAAATTGGCAATTAGATGCGGGATACCATGCTGATTTTAAATATATATAGTTACTTATGTATCTTTATGATTCTATTGATGGGTCGTATACATTAAGCTCAACGTCATCTTCTTGGAAAGTGTTAATTGTAAAAGCCATACAATGATACTGAATGGCATGTAACCTCTGGTATTCATCATGTACTTTTATATCCACAATTCGCAATTCGTCCTGTCAGTTTCACAAAATCTGTGTCTTATATGTATGATTGTAATGAGCAATAACAGAACGGGATTTAGCGAAAGCCGGTTTCAATCTAATACGGATTTACGAATGTCCACTTCATTTCCGGAGGAGTACATGTCGATTTGGTCAGCTGACAGCTAACAGACACACACCGGAAGTGGATTTATACACGAATTCGTGTGTGTTCATATCACTTTATTTGTGAAGCGCGTTTAAAACGACCAAAAAGAGTCCCAGTCTGATCAGAATTTATTTCTAGAAAAGATTTGAATGAAATAGTTAAGAAAGAGGTGAACTGCAGAAACGACAACAACTCGGTAATTATTACGCTGACAAATATTGAAATAGTTTAATATTGAATGTAAATCCAAATTTCAAAAGGTCAAATTATTGCTTTTAACATATCTTGTTTATAAAAAAAACATTGAAAAGGGAAGTAAATTTTGCTAAGCACCATAGTTTTCTTCCCCTGAATCGAAGAGGAAGATTGGCATTTGAGCCAGGATCTGGAAAAACGTCCCTTAAGGCTTTTGAGCCCAACATAGATCCAGATCAGCCTGTGCATACGCACAGTCTGATCAGGATCCATATTGTTCTCCAATAGCTCTTTCGTGACCTGTAGTAACTTATAGAGAGCAACATTGATGCATATTGGACTCCATTTAACAACAGGCCGATCTTGAAATTCAATTTTGAAAAATGCTATAAGGGACGTTTTTCCAGATCCTGGCTCATTTCTTTTATGCAGTTCACGTCGTATTCCTGTTATGACCAGAGTTTTGACTGGCAGTATCGACTTAGATCAGCCTGCACAGACCTGTAGGTTTATCATGTAACCTTAACCCTTTCCCAAACGGCAATTTTTTAGGGTGATCCACTTCAAAAACTGCCACAAATGAAAAAAATGGAAGTTATTAAAGATAGAATTTGTGTAAAATATGGCATAGAAAATATTGAGACAAAAGGAGAAACTGCTGGTTATCAGCAGTTTCTTCTTTTGTTTCAATGTTTTCCTAAGCCTTTTCTATTAGGGACGTCAAAACCAGGTCTTGTTTGGGAAAGGGTTAACTGTCTTCTTTCTACTAATTATTAATTTTATAACAAAAATGTGAGACAAGCAGATTAAAATGTCCCTTGATTTGGCAATTTGTTTTAGTCGAACTGTAAAGTCAATAGAACAAGGGTTAAAAGCATGGAGAAATTTTCTCCGAACAATAACGAATAGCGATAGACAAGGCATCAGATATAGCCGCCCTAATCCTTCATGGATTAACTCGCCGACAATCTATTTCCGGTCTAGTTGCATATTGTTTTGGTGATTTGACAGCTACCGGAACTAGATTTTCTGAGATTGTTTTAACGAAGACATCGACAAAATGGATAAAAAAGCATCAATATGATTTCGCTACTAATTTGTTATAGAACAAGAAGAACAAGAACAAGAACAAAACTTTATTGATTTAGAATTGAACAAATATTTTCATCGCCGTAAATACAAAAATACATGCATACAAGTAATACAAGTTCTATGTACTATAGAATAAATTATACGGCGTTATTACGTTATTATGTGCATAATTGTAGCAAGTTCGGAAATACCCTTTTTCTCCTTTAAAACAGTTTTCTTAGAACTTAAGCCTTTCTTGGACATAATGCGATTCCGACACACATTTTACAGACTTTCCTTACCATATGTGCACGAACTTCTATATATCACTATGTATAATTACGTGACTCAGAATTCCAATAATCTTCAATGTCTTTTTTTAATACTTGACCAATTTTAATTCGGTTTGGAGCAGAGAATGTGGGCAAATGCCTTGAATATGCTAGACGTGTTGGATTTTTGAAAAATCAACTGATAAAAAAGTTGTTGAAGATAAACCAAAATTTTGGTTTATCTTCAATAATTTTTTTATCAATTGATTTTTCAAAAAATCAACCACATCCATCTAATGGGTGACGTCTGTCCACATTCTCTGCTTTAAACCAAATTCAAATGGGTCCAGTATTTACAAAATTATTGAACATTTTCTGAAAAATTTAATATTGTATCACGTGATTATCCACCGTGTATATCATCGATGTTACTCGTGACTGCAGATTGATGAAAGCCGTAGTTACCAGGTTTTGCCATTATACTGGCGATATACGTACAACGGTTTTGCATTGACTCATTGAATTAATTTGTCCCCCGCTATATTCAATATGTATAGATATAAATCAGTTGACGGATAATACGTACATATATGAGCCTAGATCTGGGAAAACGGGCCTTTGTGGCATTTTGACTAGCAGAGATCAAGATCAGATTTGTAATTCATGAACTGATGATAGTCCATGCTGCTCTCAGAGAATGAATACATGTCACGAAGAAGCTTTTAGAGGCTAACTTGGGTCCTAATCAGATTGCGTGTATGCGCAGGCTGATCTGGATCCTTGTTGTACTCAAACGTCATTAGGCCCCGTTTATCTACAACTGGTCAATTTCTGGGTTCAAGGTAAGGTAACGTACTAGAGGACGGCAATTACTGGAAATATACAAAACCCCTCTCATGCTGTTCACATCAATTTATTGTTGTGACAAAACCTATGACAGGCAGTTTAGACTAAGATCAGACTGCACATACGTGCAGTCTGATCTTAGCCTATACTGTCTGCTTTCTACTACATTATTGTGTCATAATTTTGAGAAAAACCTGATTTAAATGTCTCTTGAATTGACAATTTGTATAAACCTACGTTTAATTCAGCAGGACAAGGGTTAAGAATCAATACTAGATACGAGAACGACTTCGTCGGAATGGTAATGTCTTTTTGGCCATTTTCATTTGAGTTGGATTCTCGGAAAAAATGTTCCTTGTTGCACTTGAGACCAACATAGATCTCGTGTAGGCGCAGTCGGATCAAGACCCAAGTTGTTCTCACTCAGCATTATGGGAGATTTTGCCATTTTTACAAGGATCCGGATCAAACTGCTACACCTAGGTACATGCTCATTTTGAAACTCAAGGGGGAATGCTCCAGTTTCCTATTTTTTTCCCCAAAATTTTAATTGATTCATATTTTGTATGTTGAAATTACATGATATTACCAATTGAAAAATGATATAAAAATGGATAGTCACCGATGTTGTTTGGATTTTATAGGTATTCGTACCACATACCCCTACATGTAAAAAATGCCAAATTTCTTGCACCTGTCGAAGGCCAATTAAATGCTCAGGAAATGCTGTCTAACCATTGATTTTTTTCCGAAATTGCTTTAAGGTAATGATATACTATTTATAAGACAAGAAAATCCAAAGCATGTGTAGTTATAAATGTGATAATGTATAAATCAGCATATTCACATATTCAATTAGGCTCACGAAGCCAAAACATTTTATGTGAAAATTTGCATATTTTTGGAAATATTTCAAATTCTACATAATAGAATTTGACCAAACTCCCTCATTGTATACAGCAATGTGTTCTGGTAATAATCAGAAAAGAAAATGTATAGGTCACCGCACTTATCAGTGAATTACAGCAGTTTGTATCAGCTACACATGAATAAAATGACACAAAACAGTGGTAAGTGCATACATCCTTACAACTGCCTTGCTCTGAATCATCAATTTCCATCTCTAGGAAATCGGTTTTGCATAACAAAATTAATACGCTCTTACTATCGAAAAAAGTAAATTGTAATGTCGTTTCATATTTAGGAAAATATGGTAGCGATGTATAATATATGGTAAGAAGTATTAAATTTTCTACGGTAGTAACCGAGTGTTCAAAAAAACTTGAGCATACCCCATAATATCCTATATAATACATTTTAAATTCACCTGTTCGAAGTTGTATCCCATATCTGTTATATCAAACATACACATGTGTCTGAAGTTTGTTCAAATTATTTTCGTTTGTTTGGTAGCTTTTTGCTAGTCACAATTTTATTTGTTGGGCAAAGCCTTTTTTCAAATTACATAATTTTGCTCGGAGTTAGGCTCGTCAAAATTTGTATAATTGTGAGGAAAAAATCACTGATCTACCCTATAGCTTAATATTTGATGTTGTTGTGAAGCTTACACAAATAAGAGAAATTACTCGGTATCGAGTAATCTCTCTCCTTTTCTTCAAAATTTCAAAAATTTGACTTTTCGAGGAAGAGAGACAGCTGTTCATTGTGTGTATGGATAAATCAAAGTAATGGGAACGATTAATTAAGTAAAGCACTGTATCATCGATTTCTGCCCATATTCATTAGGATACTCTAATATTTCTCACTTCTGAAGCGGTGATGAAAATTCCTTGATAACCATTTTAATCTTTTCCCAAACAGGACCTGGTTTTCACGTCCCTATTAAACAATGTTTGAGAAACATTGAGTCAAGAGAACAAAATGTTGGTATTCGCCATATCCTCCTCTTGTCGCAACATTCCATGGCCAATAACACACACAAATACCATTTGCGATAACTTCCATTTTGTCTTCGGCAGCGGATATTTTTGAAGTAGACCACCCCAAAATTTGATCGTAAAGGAAAGCGATAAATTTTCCGGAATATGATGCTGACATGCTTCATCAATTAACAACAGAATGTCCATCATAAAATGGGGATGTAAAATCCGACGTGGAAATACGTGGAATGAAAAACAGTACCAGTGGCATGAGATGCTCAACGACAACATTTCCTCTGTGTTAACCGATCTCGAGTTTTCTAAGTTCATAGAAGATGACCCCTTACCGTTGCCGTTACCATCTGGCAACTTAAAATTTTAATCAGATTGGTGGTTACGTTGGCGGTTTTTGTATTCATATGATCAAATTCGGGAATATGAAGTAGATAAAGCTTGTGCATCCCATTTTATAAGTAATGCGACTCCGATTAAAGTGACATTTCGGATTTTTTTCTCAAAAATTTCTTTTTTATTTTTATCTAAAAGAGCATATTTTCTTATGAAAATTCTGAAAATTTCAAGCCAAAATATTGCGCCGTTTACGAGAAATATATATTTTTGTGTTAAAATTGAACAAATTGTTGACCACAACAGTTCGGATGTATATAGAATTGGTCGTTTCTGTCTGAACTTTAAAGGCATGTTTTTCGCTTATCACCAACAACTTCCAAAAACTGATAGCATTTATACCCATTAGAATAACCAATCTGTGCATCAAGACAAACTTTAAAAAATTGAAATGGGGATGAAATGTCTCTTTAGAGACTTTTCCTTTGATAATACATAATTTAGAGTAATATTTATGTATAATATGTATTGTTTGTTATTGCTCGGATGTACAATGAGACATCTTTTTCCATGGTTGCGCCACAAGTTATATGGATCTGAAGGGTCCCTAGCATTATAGGTAATCAATAAGGCAATGAAACAAGCTTGTTGTCGCCTTAATTTACTTCTTCTAACACTTATATCAGACACTTCAGCTGGGCACATTTCGTGATGTTTGACCTTGACTGGCTTGACCCTTTCCCAAACAGCAAAATTTGAGTTTGGTTCTTTTCAAAAACTGCTGCAAATGACAAAATTGATGCTGATTAGAAAAAAAGATTTGTGGATGATTTAGTTTCGAAAATATTGAGGCAAAAGAAGAAAATGCTGATTATCAGCATTTTCTTCTTTTGTCTCAATGTTTTCCCTTGCCTTTTCTAATAAGGACGTCAGACTCAGGCCTTGTTTGGGAAAGGGTTAACGTGAATCTCTCACGCAAGTGATGAACGTTGTTACATTGTGAAAACGTTCTCAATGAGGAAAGTACGATGTACCTTCGGAAGGGCATTTAGTATGGATTTATATGGTGTTACGAACCAACCTGTAGAGATCTTTCATTTGTTGTTGTTGTTGTTTTTGTTAGTTTTTTTTGTTGTTGTTGTTGTTGTTGTTGCTGTTGTTGTTGTTGAAGTTTTAACCATTTGCGACGCAAGGCGTAGTTTGTGTATCTAACAAATTAGTTTGGGAAAAGAACATACATGTATTTGGCAGTCAGTGTGCTTATGAAAACAGCAGATATCAAGAGTTCATGCTACTGATACATGTAGGCTAAGACTTATTCAAGTGTTTGCAAGGGACAAGCTTTGGTAAAAAAGCTATAAATCAGATTTCTTTGACAATTTATATTATCTTCAACCCAATTTAGCTCATATATTATAGGGTTAATTCACGTTTTTGAGGTCGTTAACATTCTCAGATGCCCAAAAAATGCGTTATCGCCTGAGACCGGAGGTCGAAGGCGATAACCCATTTTGTGGGCCTCTGAGAATGTTAACGACCGAAAAAACGTGAATTGACGCTATTATTGCATAAAATATGAAGAATTTGCAAAGAAATGTAATAAAATAAGACAATAACTAGAAAACTTTGTGAAAATTTAGCCACATTTACACCGACAGATACCAGAGTTTTCCGGCATTCGACTCGACATATATCGAGTAAGTATGATATCCACTAGACGGGCCGTTAGATTTTCATCTGGTAGCTATGTAGTCTAAGTTTCATCGCATTTTTACTGACATAATCTTCATTTGGGTTGACGAAGTCGTAACAATATTCGACTTAGTTTTCTTTTGGAAACATACTCTGGATATTCTAACGTTCATTTCAGTGCAAGTAATAAATTTAAAGGTCGGAATTTCCGAGGTAGATCTCTGGACCATCTGATTCGTTTCAGACATTCGTTCATTTCAATAAAAAAAAGTTGTAAAGGAAAATTTGCAGTAACTAAAAGAAGAACAAGAAACACACAGGCTTACCACCACATTTGACCTAGACCACAACCACTCAATTCTAATTTCTATCCTTCCATGTCCACGAAATCCACTTTTAGTTTAAAATCTGTCAGCTGCCCGTTTGTTTACTTTTTGATTCCAAGAATTAAACCTATGTCACTATATTACGTCATCAGATATGGTTACACTGGGAGACCTAGTTTTATTGGGGTGTAAACTGGAAATGGGGTCTTACAAGAATTTACAACGCGGAAAAGGGAAATGACAAAATTTCGGCTTTATTTTCAATTTTCTGAAGCACTCACAACAAATCCCCGATCGAGGATATTTGAGTGCAAAACCAGTCCGATATCGCACGTGAATCTGCCGATTAATGCACGATTTCTCTGGATATCCGCCCTGTTTCTGCTCGTTAAACAATGCCAATAACAGACTGAAAACACACATTTTAGGCAATAATTTAAATTAACTTTATTTTGACGTCACACATAAACGCCAAGCTATTTTGTTGAAACTTTAAAAGAATGGTTCTACAGTATGTAAGTAAGGCAAGACGTCGTTGACATCATTTCAATTCTATCACACATCCTGATATTTTAACCCTTTCCCAAACAAAGACTGGTTTTGACGTCCCTTATAGAATTGGTTTGGGAAAATATTGAAACAAAAGAAGAAATTGCTGATAACCAGAAGTTTCTTCTTTTGTCACAATATTTTCCATGCGATTTTATACACCGATTTTATCTTTGTCAACAAATGTTTTGTCGTTGGCAACATCTTTAAAAATTGGCAATCTCAAAATTTTGCCGTTTGGGATAGTGTTAAACACACGTTACCTCATTCATGTCGATATTGGTCATTTTGGTGTTGTTGTCAGGGACAACATACCTGCGTTTGCAACGAGCGTTTTGATTGGTTGGTGTAAAATAGAAAAAAAACGGAATTTCCCAGGTCACAGAAGATGACCCCTAATGGGTGATCTTCAGATTTAAGATTATGAAATAAGATGTATTTGGATTCATTCAGATTGACATGGAATAAACATTCAACTGCGCGCAGCGCATTAATTATACATGTATTTATATCGCGTAGAATCTACTAAGCAGACTCTATCTGTCTTAATGTTCGATAGCTGTTCATTGGAGGCGGGGGTTTGACTATGTATAGACGTCACATAAACTAGCCGGCCGTCTCGTTTATGCGAAATATAACGCTGAAATTCTAAAATATACTGCAATTTCATTTGTACAAAAAGTAGGTCGAACACTAAAAGAAAAATAATGATAGCAGACTGACTGGTAAGATCGCACTAGGTATACTATGATGTTTTCCAAGACTTTGACGTAACGAAAATGCGACATTTCTAGTGACATCATAAAGTTGACTGATTGTAAATACCACGGTGCCGTTTTACACGAGACATTAGATGTTTGAAACTACGGCGCTATGAAGTAAATGTTATATTCCCAATTTGAGAAAACTAATGTAATGTGCGACTTGTTTTTATTACATGTAGTTTAGTGTAAACAAGTATTCTATGGTATTTAAAACGAATACTTGTATAAACCAGATTGTTTATATGCAGTTTGATCAAGATCCATTTTGTTCTAGTATCTTATCAGTGTCTGTAGCGAATGTATGATGAGACGTATATGCACATGGGTACTGATTTGATAGCATACTTGGTACCGATTGATCATAATCCATGTCGGTATGAAATAGCTTAAGCTATTCCATAGGTCATTACATACCAAACACTTCGTGCAACTTCGGGTGTTATCCTTGGCAGCCGAAATCTACGAATATACACCTCGCCAATTTGTGTTGTCATCGATGACGTCCGAAGTTACACGAAGAGTTTGGTATCTAAGGATGGATGGAATACCTTAAATACTATGCTATAAAACATAAGTATACTCTGAAGGATAAAGTTAAACATGACTATTTCCGGGTTATTTTCCTGAAACAATGTACCGTTTAATAGAAGTGGAGTAAATGGGGATGCATTAACGTGTTGTTTATATGTAAATATGATCTGATAATTTGCTAAATATCTGTTAATTTATACGATAAAATTACTTCAATTAGTAACCAACCAAAGTAACCTTTTAGCATTTATCACTTTGACAACATTAATTCTAGGACAAACAGATCTAAGCATTCGTGCAAGTTCTGTGATTACTGAAGAGAAAATCGTTCTCCTTCGTTGTTACTCCTGAATGTACTTTACATAATACACAAGTTCTCCCGGTCCTCCTCATTATAATCAATAATTTGTCTCCAAGCAGTTTCTGGCACAATTTGCAGTTTTCTATGCGAATGAGCATTGATTTTAACGTCTGCAACTCCTTTCGACTTGGACAAGTCTAGAATTTTGTGGTTTATGGAAGATTGCATATCATTATGTCCTTTTTCAACGAAAAACTCGTAACTGCAGCTTAAAACAAGCTGCAGTTACGAGTGATTTGCTGATAAACGACGATAACGTATAATTTCAGGACATTTCCCTGTCCAAAGAGCACAAGGCGGTCCAGCCTCGTTCTACATCAATTTCATCACGTGGTAGTATTTCTACAATGTCACGTGGTAGCATCAAGAGCGAGCAGTTCTCTGGGCTAGCAGAAGATACGAGCAGTATCAGTGCGAGAAGTGATACGAGCGTAGATAGTTACTTATTCGAACATTCATTTGGTAAGTCAACTATTGGTACAGATTTTATTTCAATAAGTTGGTTGATGAATTAGTGAATTCAGTACATATGGCATCAACAGCCATAATGGGACATTAGGCCTACATCACGTAATCATTCATCAGCGGAAAGTTCTGTTTCTGTCCACTAATAGATCGAATACCGCCGAACATTTACGGCATCGACCGAACAATTGCGATGTTTTACGAATATGAAAATGTGCACATCACGAACACCCTTTGCAAATCATGTGACGCGTTTGTGTAAGATACCTTACATAAGAATTGAGGTCCTACCACACATTCAGTAATAGGCATAGGTTTATTATATGAAACAATATTATGTTTTCCTTTTTTTCTTCAAAACCCTCGTAACTTCAGATTGTAATAAACTGTATTTTTTAAGTATTCTTTCTCTTTTGTTTCTTTAATTTTAACAATTTTATGTTTTTTGTCTTTTACCCTTTAGCAAATCTTAAACAAGATATGTTTTTGACGTTGCTGTTAGAAAAGGCATGTGAAAATATTCAAACAAAAGGAGAAATTGCCGATAATAAGCAATCCCTCACTTTGACTAAATATTTTCTTTGCAATATTGTGCACAAATCAAAATTTATCAGCATCCACTTCGTCGTCTGCAGAAGATGTTAAATTGGAAAAGTAAAAAATCTTGACGTTTTCGAAAAGGGTTAGGACATTGTTTCCTAAATTCCAGGTGCTATACGACCAGACCTATATCCACGTAAAGATGCCGTGGTACAACAAGAATCAGTAGATAGAAGTTATGGCAGGCTACATACACGCCTAAAATACGACTTTAGAACGTCAGATCTTGTAGTGCATCTAATTGAAGGTATGTGTGTGGACAGGGGATTTTCCAAGACATTTAACCCCGGAAAAGAAATTGACAAATGGCATTTTGGGTTTCTTTACAGTTTTCTGAATCGATTGTAACAAAACCCTTATCGAATTTATTTTTTAATTCAAAACCGGAGGTTTACAGGACGTCATTTATCAAATAATACACGTTTTTTTTTAAGTTTTCTTTGTTTTTCGTTCGTTTTTTGTTTGTAACTGCATACTATAACCGGACTGGAAGCACACATTGCGTGTAATAATATACAATTTTCACATGTTTGCCTGTCCGACTAACTAGTATTGGTGACTTTCGTAGGAAAGTATGGCTCATTTATAAACGTCTTTGGTCAAACACCAAAAATACATACGAACGTGAAATGTACAATCTACGAGGAAACACATCGCCGTTTTTTGTTGAAGATCACCAAAGTAATGACAACATCTTACTCCTAATAAATAATTTCCTTTTCCCTAATTTCAGCTCAAGATCTCCCACCGTCAGAACATCTTACACCGGACATAGGATTCGGGGACCCGTATATCAAGGTATCGATCGAGCCGTCAGTTGACGAGCGAGTTCGGCAATCTTCGGTCAAAAGGAAAACAGCCAATCCATTTTACAATGAGTATTTCAAATTTCCCGCCACCTACGACGACATCCAGGCGACGACGCTCGTGTTTGTCGTGTACGACTATGACAAATTTTCACGACACAAACTTGTGGGTGAGGTCCGGATCGACCTGTCCAAGGTTGAGACGAGTAACAGTGTAGAGATGTGGTGTGATATACAGAAACAGGAACATGTAAGTTCTTAGAAAAAGCAATATGTCTACATCTTAACAAATGCGTAGTTGTGACAATACAGTTTGCACAGAATTTAAAGTATATTACTGTGTGCATGTATTAGTTGTCAATTTGTAATGATTGCTTTGGGATGATCTACAGAAACGTGTTAGTCAGTTGGAGAGAGATATGTCACATATTAGAACATATTTCATTCTATGGTGAACAAAACTCGGATCGTGTTCAAAATATCATTTCACTTATATTGTAGATATCACAAATACACTAAGCATTAATAGCTTTGGTCCACAACTTAAAAAAATACGTAACCACTACAAAACTGGATATTTTGTGTTACCCAAATTGTATAATATTGATCATGCATTACATGTAAGGATTAAGATAAATACATTGAAAGGACGTACAGTCGAAACTCGTTATGTCGACATCGGATAAGTCGAATTTCCGCTTAAGTCCAAGTGGTAGTTTGGTCCCGTCCTTCCTAATGAATTTAAAAAAGTTAAAAAAATAATTCGAAATGAATATGGCTATTGGAATTTAGTAGGAAAATGATAGAAATTGCTCGTTTCGAGCAATTTCTTTCCTTTTCCTACTAAATTTCAAGTATAAACGCACTTGATTAGCAACAAATATGTCAAATGGTGTTCATACAAAAAACCGGTCAAAATCGTTTTACTCGAACTCCGGATATGTCGAGGTATTTTGACTGCCCCTCTGACTTCGACACAACGAGTGTCGACTGTACTTGTATTTAGTTTTTCATCTGTTTTATTATAACAGGAGGACCCAGAGCTTGGTGAAATTCTTTTATCCCTCAGTTATCTACCAACAGCGGAGAGACTTACTGTAGTCGTGATGAAAGCTAAAGATTTAAAAGTGCCCAATACAACACCGTCGTCAGGTAAGAAAGCCACAAATCTTTAGTATTGTTTAGATTTCTTATAGTTTGGGCGTCTAAATGACCATTTCAGATGGATGAAAGGGGGGTTTCGTAAAACTTCGAATTTCTACAATTATGTAATCTACCGAGTTAACGTAATTATTACGGATTCGACCGGATAGCAATAATAATATTAAATATTCTGTCTTGATTTTATATGATGATAAACATTTGTGCTGTAATGAGGAAAATGACCTTAAATGCATTCGAGATTAACATGGTTCCAGATCGGGCATGCGTATACTTGTAGTCTGATAAAGAACTATCTTGTTCTCCAATGATTAATCGTGAACATTAATTTAGCAACCAAAAACGGGCAGTTTGGATCCCGGTCAGAATCCACTTATAAACATACTGTCCTGGATGCACAGCTGTCTACCCTTTCCGGTTCTCGTCTTATTTACATATACATTTGTACTACCTTTCAGATCCATACGTGCGAGTCACATTAGTAGTCGACGGCAAGAAGGTGAAGCGTAAGAAGACATCAGTGATCAAAGGAACACATAACCCTGTTTGGAACGAGGCTCTATCATTTAACGTTCCCGCCGAACTTTTGTCCAGTGTTGTTATTGAATGTCACGTGGTAGACAATGACCTCATTGGCCATGGCGAGTTTGTGGGATGTTGTCAAATTGGTTCGTCCAAACTCGGGAACGAAGGGAAACATTGGAATGATATGGTACAGAATCAGCGTAAATCTATGGCGATGTGGCATAATCTTCATAGATAGGGCCGATTTTTATCGCGGATGATTGTTTTAACTATCTTTCACATGGCTCATTCATTATATTTTATGGTTTTCAACAAAAGCCTCGTAACTGCAGCTTCTTTAAAGCTGCAGTTACGTGGTTAATGTTGAAAAGCGACGAATTATCCACCAGTCTGAATGTTAGACCGAGTTTTTGGGATGTTGTCAGATTGGTTCGTCCACACTCGGGAACGAAGGGAAACATTGGAATGATATAGTACACAATCAGCGGAAATCTATGGCGATGTGGCATAATCTTCATAGATAGGGATGATTATAATCGTGTATGTCTCTTTCAAGTTTCTTGCACATGACTCACTCGTTATTTCGATGACTTTCAAGAAAAATCTCTTAACTGCAGCTTCTTTAAAGCTGCAGCTATGAGATTTATGTTGAAAGGCTACGGATTATCCACCTGTCTGAATTTAAATCAACGTGAGTATAGATCAGCATGCGTATACATGCAGCCTAATTTCAATGTTTGTCTCATATACCTTCTCTAAATGATACCAAATGTATTGTTAAGAGGCATAATTTCGATTTGCAACCAAACCCTTGTGACTGGAGCTTATCTTAAGCTACACTCATGAGGTTTTTGTTGAAAAGCAACACAATCCTACAAAGATAAAATATCATTTAATCATACACGATTGTTTTGTTTTTTCTGTTCATTGAATACTTTGATATGGCATACGAGGTTATTGATACAAACAAGTATCTTGAGCAGCCTCCATTAAGTTCCTTTAATCCTTTGAAATTAAGTCCGTATCTTTTGACATACCCGCAATATTTCCTAATACCTGAAAAGGAACTGAAATGCAATCTCCTGATTTCCTTTTATGTTAGAAGAAAATTTAGTGTTCGACCTACTTTTTGGACCAATGAAATTGCAGTATATTTTAAAATTTCACCGCTCTATTTCGCATAAACGGGCTGGCGGCTAGTTTATGTGACGTCTATACATAGCCACGCCCAGTCTCCAATGAACCGCTAGCGAACACTAAGCCAGATAGAGTCTGTATAGTAGATTCTACGCGATATAAACATTCATGTTTATTTCGCGTAGAATCTACTATAAAGCCTCTATCTAATACTTATACCTGAATAGGAAGTGAAAGAGATAGTGCAAGCGCCTGAGTTCCATTTTGGTATGAGACAATGTTGAATGTAGTACACCAAACAACTATACATAATATGACTACGTATTGAATAGAGGTTGTAGGTCTATAGTAGATTCTACGCGAAATAAACATCCAAATGCGCGCAGCGCAATGAATGTTTATATCGCGTAGAATTCTATCTGACTTAGTGTTCGCTAGCGGTTCATTGGAGGCGGGGTGTGACTATGTATAGACGTCACATAAACTAGCCAACAGTCTCGTTTATGCTATATATAGCGGCGATATTTTAAAAACAAACTGGAATTTCATTTGTCCAAAAAGTAGGTCGAAAACTAAACATTGCTCTAATATCCTCTGTAGAGAATCACACCACGGTGGCATTTTTTCGGGTGACACGTATTCCATCGGAAACAGTAATAGGCTAACAGCACGGCCACTAATCCCTCTTCTTCATTGCGAAATGCTAGGAATGAAATCTCAGAAGAGAGACTTCTTGCAATGAAAAAAGGGGATCCAGTTAGCATATGTAAACTCATGCTGTTACTTTCAATTGCTTTGACATGCGATCACAGCACTGTATTTTGGAAATATGCCATTTAGAATTTATAAATACTTTTTTTAGAAAGTTTGTATACAAACATTGGAATTTCTGTTTTCAATTTTTTCTAACCACAAAATCATTAAGTTTTGGTGTGTCAATGAATGGCTTATGAAGTCTGTGCTTCTTCATAGCTTACCTGTAGTCCCCCTTATTCATATCTACTCTCGCTTCTTCAGAGCATACTGCTCTTCTTCATTGCATACTTGTTTTTCTAATAAATAATCATACGTTTTCAAAACAGTTCATACGTTATACTAAAATAGATCAGGATATAGTAAACAAAACTTGTCTCATTCGATAAATGTATTTCACAGCGCTGTAAGAGTCGTTTATGTGCTGTTTGGTTTGTAAATACACGTGAGTGTACTCACTTCGAAGGTAATTGCAAGTTTACTCGGTTAGCTAGAACAAAGGGCTTTGGCAATATAACGCATCGTTCATTAGTTCATCGAAAAGCATTCTTCTATTTTAGATATTCATCACGTAATTTCCTAATTAACCCTTTCCCAAACAGCAAATTTTCAAAAATTCCATTTCAAAAACTGCCACAAATGACAAAATGGATGCTATTAAAGATAGGATTTGTGTAAAATATGGCACAGAAAATATTGAGATAAAAGGAGAAACTGCTGGTTATCAGCAGTTTCTTCTTTTGTCTCAATGTTTTCCCAAGCCTTTTATTTTAGGGACGTCAAAACCAGGTCTTGTTTGGGAAAGGGTAAAACATGACAACATGTGTTTATTTACTGGGTCCCCTTTCTCCATAGCTGGAAGTCCCTCTTCTGAAAGTTCATTCATGGCATTTGTAATGAAGGAGAGGGATTGGTGGCCGTGAATAGGGAACATTTTCCACCGTGTCAGTTATCCTGATAGATTTGATACCTCCGAATGTTCACGACGCCGACCGAAAAATCCCGCCGTCTAGTCTTATAATTCTCGAAATGGCAATATATTGGTATTCTGTATTAATCCTTTCCAAGACAATACTCAGTAGAAAAAGCAGACACAGCGTTGGAAAACATTAAAGAAAACAGTCCTTATAATCAGCATTTTCTCCATTTGTCCCAATATGTTATGTGATATATCATACACACATTCCATCCATTTCGTCATCTTAAGCAGCTTTTCAAAAAAGTAGGGACAGCCGAAGTTTTTGCCATTTGGGATAGTGTAAATCGATAGTTTTTCCCTTGTCAAATGTTATCCCTCATCATTATTATACCATTAATGATTGTTTTTTAAAACATTCAAGCTATACATATTTTAATAAGATAAATGTATATACTGATAGGCAAAATAAAGTATACACTTTCTGTTTGTTAATATATTCCCTAATTTTCGTCCTATCGACTCAAAATTTCTTACAATACAGTTTTAGTTACAAACAAATTATACAGTGCTGATAAGTGTGAGAAAGAATCGATGTACTACCCATGCTTATCGTCGCTTTTCATCGAAAACCTCGTATCTGCAGCTTGTGTTGAGCTGCAGATACGAGGTTTTCGATGAAAAGCAGTGTTATGCTTCATATCGATTTTGCATTTTACACATGCATCTTACTGAAGTATCGAATATTGTAATTAATCAGTTTTTGTTTCCCTATTCTTTACCACAACAAATCAAAACGTTAAATTTTCTGTAACAATATATTGCGAATCTCTGAAGCTGAGAGAATTTGAGAAATACCCCAAGTTATGTTGATTACGATGTAATCATCTGGGTACAATATAACAAAGACAATAGCAGAAAATGCTTGTGATACAAATTGTCTTCTTTTACCACAATGTTTTCTAAGACTTTCTATGAACAATATCAAAACCAATTCTAACTCTTGGTCCATATTTGAGCACGTAGGTAAAATATGCTGATAACGTCGTGTTTCTTTTTGAAAAAAAGTCATTTTCTGATTTTAACCTGTTAATGTTGTTAATGTCAACCAAATGTGTTTAAGAAATATAAATCATATATTTTTGTGGAAATATGCCTAATATTAATTGTTCATAATGTATTACGTTATATATCTTGTGAAATGTGACCTAATAAAGTGTTTAAAAACGTCTTTGTGCGGTCTTATTTATATTATACATACTTATCAAGAACTGAAAGCCGTTGCCGAACATATGGTGATGAGCCAAGAACAGAGATGTCTGTATTTTACCATTGTATTTTTACTGTACGAGTAAATCTTTAACCAGTCATTATTCAAGATAACTTCGTGCATCTTTGGGTGTAAGAAATGGCAACGGAAGTAAACGAGTGATACCCTCGTCAATTTCCGGTTGTCACCGGTGACAACGGTAATTAAGGAGGAAGACCTTCGTCAATTTCCGTTGCAACGGATGACGCCGAAGGTTCCAAAGTGTTTCGTATCGATTGATAGGCTGTGATCCTTTACTCATTACCAAACAGCAAAATTTTAGACTAGTCCAAATTCAAAGATGATTCAGACGACATTTTCAAGTGAATGAAAATTAACATTTTTTTGTTTTTTTTTTTTACATAGAAAACATTGTGGGAAATGAAGAAATTGCTTGTCACAAGCAATTTCTTCATTTGCCACCATGGTTTCCTAAGCCATTATTTTGTAGGGAGTCAAAAAGAGTCACTGTGTGGTAATGGATTAAAATATCATATATGAAAACAAAGATACATTCAGATACTTTACACTCTGGTTTATTCGTTTAAGTAAAGACATACGTTTTATGATGGCTTACCGTGTATTTGACCACAATTCTGAGTCAGTGAGAACAATAGAAATGACGTGAGTGATAGCCCGTGTACATTATTCAATGGGAAATATCACACAGCGACAAGGAAGGAAACCAAGGATACAGTTTCTCTAATCTTACCCCATCAACGTAACCAGTGGGCCATAATATTATTATCAACAATCTTGCGACCACTTTTTGTGTAAACTAATTTATGTCAGAAGGCATCTGATTGCACAAGAAATGAGGTTGGGCCAATCAGGTTTGTTTTTACAAGTAAATACGCAAATAAATCACGATCGTTGATAATACGGCCCCTGGTTATGCCACTGTATACTTCTAGTAGACTTGTTGTAATGATGCATGATCTAAATTTTAATGAAGTGTAACTGTATAAACGAGGAGGTTTTACAAAAAATGGAAATTTCACACGCGAGGAAACATGTAAATTCAGGTCAAAATCCGAAGATCTCTTAACTACGGCTTGAATTAAGCCGTACTAACAAGATTTTAGAACAACACTTACGATTTGTTATTGTTTGTTCAAAATTACGTTACGGTTAACTGGATAAAATCATTCCCTGTTCAATTAATCATTCCATTTTCGTCCAGTTGCCGATTTCCGTTGTCCTCTTTTCTCTGATTCAGCCGAGTTACTCCCATGTCTTTTCATTTCTATATCGGATTGGCGTGATTTACCTTTAAGCTGCGAACCTCGTCCACTAACTTCGTGCGAACCTGGTCGTCCATGTTTACGTTTTTCTTTGATACTGTCTTGACCGCTTACTTCGTGTGTGCTGCGTTGAGAATTATCTCGTTCACTTCGTGAAGACCTATCAGTTCCAGAGTTCCCTCGTTCAGCGAGTTTGTTCTTCTGTGTGTTAGGTTGAGCATTCTCTTTTTCATTTCGTAAACTAGATAACTCTCGTTCAACTATTTTCTTCTCCTGTGTGTTACGTTGAGAATTCTCTCGTTCATTTCGTATATTAGATAATCCTCGTTCAACCTTTTTGTTCTCCTGAAATACAATTGGTTTGGTATTTATTCAGGGTCTGTTAAAAAGAGCGTATTATGACATTTCAGACAAATGTACGCAATACTTATCAAGATCATTTGTGTTAAAGTAGAATACCCGTAATGTGGCCATTTTGAGATTCATAAAACATCTGATTTTTTCGAGTGTCATCGTTACGTATCCGAATTTATTCGGGCGCGGTCGTAAACATTCGGCGGTGGAAAGTTCCACCGCCGAATGTTTTCGATGTAGCCCGAATAATTCCGACGTTGCACGAATTTCATTATTTCATTAGGAGTAGACTACAATAAAATAACGAGGAATACTTGTAAGATGACTGCGTGATAACAGACAATACTTCCACATCTTATTTATATGGTTCTTCTTGGTATTCTCAGACTCTTTTCGGTTCATACAGATCGTAGTTCTCAGAATCGTAGCTTCAGCAGGTGAGACTTAAATTTACTATACTGGATCTGAATCAATGTATCGAAGTCACATGGAATATTGAATCGTCTCACGATAGTTCGATAATTCTGGTTTTTGTACACGTGTGTAGAAACTTAGAACCAATTAAATAGAAAACACACGCATACTAAGGATAGTGCTTAATTTCTCTTCAACTATATCTGAAATGATTAGGGCGGACTTATGGCGGGACTTAGGGCGGGACCATATTTTTACATTAAAACAAAGAAAAGTCCACTTGATTTGATGCCAATATACATGTAACAAGTGAATACATACGGCTGCATTTTGTCTGCGCCTGCATACTACCACTATAACTATAATAATGATGAAGACTGCTCCGCCTGCACTGGCACCAATGACGATTGTTATGTCTGAAATCATGGAGATGGCTTTTAACCGATAACCAAACGACAAAATTTTATACTGGTCTGAATTGAAAGATCCTGCAGACGACAGTTTAAAGTGAACGAAATTGTAAATTGTTGGGTCTTTTTGGATAGAAAACATTGTGGGAAATGGAGATACACAGAAGGTTGATTTTATTATTTTCATCTACATGACCTTAAAGGGACATTTCATTCCAATTTCAATTTTTTAAAGTATGTCTTGATGCCAAGATTGGTTATTCTAATGAGTATAAATAATATTAGGTTTTTGAAGTTGTTGCCAGTAAGCGAGAAACACGCATTTAAAGTTGAGACATAATCGATAAATTGCATATAAATCCGAACTGTTGTCCACAACAATTTGTTCAATTTTAACACAAAAATATAAATTTCTCGTAAACGGCGCAATATTTTGGCTTGAAATTTTCAGAATTTTCATAAGGATATATGCTCTTTCAGATAAAGATAAAAGTAATTTTTATGACAAAAAATTCTGAAATGTCACTTTAAAGATCGATAATTTTATCGTGGTTTAAAAGTGGTTGAAAAACGATCAAACATTTTCTGCGCATTACAGAAACGCTTTTTTAAAATACTATGTGAATTAATTGTTTATGTAGACTAACTTACTGTTAGGTGTGCCCTGGCTTTTGTCTTTTCTGTTGCTATTTTCTGATATAGTTGTGTTCCTCGGCGCTCCTGTAACGAAAATACAACCAGGTTTTACTTTGTCGACACTCTCATAATACAGAGCACATTATCTCTTCATTCTATTACGATAAAATGATACTCTGTTCATCTGGGGTCATTTCACGTATAATCTTGTGGCCTTGCGGGATTTCGGTATCCAATCGTTGGATGTGAAAAGCAAAACACTTGAAAAATCTGATACAAATTTTCATTGGCTGACGCTTCAAATTACCGGCTTCAGCCAAAGATAGAAGCGACATAATGTATACGTAATCATATACGATAAAATTGAATGATATTGATTCGATAATTAAAATATTGCCGGCCTCAGCCAAAGATAGGCGCGACGTAATGTACACATAATGATCATATAAGATAAAACTGAATGACTTTGATTCGATAATTCAAATGATGTGCTATAATTAGACTATGACGACCAAATAGGCTGTTTGTGTATCAAAAACGGCAGAGGTCATATTTGATGGTTTAATCAATAGACCTCGGCTTTGGAGAGTTCTTTGTCGAATGCGGATGCAGGCAACAGGTTAAAATCACATTTACGGAACATTCGAATCAATTTCATGTAATCTGTCTGTACAAATTCTGTATCTAGCTGATTTGTTTATGTCCTACGGCATTTATATGAAATTATTCCTCTATGTGCAGAGAGTGTCCTAAATAATCATTAACGTGATGCATCACACAACCCCTCAGACTTGACTCTGCCTCTCCTTTCTTGTTCTGGTGCTTACAATACCTAGCATTGGTACCTTTAACCAATTACCACATTGACATTTTTGACTATCCAAATAAGGAAAGGGCCTGGAAAGACATAGAGACAAAATACGAAAATGCTGAAAATCAGCATTTTCTCCTTTTGTCTCAATATTTTCTATGCTATATTATGCACAAGTCCAATCCTTTTCAGCATCCATTTTGTTGTCTCTTACTGCTTTCGAAATGGTTCGGGAAAGGGTTGAAGAGTGTAAATACTGAACAAAGTACCGGACACACTAAATACATTAACCGAATGTTCAGCAGTGTGTCTCGGTGTTACATGTCCGTGTTCGTTACTCGTGTCGGCCTGGTTAGTTTGTACAGCAACAGTTGTTTGTGTTGTCTCTGGCACTGGGTCGTGTAGCGGACACTTGACACGGATCGTTCCGTTTACGGCTGTAATGAGACAGAAATGAGGTAAAATAAATCCCATTTCCAGACGGCAAAATTTTAGACATGTCCAAAATTCAAAGATCTTGAAGACGACAACTTCAAGTAAATGAAATTGTACATCTTTTTGTGTTTCTGTGTACAAGACATTGTGGGAAAAATAAAAATTGCTTGTCACAAGCAATTTCTTCATTTTCTACGTTGTTTTCCTAATCCTTTATCTTGTAGGGCGTCAAAATGCGTCACTATGCGGTAATGGGATACTTATGGGATAAAGATGAACCTTAAATGTTAATTCTACGGTGATACAATTTAGAAGCTTCTGGAAATTACAAAATGTTTTATTGGTAAAGAATGGATTTTATTTACAAAAAGCATAATACGATTGAGATTAAATGAGAACATGCTGATCATCAGCATTTTCATTTTACGAAGTCTTTTGTATTAGGTACGTCAAAGTCAGGTCTCATTTGAGAAAGGTTTACCTTTTCTAAAATAAATAACAAAAGAACAACATGCATTAGTTGGAATGAAGATGAAGCGATAGTAAAAAGCTAGATCTATATAAAAGCTACGTCGTGGAAATAACTATCAAAAAAGTAGACTACCACCATCATGACATAATTAACAAAGATATCGTATTTTGATAAACTAGCTGGTAAATTGTGTCACCTTTTAGTTTTATCCAGTATTTTCCCGTTCTGTTTTCACTCTCGTCGTAATTGTTGTACCACGTCAACGTCAAATTCCGACGTTCAATGTTCAACGAAGTATACTCTTGTTTATAAACCTTCTTTTTACAATCCCAAACAAAACTCTCAGATGCATTATCAGACGTATCTTGCAGTGTGAGGTTCTGTGAGCAGTCCAAATCAGCATACATCGTGTATATCTGTATGGCATCAGACGAGACGTTAACAGTACAGTCGCACAGTCCTGTGTAAAGTTGAGCGCCCTGGTCAGGATATCCTTCATTCCAAATAAAAATCTCCTCTGATGTATAGTCAAGACGTGAACATACTTCTTGAATTTTCGACGCTGGAATAGATTTACAACATGAACATTGTGACACGACGGGAAATGGCATGATACAACAGCAACGATTGAAGAAATACTCGATAATCATACAGTCGACACTCGTTATCTCGACATCGTATGAGTCGAAATTCCGCTTAAGTCGAAGTGAAAGCCATGTCCCATTATCAACATATGGGTATCAAAATGAATTCCGAAACAAATAAAGCCATTGCAATATAGAAGGAAAAGGAAAGAAATTGCTCGTTTCGAGCAATTTCGTTCATTTTCCTACTATATTTCAACCATGGACACATACTATTTCAACCATGGACACATACGATGGCCATCAAAAATTGTTAAATAACGTTTTCATCGAAAAATAATCAAAATCGGATGAGTCGAACTCCGGGTATGTCGAGGTATTTTGACGGCCCCTCTGACTTCGACACGTCGAGTGTCGACTGTATTTGATTACGTAACCGACTTGAAAATTGTTTAAGACACACAAAACGGCAAGTATCATCTGGATGTGATGGATCTTTTCAATGACACTTGATCGAACTTCAAGAATTCACTGATAACTTTACAGATTGTCTTTATTATAACCATTTCTTTCAGTAATGTGATAGCCAAAACCATTCGCAGAACACATTGAAAGACTGGGCCGATGTTATACTTATTCATATAAAAGAAAAGTTGTCCAATGTCATTTAAAATGTCGTATAATCTGGCGCTTTGTTGCACCACATTATCGACAAACTAAGTGATCTCTTTGTAAGATTTGTAAGAAATGGTAAATCCAAAACACAACGTACCGTCGACACAATTATAACGTGCTATCATATAGCTCATCCCTCCAGTGTAGTTTGATTCCGGACAGACCTGGGATTTCGGATTGATCGGGAACCGGTATGGATCGGACTGCTGCCTTCCGGACATCTTTGGCATAGCATCCTGGAACTGCTGGCGCGATATATCATCCTCACAGCCTCGAGTCTCTGTAATATTTACATACAGGTATACAGTGTAATGCTATGTTCTCACTACCGATCAAATCAACTCGATCGCTTAAATTCCCAGATCGGCCCCGACCTAATGACATTTTTTCGAATCCCTGTAGATCAACCCGATCTCTACAGTCGATTTGATCGAGTAAGCAGGTAAGGCAGATGTCAATTTGATCTGGATGTGGATGGGTGTCACTCGAGTACAAGTCCAGGTAATCGAGTTCAGGTTGGGTGCAAAGTCGAGTAAAAGATATCAAAATTCGAGAAAGAAACCCGAGCTGTGCAGCTTGATCATCTCGACCATTCTCGATATCCTATGTCGATCGAGCTCAATCTGTACTTCATCGCTTGATCTGGCTTGATTGAGTTGATTCGATCGGCAGTGGGAACCTTGCAATATGTAGAAAATTTTGATAATAAACCTTAATTAAGTGAATTTCGTGCTTACGATTTATAGTCCATGGGCCCATAATCGAAACCCTCCCCCCCCTAGTGGGATTTTTGAAGACCTATATTTTCTTGAAGCTTATGATGTATAGTAATGGATTTAGGTTGTTGTTCAATTTAAAAGTGCTGGATAAGCAAATGGCGGGCTTGTTACCATGGTAACCGTCCATTTTTCTACATTCCAGCGCTTGGATCAATTAATTGCAATAAAATTACTTATTTTTGTCATAAATCTTTCAAAATAGTTTTAAATTATTACCAAGATATTTCTCTCACAATATAGATATTTTTTAGAAAATTTACTTATTTGCATATTCGTGAATATTAATGAGAAAGTAGAAAAATGTGTTTAATTTGCTAAAAACAAGACTTTACTAGTGAATTTTAACCTCCCTATCAGGTATGATTTTTGAAGATCTATATTTTCTTGAAGCTTATGATGTATTTTAATACATTCATGTTGTTATTTGATTTAAAAATGCTGGATAAGCAAGTAGTTGGCTTGTTACCATGGTAACCACCCATTTTCATTCATTCTAGCGCTTGGACCAATTAATTGCAATAAAATTACTTATTTGGGTCAGAAAACATTGAGACTAATTTTAAAATGTTTTCATTACATTTCTCTCACAACTAAGATATTTTTCAGAAAATTTGCTAATTTGCATATTCATGAATATTAATGAGATTGTGGAAAGTATGTGTTTAATTTGCAAAAAAACGACTTTTACTAGTTTACTAGTGAATAGAAACCCTCCTCACCATGTGTGATTTTTAAGACCTGTATTTTCTTGAAGCGCAGGAGCCATGTTAATGAATTCATGTTCTTGTTTGATTTAAAAGTGCTGGATAAGCAAATGGCAGGCCTGTTACCATGGCAACGGCTCATTTTCCTACGTTTTAGCACTTGGATCAATTAATTGCAATGAAATATTTCAATATACTTATCTAAGATATATACTTATTTTGGTGATAAAACATAAGAATAGTTTTAAAATTTCAAAAAGACATTTTTCTTGAAATCATTTTTATTTAGCTAAATCGTTTTTATAATGCTTAATGTTTCAAATGGATAAGAGCACTATTAGATCAATAATAAGTTCATAAACCATTCATCAGCTACACAATATATGCTCTGAAAAATTACCGTATAAATGGCAATAAAATTCCATTTAGCACAAATAACATGCTGGAAACTTTAACTTTCTTTGATTTTTTTCTATGTGAAATACAGTTTCCTTTTATACAAGAAACTTTATTTTGTTAAAGTTAAGTACTAAAAAAATTGTAAAGCGTTTTTATCAATGAATTCCCATAGGAGTACATGTATGTTCACCTTTGATTTATACCATTTTTGCTTTTTAATGCATGCTTTTTTACATTATTTTGCTCCAAGTTTAAACTTAACAATACTATTGGAGACATGCTGTGCAGAAGAGACATCTTCCCAAACACTTCATTTAAATGGAATGCTATGTTACAGGAACACAATTTACCAAATATATTCTAATAAGCGATAGCTGAAACTAGACAATTTCATATTTGCACTGTCATGTGCATTAACGATGATTTAAAATTGCCTATAATAGCAACTGAATTATTCATTTCTTTATCAAATTGCATTCAAGTGACATCGTTTTACACCTTTATAATTCAGAATACTTATATGTGATAATGTAAACAGTTATAAATTGTACATATGTACCTTATTGGATACCAGTACTTCGAAGACACTCGATTTGCGTCCTCGTATTCGTGTAACAAAATTTTGTTTTGAAATATTTCGTTTAAATAGCAAACACAATTTGCTGCTCGTACATTTCTTAATTCATTTCATACATCTTAACCACAAATTTTGGAATTCTAACTTTTGTGGAAGACAACAAGCTAATCTCAGGATGTAGTAAAATCCATAAAACACAAGGGCTAGCTATGAATGACACATATAAGCAATTTCCAATCCAATTTCCAATCAACCAAGGAATCCGCGATTTATATAATTATGTCATTATATGTGCACAAAACTGTCTAAATATACGGTTATTAGAAAGCCTTTTTCACAAAAAAAGGGAGAGCCTGCTATGGTTCGACACTTGTATTGAAAAGGGAATAAGTGTAAAACATGCATGGTGAGTTTACTGGTCCTCTGTACCATCTTATCCTCAATTAAAATATCGTGGTGGTGGTGGTGGTGGTGGGGGGGGGGGGGGGTTATAACGCGACAGAGAAACTTAAGAAGATGATGCTCGGACTGAAGGCAAAGTTGCAACCACTGTCGACGGCATTCACAGATCTGGTATACTTGATGAGCGAATTAAAGTAAGAATTGTCCATGTATTATCTTTTTCAAGATATTGCTTGATCGCAAAAGAATGCAGAAACTTACTGACTGTTGGGTCTAAAATTCCTCAACAATAAGCAAATGACAGAGAGATTACCGGTACTTGTTGCATTGTTATGAACGAGAAAATGTCCAGAGTACGTTGGTTTGGAATCCCAAAGGCAAAGAAAATTATTCAATATTTTACAGACAAGGTTAGAGTATTCAATGTTTTGGGACAATTGGGGGTTGCAATGAAATATTTTGCTGGACATATTTCCCAAGAAAAATACAATTAACGAAGCGTACTATGCCAAGTTGCTAGAAATCTGAAGCAGACCATGCGTGAGAAACCTTGTGGCAAACGCTCAAAATGTGACCGCTGCTTGCGACAGGAAATTACATTATAGTCTGTGATGGTATGTCCGGAAATCCCGTCCCGTGTGCATTAGAGTATTAAGCATGCCAACAACTGCAGTTGTGTGCTCCAATATCTGAACATTCATGATCCACTTGTTAGCATATCTGGAAACGCGTCATTACGTCGTATTCCACCGATTACGTAACGTTGCCAATTTGCTTAATTGCAAACTGAGTTTAGTGTTACATATGAAAATGATGTTGTTTTTTGTTTATGTGTGTTTCTATTAACATATATCTAGATACACATATAAAACGCTTTGAAATGAACAACCCATACATGAATGATGCATAGATATGCCGTAGTTAACAATATTGAGACAAATACTGACGTATACAACGTTCTTTACTTTGGCACTACTTGAAATCTATCTTGACATCTGATTTTAATCGTGTGGTAGTTGTAGTTGCTATTACTTTATTGATCGGACGTCTTCGACAATATACCGGGTAGATAAATATCGATTTCATATATTTCACGAGCCGTATATGCACTTGACCCACGTGTGTGTGTGCTATACTGATCGAAAGTTCTAAAGCGCCAAATTACAAATGACTATAACTATTTGAATAATTACCATATCTTTATAAAATTACATAATTATGTGAATCAATATTATCAATTAGAGTAATTTTCACATTTTTTGTTATTTATCATCGAATGACAGGATGTTATATGAGTAAAGCTTAAAAAGCTCTAAATCGTCGTAGAGCTTCAGATAATGCATTTTTACTGATTGTAAGTTACATGGGTTTTTAGCAGAACCCAATCAATGGAGAAAAACAAAAAATGAATGACACATTTGTATTGCTGACGACTACAGCAAAAAGAGAAAAGGAGTGGGTGGGGTAAATCATGGTATTTCAATTTTCCAAACATACTTCTTTTTATTGACAGTTGTAACATTCCTTTTTGCGAATTGAATTAACACAATCAAAAGAATTTGAGCATATTGTGTAATTTTGTGTCGTCGGGAATCACGAGGGCAAATTTCAATCATTTGTCTGAGAAGACGAGTATATATTGTGGTTATTTTGTCAATCAAAAATGTCCTCGTGTGAGTATACATGTATTGAATCCCAAATATTCTGTATCTAGTGTATAATTTTGTACGTTTAGTATTCAATTACATAAGTATCTAGTTCTTACATACAAAATAATTTACGAGGAAATGGTTGTTGTACAAAGACATGCATTGCGTACGTTATTGTGGGTGAAATTGATACGCATGTGCATTAGTTTTTGTATTGTAAATATAATGGCAAGAAGATTATCTGTCAAAGAAGCCAAGGATATTTACCCAATGGAGCAATTGTATCATGTCAAATTCTAGATAGAATTCTAGTCAGTGAATCAACAAAATATTTTTGTGAAATTTTACTTTAGGGTGTTGATACCATGTCCCAGTATGAGGACAAAACCTGAAATTGCTCAACTAGATATTTATGCCAAAAGAATGAAGCTTCTTGACACAAACAGTAATACAGTGGTGCTACAAAAAAGACTGTGCAAGAACGAGCAAAGAAACGCCATGAAATACTACTCACGGCCAACTTCAGAGAAAAGGCAATATCAACCTTAGCACTCTGTATCTGTGACACAATCGAAATTTGAAGGTTACAAAGAGGTTCCTTACACATTTGACCGATATGCGCTCTGGGAATTTGTAATGTGTGGTTGCATCAAGACAATGTGTCGTACACCAAGGCGTACATTTATGTCAAACGGGCTGGTCTACACTGCATTGTGGTAAAAAGAAGCAGACAAAGATGCTTGTTTGAATCCAGAACAATTTACAGATTAATACATGTTTTCAGTCTTCTATCGTACTTCAGCTAATTGTGGTGTGCCTTTATAGGTAGAGATCTATTTTTTCGATTTTCTTTACCGTATATTTTATCATACTTTATTTTTTTCTAAGAATCGTTGTCTAATCTCTTCTTACTCGATGGGTAATTGGGTATTCTATTTTCATTCATAGTTGTACGCCACGATTCATTTACGCCAGAAAAATGAAAGGTCAACCTTGACATAATCGAAATCTACAAGACTAGTATATATATATATTTAGGATAATTATTTCTTTTTTATTCTGAAAAGCCCTAACAAGTAGAGAAAATGCTTTTAAAATAAAGTATATTACATTTTCCCACACAACTTTTAACTTATAAAGGAAAATCAAATGAATGAGATGAAACAGAGTTAAGTGGAATAAATATTCCTTATTACGGTAAATACCTAAATCAAACTTTAAAGGTGAATAACAAACCGTATACGTTTAAACTTTTTAATGTTCATGTAACACAAGTATTTATCATCCGGATGTTTTGATGTAATTTTTATGATTATTAGTAACGACGTTATAATGACGTTGTTGACGTTAAGGCGCCAGAGCAAAAATATCGAAGGTAAATCACATAATGGAACATTTAAAGGTTAAAGTTTAAATGGTTTTTCACTTTGCAAACGTAATGCAGTGAATATATGTATAAGATAAAATTGACCTATCATCGACGTTATTTATCTTTTGACGTAATCATGAGTTGTGACTCTTGGTATAGTATTTCCATTATTGTACCTTTATTGTGTGTGATCATGAACAGAAAATTGCTAAAACTATTCATATAAACAGTAAACATGTATGTTTGTAATTTGACGTCAGTGTGACGTCTGAATACCAAAACGCATTTAACATGTTTACAAAATGATGCGTTTTCTCTAAAACAATTATATCAAGGGATTTGAGTTATTTTCTTGTACTTTTTCTGTACAATATCCCTGTAATCGACTGTTTATCTCAATTTTGTTATTTATAATCGTTGTTTTTGACGTGACGTCACTGGAATACGACGCATCTACAGATATGCCAACAAGCAGTTTCATCACTACCGGGGAATTGTTTCTCTGATTTGCGATGTTGGCATTCTTAATACTCACATGCACACGGATTACCGATTATCACAGACTATTAGTACACAATTGCCAAAGTACAATGGATGCTGTCGAGAAAAATGGGTATCAATTTAGATCACACCCTTCCTATCCACATGACCTTGCTGCTATCGACTTCTTTTCTAGAAGGGATATGAACGGTTGCAATTTTAAGTCTCATGAAAAAAGTTATTGATGCAGTTTAGGTGTGGTTCTTATGAAAGTTCTAGGACTCCTTTACTTCTGGACTGATGTCACTTGACCACCTTTAACGTTGATTAATTTGAGTTTAACTCCTTTTTCAATTGCTATGGTCATATCGTTTGGTCAAAGCGCAGAGGCCTGGATGGAAAGAATTTCAAGAGAAAAGATGTCGATCTAAGCATAAAAAAGGTTAGGTCAGTTACTCATTGATCCATGCTCGTATTTGAGCATGTAGGCAGATTACATAAAATACATATTATTGTATTGTATTGTATCATATGTCATGTAAAATTAACAGTGAAGAAGCCATTTTTAGCATGGCAAAATTGTTGATATTGGTGTTTTGCATTCGACATATCCATGCCACAAAAATGAGCTTAAATGCTTTATGACCAAAATAAAACTTAATGTCTTTATACCCTCTATAACACCTTTTATCCAAAGCGCCCTTCTCCATGTAAGACTGAAAACCTTAATGCAAAGAGATGCCAATGACATACTCCAATGTGGGACTCATTATCAAATAATCGGGTACATGGTTTCTGTCAAATAGGGAAAATGCTTATCTCTCCTAGAAAATAATAAATTTGGATTTTCTTCAGTACTAAATTTATGGGAATGGGTATTTACTACCATTTATACGGTAATTAGGACCGTTCTGGAAACATATATTTTCAAAGATATGTCATTTATTTACTTGTTGAATCATGTAGTTTTAAAAAGAAATTGAAATCCATTTAAAATTACAATATTAAGATCAGAAGATTTGCAGAAATGAAAAACATTTACATCATTTTTGCATATTTGAGATTTTGGCGGCCATTTTGAAAATTAAAATAAAATGACAAAAAGCCTATTATAAGCATGGTAACACTCTTTTAGATTTAATATGCTCAATTTTCCTAAGAAATGATCTCATTTACATACAGAACATGATAACAAATTGTAGGGCAGTGATATTTCGATATTTAGTCAAGTGGCCATTTTGCGGCGGCCATCTTGAAAATCATTTGAAATGTCGAGTATATCCTAGAATGTTGATAGTCAACACTTTGATTTTTATTACAAGGCATCTAATTAACACTTTAATACAAATTCTAGCAATTATTCGCTTGGAAATTATTTCCAAATGTAAAGTAAATATAACCAAAGGCAATATCTATACTATTTTTCTCTTGTTTTTCATATTGAAGGGGCATAATTCGTGCTAATTTTGGTGTGAAATTATTTTTTACTATTTAACTGTGTGGATTTATAAAATCTATAAGCATTTTGGTCATTTGCGCTTAAATTTGGGTTATTTTGGATCCCATAAATGTGTATATGGTGAGTTATAAACAAGTATTTTTTTGTGATTCAAGGGGAGATAATCAATCGTTCCGCATATGCTTATCCAGCACTTATATTTCAAACAACAAGTTGCATTTGAAAGGGAATTCATCAAGCTTTACAATGATATAGGTGTCATAAAATCCCGGTAGGGGGGGACCTAGGGTGTAGCCAGCCCACGGACTATTAGTTTGAACTTTTCTATGCGAAACACTTTTGATATATGATCGTGTTTTACAGGGGTCCGTATTATCAACGATCAACGACCAATCATGTTTGTTGTTATAAGTAATTACGCAAAAAATGTTAGTACGATCGTTGATAATACGGGCGCACGTGATCATTTCAGTTTGATCTATCATTAAAAGATTGGATACCCGGAAACTAAATTGGAATATGCAGCTGGATGCTCAGTTAGGTTGTTGTGGTAGTACTGTGAAATACCACTAGCCCATGATAAAGTGCTTCAACTGCCGTGATATGTCTGAAATACCGTTATATGCGTGTAACATTTGTACATGTTTTATTAACCGAGAGATGATCGTATTTCATTAATGGTACTCTCCATTGCCGAGCTCTATTGATTAAACCATCAAATATGACCTCTGCAGTTTTCGGTACGCCAACAGCCTATTTGGTCGTCATAATCTAATTATAGCACACCATTTGAATTATCGAATCAAAATCATTCAGTTTTATCTTGCATGATCATTACGTATACATTACGTCGCTTCTATTTTTGGCTGAAGCCGGTAACATTTGAATTATCGAATCAAAATCATTCAGTTTGATCTGGTTTGATTACGTATACATTACGTCGCTTCTATATTTGGCTGAAGCCGGTAATTTGAAGCGTCAGCCAATGAAAGTTTGTATCAGCTTTTTGAATTGTTTTGTTGTTTATCGCCAACGATTGGATACTGAAATCCCGCCAAGGCCCCGAGATTAGACGTGAAATGACCCCTCGAGAACAGAGCTCATACTATCGGAATGGAATGTAAAGATAATGTGCTCTGTTCATAAGAGAGTAATTAATGGGAGGTTGATAACATACTTTACCTGCATTTTTCAGTTTAGTGGTCACATTGATATTTATTGTTAAAAATGGAGAAGTCAGATCGAGTAAGTTAGATAATACGTACCGTTAGTACATGTATGGTTACCCGGAAGATAACCATATTTGATTGACAGCGGGTTGATAACATATTTATCAGTGTAATGTGCACAGGTGGGCGTGATAACATTTGTCCTTGTACATGCAAAACTCTCCTGTGTGTCCCTGCTAATTTCTGAAATGTCGACGATGAAAGATCGGTGTATCAATCCTTTCCTAAACAAGACCTGAGGCGCGTTCTTTAGAGCGATATTTTTTAAGATTTCTTAAGATGTTTTTGATACAGCGTCTTCGAGACCGAGATTATAAGCGAAGTGTTCCGAATGTTCCACATGACGTCATTTGTATGAAGTATGGAGCATTCGGAACTCCGCGGTTTATGAATCATGGAGCATCCGGAACAACTCGGTCAATTCTCTCCCATATAGAACTACAGAATTTACCGAGGGGTTCCGAAAGAAGTATAGAGCAATGGCGGCTCGCAGTGATCGTCTTAAAAATCTTGCTCAAAAGAGCGCTTTATCCTAAAACATCTTAAGAAATCTCAAGATATCTCAAGAAATCTCGCTCTAAAGAACGCGGCTCTTATTTCGGTGTTCCTTATAGACAAAGCTTGGGAAACGTCAAACCAGTGAGAAAAGAGAAGAAAATGCTGAATATCAGCATTTTTATCTTTTGCCTCAATATCTCCCATGCTATATTGTGCAAAAACAATTGTTTATTAAAACATCATTTTGTCGTCTGCAGCAGCTGTCTAATTGGGGGATGATCTTGATATGAAAAGAGGTCATTGCTGCAATTCTTTTTTATCCTTATACTGTACGAGGGTTGTTTGATAAATTCGCGGAATTATTCTCTAATTCAAATTCGTGATTGAATATCAGAATTATTTTTATGATTTTCTATACTTGTATGTAATTTCATTATATTTGAACACGAAGTAAAAAATTAGAAACAAATTCCGGGAATTTATCAAACAACCCTCGTATTTTGAATTGGGTATCGCCTCGTCCTTTTATATTATGAAACAAGGGTATGTTGTGTACTATACAGTATAGTCCATTCAAGGCATTTTGACGCAAAAATACACAAGGGAAACGACATTCTTCATTTTCAAGACTATTTTACATGTGATCGTGCCAGACATCTGTAAGATTAGAATCATGAAATGCCAAATTACAGTGATTTTGAGTTCGAATTTTTTTTATTTTTTTTATTTTTTTTTTTACTTAAATAGTTAATATTAAAGACATGTGCCATAATACAGTGACCGGACTATTGTACAATCGACACTCGTTATCTCGACATCGGATAAGTCGAAATTCCGCTTAAGTCGAAGTGAAAGTCACGCCCCGTCCTCAACAAATGGGTATCAAAGTGTTTAATCAAAATAATTTCGAAACAAATACTAGTACAGCCATTGAATATTGAGCAATTTCTTTCCTTTTCCTACTATATTTCAATCATGGACACATATGATGCCCATCAAGAGTGGTTGAATATCGTTTTATTAGAAAATAATCAAATCGGATGAGTCGAACTCCGGATATGTCGAGGTATTTTGACGGCCCCTCTGACTTCGACACAACGAGTGTCGACTGTACAATTATCTCGTTCAAAATCTTTTAATATAGCCTCATTCACAGTCTAACATATGTATATCTATTGTCCTGTACATGTTAAAGATAAAAGCGGAAATTGTTTTCTAAGATAGATATTATGATTCTAATATTTAGATCATACATACAATAGCGATGAGTACGCACAACATAGTGTTTTATTAATGACAAATGATATTGTGGCATTAAAATACTCCGGTTTTACATAGTGTATCACCTCTTATTTGTACATGTACTTCTTCATTAAAGTATTTCGTACATATTCTTCTACCAAATGCTTCGTGCAACTTGGGGCGTCACCCGTGGCAATGTACGAGGGTGTCCCTTGTCAATTTTCGTTGCCACGGATGACATCCGGAAATTGTCGAGAGTATCCGGATCTTACATTTCGGATATAATTGTCAATTTGTGTTGCTACGGGTAGACGCACGAAGTGGTATCTGATTATGAAATAATAACAAGTTTAGAGGTCTTTATTGCGCAAATAAAACCCGACGTGCGGCGGACTACATTAAAATTAAATTCTAACTTTGACAATCATTATGTAGGCTAACATAAGTAAGCCCCCCCCCCCCCCGAATCGTGGACCCGCCCTTGTTCAGTGCAGACATTTGAACGCTTTTTATCTTAGTATAAATCTGACATGCAGCCTGTATACATGTAATTAATCTTTTGAATATTGAATAGCCTACCAGTAGATCTACTTGGCTACTAGTAGTTTCCTTTATTCACCACTTTCTTGGTTTTCACATCCCAGATAGAGAAACCAATAGAAAACGCATATTAGAACAAATTCTGATCATCATCATTTCTTCTTTTCACTCAACGTTTTCTGTCCTAGTGAGTTTATTTACCCTAATTTGCAAGAACAAGAATACCACAACCATTTTCTGTATACCGAAGGTTGTCACGCACTTACGTATCATCTCCAAGTCATAGGCGTATGAAGGTTTATAATATTTATGTGTGGTGGGAGGGCTAATGTTTGAGTTAATGGAATCCGAACGAGCGTACCGTTGCTAAGGGGGCCTGGGGGTATACCCCTCAGAAAATGTTGAATTCTAAAAAAACTTTTCCTGTAATATGGGCACTTTCAGACAACATTTTATACCTGGACCTTTCTTGAAGGAATATAAGGGTGTATTATGGGGGTGCATAGGATATGTTGCCCCTCTAAATTAGTAGTGTTCGTCCTAGTTTTTGGACCAATGGAATTGCAGTATATTTGAAAATTTCGGCGCTATATTTCACATAAACGCACTGCCGGTCAGTTTATACATAGCCACGCCCCCGTTTCCTGTGCAGTTATGAAAAATGATGTAATATTTATGGGGAAATGATGTAATTCTTGGGAAAATGATGCAATTCCAGTAAGATCCGCTTGATAGTAGCTCCGGTCTGAGGCGAGGTTTGCAGAGTGTATGTTTTCATTGGTTGACGAACACTAAGTCAGATAGAGTCTGTATAGTAGAATGATTCTACGCGACATAAACGTTCAAAGCTGTGCCTTTTGAACGTTTATATCGCGTAGAATCTACTATACAGACTCTATCTAATACTTGGGGGGTCCCCACACTTCATAAGCCAGTGTAAGTCTGTCCGTCATGTCTGTCCATGTTACAACAAGGGTTCAACCACCGCTCAGATCAACTGGATCAAGCCCGATAAAGCGACCGAGAACAAATCAAGCTTGGTCGGCATGGATGATCGGGAGTGGTTAAGAGCGGAGATCGATTTTAATCTAGACCTAGCTTGGGCTTCTTGCTCGAACATGTTTACATGTCAAAATTACTTGTGTGTGATCGAGAACAAAATTGATTTGGAAGCCAGGGATTGAGTATTGTTCGTGTAGAAGATCGACCTGATTAGGAACAATCTTGTTTAGAGATCCAGTGTGTTCGGGTTGCTAATACATGTACAAAGAAATTTAAGATGCTATTTTTGGTATACATTATAAGCAGAACATGACCTAGCCCCCATACAAACACATTCACAAACAGAGCGTATGCGGTAACTATTCCCCAGAGTATAATACATCTGTTTACGTCTAGGTATTGGACGGTTTTTAATAGTTTGCATAAAATAATGTATATCAGGTTTTTAAATGGGCACAATTTAGATATGCCATACTATTAGCCACTTAATTCTGATATCTCGGTAAGAAATATTGGGGTCCATCAAAATCCAGGGATGTTAACTAATAGTTTAGCTCGAGTTTGATTCACAGATCGACCATTATCCATCCCGATACGCAAATATGGTAGAATTGCAGAAGCATTAGATAAGCAACAGATTAACGTATTGGATATTATGCGCGCTGATCTTTATCCATGGTATTTTCAAAAGCCACCGAGGACCCGTTTCAAGATCAAATTCCTTTTCTATTTGAAATGAGAAGACATGGTGTAGTTGATCCGGACATCCTCTCAATTTTGTAAAACATTCTTATCAAACGTTTGTTCCCTTTAGAAAATGCCTGGGTCCGCGCTTGGTCAGCATGGACCTACACTGTCTGATTTAGATCCGTGCTATCATCAAATATCTATTTCATTACATTTAAATGGGCAGCATGGATCTGAGCTAGGATATCGTAGCAACAAACTTGATGGTGGGTATTGGTTTGTGGCTACGAGTCCGACCTCTTCCTTCTTTGGAGCAAGATAAACAAGTGGAGAATACATTTTTTTTTCAAAAGTATTCAAATACCAACTTATCTTATCAAACATAAATCTCATAAAACATATCCCATGTCACAAATTTGGTAAAAAAGTATCTACAAAAATTGTTTTTTCATTTTTTTCTTTCAACTCAAAATTCAAGTCTACGTAGAAAAAATGGGTGGGTAGTCCGCTTCAAAATTAAATTGAACTTTATTTTAAAGTGATTTCAACATAAAACCATGCTGGATTGAGAGGAAAATGGTAAACCTGTCGCCAGGTAACGTTCTTTATTTGAAGTTTGACTATGCTAAACTTGCTGGGAGAAATCACTCGAGCACCTGATCCATTGCAACATGTAGAAAGGAATTGTAACCGAAACCCAGATCAAAATTCAAAAAGGTTTCGGATACATTATTGCAACTACATGGATCTTGATAAGGCTTCATGTCTGATATTGTTCCATGGATGTCTCAAATGCCGTTGGCTACTTAGGTCTATATAGGCCTAGGCCTGTAGGCCATTAGTCTGAACTTTTCCATTGTCCAGACTCATTTACAAGTGTTGAAACAAAAGAAAGAGACTCTATTGACAATTTCTAACACTCAAAATCATTAAAATTCATTATAAATTGTTTTTTATGTCTATACGCATTGGTAACTACCGAAATCACTCCTATATAAACGAAACTGAAAGTACAAAAGGAAGAGTATCCGGACAGTACATGGACATCCGAATTTCAACATTCAAAAAACCTATCAAGCATAGGAATAGTAGGATAGTATTCAGTATGAAAAATATGCTGATTCATATATGTTGCTAAGAGTATCATTAGAATTGGTGGATTGTGTTGAAAAATGCCGGAAAGGCATGGAGAACGTTGTTTTAAAAGGAAAATTTCGTCAGGGACGAAAATTACATAAAGATAATATATTTATCGTCAAAAATCTACCTTTATAGACATTAATGTAGGCAATTGGATAAATCCAATAAAATTAATGCGTGAAATCCCTTCAAATGATGTATTTTCTCATTAAAAGATTCATTTTAAAGTATAAGTGGAATAGTATTCGGATAGTACATCTATCCGAAAATTTTAACTTAATTCCTCATTTTTTGTGATTTCCCACTCTCGGATCACTAGAGAATTTTTATATGTTTTGCACAATACCGAAGGCTACTTAAAAACACAAGAATGATTTCTGTTGCAATTAGTTGAAGGTTAGTCCCTATTTTCGGCTAGAATGACTGGACTACATGTGTAGGTAAAACCGAGGCGCAAAGCGCCGAGGTATTTGCCATAACATGTAGTCCAGAGCACAGAGGTTTTTATTGCGCAATAAAGACCGCTAAACTTGTTATTATCTCCATTATAACACTCAAAATAACAAAAACCACATTCGAAATTTGTTATTTTGCGGAAATTCTGCCATGAACTAGTTTTCGGCGTAGGAAACGCATTGGCGGTCAAGTGACGTCATTGATGACGTCATTTGACATTACCTTGACGCTACGTGACGTTTTGGCGCATACACAAAGCATAATTACATAGAGTCATTATTGGTCAAATAAAACCCGATGCTGTTCTTCTTTCGCTATAGATCTAAATTTATATGGATTTTACGGAAACGTGTTATAATGATGGATGGAATATCTTAAACCTTTGCAAGCTTACCAATTTCTTCGCCTATAATTTGTACTCCAAAGCACACTAACACAATTATAAAACACAAAGCCATAGTTGATGAAAATTGACCGATCTTAAACTTTTATGTAACATAAAACCCATTTACTACATGAATGTTGACAGAAAATTGAAATGTATAATTACATCATTATCACACTTGGGCAAATACAAACTAACGCATTTATCAATCTAGTTCAAATGTACTGATAAGTCAAGAATGAATTTCACTATTTCGTAAAAAATTATGTCCATATCAAATGATGTCTCCGTATCATTTTTCTACTTAACCTATTACAAAACGGCACATTTATAGAATTGTCCAAACTCAAGGGAGCCGCAGCCGACAATACAAAACGCGTGGAATTTCGCATTTTTTTTTTTTTTTTTTTTTTTTTTTTTTTTTTTTTTTTTTTTTTTTGTGTGTGTGTGTGTGTGTTTTGAGGCAGACACCCCCATCCCTAAAAGAAAAGGAGAAAATATCGTTTCAATCAAAATTGAACAAAATTCGGGTGTATGGAAATCCGTATAACTCGGAATCAAATGACATCATCTTCGAATTAGACACAATAAGTCTGTCCTTATCTTCCAAAACCGGTAGTATTCCTCTGCTTCATGTATGTCCTAGAAATTCAGATAACGAAACATTACTCCAAAACATTTTATCATCGACAAATCGTTGCTTTTCAACGAAAACCTAGTAACTGCAGCTTAATACAAGCTGCAGTTACGGGGTTTTCGTTGAAAAAGCATCGAAATGATAGCGGTACTCGAACATTGCCATGCAGTTGTAGACAGAAGTGTCATTCCATTTTTCTAAACAATTTGTCCTTTAAACCCTTTCCCAAATGGCATTGTATTGTATTGTATTGTAAACATAATTTCATAATACAAAATATTGTAGGGAAATGAGAATTTTCTCCTAATAATCTTACAAGCTAGTGCTATCAAGGACGTGAAAATCATATTTTGTTTTGGAAAGCGATAATCTCCTCTTTCTACATGAGACCTTCTTTTCCGAAACAACAAAAAACTAAACTCTTACGTTAAAAACATGAAAGCTGTCGCAGATGCAAAAACAGCCGCTGGAACAGAAAGGTAGCGTACTATTTTAAATATTGAGATAAAGGGATAAAAAAGCGAGTCACCAGGTATCTTTTTCCCACAAAACGTTTCTTCTTCACATTCAAAATGTGTTTCAGTGCAAAAGAAACACATGTATATCAGCACCAGGTAGTTTTGCATTAAAGAAATCCTTTCCCAAACAGGACGTAGTTTGGACGTCCCGAAAAGAAGCTGGCTAAGAAAACATTGAAGCAAAAGAAGAAACTGTTTTATACACTCTTTATGTCGATATCGGTTTACGAAGACGACTGATTGAATACGTCGAAGAGATACCATAGATTACGATTGTGTTTAATTTAAAAGTGACTATTTATTATACACATTTTGTCGGAATAACCTAGGTTTTTGGTAGACTGGTTCCCTGTCCCTAGATCTATCGATCATATTGGTTTCCATACATAGAGAAGACGGGGTACCAGTCTAGGTTTTTGGCGTCTCCGAAGAAAATGTTTTTGTAAAATTTTGAGACAATGGGACAAGATTCAGATTTTTTCATTTTTTTCTTTCTGGTAATGGGTTAAAATATTTATACTAGGGGCACGAAAGCAATTGATTGTAACGGATAGGGTTAGAGTTTGATCAAATAAAGTCAAATGGTTGCAAACGACAATAATATGATAAAAATCTTAGTCAATTAAGGGAAGTAACACGCTTTATAATAGCACAGACGTAACAAGTAGCCTCCCCTATAATAAACGTTTTCTTACAATATGACCGCGATTTAAATATTTTCTCAAGAGGAAATTTGTTTTCGATTTTGTTTAAATTTAATCCTTTCCCAAACAAGAATTGGTCTTGACGTCCCTGATTCATTAGGCTTGAGAAAACATTGAGGCAAAAGGAGAAAATGCTGATAATCAGCATTTTCTCCTTTTGCCTCAATATTTTCTTTGTTATATTAATTACAAAATTTCACTTTTTAATCACCCATTTTGTCATCTACACCAGTTTTCAAACTGGACCAACCTAATATTTTGTTATTTGGGAAAGGGTTAATAACCTATCGCCGAAGGGCACAAATAAATCGATGACAAATTTTTCATCACAAATCTCATTTTTTGAACACTTCTGTAATTAAACGTATTTATTTTAAGTTCACGCAATTTAATATTGTATTCACTCTTTCCATAACGACAAAATATATATGATAAATCAAATTAAACGATTTTGCGGATGCCAATACGAGTGTTACTAAAGGTAAGATATGCGAATGATTTAGCATAGAAAACAAAGAGACAAAAGAAGAAAACGCTTATTATCAACATTTTCTTCATATACTTCGATACTTTCCCAGGCCTTTTCTAAATAAAGGACGTCAACACTAGTCCTTGTTTTGGACCTGGTTAAAAAAGTCCTCCTGTTTTACTTTTCTACATGCCAGCATATGATAGCCTGGAATGAAAAAAAAAACATTCTAGATTTAACCATTTCCTACCGAGCACGTTCAACATTTTCTCTCTGTGGAATATGGTAGTCCTACATAATTACTATGTGCGTATCAACAATGACCAATCTGTAATGTATTTTGAAGACGGTCGGCCTTTCTGTCGTTTGAGAAAGGGTTATACAAGCTACAGTTACCACTGGTGGGGAACTCGGCCAAAGCGTGGGACGTTTTTTCGCGATCATAGTATTCCGTCGGTGTTGTAAGAAAATCTCGTAACTACGGCTTCGATAAAGCCGTAGTTACGAGATTTTAAAACAACACAGACGGTTTGTCAATACATATCGGTAAACCCGGTCTATTTTTAGAACAAATTCATTGTTATTAGAAAAACTATCCAAACAGATCTTTAAACTCACATTTAAACGCAAAATATATGTACTTTGTTGTAGCGAAAAACGTCCTTCGCTTTGGCCGAGTTCACCACCAGTGATTACGACCTTTTTGAAGAAAAGCGACGATGTTTTTTTTTTTTTTTTTTTTTTTTTTTTTTTTTTTTTTTTTTTTTTTTTTCTATCAGCATATCGCTGCTTTTCTACGAAAACCTCGTAACTGCAGCTTAAAACAAGCTGCAGTTACGAGTTTTTCGTAGAAAAGCGACGATTATGAAGCCGTTCATTACCTCTATCTATGCTTCCATCATATCAGGGTCATTCTTAATCACCGTAACTTTTGTTAAAACCTACCTGTAGATACGACGATTTGGAAATTCAATCGATTATCAAAATAAGTTTGCAGCAAAACATTTATAATTATGTATTGAGAAAATCGGATTATATGATCAAACCATTTTGACTTATTGACACATATTTTACTAATAATCCATTCGAACCGATAACATAGAAATTCTTTCATCTAAACAAAACCTGGTTTTTGACATTCTAAGATAAATGTTCGAAAAAGCATTGGGACAAGAGACGAAAATTCTGTTAACAAGCATTTTCTTATTCAGTCTCGATATTTTCTTTGCTCCCTACGATCAGCAGCATTTCATTGACAGAATGGCGATACGCTATTCCTGTCCAAAACGTACTATATGACAATATAATATTGGTAAGTCAAAACACCTCCTAGAGGATTTGTTGAAACTGGCTTCTGGTTTCAATATATTGATAAACTGTTTTAGTGCTTCAGTTGGCACCAGTTTTGTATTGACAAGGCTGATTGTCAATCAAACAAAACCAGGCCGTCATGGCTTCAGATCAGACTTTGATAACAAACCATTAAAAACTAGGTAGCCTATTGTTTAGGAAAGTTTTAAAAACTAAATTAATTTTCAATCTTTTCACCCTACATTTTGCCTTCTAATATCGTTAATCGAACCCTTAAATCGGGCAGACGAACTTTGTCTAAAAGCGGGTCATTTTGGAGGTGTGCAATTTTCCACCAATCAGATCGTTTGTTTACGTTTTTATTCCGAAAGGTCAAGGTCGATCGCGTGTAAAACAACGACAGATTATTTTGTGTGACATTTGCAATATAAACAGCTGGAAATCATGGATGCGGGTGTGTCAGCAGCCAAAAAGGCGAAATTAGCTAACGGAACACAAAATGGGGTGAGTAAATATGTTTTGTTATTAAACATTGTGTATTTGTATTGTGTGACATATTGTTTTTTCTCTATGCGGCATGTATCGATTTAATTGCATGTTTACGGGCGTAATTGGCCTTATTAGATCTGTCGACATTTATACTGCATATAAACAGTTTACACGGGATATTTTCAGTTATTAGTGCAAAACTAATGTAACAGATTAATAATGATATGTGAACGTACAATACGTTAGCACTTACCCATAGATTTTTAAGTAGGTCTACATGCAGCTTTTATATACTAACGGAAAAAAATAACTGTGCACACTTATTTTCTGATTTATCATTTATAAAGACGACATATTTACGAGAAATATCCCTCGCATGTGTTCTTAAGATATGCTTGTTCAGAAAAACTGAATGTCACCAACGGCACATGTACGGACGTGACGTTTACGCGATATTCGTTTTATGTGTTTTGTTGCACTGCGATTTTCCTAAGTGATGTTGAAATTTGTTTTTGTGTTGAAACTGTTCATAACCTTCTTGTTGTTAAGAAAAACATGTAAATTTGTTATATTGGTCTTAAAACAACGTGATACGTTTATCCGAAAATGCACGCTAATCCATGCTCCAGACATTTGGCCCCCATAAAGTCCAAGAAAGAGGTCGTTTAGCGTTTTGGTGTACAAAGAATTATCATATCAGCACTTTTGAGACGATTTTAACAACTTAGAAACACTCAGGGCTTACCGCATTCGAGACGTCAGCGCATGACGTCATTCCGACAAATCAACCAAAATCAGAACAACCAACTGTCAAATCGAATTTAAACGCCAAAAGTTACAGCTAGGTTGATTCCTGAACTTAGTTCTATCAGCTTAAAGACATCTGGAGATCGATTCATGGAGCGCAATATCTAGTCTTGCTATGACGTCGTCGACAACATTGTGGCTTAGACGGCATTTAAGGCTTATTAAAGTCAATTTGAACAAGGTATTTCTAATTGACGCGCCTCGTTTACATCTGGATAGTCCAATTGTCGAGGTTCCTCCAGAACGGTGTTGGGGGAATGTCATGTGGATTCATGTGTTATAAAACATCAGTGTATGACCAGTTGGCTCCGTATTGGTCAATATCTCAAGATGAACATTTAATGAGCCGTTTGTGACAGCTTAGTTGCCTCATTGTTGCAAACCATGTATCGATACCAATAGTTTCAACATTTGGAAATGGCTTGTGAACTTAAATTTTACCCTTACCCACTTTCCGGACTTGTTTTGGTGATAATGAATCAGGTAACAAATCGACGATTATTGAAACTCTAAGTTTAAACGAGTGTTTGCCAAACTGTACAAATTGGTTCATTTACCTTATTTTTTTAAGATGTTATTGAGAAAGTTAATGTGCACAGTTACTTTTTTTCCGTTAGTATATAAGCGCATGGTTATTGAAAGTAAAATCGAGTTATACAAACTGCACATTCTGCCATACATGTAGTCCTATTTATAAGCCCAGGCATAATATTTTTATGTCATTTCTTTCTCTTTCGTCGTTATAATTTGAAAGCAGAATGTGCGGATTTTTCGCTTTTCGTAATTACCTCCGTATATATCAGATAACGTTCACGACGTCGCCCGAATAGCTCCTACTTTGAACATAGTTCCTGGCATTCACGACAAAGTTAAAAAAAATATGTCAGGGCTTATAAAAAGGACTACTACTTTGTTTGCCTTTCAGAATGACCAAGTTATGGGTATTATACCTTAATAAGTATTTTATTACATGGCCAGTATCAGAAATAGGACTGGTATCTTACATTTGGTACATGTCATCAAAACCCTGTAAGAACTATATCGTTGCTTTTCAAAGAAAACCACGTACCTGCAGCTTTTACCACGCTGCAGTTACGTGATTTTCGATGAAAAGTAGCTATATGGTTCTTGATCAGACAGCATGTAAACACCGGTTTATATGGGACAATGTTTTCCTTAAAAGCAATAAGTGTTCCTAGCTTTTTCCGACTCGTTTTGATCAATAGTGGAACATCTTGTTCTGAACATTGATCAATATAAATCTTCGCACATAGATCTATTTGACAAAATTATAAGTTAACGTTTTGGGAAGAAATCTGTGAAATTTCACTTTAAATTAAATTATCCATACTCGACCTTGGAATTAGGAAATTCAATTATAATCGAAGACTGTCCATAAGTAATGTCAAAGATCTTTATCAGACTTTTACGACTATGCGATTGCAGTTTTTCGAACAGTGGAAGCAAAAGTATAATTCGTTCAATTATGCATCTTTTGTGCCAAATATTGACACCTTTCGATGACCACTATACTAGATTTACCTTTCGAAAACCTGTCAGGAAAAGATAAAAATCGATATTCTTAACTCAAGCAAAGACATTACTGCATGCACGGTGTATAATCACGTGACTCAGAATTTCCGATAATCTTCAATATCTTTTTTAATTCTTCACCAATTTGAATTCGGTTTGAAGCAGAGAAGGTGAGAAAATGCCAGGAATAAGCTGGACATGTTGGATTTTTGAAAAATCAACCGATAAAAAAGTTTATGAAGATAAACCAAAATTTTGGTTTATCTTCAATAACTTTTTTATCAGTTGATTTTTCAAAAATCAACCACGTCCATCTAATGCGTGACGTCTGTCTACATTCTCTGCTTCACACCAAATTCAAATCGATCCAATATTTACAAAATTATTGAAGATTTTCTGAAAATATTGTATCGCGTGATTATCCATCGTGCGCATGGGTTAGTCTTGATTTGCTGTCTGCAACTAATTAATTTGAGCCATTGTCAAGCATAATTGACACCATCATTCAAACACACTTGGAACCATGCATTTAATAATCGCCATGATAGCGGATAAAAAATGACATCACCGGCAGTAGATTGCACCTTTGTGAACAAAAAACAACCCGTCTGGACACTAGATCCATTGGATTGCACAAAATGCAAATATTATTGAGATAGAACTTTGGAATGTATTGTTAGGGATTAGTCCATGCATATTCGCAGTCTGATGATAATCAATACAGCTCTCTTTCATTCACTACAGATAATAAAGATGTTGTAAGAAAGGTGTAACGATCTTGATCAGTTTACGGGTATGTTTGTTGGTTAAAGCTGCTATTTCCCAGATTTGGACCCAAAATTTGTCAAAAACAAACGAAATATACACTTTTTAAGGTTTATATGACCTGATTAAATGGTTACGACAAACTATTGAAGCAACGACTCATTTTTTCGCAATTTGATACCAAATTCATGAAGCGATGTCGAAAGTAGGTCAAAACTGTAGGACATGCGACTTTCTTGAATGACGTCACAACATACATGATGACGTCATATTGAAATTCAAGTATGAATCTCGTTTGAATCTTGGTCCGCACTGTATGCGCATGCGTGACAGTTAAAAAATAAATTCAACCGCATCTGTGACGGAGTTGAATTTGGGTTTGGATTCTCCCTAAATTCGACTGTCTCTCTTATAATTTCGGCCCAATCTCTGTCTGAAGCGCATATTATTAACCATTCTGAGGTGCCCAACACAAAAATTTGCATATTTTTTCCAAAAAATTTCATTTTTTGCAATTATACCATCTGTTACCCTCCAGCTTTAAAGCAATATATAACAAGGGTCTCCTGTCCAACCCAAAGTCTCTTACCTACACGCTTTATTTGATAATCCAAAAATTTGTTCTAATACAAGTATGTCAAGGCTAACGGGAATGCACAGTTTGTCAATTTATCTGGTAATTTGATATTGGGGTCTAAAATGACATGTCAAGTAATTTCAATGCACGACAATAAAGGGCAATGAATGCTGTCATAAGCAAATCGATTGGTTCGAATTTCGTGCTCGCACTAGTCCATATAGGATTCCAATAAGTATCCACAACTTAGGGTTTTGATACACGGTAAGTAAACTATTGCTTTATGAAAAGCCAGTTTTGCCTCTTTTAGTTGTAGCTCTATAGTATGCCGATGTTTCGGATCATTTTGCTGAAATACCCCGGATGCATCGTGTTGTCGTCTGTAAACATTGTCATGACCCAGAGATAGACCCCTAATTGTATCCTTTGATTACCCCTTTAAAGACGGTAAAATCTAAGATTACGCAAAATGGAAATGAGATGCCGTAGACGAACTTATTTGTGTAATTGAAATATTGATATTGCAGCCGACATGATACTAAACGTAGAAGGAATAATAGAAGGGGAAAAAAGAATTTCCAATATGTCTACGTCTATGTTTTTAGAAGAATACTTTAATTTTAATGTCCACGAAACCCGTTTTTCTTTGGGAAAGAGTAAGACATGAACAAAAGAGTACTATAGGTCAGACGAGTTCATTGTGATAAAATCATCTCTCTTACAAATTCAATAATGTATTTTATTCTTTCGCTCAGTCACACGTTTTCATGTTTATGTACAATGTACTTTAAAGGATCACAACCCATCGTCCGTGACAACGGAAATTGACAAATGATACCCTCGTCGATTTCCGGGCGTTATCCGTAGCAACGGAAATTGACGAGGGTATCCCTCGCCAATTTACGTTGCCACTGATTACGCCCGAAGATGCACGAAGTGTTTAATGTAATTGATGATGGCTTGTTATCCTTAAAACAAAATGAGCCAGGATCTGGAAAAGGGTCTATTAACCCTTTCTCAGACGACAACATTTCAGGGTTGACAAAATCAATATCTGCTGCAGACGACAAAAATGATGTTGGTAATGAATTGGATTTCTGTACAATATATCACAGAAAATATTGAGACAAAAGAAGAAAATGTTGATTATCAACAATTTCTTCTTTTGGCTTAATATTTTCCCAGTTCATTTCTATTACGGATGTAAAACGGATTTCAAAACCAGATCTTCTTTTGGAAAGGGTTAAAGCATTGAGATTTCCATGTGTCAGATCAAGTTGTTCAAAAATGCATTCTTATCATTGTCAGTCATGCTCTCTAATACTCTCCAAAGCCGCGGTCTATTGATTAACCATCAAACATGACCTCTGCCGTTTTTGGTACACAAACAGCCTATTTGGTCGTCATAATCTAATTATAGCACATCATTTGAATTATCGAATCAAAATCATCCAGTTTTATCTTGCATGATCATTACGTCATGCTGAAGCCGGTAACATTTGAAGTGTCGAATCAAAATCATTCAGCTTTATCTTGTTTGATTACGTATACATTACGTCGCTTCTATTTTTGGCTGAAGCCGGTAATTTGAAGCGTCAGCCAATGAAAGTATGTATCAGCTTTTTAAATTGTTTTGTTGTGTAAAGCCAACGATTGGATACCGAAATCCCGCCAAGGCACCGAGATTAGACGTGAAATGACCCCGCGGGAACAGAGCATCATTATATCATAATGGAATGAAGAGAGAATGTGCTCTGTTCTTAAGAGAGTAGCTCTCTAAGAGTTGGCACTGCCAATGAAGAATCTATAACAGCTTGGATCTTGATCAGTCTGATCGGGATCCATGTTGCTCTCAAAGGCCATAAGGGACCCTTTTCAAGATTCTGGCTCTTGATAGGCCCTACTTTTTCATGGAATTGCAGACGACAGAATCGCTGGACAAGGTATTAACCGCATTCAATAAGTCCTTATCTTACCAAATGCCCCAAAAGCCGCGGGATGACCTGTCGATTCCTATATATGAAATGATCATTGTCGCCTGTATGAACTTAACCCTTTCCCAAACAAGACCTGGTTTGACGCCCTCAACAGAAATGGCTTGGGAAAATATTGAGTCAAAAACTTCTGAAAACCAGCAGTTTCTCCTTTTGTCTCAATATTTTACATGCTGTATTCTACACTAATTCTATCTTTAACAACGTCTCTTTTGTTGTCAGCAACAGCTTTCAAAATTTTGTCGTTTGGGAAAGGGATAAGTCCGTTTACCAGGACATGCACGTCGAATAGGGAACGATTTTATAAAGTAAATAGTGACCTCATTTCGGACAAACAATAATTTTTCATATGTGTTGTTATAAAATCTCGTAACTACGCCTTGAATAAAGCCGTAGTTACGAGATTTTATAACAACGCTAACGGTTGATCAAAACATAATGGAAAACCCAATCTATTTCTAGCACACAAATTCATTGCCATTTTGGAGTGTATTTGATTATGTTCCACTTATGATAGTTTATATTGACACTACTGGCGCAAAATTGGAAAAACACGAACTAGCAACCAAGAAGGGACATTACTTGGTTTGAATATGTAATGAACTCGTATAAATTTTGGTGAACAAATAAGCGTCGACCTTTTCCCAGACATAACTCTCATTCCATACAGTGGAGGAAAAGAGTAGTTTAACAGCAATATCTCATTTTGTTCCTATACATTATGTGTTTACGTTATTTGCTGAATATTATTTTCAGTTAAACTGAAATTATCTTCCACAAAAGATCATTTGAATGTTAAATATTTTCAAGCTTCTGTAGAAGTATGGTTCAAAATCCGAGCCTGGACCATGTAGATTGTCACAAATATACATATATATAATACTGTCGTGAATATGACATTTCAACAATCTGCTCTATGCAGAACTTAATGCTAACATTTGCATGATGTGAACCCTTATTTGGCGCACTTGAGAAGGATATTTAATTACAGGAACGATTATTTTCCATAAAAGCTCTAATTAAAATCAATGGTGGGGAACTCGGCCAAAGCGAGGGACGTTTTTTCGTGATCAATGTATTCCGTCGGGGTTGTTATAAAATCTCGTAACTACGGCTTTATCGAAGCCGTAGTTACGAGATTTTTAACAACACCGACAGTTTTTCAATACAAAACGGTAAACGCGGTGTGTTTTTAGAACAAGTTCATTAGAAAAAAATCTATAAACTCACATTTAAACGCAAAATATCTATACCTTGTTGTAGTGAAAAATGTTTTAGTTCACCACCAGCGAAAATGCATAAGGGCCTATCTCCACTAGGATGCCGATCACTTGCCGAAGGGTTGCAGATGAAAAAATAGCTAACTTCGGGAAGCATTCGGGATGAAAACGGGCGTAGCTTGACCTTCGGGATCCCTTCGGCATTGATACGCGGAACTGTATGCGAATGGTTGCCGAAGACATGCCGAAACCTTACCGAAGTATTCAGATCAAATGCAGAAGTTTGCCGATCGGTTCAGGATTATTAGCCGAAAGTTTCCCGATCACGCAGAATGGCTTCCGATCACATGCAGAACATGCGGAAGAGGCTAAAAATCAATGCCGATATGTTGCCGATGTTAATTCCTAGTTAAATATAGAACAGTCCAGTGATACATTTTCAGTTCACGCAAATTATGGCTGTGAGAAACATAGAATTTGCTTTGGCTCTACAGGCTGCAATGATTGGTTTGGCCCTACATTTACGCAGGCGGCGAAGACGACGATGTCAGTGGTGGGTTCGACGAAAGAAGGTTACAATATGGCCAATATAATACATAAATGCAACAATTGCGGGACGAAGATGTGTCATCATTAAAGGGGTACATTATGTATTTGAGAATCACCCATAGAATGTTTGACGACAAACGGCGTCTTGCACCTCGCGTTCAGAACAGGAACACGAGTTTCCACAACGCCATTCCAGCTGGTTTTGAGCTAACTGTGACATTGAAATACATGGCAACCGGAGACTGTTATGCTTCGTTAGCCTTTGACTTCCGTATTGGCAAGCAAAGTGTATGTAGAATTGTACTAGAAGTGTGTACTGCACCCCTTGAACAGTATAAACACGAGTACATGGCTATTCCAAGAACTCCTGACGAATGGTGACAAGTGGCCACTCAGTTCGAAAGAGGAATATGCCCCATACGGTCGGTGCCCTCGATTGTAAACATGTGGCAATTAAGAAGCCTTTTTAGTTAGGGTAGGTTGTACCATAATTACAAGGGCTTCTTCAGTATAGTCCTTTTAGCGTTGATTGATGCCAATTATAAGTTCATCTGGTGTGATCTAGGTGGTTTGGGATACATGTCGGATTTCCAAATATCCAATGACTCTGAATTGAAAGAGTACGTGAATGATAATTCGATCGGTTTCCCATCACCTTCGCCAATCATCACCAATGGCGACAGGGACACGCGTTACTTTATAGTTGCAGATGATGTATTTCCTATAAGAACCAACCTGATGAAGCCATATATGCGATACAACCTCAGCCATAGTCAAAAGGTTCTCAACTATCGGCTCTCTATATCTAGAAGAATAGTTGAAAAATGCTTTTGGTATTTTGTCAGCTTGATGGCAGTGATTGTATTGTTCCTGAGCCTCTAGCTGCTAACTCACATATGTCTACGATTATCCACCCATTTGGTGAGAGACAAATGTCTGAAAGGATATTAGCCGCAGTCGTGGATCGAGCTTGGGAGTCCATGATTGAAGTCTGACGCGCTACCAACTGCGCTATGGCCGCGGTCTGCATCACACAGAACGGTCCAGATAAATCATGTCTGTAGCAATCTTGATGTCCAAGATCACAATATATTAGATATTTTGAATAAAGCCCCACTTTTGTGAAATTGTCAAATTTCAAAACCTCTGAAAATAATCACAAGATGAGACTAGATACTTCTTATGAAAATCCAAATGTATCCATGAATGTGGTGGAAGTTGTGTTAATATGATGTGGACACACGTAGAGACGGACAGACAGACGAACAGAGAGCATAAATACCAATATGTAATACGTCGACCTTCGGCAACATTTCCTGGACCGTTCGGGATAATCCAATGAATTTAATGCAGTTAGATAGGGCCCGATGAGTTGCAGATGGTCCCGAAAGGTTCCCGAATATTTCAAGAAGGGATGCCGACGATCCCGAAACTTTCCCGAAGCGTTCCCGAACTAAAAGATCGGCGTCCAAATTTTAAAACTTTTAAAATTTGGATGCCGAACCTAGTTTGATCCCGAAGGGTTCCCGAAGCGTTCCCGAAGCATTAAGATGGCTTCCAGAAGGGTTGAAGAAGGGTTCCCGATCATCCCGAAGGTGTGCCGAAGCATCCCGATTCTGACATTTTTTCGATCGGGAACCCTTCGGCAACCCTTCCGCGTCCTAGTGGAGACGAGGTCTAAGTGACAACCTTCTGCGACACTGCATTTGATCATTTCTCACACAAGTCACGGTCTTTTTGATGACAGCACTTATAATATAGGAATTGGATCCTTTGATGAAAATGAGTAAAATGCTGACGTTTAGCATTTTTATCCGTCCCAAACGAACCAATGAATATGTGTCGTTTTCAGTAACATTTTCTTCAGTTTTTCAACTTCTTTTAACCCATTACCAAACGACAAAATTTTAGACTAGTCCAAATTCAAAGATGTTGCAGACGAGAATTTCAAGTGAATAACATTTTGAATTTTTTGGTCTTTTGACGTTGAAAACAATGTGGGAAATGAAGAAATTGCTTGTCACAAGCAATTTCTTCATTTTCCAGGATGCTTTCCAAAGCCATTATCTTGTGAGGAGTCAAAAGGAGTCACTGTGTGGTAATGGGTTAATTTAAACCAGTCTCTTATTTTGTCGTTTCGGAAAGGGCTCGATCGCCGTTTTAATAATCTTTAGAACGGCTTCTTCAATCGTTAACCTTATACTACATTATAGCTTGTTTTGACGCCCCTAACAGAAAGGACATTGAAAACATTGAAGAAAAACAAGAAAAATGGTAATACTCGTAACCGGCATTTTCTCATTTTGCCACATTTGCCTATTTTTTTTCTGTGCTATATTGCACAATTATTGTTATTTTTATTATTAACAATAACCTTTATATTAATATGTGTATCCATTACCACACAGTGATGCCTTTTGACGTCCTGCAAGATAAAGGTGGAGGAAAACATCGTGGAAAATGAAGAAATTGCTTGTCAAAAGCAATTTCTTTATTTCCCGCAATGTTTTCTATCGCCATATCTAAAATTCCATACGCTTGAAATTGTCGTCTGCTCCATCTTTGAATTTGGACAATTCTAAAAAATCTGTAAATAGTTGCAGCTTCCTCTCCGTCTGTATATCTGTGAATCCTTCGTTTCGTCCCAACGTCCGTTTGCCTGTCCGTACATCCAAATCTTTTTTTTATAAAAGATCCCCTACATGTTAAGGGCGGTTTACACGGTCTGCTTTAGCATATCTGCTTTAGCATGTATGTTTTTAGCACACATGTTTTTTGCGTTCACACGGTATGTTTTAGCACATGTGCTTTTGGTGGAAGTTAGCTGACCTAGGTCAAACAGATCACTGGTCAGTTGTAGAATGGAGGATAGTGAAATATTATACTTTGTGTGCCTTCATCATTTTTGTTATAGCAAAATATTGCTGAGAAAAGAGACAGCGAATCGAAACAAATCTTCCATTACGTACTCTGATTTTATATAAAAATGTCTCAATCGCGACCCTCGAGACTGTTTGCAACCTTTTGCCGCGTTCGAACGTGGTTGCAACATGATCTCGAGCGTAATACAGTGACCGCCATATTGAACGTGAAAGTAGACGCGCGTAAATGACGTCACCAAAACAATTCAATCCTTTAGCTAACGTTATAATTCAAGTGAAATATTCTATCAATGATCGGTAAGTCACATCAATTATTTTATCTGGTATAATTTTGTGACCTTTACGAGGATACAATCGACTTTTGAACGCTGTTTGTTTCAAATATTTTTCTGGCGTAGATTTAAATAGTTGTTTGGTCTGCTTCCGTTGTTGTGACCGCACTACCGTTGTTTTGCTTGCGGAGAGATATGGGAAGGATCTTCTCATGCCGGCAACTGTAATACATTCGAGGGGTTCTTGAGTAACGATAAGAACCGAGAATATTCGAATGAAAAATGTCTGTTAAAGTTCAATGGTTTAGCATGACAAATGCTATTGCAGATTTTCAACATTTTCTTCTGTTGTCTCAATGTTTTGCCTAGCCATTTCTACAGGAGACATCAAAATCAGGTCTTGTTTGGGAATGGATTAATACAAATCAAATTACAATAGTTTGCATAGTCTTGAAATTCCCCATCATAAAGATTTCAAAGATTATATAAAAGTTAAAATCTGGATCAGACTACGACAATAGCCATGCTTTACTATAGTCAAGATCAGAATGACTAACATAATTAGTCTTTTTGCAGATAATTTATTATCAGTATTAACAATAAAATTAAAATGAAAAATTGAAATTATTGACATCTTTTTGATAAAACATGTTTGTATAAAGACTATATTTTTGAAGTCTGATCTAAACCTTGTCGTTTATATTCAACAAAAGATAGTATTTAAGGTAAAGATCAGCATGGTATCATGATAAAGATTAATTAGTTTGATGGTAAAGTGTCAAAATTTATTACTTAAAAACAAGAACTAAGATTATTGTACTAAATAAAAAAAAAAAAGAAATTATGTTTAGGTAATAAAAGGAAATAATAAAACATCATCATTTTAACCCGCCCGCGGCCATGGCGCAAGTGGTAGCGCATCTGCCTCTTATTCGAGAGGTCCCGAGTTCGATACCCGGCCGCGGCAAATACCCTAACTGACAAAAATGTCACCCATCAAGGGTTTGATATCGTGAACCTATGTGGGGGAGCAGCTGGAGGCTCGGTAAGGGTGTTGTGGTGGTACTGGTATAAGAAACGACAGGAATCCATGGTCAGGTGCTCCAGCCGCCGCGATATGACCTTAGTTGTTGAAAACGTCGTAAAACCCCAATAAACCAAACCATTTTAATCCATTACCACACAGTGACTCCTTTTGACTCCATACAAGATGATGGCTTTGGAAAACATTGTGGAAAATGAAGAAATTGCTTGTGGCAAGCAATTTCTTCATTTCCCACAATATTTTTCATACAACAAGAACAAAAAGTGTAAAACTTCATTAAATTTAAATCGTCGTCTGCCACATCTTTGAATTTGGACAAGTCTAAAATTTTGTCGTTTGGTAATGGGTTGATAGTTACCTGTAGAGATTCTGTGGGTTTATCATGATTAATGAGGGGCTGACCAGTGTTTGTTTATTTTACTGGTCATATCTCTGGAATCAGAGAGCTGATTGGTCAATTTCCGTCTGCTTTTTCACAAGAAATAGAGCATGCTCTAAAACGTCTGCTTTAGCAGATATGCTAGCAGAAAGCCCATTATCTGGGGTTTACACGGTATGTTTTAGCACATCTGCTAAAGCATATATGCTAAAGCAGACCGTGTAAACCCCCCTTTATACTCCTAGTCGCATGACCCTTCGCAATTGTAAGAATTTTGTAACCTTACGCTTCGTCACAAAAAGAAGATTTAACCCTTTCCCGATCAAGAACTGTTTTTACTCACTGATAGAAAATGCTTGGATGAGCATTTAGGCAAAAGAGGAATATGCTTATAATCAGCATTTTCTGCTGTAGTCACAGAAGTTTTCCTGCTATAATACGCAACTTACTTTCACCAAATAACACTTATTCTTGTCTGCAACTCCTTTTAAATTGAAATTGAACTTCTCTAAAACTTTGTCGGTTGTGGGTAATACAATATTTATGAATGAGGTAGAGATTCAGTGTGACTGTCTTGTCGTAATATTGTCGCATTATTATGAAAAAATCCGCTCGTTTACAAGAAAATTGTATGGCAGTCAAAATTAAAGGCAATACAGACAGCATAATATATTTAAAAAGATACAATATAACACAGAAAGTATTGAGACAGTAGGAGATATTTCTAATCAAAAATTCCTCTTTAGTCTCAATTTTATTGTTATTGTTGTTGTTCTTGATGTTATTATTTTTTTTTCCCTCTTAGACACGTCAAAAATTAGGTCTTGTTTGGGAAAGGATAAATTTATTTTTGCCTCGTATCTTCCGTTCAGATCGCAATTTATTTTCGTTTGAAATTTTTTCTATTGATTTCTATTGAGGTGTACATGTACAAAACTGTTTTTAAAACCTTTCCCCGAAGTTGCTTTGACGCCCGCTATAAATACAGCTTTGGAAAACATTGAGACAAAAGGTTAGTTTTCTGCTTTTGTTACAGCATTTTCCTGGCTATACGAAATAGTACACAAATCCAGTCTTCATCAACATCCATTTGTCATGTTCAGCACCTTTTGAACCCTAGAATTTTGTCGATTGGGAAATGGGGTTGTATTGCTATAATTTATCATTGTGTATGCCTACTCATCTGTTAGAATGATACTTTTATAAACCTTTTCATATAGGACACAGTTCAAACTGTTTAAATAGCATAATACAATGTGCTATAAAGACGACAAAATTATTTTTTATAATTGTTGCGCTGAAAATATTGTGGTAAATTGACGAGTTGTATATCTTACCAACATTTTCTCCTCTTTCAATTGGTTCTCTTTTCTTTCGTAATAATTAAAAGCACGGAGACTTGTTTCGAAAAGGGTCTAAGTGTGGTATTCAGTAATCATCAATCTTAATAGCACTTGATCAGAATGATGCAATGTACGGGTTTCTGTCATCATGGGTTCTTAAATTTGAGCCAGAATCTGAAAAAATGCCCTTTATGGCATTTGAGAACAACCTGGATCCAGATCAGCCTGTGCATACGCACAGTCAGATCAGGATCCATGCTATCCTCAAATAGCTTCTTCGTGACTTTTAGCAACTGTAATAGAGCAGCATTGATCCTGATCCGACAGCACTTAGGCACAGCCTGATCTTGAAACATTGCTGTCTCTATTGCTACGAGGGATGTTTATCCATATCCTGGCTCATATACAGTCGATGATCATAAATGCCCGGTTACATACGACTGAATGGTCACATCGCGTCCATATCATGTGTCGATTTTCTTTTTTGAACATGTTCTGTCGCAGTGATGTAGACGGGGAATGTCATCGGGACTTTAAATTCATATTTTGTCCACAATGTGCCCCTTTAACAAAAGGAGGGTTGATATAAAGTAATTTGAAACGCTCGAAGGATAGAATTATGTTGAGGCCCTGGTCGTCCGTCCGTGAGTACGTCCGACTGTCCGTCCTTTTGGCTGTGCGTCCGTCTGAAGACATAATATACCTCGCTTCCTCTAACACGGTGTATAATCACGTGACTTAGAATTTCCGATAATCTTCAATAACTTTGCCAATACTTGACCAATTTGAATTCGGTTTGAAGCATAGAAGGCGGGAAAATGTCAGGAATTACCTAGACGTGATTGGTTTTTGACAAATCAACTGATAGAAAAGTTATTGAAGATAAACCAAAATTTTGGTTTATCTTCAATAACTTTTTTATCAGCTGATTCATCAAAAATCGACCACGTCCATCTAATGCGTGACGTCTGTCCACATTCTCTGCTTTAAACTGAATTCAAATCGGTCCAGTATTTACAAAATTATTGAAGATTTTCAGAAAATATTGTATCACGTGATTATCTAGCGTGTCTAAGCGTTGTTCTTCGTGTGCGGTATTTTAACAATAGGTCTTACTATTAAAGTGACATTTCACAATAATTTTTACATAAATTTTACTTTATTTGTATCTGAAAGAGCATATTTGCATATAAAAATTCTGAAAATTTCAAGCCAAACTATTAGACCGTTTACGAGAAATATATATTTTTGTGCTAAAATTCAACAAATTGTTGTGGACAACAGTTCAGATTTGTATAGAATTTGTCATCTCTGTCTCAACTTTAAAGGCGTATTATTCGCTTGTAAATAACAACTTCCAAAAACTGATAGTATTTCTATGCATTAGAATAAACAATTTTTGCATCAAGACATACTTTTAAAAATGAAATAAATGTGAAATGTCACTTTAAAAACAACATTACGTAACAGTTTCGTGACATTTCTAAAGGCGAAAACCTGAATGCGACGAACTGCAGATATTTCGAAGTGAATTGAAAGCTTTCGACCTGAGTGTCGGTTATTGGTCAAAGCAAATGCTGAACATGATTCATGTTCATCAACTACCTTTTATAATTGTCTAGATTCCGGCTAAAATCATATGTTCCTTTCCATGTTTGCAATATTGGTGTCATAGGTCGATGTCGTTCTGTATGGGTTCGATACCCACACACGGAAGTATACCTTATTCAAAGGAGTACATTGTGTGTAGTTTACCCCTTTCCCGACAAAAACACATATTGCAATGATAAGTTTTACTATTTCGATACGCTTCGCAGTAACAACCATTTACATACACATGAAGTAAGTTCATTGATGTTGGCGAGTTCGTTTGATGATGCAATGTTCAGTTGATTTGATCATGGTTCACAAACCGTCACTTTTATAACCATATCAATATCTAAGAGACCCAGAATACACTAAGTGTATCTAACTGTGCACAAAATTGCAAGTGTTATAAAATTACAAGATGCCAATTTTGGATAACTATTTTTTGTACATTTACAGGACGGTATGTGGCTTATTTCATATTCTAACTTGCTGTTTAAAGTGACATTTCACATTTCTTTCATTTTTTAAAAGTATGTCTTGATGCAAAGATTGTTTATTCTAATGCATCGAAATGCTATCAGCTTTTAGAAGTTGTTATGTATAAGCGAAAAATACACCTTTAAAGTTGTGACAAAATTGACAAAGTCTATGTAAATCTGAACTGTTGTCCACAACAATTTGTTTTATTAGCTCACCTGAGCACGAAGTGCTCAAGGTGAGCTATTGTGGTCACTTTTTGTCCGTCGTCCGTCTGTCTGTCTGTCTGTCCGTCTGTCCGTCTGTCCGTCCGTCCGTCCGTCCACAATTTCGTGTTTACACTCTAGCATCTACAAATATAAGCCAATCTTGACCAAACTTGGTCAAAACATGTATGGCCATAAGATCTCGGATGAGTTCGATTATGGGTCAGATCGAACTAGAAAGTCAGGAGTTATCTGCCCTTGAATGCGAAAAATACTTAGTTTTGACATTGTTTACACTCTAGCATCTACAATTATTGATCAAACAAGACAAATCTTGGACATAACATTGCAGACCATAAGATCTCGGATGAGTTCGATTTTCAGTCTGATCTGACCAGAAAGACGAGAGTTATGTGCCCTTGAATTTGACAAAATTGCCATTTTCGACTGATTTTGACCTTGTTTACACTCTAGAATCTACAATTATTCATCAATCAAGACAAAACTTTGACACAATGTTTTGGACCATGAGATCTGGGATGAGTATGATTTTCAGTCTGATCTGATCAGAAAGTCCATAGTTACTTGCCCTTGTATTTGACAAAATTGTCATTTTTGACTGTTTTCGACGATGTTTACACTCTAGAATCTACAATTATTGATCAATCAATCCAAAACTTGGACACATTATTGGGGATCTTAAGATCTCGGATGAGTTCGATTTTCAGTCTTATCTGATCAGAAAGTTGAGAGTTATGAGCCCTTGAATTTGACAAAATTGCCGTTTTTGACTTGTTTTCTACCTTATTTACACTCTAGAATCTACAATTTTTGACCAATCAAGACAAATCTTGGACACAAGGTTGGAGACCATAAGATCTCAAATGAGTATGATTTTCAGTCTGATCTGACCAGAAAGATGAGAGTTATGTGCCCTTGAATTTGATAAAATTGCCGATTTTGGCTGTTTTTGACATTGTTTACACTCTATAATCTACTATTATTTATCAATTAAGACAAAACTTGAACACAATGTTTGAGACCATAAGATCTTGGATAAGTTTGATTTTCAGTCCGATCTGATAAAAAAATGTGGAGAGTTATGTGCCCTTGAATTTGATCAAATTGCCGTTTTCGGCTGCTTTAGACCTTGTTTACATTCTAGAATCTACAATTATTGACCAATCAAGACAAATCTTGGACACAATGTTGGATATCATAAGATCTCGGATGAGTTTGATTTTCAGCCTGATCTGACAAGAAGGTCGAGAGTTATGTGCTCTTGAATTGACAAAATCACTGTTTTCGGCTGTTTTTGACCTTGTTTATACTCCAGAATCTACAATTATTTATCAAACAAGACAAATCTTGGACACAATGTTGGACACGATGAAATCTTGGATGAGTTTGATTTTCACAATGTTATTGACCATAAGTTCGTTTTCAGTCTTAAAGTCATAAATATTTTTTGAATTGAAGAAAAGTTTTGCTTATATAATTTTGGTTCAGGTGAGCGATATAGGACCATCATGGTCCTCTTGTTTTAGCACAAATACATATATTTCTCATAAACGGTTCAATATTTTGACTTGAAATTTTCAGAATTTTCATAAGAAAAGATGCTCTTTCAGATAGAATAAAAGTAAAATTTGTGTAAAAATAATTGTGAAATTTCACTTTAAAGAAACATCCCATTCCGATTTTATACTTTGTAAAGTATGTTTTGGCGCAAAGATCGGTTATTCTAAGTTGATTTAATTCTATTATGTTTTTTCCTCCTAAATTTTAGCTGATGAGCCAGTATATTGTTTTAAAGTGGAGACAGAAATACGACAAATTCGATTTAGACTAATGTCGCCGGTAGACTGGTTACCGTCCCTGAAACGTATTGTGACATACAGATAAATACGGCTAGGCAACAGTTGAATTGTAGTTTATCACATTTAACTCGGTCCAAGAAAACGTAAACGGCAGCAATATTCTTTGACCCGAAAACTGTAGAATTTTCCTGAAGAAATATGCCTTTTTAGATAGAAAAATATGTAAAATTTATAATTTAACAGAACTTCTTATTGCGAATGCCACATTTAGTCGACTCGAATGGGAACCAACAATATTTGTCATTGATTTGAAAAAAACAACAACAGATATTCATGTATACCCCTCCCTCTCTTATCTGTTAATCTGCACCCTGTCACTCCGTATTTATGTTGCTCATTATATACATAGAAGCAAACGTATATCAGTTGCCATAGCCGTGCCTTTTCTTCGTAAAGGGTTGGGTACGGTAATGTACTGTTGCCAAGAAAATGGGAATTAAGACTGATCTGTATGTGCATGTTTGTACTTGCGTGCGTTCTTTGTAACTTAATTTTGTTTGTTTAAAGGGACATTTCATTCCAATTTCAATGTTTTAAAGTATGTCTTGATGCAAAGATTGTTTATTCTAATGAGTATAAATACTATGAGTTTTTGAAGTTGTTGCCAATAAGCGAGAAACACGCATTTAAAGTTGAGACATAATCGATAAATTGCATATAAATCCGAACTGTTGTCCACAACAATTTGTTCAATTTTAACACAAAAATATGAATTTCTCGTAAACGGCGCAATATTTTTGCTTGATATTTTCAGAAGTTTCACAAGGAAATATGCTCTTTCAGATAAAAATAAAAGTAAAATTTATAACAAAAAATTCTGAAATGTCACTTTAATGTCATTATAATTATATGTGATGTATACCCTGCACATTCGTTATTTAACACTTCATAAATGTATTTTGGACAAGACCATTTCTGCTCGGAAAGGATAATGTGAAGGTATTGGGCGGAGAATAGCCAGGAATACATGGCTAGAAGATTACGATGTTAACATATTCCTTCCTTCATTAGATACTAAACACATCGTGCAACCTGGGATTGACAACATTTAGGCAAAAGAAGAAAATGCTGATGTTTTATATTGTACTTCAACCCATTCTTTATGGTAATCTATTTCGTTGTCGGAATCAGCTTTCATGTTGAATCACCAAAGCAGTTGCAGTTTGTGAACGAATTTAAAGTTGACATTTTATCGCTTCTTTTGGACAAACACCTCTTACGTAGCTGCAGCTCGCTTTAAACTTCTGTTACGAGGGGTGTTTTGAACAGCGACGATATTCTGTCTATATTTTTAGGGTCACGGTGATGATCTCTCCAACCTTCCACATCATAATTACGTCCAGGACTTTGACGATCAGGAGGGAAGTGTATCACTGTTGTTTTCTCTACCAGAAAAAGTGGGAGCACTAGCGGACGCTTTGAAAGTATTTCAAGTAAGTAAATCATACTGTCGGTGTTATTGCAAAACCTTGTGAGGAGGTTTTGCAATGCCATCGACGATATATCAATGTATATATTGAACCAATGAAAGCAGGGCCTAAATAACTTAAATTTCAATGGATAAAATGCGAAAAGTAACAGCCGCAAAAGATAAAATGAAAGAATAACTAGTCCTTGGGCTGGCTACACCCTAGGTCCCCCCTACCGGGATTTTATGACACCTATATCATTGTAAAGCTTGATGAATTCCCTTTCAAATGCAACTTGTTGTTTGATATATAAGTGCTGGATAAGCATATGCGGAAAGATTGATTATCTCCCCTTGAATTACAAAAAAATACTTGTTTATAACTCACCTTATACACATTCATGGGATCCGAAATAACCCAAATTTAAGCGCAAATGACAAAAATGCTTATAGATTTTATCAATTCATATCGTTAAATAGTAAAAGATAATTTCACACCAAAATTAGCACGAATTATGCCCCTTGAATATGTAAAACAAGAGAAAAATAGTATAGATATTGCCTTTGTTTATATTTACTTTGCATTTGGAAATCATTTCCACAGTGAATAATTGCTAGAATTTGTATTAAAGTGTTTATTAGATGCCTTGTAATAAAAGTCAAAGTGTTGACTATCGACATTTTAGGATATATTCGACATTTCAAATGATTTTCAAGATGGCCGCCGCAAAATGACCACTTGACTAAATATCGAAATATCACTGCCCTATAATTTGTCATCATGTTCTCTATGTAAACGAGATAATTTCTTAGGAAAATTTAGTATATTAAATCTAAAAGTGTTGCCATGCTTATAATAGGCTTTTTGTCATTTCTTTTTCTTTTTTTTTTTTTTTTTTTTTTTTTTTTAATTTTCAAAATGGCCGCCAAAATCTCAAATATGCAAAAATGATGTAAATGTTTTTCATTTCTGCAAATCTTCTGCACTTAATATTGTATTTTTGAATGTATTTCAACTTCTTATTAAAACTACATGATTCAAAAAGTAAATAAATGACATAACCTTGAAAATATATATTTGCAAAACGGTCCTAATTACCGTATAAATGGTAATAAATCCCCAATCCCATAAATTAAGTACCGAAGAAAATCTAAATTGATTATTTTCTAGGAGAGATAAACATTTTCCGTCTATGACAGAAACCATGTACCCGATTCTTTGATAATGAATCCACATTGGAGTACATCATTGGTATCTTTTTGCATGACGGTTTTAAGTCTTACATGGACAAGGGACGCTTTGGATAATAGGTGTTATAGAGGTTATAAAGACATTAAGGCTTATTTTTGTCATAAAGCGTTTAAGATCTTTTTTGGGGGGGGTGGATATGTTTAATACAAAACACCAATATCAACACTTTTGCCATGCTAAAAATGGCTTCTTCACTGTTAATTTACATGACATATAATACAATACAATAATATGTATTTTATGTAATCTGCCTAAATGCTCAAATACGAGCATGGGTCAATGAATAACTGACCTATTTTTTATGTTTCGATCGACATCTTTTCTCTTGAAATACTTTCCATCCAGGCCTATGCGCTTTGACCCAACGATATGACCATAGCAGTTGAAAAAGAAGTTAAACTCAAATTAATCAACGTTAAAGGTGGTCAAGTGACATCAGTCCAGAAGTAAAGAAGTCCGAGAACTTTCCAAAGAACCACACCTAAACTACATCAATAACTTATTTCATGAGACTTAAAATTGCAACCATTCGTGTCCCTTTTAGGAAAGAAGTCGATAGCAGCAAGGTCATGTGGATAGGAAGGGTGTGATCTAAATTGATAACCCTTTTTTCTCGACAGCATCCATTGTACTTTGGTAATTGTGTACTAATGTAATTTCCAGTTGCAAGCAGCGGTCACATTTTGAGCGTTTGCCGCTACGTTTCTCACGTATGGTCTGCTTCAGATTGTCTAGCAACTTGGCATATTATGCTTCAATAATTGTACCTTTCTTGGGTAATATGTCCAGCAAAATATTTTATTGCAACCCCCAATTGTCCCAAAACATTGAATACTGAACATTGTCTGTAAAATATTGAATAATTTTCTTGGTCCTTGGGATTCCATACCAACGTTCCTAGGAATCTGGACCTTTTTTCGTTCACGAGAATGCAACATGTACTCTTTGTCAATCTTTTTGTCATTTGCTTATCGTTGAGGAATTTTAGACCCAACAGTCTTTGAGGTTTGTGCATCCTTTTGCGATCAAGCAATATCTTGAAAAAGATAATGCATGGACAATTTCTTTCTTTAATTCGCTCAGCAAGTATATCAGATCTGTGAATTTATGACACATACCGTCGACAGTGGTTGCAACTTTGCCTTCAGACCGAGCATCGTCTTCTTAAGTTTCTCTGTCGCGTTATAACCCCCGCTCCCCCCCCCCCCCACCCCCAACCACGATATTTTACTTGAGAATAAGATGGTACAGAAGACCAATAAACTCATCATGCATGGTTTACCCTCAGTCCCTTTTCAATACAAGTGTCGAACCATAGTAGGCTTTCCCTTTTTTGTGGAAAGGCTTTCTAATAACCGTATATTTAGACAAGTTTGTGCACATATAATGACATAATAATATAAATCGCAGATTCCTTGGTTGATTAGAAATTGCTTATATGTGTTATTCATAGCTAACCCTTGTGTTTTATGGATTTTACCTCATCCTGAGGTTAGCTTGTTGTCTTCCACAAAAGTCAGAATTCCAAAAACTTATTTGTGGTGGAGATGTTTGAAATGAATTAAGAAATGCACGAGCATATTTAAAAACTGATAACAAAACGAAGGATTTCAAATCTTCGGCCAGCGACATATTACAACACTAGAAGTTGAAATATGATGTGTTTCCCTCTCATCATAATCAACAGAAATTATGTTTGCTATTTAAACGTAATCTTTCAAAACAACATTTTGTTACACGAATACGAGGATTCCTCACAAATCAAGTGTCTTCGAAGTACTGGTATCCAACCAATAAGGTACATATGTACAATTTATAACTGTTTATATTATCACATATAAGTATTCTGAATTATAAAGGTGTAAAACGATGTCACTCGAATGCAATTTGATAAAGAAATGAATAATTGTTGCTATTATAGGCAATTTTAAATCATCAATTAATGCACATGACAGTGCAAATATGAAATTGACCAGTTTCAACTATCGCTTATTAGAATATATTCGGTAAACTGTGATCCTGTAACATAGCATTCCAATCCATAGAAGTGGTTGGGAAGATTTCTCTACTGCACAGCATGTCTCTAACAGTATTGTTAATTTTAAACTTATAATGGAGCAAAATGTAAAAAAGCATGCATTACAAGGCAAAAATGGTATAAATCAAAGGTGACCATACATGTACTCCAATGGGAATTCATTATTAAAACGCTTTTTTAGTACTTAACTTTTACAAAATAAAGTTTCTTGTATAAAAGAAAACTGTATTTCACATAGAAAAAAACCAAAGAAAGCAGGTTAAAGTTTTCAGCATGTCATTTGCGCTAAATGGAATTTTATTGCCATTTATACGGTAATTTTTCAGAGCATATATTGTTAAGATTCTCCCTTTTAATGGGTAAATCATGAAATTTTAGTTTTCAAACACAACAAGTAAACAATTAAGGGAAAAGATGCAAAAATGAAAGTCATTAACATTATTAAAGATTATTTGAGATTTTATTTGCCATTTAGAGAAAAGTATGCAAATAACTGTGAATGCGAATAAGCCCGTATTTGCTTGTTCTGTGTAGCTGATGAATGGTTTATGAACTTATTATTGATCTATTAGTGTTCTTATTAATTTGAAATATTAAGCATTATAAAAACGTATCGCCTCAGCATATTTATTCCATAGAAAAGCCTTGTTTTAGCTAATTAAACACATATTTCTACTTTCTCATTAATATTCATGAATATGCAAATTAGCTAAATAAAAATGATTTCAAGAAAAAATTATATTTAAGATTTTAAAAATAGTCTTATGTTTTATCACCAAAATAAGTATATATCTTAAATAAGTATTTTAAAATGTTTTATTGCAATTAATTGATCCAAGTACTGAAACGTAGGAAAATGAGCAGTTGCCATGGTAACATGCCTACCATTTTCTTATCCAGCACTTTAAAATCAAACAAGAACCTGAATTCATTAATACGTTTCCTGCGCTTCAAGAAAATATAGGTCTTAGAAAATCCCACATGGTAGGGAGGGTTTCTATTCACTAGTAAACTAGTAAACTCGTCTTTTTAGCTCACCTGAGCACGAATGTGCTCATGGTGAGCTATTGTGATACCGCTGTGTCCGGCGTCCGTCGTCCGGCGTCCGGTGTCCGTCGTCCGTCGTCCGTCGTCCGTCGTCCGTCGTCCGTCAAACTTTGCCTTGTGTGCACTCTACAGGCCACAATTTTTGCCCAATCAACCTGAAATTTGCTCAGAATGATTGTCTTGATAAAATCTCGGACAAGTTCGAAATTGGGTCATCTGGGGTCAAAAACTAGGTCACGGGGTCAAATCTTAGAAAAACCTTGTGTGCACTCTAGAGGCCACAATTTTTGCCCAATCAACCTGGAATTTGCTCAGAATGATTGTCTTGATAAAATCTCGGACAAGTTCGAAATTGGGTCATCTTGGGTCAAAAACTAGGTCACGAGGTCAAATCTTAGTAAAACCTTGTGTGCACTCTAGAGGCCACATTTTTTGCCCAATCAACCTGAAAATTGATCAGAATGATTGTCTTGGTGAAATCTTGGACAAGTTTGAAATTGGGTCATCTGGGGTCAAAAACTAGGTCACGAGGTCAAATCTTAGAAAAACCCTGTGTGCACTCTAGAGGTCACATTTTTTGCCCAATCAACCTGAAATTTGATCAGAATGGTTGTCTTGATGAAAGCTTGGACAAGTTTGAAATTGGGTCATCTGGGGTCAAAAACTAGGTCACGAGGTCAAATCTTAGTAAAACCTTGTGTGCACTCTAGAGGCCACATTTTTTGCCCAATCAACCTGAAAATTCATCAGAATGATAATCTTGATTAAATCTCAGACAGGTTTGAAATTGGGTCATCTGGGGTAAAAAACTAGGTCACGGGGTCAAATCTTAGAAAAACCTTGTGTGCACTCTAGAGGTCACATTTTTTGCCCAATCAACCTGAAATTTGATCAGAATGATTGTCTTGATGAAATCTTGGACAAGTTTGAAATTGGGTCATCTGGGGTCAAAAACTAGGTCACGGGGTCAAATCTGAGAAAAACCTTGTGTGGACTCTAGAGGCCACATTTTTTGCCCGATCAACCTGAAAATTTATCAGAATGATTGTCTTGATCAATTCTCGAACAAGTTTGAAACTGGATCATCTGGGGTCAAAAACTAGGTCACGGGGTCAAATCTTAGAAAAACCTTGTGTGCACTCTAGAGGCCACATGTTTTGCCCAAACAACCTGAAATTTGCTCGGAATGATTGTCTTGATGAAAACTTGAACAAGCTCAAAATTGGGTCATCTGGGGTGAAAAACTAGGTCACGAGGTCAAATGTTAGAAAAACCTTGTGTGCACTCTAGAGGCCACACTTTTTGCCCAATCAACCCAGTGATTTTTTTTACCTGCGCATCCTGCTACTTTTACTCACAATTTGGTCTCTGGGATGCAAAGTTTTAATTCAAGCGAGTCCCAGGATGCAACATTTTTTACAGATTTCCTATTAAAAATAGTGTATTGGACTCACTGAACTAGTAGCTGGACTCATTGATATGGAATCCAGCGAGTCCCCAGGACTCACAGTCTGGAAATTGTAGAAATATCTCTGCAACCTGAAAATTAATCAGAATGATTGTCTTGATGAAATCTCCGACAAGTTCGAAATTGGATCATCTGGGGTAAAAAATTAGGTCACAGGGTCAAATCTTAGAAAAACCTTGTGTGCACTCTAGAGGCAACATTTTTTGCCCAATCAACCTGAAAATTGATCAAAATGATTGTCTTGATGAAATCTTGGACAAGTTTATAATTGGGTCACCTGGGGTCAAAAACTAGGTCACAGGGTTAAATTTAAGAAAAACCTTGTGTGCACTCTAGAGGCCACACTTTTTGCCCAATTAACCTGAAAATTGATCAGAATGATTGTCTTGATCAATTCTTTGACAAGATTGAAATTGGGTCATCTGGGGTCATAAACTAGGTCATGAGGTCAAATCTTTGTAAAACCTTGCTTGCACTCTAGAGGCCAGATTTTGCCCAATCAACCTGAAAATTGATCAGAATGATTGTCTTGATCAATTCTAGTTCACGAGGTCAAATCTTAGTTAAACCTTGTGTGCACCCTAGAGGTCACATTTTTGCCCAATCAACCTGAAAATTGGTGTACAAAAAGTTATTATATCAGGTGAGCGCTTCAGGGCCAATGGCCCTCTTGTTTCAAATTAAACACATATTTTCCACAATCTCATTAATATTCATGAATATGCAAATTAGCAAATTTTCTGAAAAATATTTTGGTTGTGAGAGAAATGTAATGACAACATTTTAAAACTAGCCTCAATGTTTTCTGACCAAAATAAGTAATTTTATTGCAATTAATTGATCCAAGCGCTGGAACGAATGAAAACGGTTGGTTACCATGGTAACAAGCAAACTACTTGCTTATCCAGCATTTTTAAATCAAATAACAAAGTGAATGTATTAAAATACATCATAAGCTTCAAGAAAATATAGATCTTCAGAAATCCTACCTGTTAGGGAGGTTTAAATTCACTAGTAAAGTCTTATTTTTAGCAAATTAAACACATTTTCTTGCTTTCTCATTAATATTCATGAATATGCAAATTAGCAAATTTTTTAAAAAATATCTATATTGTGAGAGAAATATCTTGGTAATAATTTAAAACTATTTTGAAAGATTTATGACAAAAATAAGTAATTTTATTGCAATTAATTGATCCAAGCTCTGGATTATAGAAAAATGGACGGTTGCCATGGTAACGAGCCCGCCATTTGCTTATCCAGCACTTTTAAATTGAACAACAACCTGAATTCATTACTATACATCATAAGCTTCAAGAAAATATAGGTCTTCAAAAATCCCACTGGGGGGGGGGGGGGGAGGGTTTCGGTTATGGGCCCATGGACTAAACGTATTGTTATTTAGAATCTACTTCTAAAGAATCGGAAGCAATGAGTAGGCATAATGTATTCCAAGTAAAATCAGGCATGAGAAACTATTAAGGTATACCATCCGCCATCATCTACTGAACACTTCATTCAGCTTCGGCCGTCATTCATTGCAACGGAAATTGACGATGGTTTCACTCCGATATTGAAGATGGTATCTCTCGTTAAAGTCCGTTCTCTCGGATGACGACCAAAGATGCACAAAACGTTTGATATCAAATGACTGGTTATAATCCTTAATTCCTATATTTGTATCATCTGATTTAGAACCACGGTGTAAACCTTCATCATATTGAGTCTCGGCTTGTCAAAAAGAATAAGGGACAGTTCGAGTTTTTCTGTTACTGTGACAATATTACCACAAAAACTAGTGTTTGGTTAGATCTAAAAAGAGGTCCTTGAATGGTGTGCAAGACGTTGGTGTAATTGCAATTAGACCATATGTTGCACATTATTCAAAGATTGTTTTCTGTAATTGAAAGCGAATTCAGTACAAGCATCTCGTCGCTTTTCAACAAAATTATTGTATCTATACCTTTTAACAAGCTGTAGATACGAGGTTGTTTGTTGAAGATTAACGATCTATTGTAGAACCACGGTGTAAACCTTCATCACATTGAATCTCGGCCGGACAAGAAGAACAAGGGACAGTTCGAGTTTTTCTGTAACTGCGACAATAAGACCGGGGGACTGAAGGAGGCCATTAGCGATCTCAAGGACAGGACGAGCGGTCTCAACATCTTTAGTAGAAAACACCAGAGGGATTCAAGTGAGTATTTCTATGGGTTATTGGACAATAATTTTGTTAACCCTTTCCCAAACAACATACTTTTGGGGTAATCTTATTTGAAAGTAGCTGATAATACAAAATATGTCTTGGTAAACTTTAAAAGAAATGATTTGTGTAAAACATGACAAAGAAAATATTGAGGTTAAAGGAAAATGCCGGATATCAGCATTTCCTTCTCTTGTCTCCATTTTTACAATCACTTTCGTGGAGGTCAAAATCAGGGCTTGTTTGTGAAAGGGTAAAATGATAAATAAAACGCAATTTGCAGAGAATGTTGCACGTTTCATGCAGTTTATAATCCTTTTCTCCCAATCTATTATATCCAATGGCAATAAATTTTGTGCTAAAAATAGACTAGGTTTACCGTTATGTTTTTGATAAACCGCCGGTGTTGTTATTACATCTCGTAAATACGGCTTGATATGGCGAATCAAGCCGTATAATAGTAACGAGATTTTTGTTAACAACACACACGAAATATTAATGCTTGAGCGAAATTATGTCACGGTTAACTCGAAAAAGATCGTTCCCTATTACTGCAGTATTTCCGAGTCTGTCAATGCGGGGGCCGTGAGTTCTAACCCCGACTCGGTAACAATCTTTTAGACAATATTCTGACGTTATGTGAATCAAAATAAAATATAAAATTGCTACATTACGAATCTAACCTAACAATTTGCTTCCGCGAGCATCCCGATTGAAAACCATGTTGTATTGCATTAACATATATTACTTATTGCCTTAGCACTATGTCCTTTTTATTAGATTTGAAGTTTGTGTTTAAAGGCCTGGTCACATACACAATGCTTCGTCCACATCACGACCGGAACACGACCAAAAATGCTGAATCGTACAGACGAATTTTGAATGCGACGTTGACGTAATCTGGACTCGGAATTGTATGTGACCAGAGCCGCGTTCTTTAGAGCGAGATTTTTTAAGATTTCTTGAGATCGAGATTATAAGCGAGATGTTCCGAATGTTCTATACTTCATACAAATGACGTCATTATGACGTCATTTGTATGAAGTACGGAGCATTTGGAACTCCGCGTTTTATTAATCATCGAGCATTCGGATTAAATCGGTCAATTTTCTCCCATATAGATTCTACAGAATTTACCGAGGTGTTCCGAAAGAAGTATAGAGCAATGGCGGCTCCCAGTGATCGTCTTAAAAGTCTTGCTCAGAGAACGCTTTATCGTAATAAAACATCTTAAGAAATCTCAAGATATCTCAAGAAATCTCGCTCTAAAGAACGCACCTCAGGCCTTGAGATAATTATGCATGGTTTATTTTTAGCCTCCCGACTCTCTCAATCTGGTGACCACGAAGGTAAAATCAGACTTGAACTAACCTTTCTGGTACATCAAATAGAATTCGCTGCTTTTCAACGGAAACCTCGTAACTGCAGCTTAAAACAAGCTTCAGTTACGAGGTTTTTGTTGAAAAGCGACGAGATCATCTGTCTCACATCATTTCTTCTACACCACATCGACACATCATTACCCCAGCTTCTTCCTAGTGCCAGAAAAATATCCCTACATAGATTCTGTGTTTATATCTTTGATATTCTTTTGGTTATGTTATACATCATTGTTATTGGTCCAGTGTTTAGCTCGACTTTTCGAAGAAAATGAGGGCTTATACTGTCACCCGGGCATCGGCGTTGGCGTTGGCGTCGGCGTTGCAACAAAGGTTAAAGTTTTTCAAACACCAATAACTTCCATACTATCAAAGGGATTCAACCCAAACTCGGAATACTTATTCACCATTTCACCATCTACCTTACTATTAGGGCCCATGACCCTGGCTCCACTATATCTTGAGTTATGCCCCCTTTATACTAAGCAACCTAGAAAGTCGAGCGCGCTGTCTTCGGACAGCTCTTGTTCAACATTTACAATGAAATGAATGTTCTTAAAATTAATCTTGGCAATCGGAGAAAAAGAAGGAAATTACTGACATACGTAACCAGTAGATTCTACATATATTTTGTTCGTTTGCTTAACTTGTTTGTCGGTTATAAAGTTCTACAACCACCCCTTTGATATATTGAAATCGTCGTCTGTAATACATATCAATCAAAAAATAGCATTGTCTGTAAATTCGCCATTTTCGTTTATTTCAATACATCCCTTCTCTTTGTATTCACTCTCTGTGTGTTTGTGTGTGTTGTAGTGCCTTCTCTCTTTAGCTTTACGTGTAACTGGGACAAGATCTCGGACCGCATTCATCAACTATTATATTTGTCTACTTCGTAATTACATTTCAATTCATTGTAATTGGAAGAGACCATTGTCTTTTTATGGTGTATTTGCATAGTAGTACTGTGAATTAGACTGGTTGGTAAAAACCGCCCTGGAAAAAAAGGCTCTTAAATCATTTTAATTCCTCGTGCTTCCAGATCAACCTGTGTCTAAATATATTCTGATCAGGACCCATGCTCCCAAACAAGACCTGGTTTTGACCTCCCAAATTGAGAAAGCTTGGAAAACATTGAGACAAAAGAAGAAACTGCTGATAACCAGCAGTTTCTCCTTTTGCCTCAATGTTTTCTGTGCCATATTGCACACAAACCCTTTCCTTTTTAACAAGAATTTTGCCGTCTGCAGCAGCTTTCCAATTGGATCACCCAAAGATTATGTCGTTTGGGAAAGGGTTAATCGTGATTGTTATTGGTCAAGAAGACGGTATTCAAGGTAAGCATTATCCTGATCAGACTGTGTATACGTGTACCCCTAAACAAGCTGATATTAAAAATGTCCAAAATTCCCAAAGAACCATTTTCCAAACAGCTTGATTGTATAACCTGATACTAATTCGCGAATGCCTTTCATTTTATCTGACGTAATATCTTCAGTATAGAATTTAATCTTTTATGGGTATTGTTTTAGTACATTTTATCTAATGTTTGTAGGATCCAGTTTAAAAAAAATCAGATTTTTATTTCTTTTTTTTTCTTTTCCTAATTAACACAAAATCACGTAGATACCTACAGTTAGATTGTGATAGAATATGTTGGCATATGTTTACAATTTTTACAAATGAAACCAAGTACAGTGTTACTACCATAACTATAATGTGCACAACTAGGAAGGTATAAGCATGTATCGGCCTGTCGCAATATTATGACACACGTTCACAAAATGTACCTAATTATTCCACCAACACAAAATCGAACTCAAAACAATTGTAATTTTGCATTCAATGGAATCTTGCATGTGCCTAACACCTGCTAGATTTGAACAAACGCATGCAAAATTGTATTGAAAATGAACGTCTTTACCATGTTTACGTAGTTAAAAGTAAAAGTGTATCATGATAAAGTGACTGGATTTTAAATTCCAAGACTGTGCGCCAATGTGGTAAATGTTGTATAAATTGTGTGTTTGTTCCTTTTATCACAGTTCCATGGTTTCCCGTAAAGATTGCTGACTTGGACAGATTCGCTAACCAGATCTTGAGCTACGGCTCGGAGTTAGATGCCGACCACCCTGGGTTTACAGACGCGGTATACAGGTCGAGAAGGAAGGAATTCGCGGATATTGCCTTCCATTACAAACAGTACGTATACTTAATTGAATGAAAGGACATTTCTCTACTTTTCAACAAAAATCTCGTAACTGCAGCTTAAGACAAGCAGATACGATGTTTTTGTTGAAAAGCGACACATAATGGCATTTGAGATCAGCGTATCTAGGCCAGCCTCTACATACGCAAAGTCTGATCAAGATCCATACCAGTCTTCAATTAACTGTTTATTCCATTAACTGCAGTATTTATAGAAGATCGTCACATGACCAGATCAGACTGTACTTAGACGCAATCTGTTCTAGTTTCATTCGGTTAAAATAAAAAAAGTGTCCCTATTTTCTGATTAAGACCCACTTGTATATGCGTAACTGTCAGGTATTCCACCCGTTATTAAACAACAAACATTAAAGTGACATTTCAGAATTTTTTCTCATAAATTTCACTTTCATTTTTATCATAAAGAGCATATGTTCTTATGAAAATTCTGAAAATTTCAAGCCAAAATATTGCGCCGTTTACGAGAAATATATATTTTTGTGTTAGAATTAAACAAATTGTTGTCCACAACAGTTCAGATTATATAGAATTTGTCGTTTCTGTCTCAACTTTGAAGGCGTGTTTATCGCCTATCATCAACAACTTCAAAAAACTGATACCATTTATACCCATTAGAATAATCAATCTTGGCATCAATACATACTTTAAAAAATCAAAATGAGGATGAAATGTCCCTGAAATTGCGCCTCAAACTTCGCCGTTTTCAGTGACAATAGAAATTAGCGAGAGTATCCGGATAACCTCGTCAATATCCGCTGTCTCTGTGCCCTCATTATCGAATCAAAGCGCTGAAAGCGCTGAAGGCCTTGAAGAATTTGAACACATGCAGATTATTGGTATGAGAAAGTTTAAATATTCTTTAACTTCAGCAATAATCAAAGCACTGAAAGAGCTGTAGGCCTGGAAAGTGTACGAGAAATAACAAGAGTAATATTTTAATCTTTTATATTTTTTTGAAGAAGTTTCGAACAAATTTGAACACATGCAGATTTTTGGTATAAAACAAATGTAAAATGAACAGAAATCATCTGTATGGTATGAAACAAAAGTAAAATGAACAGAAATCATCTGTACTGGATGGCCACTAGAATCATGGGGGGCAAATTATCAAGGATCAGGTAAGAAGGATTTCGATTGCAGATTTTATCCATTTTATTTATTGCATGATCAATTCCTGTCCAAATTGTGTTAACAATAAATCTGCGACCAAAAGCGGTCTCAAGACCGTGAATAATTTGGGCCCTGCCCCCTGGTTAATAAATCATCGAAACACAATAGCATATTATCAGAACATTATATAAAAATAAGTGCATGTCGTTCTTTAAACCCTTTATCATTCCATTACCAAACGGCAAAATTTTAGACTTGTCCAAATTCAAAGATGTTGCAGACGACAATTTCAAGTAATTACTAAATATAATTTCACATTTTTTCACAATGTTTTTCAAACACATTATCTCTAGGGGAGTCAAAAACAGTCATTATGTGGGAATGGGTTAATAAATCTGTTATTATTTTGCTGCTAAAGCTAGAAGTTTTTGAAATTTCCCTATATGGGCATTTTTTTGTTGAAAAAGACATGTTTTGGTTAAATTTCAATTATAACATGCAAGTCAAAACATATAAGAGAACATGAAATATCATGGAAACACAATAGCAAATTATCTTGACATTATATAAAAGTATGCGAGCAAAACTAATTATATATACAAGAGGGCCATGATGGCCCTATATCGCTCACCTGAGTTACCGATTCTACAGACAAGTATAGTCTGGTCTTGGATTGGATACAGTTTGGTAGGTCATTTATATTGAATACCTGATTCTAGAGAAAGATTGGAGATGACCTTGACAATAGATCAACTGTATATCTTGTAATATTTCTTTACACCTCTGGTAAAATATGTTTTTGGAAAACAATGCGGCATAATTAGAAAATGTACGTTCTGCTCAGTATTTTTTTGTGCTATATTGAGCACAATTTCCAAATTTATTAATGCCCATTATGTCGTCTGTATTAGCTTTGGAATTTGACAAGTCAAAAGTTTTTACATTTTGGAATGGGTGAGATAATGGTAAATTCCATATTTTATATCTTGTTCAAACAATCAAGATGAAGTAATGGATTGAATAACGATTTATTAAATGAAGTTAAATCATTGCCGACAAATCGTGATGTTATTTCTATATATCTTCACAATATATCATTTAGAACCTTATTAAATCATGAATCTGCCTATTAAAACATAACTATCTAACACATACAAATACATAGATATATAAATAACACAGTTTTAAAACAGATTAAAGAATAACAAATCGTTACTATTACCTACGGTATTGGAAAACCAAATATTTCAAGTGTGTATCGGTAATCACTGACGCGTTCCGTGTGTTCCGGTAATTACTATGCGTTCCATGGTGTTCCGGTATTTCTATGGACCCAATAGTTCCTTCGCGGGGGGAAAACGAACATTTACGGACAATTTTGCAATGAACGAGTTTCTTTAAATATTAGAGGAACGTCGGGTACTTTCGGACAGTTAAGCGATCGTCAGCCATTATTTAGATAGGTGAAGACAAAAACTGTATCTTATGTCACAATCAGAAAATTCTAAGCCTTTTCCCCGGCATCGGTAATGAGAAGTATGTATTAAGCGTATAAAACCGGGTACCATAAGGAAAACAAAATGAGTCATCAACGACAGGTTATTTCGGACACATCGGGTCTGATCGGACAGGCCGATAATCGAGCTAGATTTATTTCAAATAATTATGTTTGCACTTTTACGTAATTAATTTGGAACAATCTAAAATTTTGTTTGTAAAGGTTTTAAAGGATAAAATACAAATGAACGAAGATATTTATTTGCATCAAGTATTTCATAAAAAAATAAATAAAAATATACGCTGATGGCTGGATTTGAACGTCGGTTCTCCGAGTTTTGAGACTTCGACATTACCGCTCGACCACTGGACTTGCTATACAGTGTTTGACATAACTAATATATAAAATCGTTATTTGTCCGGTTAGACCCGACGTATCAGTTTTCCTTCTATTCGGGTCAGATCGGACACCATTTTATTTCCGAAAATAACTAATATTTCTATCATCGACAGGTAAAAACCTCTCGAAAACCTTTTAATCTTCTTTTTAAACCAGACTAAAAAAGATTTAATCGCAATAATACATCGTCATAATCTTGCGTCTGCAGGGTTTCTATATTTAGATATTGCTTACGAACATCTACGGAAATTTTGATTCGGGGAAAACCCACTAAACGTTGAGTATTGGCGGCGAATGGATCCGCGCATAATATATGTTGCAATCGATTTCTTGATTGTAAATATTTTACGATTTTAAATGTCTTTACTACTATCAACGTATGTATTTACTTCTTTTGTAATGTAGGCTACATGGGTCGAAATTTACAAAATCTGCATAAAGTAACTTAGATCTAATCCAGTTCCGATTTACTTTTCATCGCGAAAGAACACTATCTATCTGCGTTCAACGTTTTCACAAGATAAATTCTGCACGCCCTGAGAAAAATGACATGCTAAATTTGGCCTCTTCAAGGCCAAAAACGATATCTGGTCACAAGTTGATCCCTGCTTTTTCCGTTTGTTTGTGTTTTTGTCAATTTTGTCTATTTCATAGACTTTTCAGACGATTGGGTGTTATTTTGTGAACATAATTTATTATTCCATTTACAGTGGAACGCCCATCCCAGAAGTAAAGTACACTGAAGAAGAAACAAAAACATGGTAAGGGCTGAAGTTTTCTGTGTAATTTTGAACATATTTGATAACACGATCTTACAAATAATGACGAACTTGAGCTAGAACTGGGCATTTCTATATCATTTTTTTTCTAATTTTTGGGATTCAAATTTGTCTATTGCTATATCTATTGTCTACTTCGATTAACCTGATATTTAAGAATATATTGCTGAGGGTAGGAACTCTGTATATTATTCAAGCATGTAGGACCCTTTTTGTCCAACTCAATTTCATGAAAGCGTAAAAAGCATGTCTTGTTTGGGAAAGGTTAAAGCAAAGCTGTATTTTATTGCTGATCATATATCGGCTGTGTTATTGCTAAACCTCGTATCTCAAGCTTTAAAAAGCTGTAGATACGAGGATTTGCAATATTTCCGACGATATGTCGTATATCGTCGTTGTAAATGCAAAATCTCGTATCTCGTTTTTGGAAAATTTTAAAGGGGAGGGAAAAAGTGTAATAATTTTTGCCAAACTAAAATGTTTTACTTGAAATTTGGACAAATTGTTCACAAATTTTTTCTCATTAATACTGATCAGTTAAAATATCTCAAAACCTGTAAGAATTTTCTTTAAATGGGCACACAAGTGTGTACTTTGAAATTCGCAACAATCGACAAACGAGGTTTTGCATTTACACCAACGATATGTATATTTACAGGGGCACGATTTTCCGTGAGTTGACGAAGCTATACCCCACCCACGCATGTCGTCAGTTTAACCACGTGTTTCCATTACTACAAGATAACTGTGGTTACAGGCCGGACAATATTCCACAACTTGAGGAAGTCTCCAAGTTTCTGCAAGGTAAAACAAAGAAATGTGTATTCTGCTTTTGGGATTGATAAACTTAGATTAACATGATAACAATGGGTAAACCATGTGATCTTTGGGAGGCGTTCACACCGAAAAATCGTCCGCTTATTTTCTCAGCTTATACTCTTTGGTTTTTGACGAGATAAATTGCACCGTACGTGCCTTTGAGAGGGCTATTCCATATCCTTACCCTTCTTTCCTGCATTTATTCCATGGTTTCTTTAAGCATTCAAGAAAAGTGCTTACGCTTGAATGTTGAATAGCCCTCACAAAGGCGCGTACAGTGCACTTTTATCTCGTCAAAATCTATAGATTATAAACTGAGATATTGAACAAAATTACCTTGAGTCGGACGATATTTCGGTATGAACGCTTCCCAAAAGTCACATGGGTTAACCACCATGATGATATCGAGGCTAGTTTGTTTAAAAGCAAAATTTACAGGGTTTGGAAAGTAAAATATCGATGCGTCTATTTCTGTTTTGGACTCAATAAATTCAGGACACAAAGTAGATCTATGTTGAAGCAACCAACTGATAATTTTGAGCAATTCTGAAGTAAGCATTCTGTTCTAGGGTTCAAATATTTTTGTATAAAACATTTGTTTGTAGAGTCAGTGATCCTGGTCACATGACTCCAGGTATATTTACTACATTAAAGTTGCTGAATAGGGAACGATGTTATCCAGTTAACCAGGACGTAATTTCATACAAACAATGGTTTTTCGTGAATGTTGTTTTGAAAGGACCTCTACGGATAAGGCGAGAAATCTCCCTAAAAGGCTCAAATGGAAAAGTCATTTTTTCAAAACGTGCAAATTGATTATTATTTCGAACTGTTTTATTAGTTATGTATCTAAATCATATGAAAACTGATTTTGTACGATCAAAACGATTCGACAGGTACAGATAACTCTTGGTTTCTGTACCTACCCCCAAAATTACATTTTCTTACCCCACCGTTATTCATTAAACCAGATTTAAGTTTTCTTTAGTTTTATAAGCAAAAAAAAAATTCTGTAAATGTAAGGACAATTGGTGTTGAAATCATAAACCATTTTTCGATTTGTCCTTAATGCGCATGCGCATCATTGAAACGAGTTTAAAGGCGAAATCTTCCCGCCAAAATTATGGCATATGGTAGGCTATATGAGTACTATTTTTAGTATAAAAGTACGTCCCCCCGTGACCCAGCAAATCCTTTTTACCAAGGGAGCCTATGATCCAGTTACACAACATATGTCAATGGGAAGCTGGGTCAAGGGGGGGAACGATGTTAGCCAGCCTTGGGAAGGTAGGTATGCCTCGGTTTTTGGCGGGAAAGTGCGCGTTTAAAGTTGTTTCAATGGTGCGCATGCGCAATACGGACAAAACCAAAGCTGCCATATGATGTCAACACCATTTATCCCTGTATCTGTAGAAAATAAATTGCAAATAAAAATAAAAGAATCTTCATTTTACCTCTTTGAATACCGGTAGTGTAAGAAAACGAAACCATTTAGGTGGGTACTAAAATCAAGAGTTATCTGCACCTATAGAACTTTTAAAATGACATAAAAATCGATGTTTATTTCCTTTATTTGTCTACCTAACCATAAAGCTTAATTTTGTTTCTCAATTTGTTAGCTTTGAGAATTGACGCATCGAGCTGAGCCTTTTAGGGAGAATTCTCGCCTTATCCGTAGAGGTCCTTTCGTAACTACGGCTTGATTCAAGCCGTAGTTACGATATTTTATAGCAACATCGACGGTTTATCAATACCAAGTCTATTTTAGCACAAAATGCATCGCTATTGTTACCAATTGATTACAAGGTAATGTGTTTTCTCTCTCTAGATTGTACCGGTTTCCGGCTCCGCCCCGTTGCTGGGTTACTGTCATCACGTGACTTCCTGGCTGGTCTGGCATTCCGAGTGTTCCACTCTACACAATATATCAGACATGGCTCCCGGCCTATGTACACGCCAGAACCGTATGTATCATTTTGTGCGAAAAATGTATTTATTACATCCATCATTAGATATTAACCCATTACCAAACAGCACAATTTTAGGCTGGTCCGAATTCAAAGATGTTGCAGACGACAATTTCAAGTGAATGAAATTTAACATTTTTTGGCCTTTTTACGTGGAAGACATTGTGGGAAATTAAGAAATTGCTCGTCACAAGCAGTTTCTTTATTTTCCACAATGTTTTCCCAAGCCTTTCTTGTAAGGGAGTCAAAAGGCGCCGCTTTGCAGTAAAAGGTTAACCACTACCTGCCCTGCGTTCAGTAGACAAACTGTTAGCTAACGTTACCAACATTCGCAACTTCTTTGACCCAAATTTGACCGAGTATTCCGAATGAAATGGCTAACTGTTAGCTACCGTTTTGTCTTACTGAACGCAGGGCTGTAGTTTGGGCGTCATCTGTGGCAAATGAATTGACGAGGGTGTACCTTGTCAATTTCCGTTCCCACTGAAGACCCTGGAAATTGACGAAGGATACTATCTTAAAGTTCAGTTGCCACGGAAGACACCTGACGTTGAACAAAATGTTTGGTATCTAATGATTGTTGGAATACCTTTAGCATTTAGTTCCTTTTAAAAAGATCCAAAACAAGAAAACAATTAGGGTAGTCTAATTTGATAGTTTTTAATTGGACAAGTCTAAAATTCAGCAAATATTCTAACAGCCGATTATAAATACATGTGCTTCGTTGGTTGATTTAATATTCTAGGTCTATACGTTTGATTAACAATACTTTTTTCCTATTCCAGAGATGTATGCCATGAGCTGCTAGGTCACGTGCCTCTTTTTGCTGATCCAGAATTCGCCCAGTTCTCACAAGAAATAGGTCTGGCCTCACTTGGTGCACCTGACGAATACATCCAGAAACTCGCTACAGTAAGTTAAATCGTCGCTGCAGTTGCACAACCTCAAAACTAAAGCTTGATTAAAGCTGTAGTTACGAGGTTTTGCAGTAACACCGACGCTACGCATAATTTATAAGTCAAAATCAACGTATCTTCAAAGAAAATAATGCGATCGTTTACCAAACCATATAAAATGAGTAGTTTATAACCCTTTCCCAATTAGAAATCTGCTGCTGATGACAAAATTGGTGTTTATTTAAAATGATTTTTTTATATTGTCCACCCAAATTAACCCGGGACAACTTAATTTTCGTGTGCAAAGGCCGTAAGTTGAGCGTCTCAACCAAAACATTGCCGAAGTGGGGTCATTACATATGCAGATGTTCCGGGTTAATCTTGCTGGACAATACAATCTAGTACATATATATTTTACGAAAGAATGCTGGTAATTGATTAAAGCATTTTGGTGGACGTTTATTACAACACTTTCAAGGTTACCCTTTACACGCCATCCACTTCACAATCCTGTTTTGGTCAGCGCTTTGACAGGCTGTAAAGACATGATTTAGCCAACAAAAACATTCAGCCTGATCTTAGCCTACCCTACCTACTTTACACTCAAATATTGTGGCATAAAAAGTTAGATAACCCGATCGAAATGGCACTAAAATTGGCAATTTGCTTGAAATAGAATTAGGTTAAACGGGATAAGGATTAATACGAAAAAGGAAGAAATAGTGCCAAATTACGTTAAAATTCGTCTATTTTGATAGGTTGTCTATGCCAACTAACTATTTTTTAACAATGGCGCCATTTGGGCTTGCAGTACGACTTTTCCTGAGCGTGAAAAGTTCTTTGTTTTTAAAAATCAAATCATGAATTCGAACCAGGCGTTTATGTGTCGAGGTAATCACTCAGAATCCTTCCGCGGAGCGATGAGTCATTGATGTGAATCATTTGGTATATCAAACCAATTCCGAAATCGTTCGATTAATCTGAAATAGGTATAATCTCTAGTCAACTTAGTTTTCGGTTTTATTGCGGTAGACCATTATGCATCGCGCCTCGAAGGGGTTCCGGTAGAATTGATTCTTTAAAAATATATTTTGTGTGGAAAATTCTAGAATTATAATGCAATTAACGATTGATACATTTTTTTAACCAAAACTCGAAGGAGCATAATAGACTTTTTGCAAATGCATATAAAGGGTATTTAGTACAATTTTAAATTTTACATTCTTAGAAACGTTGACTATTTATACTTAGGTTAAAAAACGACATTTTCACCGGATTCATTTCTTCATATCTTACCATAACCACCGGCATATATGGGGGCAATGTTTATGTTAACAACTTGTACTTGTACAACTCAACGTTTATAACTGTAGACTTGTATACAAACACTTCACTTCTTGTTGTTGAAAATGTCCAAACATTAACACTTTCTCTTTCGAGAGAATAAATGAGTTATGACATTAATTCGCTCGTTTAGCTCAGGATAAATGGTTTGATAAAGGTTAAAACTATGTATTAGTTTTTAAGTTTTTATACAAGTTTAGAGCTATACGAGTTTCAACTTAACGTCACTTTTCAACAAAAACCTCGTAATTGTAGCTTAAAATAAGCGTTTACTTGTTTATTGTAGCTGTACTGGTTTACTATAGAGTTTGGACTCTGCAGACAAGAGGGTGAAATTAAGGCCTATGGAGCGGGATTGTTGTCGTCATTTGGTGAATTGGAGGTAGGTATGATTTGGATAAGTCAAATTACACAAATGTACATAATTATTGTCGGTTTTCAACAAAAAACTCGTAATTGCAGCTTAATTCGTAACTGCAGCGTTATCCAATAGACTCCTTTCAATTATCGTTTTAGTCCGTACCCGCAGAACACTTCCTCTGGCAAACAATGGGTTTATGAGAAATTAATATTGAAACGTTGTGATTTCGTATGCACGGTCATGCTTTGAATTCGACAGTATCGTCACTAAAACGCTTTGGGATTGCGAGTATTGTTACTAAATTGCTTTGGGTTCGAGAGTATTGTTACTAAAAATAACAAGTAGGCCTAATAAACGTTTGAGCGGCGTTTTAAGACTCCAAGGACGACTTCCGGCGGCAGTTGTGTTTGGGGGTATCTTATTGGAAACTCGTCTATTCAGAAATGTTATGTCTAACTTTTCAAAGTATATAGCCTATATATGTGTATCTTGTAATATTTAATATGAAATCTTTCACATCCTATTTCCAGTACTGTTTGACGGACAAACCCGAAGTACGAGTATTCGATCCGGCGAAAACAGCCGAGCAGCCTTATCCTATAACAGAGTTCCAGCCAATTTACTTCGTGGCTCAAAGTTTTGAATCTGCTAAACAAAAAATGAGGTATAGCCATTGTGATAATTTTACCAGCATCTCTTCTTCTGGCTAAACATATTTGTCTTGAATTGTGCAGAAATCCTGACTTTATCAATATCCAGTCAGTCCTTTGCATCGGCTTTCATTTAAGAAGAGATATTTTAACTGTTTTGAAAAGCATAAAAAACTAAGCGCTGATCAATACCCTCCAAAAACTATTCCCTTTCATGGGTTTAAGTAGATTGAATTTAATCTAAGCTAGCATTTACCCTTGCCTACAGGAGAACAATTTGGATTTTATTATATTGTGGACAGAAATTATGTCGCCAAATTTGATATTTGAATTTTTAATTTTAACCCATTACAACACAGTGACGCCTACTGACGCTCTATAACACAATGGCTTTGGAAAACATTTTGGAAAATGAAGAAATTGCTTGTGACAAGCAATTTCTCCATTTCCCACAATGTTTTCTACCCCAAAAGACCAATATATTTTAGATTTCATTGATTTAAAAATGTCGTCTGCAACACCTATGAGTTTGGAACAGTCCAAAATATTGCTGTTTGGGAAAGGGTTAAAATAGCTTTCAGGACAAAATGGGGGAAATGCTGGTTGTCATCTTTGTCTCCTTCTCACAGAAATGTCTTAAAAAACTGTCGTTTTTTGTGGTGTCACATTTAAGGATTACAGTTCATCATTAGATACCAAACAATTCGTGCATCTTCGGGCCTCATCCGTGACGACGGAAATTAACAAGTGCAACCCTCGTCAATGTCCGGACCTCATCCTTGGTAACGGAACTTGACGGGGTATACCTCGTCAATTTGCGTTGCTACGGATGACGCCCCAAGATGCACGATTTTTTATTCGTACTAAATGATACTTTGGTAAGGGTTAGATGGTCTTTGCATCCAGTTATCCAATCAAAAGATCTTCTCCGTGAATGTTTAAAATCTTAACGTTCTACCTTTCTTTGCTCGCAGAGACTTCGCGGCTACCATTCCACGACCCTTCTCGGTTAAGTATAACCCCTATACACAAGCTGTAGAAGTGATCGAATCTAAAGAGCAAATACTGAGTCTGACCAGGAACATCAAATGTAAGTACCGCCAAATGTTACCAATGATGATCATATTATGGAACGACTGCATAAAACCTTGGTCATCATGAACCAATGGTAAAATACAACTGGCCCCTGTTTTTCGAAAAAAACTTAAGTACATACTCATGAGAACATGCTCCACTTCAAAGGAATACTATCCAACGTTGAAGGGTATTCGATTGAAGTTCACATGGATTTCGTGCGATTTGAACACGGTGCTCAGATTTGAGCATGAGAACATACTTAAGTTTTTTCGAGAAACCGGGGCCTGGACCCTATTGTATTAATTTATTGTTTTCCAAAATAGATAAATACATGTACCTGTCTTGGTTCAATTTCCCAAGTTAGTCATTAGGAACGTTGAACCCTTTTCCAAACGACAAAATTTTTAGGGTGATCCACTTAAAAAAATGTACAAAATGACAAAATGGATGTTATTAAGGATAAAATTTGTGTTAAATATGGTACAGAAAATATTGAGACAAAAGGAGAAACTGCTGGTTATCAGCAGTTTCTTCTTGTGTTTCAATGTTTTCCCAAGCCATTTCTTATATGGACGTCAAAACCAGGTCTTGTTTGGGAAAGGGTTAACCAAAATAATGTATTTAACAATAGTGTTACAAGTCATATATTGTGTTTGGTGACTGCAAATTTTAATCTAAAATATACTTATTACATATACTCGTATTCGCCTTGTACGGTACTCCAGCTAACATACAAGACCTAGATAAATACTTCCCATCACTAATCGTAGATCAGCATTTGGCCCATATTCTAAAACAATTAGCCGGGATCTGGAAAAGGTCCTTTATAACATTTGAGAATACCATAAGGCCAGCTTATACCATAGTAGACCCTGATCAGGGCCAAAACTGTGTTCTCAAAAATACTGCAGGTCTTATGTTAACGAATATTTTAGAGAACAACATGGATCCAGATCAGACTGCGTATATACGCAGGCTGATCTAGATCCATGTTGGGCTAAAATACCTAAAGGGATCTTTTCCCAGATCCCGGTTCAAGTGCAAATTGGTAAAATTATTGTCTAATACGAAATAACATTAGAAGTTATTTGATTTATCTAGACGTATGTCTCGGCCAAGAGGATGTATTGTTATGTAAATTTTGAGGCAAAAACGTGATAAGACTGGTTGGGGAATAAATAATAAATCACATCCCTTGCATCCCACCATCGAAAATTCAGATTCATAGCAACTTTGTTTCCTTTTTTCCATTACAGCTGAGATGACTCTACTTGAAGACGCCATTTCTAAATTTGCTTGAGGGTGACTTTGACAGAAAGGGACAAATGAACACATGCACCCTAAAGACAATGGACGCCTTATTTGTTTTCGTTGATGATGTGTATACTTTTAATATTACTTTTAACTGTTTCTTGAGATAATACTTTTGTTTCGTGATATGTAAAGGGAAAACTTTGAAAATGGATTTGGTTACTCATATTGCTTTTATTCTGGCTTAATCAATGAGAAATGTCCGTTTAATGTTTTCTATGTAAATAAAATGTGCTGCTTATTATAGTAGTAACTTGTAAATAACAACATTGTGTTTTGACAAACTCCTGACTAGACGAACAACCTTGTCCGCGGACAACCCTTACTTGAAAGGAATTGATTATAACGCATCAACGACGTGTCTTTTAAACTGTAAATAAATATTTTAGTTTACCCCTTACAAAAAGACAACTGTAAGGATGACCCGATTTGAAAATACAGCTCAGAAAACATTGAGACAAAAGGCCTAAATTTTTTCTTTAAACATTTTCTCCACACCTACTGGACTAATTTCAACCAAACTTCACGGGAATCTTCCTTGCAAGAACCTCTTCCAAATTCCTTCAAAAAATAAATTCCGTGCAGAACTTGAATTTAAATTAAATTAATGAAATTAAATTTTAGAAGAATCCTTAAAGATCTTCTTCTCCATAACTACTGGACCAATTTCAAATAAACTTTACAGGAATTTTCCTTGCATGCGTCTCTTTTGAATTCCCTCAAAAGAAATAAATACCGTGTAGAACTTATATTTTGATTAAATTAATCTATTTAAGTTTTCGAAAAATCTTTAAAAGTCTTCTTCTCCAACACTGCTGGACCAATTTCAACCAAATTTTACAGTAATCTTCCTTGCATGACTCTCTTTTAAATCCCTTAAAAATGAATTCTGTTTAGAACTTAAAATTTAATTAGATTAATTTAATTAAATTTTCGAAAAATCTTTAAACATCTTATTCTCCAAAACTACTGGACCAATTTCAACCAAACATCACATGTATCTTCTTTGCATGACTCTCTTTCAAAATCCTTAAAAAATAAATTCTGTATAGAACTGAAATTTGATTATTTTTTTGAAAAATCTTTAAACATCTTATTCTCCAAAGCTGCTGGACCAATTTCAACCAAACTTCACAGGTATCTTCCTTGCATGAATCTCTTCCGAATTCCTTAAAAAAAATAAATTCCGTATGGAACTTGAATACAAATCAAATTAATTAAATAAGATTTTCGAAATATGTCTTTATAAATTTTCTTCTTCAAAACACTTTCTTGAATTTCATTGTAATTTTACCAAAATGCTCAATGTGCAGTTCTCTTAAAGATTCTTGTAAAAAGATTTGATCGAATGAAAATATGGCCGCTGTGGGCTTGCCTTATTTTTCGCTATATGAAACAGTTTAATTTTAGAGAATTTTTAAAAACATTTCTCCTCCATAACCATTAATTGGATTTCATTGTGGTGTAGCATTAATCTTCTTTGGAAAGACCTCTAATGTAATACTTGAAGAATTTCGTTGACTTTAAGTCTAAAGTCCAGAAGCCAGTGGAGCGATATCATGGCCCTCTTGTTTCGAAAGCCAATTAATGTAAGATCATTAATAAAACGAGGCTTCGGTCTTCTTTGGGAAAGGTAGGACCGTTTGATTTGTCAACCTATTAATAATTATTGCCAGTTTGGTCAATGGCTTCAAAAGCAAACACGATGGGGATTATACATGATGGGATGGATAACGAATACGGACAAAATAATCTCGATTCTGGTAAGATTTTTTGCAATAACTTCCTTATTTGTGCGTCAATTTTCAAAAGGTTTGCTGAATGTACTCCGCCTTACCGAGCTCTTTCATCGGATGTATGACATATTAGATAACTCGTGGTACTTTTTTCCAAAATATTGTCCCAACCGACCAGAAAGCGAAATGGTAACGACTACGGCCAAATTAACCGCGCTTCAGGTAAGCATTTGTGCAATAACTTTCTTATTTTAGCGTCAATTTTCATGCAGTTTGTTGCATGTACTCCGTCTTACTGAGCCCTTTTCTCAGGTGTATGACTTATCGGGAAACTCCTTGTTCTTTTCTCAAAAAATCGATCCCAACCGACTAGAAAAATGACCTGGATTTTTGTCGTTTTTCTGATCGGTTGGGATCAATTTTTGGACAAAGTACAAAGATTCTACAAACAAGTCATATGTCTGAGGAAAGGGCTCAGTAATGCAGGGTACATGCAATAAACTGCTTGAAAATTGACACAGAAACAAGAAAATTATTGCAGAATTTCTTACCTGAAGCGAGGTAAATTTGTCCGTATTCGTTATCCATCCCATCATGCACAATCCCTACCGTGACAAAGCTTATATAAAGCAAAAGAAAAAGACGTGTCCAGATGACACATGATAAGGATGTCGTCGTTTTTTTCTATTAAAACTGGTAACTGCAGTGCTTCTAAGCTTTAGTTATGGTGTTTTCGGAAGAAAGTCGCCGAAACATAATCGGATTGATGATCCAAACACATCGGTCAGGTGGAATCATTCACCTTTTGTTACAGCTGTCGCAGCATTATGTTTGGGAGAAATAAACCTTTCTTATTTAGGCCTATGTGTACGATCGTATAATCTGGTCGTCCTCTTCAACCATTTCCAAACCAGGACTTTTTACTCCCTACAAGATAATGGCTTTGGAAAACATTGTTGAATATGAAGAAATTGCTTGTGACAAGCAATTTCTTCATTTCCCACAAAGATTTCTTCCTGGAGAGGCCAAATCATGTATTTACTTGAAATTGACATCTGCGAATCGTTACATTTCGAAACATTCTGCAGTTTTAGAAAGGGATAAAACGGCAAGAACCTGTATTTGAGCCAACTATGAATGCAGACCGAGTTGTACCTATCTGCAGTCTGATTTGAATCCATGCTTATCTCTTCAATATTACCACGGATAATGGAACAATTATGTAGATTAACATTCACCTTGAATAAAGTGACGTATGTCCAGACTTATATAGGGCCAACTACACAGTAGACCAACGTACAATCCAGGACATTGGAAATTGCACATAGTACGGGCTGTACAGACAAATCCATCAGCGGATGTTTAAACGCCTTTTGTATTAGGGACATCCAAACCCGGTCTTGTTTGGGAAAGGTATACAATTTCAAGAGGTTGCAGACAGGAAAGGGTTAACCTATTACCGCACATTGGCTCTTTTTGACTCCCCTAAAGATTAAGGTTTAGGAAGACATTGTGGAAAACGAAATCAATTATTGCTTTTGACAAGCAATGTCTTCATTTCCCACAATGTTTTCTACCAAAAAGACCAAACGATTTTAAATTTCCTTAAGCAAGGTGGCTAATCACGTGATACACATGTGGTAATCTCACACTGTTTGTTTACATATTCCTTACGATAGAGGGTATGTTTTGTTCTTTTCCCGTGGTGTTTGGCCGAGTTTAGATATGACATATAGTGCAGAGTACCCGCAATATAGTGCGCTTCAGTCTCTGTTTTAGATTATTGATAAAATATGCATAGTTTTCGTGAAAAATCCTTCAAATGTGTATTTGAGTTCTATGGTAGGAATCACACTTTTGGCTTGTGATATTCAAAGGGAAGCTTTCCAGTGAATTTACTGAGTCTAAGTCTGAGTTTTGCAGTATAATGAATGCATTTTGTTAAAAGAAGGCAGTTTTTCACACAAAGAGATCGGTCAAGTTTTGTTTTCGAGAGAAAAAAGATCTCGGAGACAAATGATAAGAATCACACTGTATGATAGTAGTCACACTGGAAACTGAGATTTGAACCAGTTACCTGTAATAAGTTTTTATATATTACAACTCGTGGTTAATAGATCTATTATAAAATATTTCAACACTAAAGTATGTACAGGTATTTGAAACAATAAATACATTACACAAATAAACTAGAAATATTTGGCAAGATAATGAATAAATCTATCTTTGAATGAATGAACATTAAAAACACAAGTCTTGTTAGAAACACCATAAGTTCAATATTTTTGGCAAAGGATGAGTGTCAATTAGGCTTTGTCCGAGGACCAGCTCGATTTTTTTCATTTTCGCCACTAACATATTGACCTTATGCAGGTAAAGTATACTACGTGTCATAAGAAAGTAGCCACGTGTCAAATGCAAAGGGTCGGCAATTTTAGGATTATTCATAAACGTACCGAAATAAATACAAAATATTGAAGCATGGCCAGTAAAAATGCTTCCCTGAAAGTATCAAAAACAGTCGAATTACCCCATTAGCTATGGTAGCTTGGTGGTAGTTCCAGAAATCCGTAACTGATACGGAACAAATTACTGAAATTCACAGCCATATATAGGGCCGGAAACGGGCCAAAAATAAGTAAGGATATTGTTTAGATACTGTTTTATTCGAAATGATTAGATACTGATAAGTAATTTTAATTACACCTAAGACCCTTGCAAAATGGCAGTTTCCAGTTTTGGCCAAACCAACCCCCAAATTCCTCTCAAATGCTCTATTTGCTGATTTTTTGTTTCTATTTGGTCTTTAGAAAATTCCAAATAAAGAAATCTTTTCCTTCACTTTACCAACCACTTCCGGTTATTATCAAACATTTAATATTGAGACATTCTACACTGATATTGCTAAATTTTCATAGGCCTCTATCATTTCAATGGAATAATTGACTGTAAAATTTAAATAGAACTTTTGTTTGTGTTTCAACAGCATCAACTTATGCAGAAAATGACAGCTGTAAGTAAACTAAATTGAACTTAATATCCTAAAATACTGTTTTGAACCCATATTACAACTTGACATGTTTCCGGGCATGTTTAAAGCATTTAACTATTGAGGTGTGAAAAAGAATCATTGGGAATGCATATGCATGTGTCAAATTAGAAAGACATTAAGAACTGTCAAAATTATGGTTAGTAAAAAAGGGGCTACTTTTTTATGACAGTGAGTATATCAACTTGAACAGAGCCTTGGTTTTGAAGATATATTAAATCAAAGTGGGTGGGGTAACTCACCCGCTACGTCATCATGTGTTAATCGATCTCTTATACAGTTTTACTAACAATTCATAATTTCAACACTAGCGATGCAGAAAATAGGGGCCTACATATTGCATACACTTCGAATACATGTTGGCGTTTATTCAATTGGAGGCCATGTATAGAAGAAAATGCAAATAAACAGGGTTATGATTTTTAGAAGGACTAAATTTACGAAAAAACAGAACATGCTCTTATTTCTCATTTCATTTAATTCATCTTTCTTGTGGTGAATGAAAATTTATAAATTACCACAATTTGTAATATCATAATTTTCAAAATGGCTTCTATAGATTCTGGATTACTTGCCCTGGGTTCTTGATAAAAATTTCAAAAGATACAAAAGATGAAAGTCTTGAATTACTAATATCTGCCCTTGAACCTCAAAAACAGCTTGACATTGTTTATACACTCTAGCATCTACATTTATTCATCAATCATGATAAAAATTACACAAATGTTGGTTACCATAAGATTTCGGATGACTTACTTTTTCAGTGGATGCTATATAGTGCAAACGTCTAATTGTGAACAGACAGACGGACGGACGATGGACAAAAAGCAACCACAATAGCTCACCTTGAGTACTTCATGCTAAGGTGCACATATAAAAGCGTAACCATTCATTGATCTTTCTATACTGCTATTTGGTATTTCTATGTCGTTTATAGTATTTTTATTGTTTCCGGCATTTTATGTTTTCAGGTATTTTATTGACTGACGCGTATTACTCGAATAGCCATCTCAAAAATGACCATTGTGACAAAATTTAATGTGTAATCTCCCTTATCAAGATATTCTTTCATAAACCAACCGGAATTGAAATAAAATTTTGGTCATTATTTAGTAATTATACCATCTAACACATCCATGTCAGACGACCCTTCCTGTTTCTAATATCAGCAGTATACATAGGTTGGTGTTGATAAGGTGTTTGCTTAATGAGGCCAGTCCATTACTTAAACAAGTGTGATTCCTATCAGTGTTGGTCATACCGTGTGACGCCTATCTCTGGCTTTTTTCTCCAGTTTTTCTACCAATCTCAACTCCGCCGCATTTAATATATAACAATCATTATACCTGTATTATTTTTGACAAGTTATTACTATTATACGCATGCTTAAGAATGTTTTGAAACAATGAAATGGTTCAAAACCAGCTTGGATACATAAAAGTGTGACTCCAACCATACAACAAATGAAAACTCTTTTGCGAATTTCAAGAAAATTGCACACCCCAACCTTGAAAGTGCAGTGTTATAATGAAGAGATTTGTCACCTGGGTACTCTGCACTATACGTTATTTCTAAACTCGGCCAAACACCACGGGAAAAGAACAAAACATACCCTCTATCGTAAGGAATATGTAAACAAACAGTGTGAGATTACCACATGTGTATCACGTGATTAGCCACCCTGTTAAGGTATGCAACCCATCATTAGCACTAAAGAGCCAGAGGCGAATATTGAAAAGTGCCAGTAATTCCTAAACTGTGTTACATATATATTCCAAATATAAACACAATCATTTTGAACGGTTTAGAATTTTGAATGAATGCATACTTATGGAAATATTTGACAAAATATTCAAAGTTACCTCTCTTGCATATGAATATAGAGTAAAATAATATTTGTAAATTATTTTCTTCTTGAGGCATAATCTTGAAATCCGACACGGTGAATCAACTTATGTGAGGTGTATTTACAAGTGCGTGTAATTTGGCGCATTTCGTATGAAAAAGAAAATCTTATCCCACTGTATGAATCCGCGAAGCGGTTCATTGAAGGCCGGCTTTTAGTTCGAATGCTTTTTCGATATGGACGTGTACGATGTGGGAGGCTAACAATGTACAACATTTTCAAAATATTGGTGTAAAACTGACTGATTTGTAAGTCAATGATTGGCGTTCACCTTTTCAAGTTATATCTTTTACTTTTTTGCTCCTTTGCGAGCAAAAATATCACAAAATTGATCACATTTGTATATCATTCCAATTCTAGTAATTGACCGCCTCCTATCACGTGACTACCAGATTAACCACGGTCCATAGAAATACTGGACTGCACAAAAACCGAGACTTACATAGAATGTCGATATATTAACTATTAAACGTTATCGGCAAGCTTTGGAAGTTACCGAAACGCGTATCAAATCCGGCACTAAAATCCATTCCCATGTGAACGTCTCTGTTGAAAGCATCCGATGAAATACTCGTATGTTTCGGCATTTTTATGGACCCGATAGACTGGGTTACTGCCCCTAGAAGGACCCGATAACTTGTATTTTTTATCATTGTAAAGAAGATCATCCAGACGCCCTTGCTCAATCGGTTAGACGCTCGTAATTACAGCCACGTTTGTATTCTACGATGAGAGTTCAAAACCCACTTTCGCCTGTGTCAACTTTTTCTCAAATACTTTTTGAAAGGAACTTTTGTCCTTTGTTATCAATTTAGTTAGGTATCCAATCTGATTTCTTTTTGTGTGTTATTTTTTCTGATATGTTTTGCAATGAAAGCGTTTAATATTTTTTGCTATCATTTTCCTTTTATTATGATAAAATCATACATGAAAACAGCCTGATTTGACAGAATGCCAATAGATGGCTGAGAACAACGTTCTCGAACAAAGGGAATTAACTCAGACAACATGAGCCAACAGTGACCAGGATTAAGCTTTTGGCTGTATCAATTTGAAGTTGAAGTTTACAAATTATTTAAAGAATTATCAATAAACACTTTCATCTCGCAATTAACTTGACTATTATGACCTTATTATGAAATTGCTGTAAATTTTTAGATAAATCGTACTATCTGTTATTCATTAGTCAATACAATACAAATATTGCATTGTATTAAAGCTGCAGTCCCTCGCTTGGTCAAATTGCAAAAAAAAACGAAAGAAAGAAATGAAACGCAGACATTTTATAATGGCCACCTTTGGGATTAGTAACGGAAGGCGGTTTAGACAAACAACGAACCTAAATTGCCGAAATCAAGGGAAATCTTTGGAAAAAATGAAAAACGTTTGTCACGTTTTTCAAATCTATTTTCCGCACTGTTTACATTTTGCTCAGATGTAAACACAGAACTTTTGTATAAAACGCAATATAGACTGATAAAACGCTTACTCGTATAAAGCAGTGATGTAGATAAGGTTAAAATTTAGGTGTGATAGAGCGGTATGTCTTCTGTACAGGAGTTCCGAGTTCTATCCTAGGTATCGGCGATTCTTTTTCTCTTGTTTTTTTTTTTTTCCTTTTTGTCCTTTTTTTGTAATCATTGGTATTTAACACAAAATGCAGCATATTCTGTTGTTGCTCTTGGGGTCACCCAAATGAGCAAACATGGCAATTTGCGTACTTTCAGGATGTAAACATTTTAAAAGAAGAAGTCACTTGAACTGCAAACAAACAATATGCTACCAAATAATTGCTACTGCAAGTCCATGATAATTCCGTTGGGGTGTTGATACTGTGAGTTTAACAAGGAAAGGAAAGATACAATTAACATGACATGGTTGAAATATATCACTTCAGCAAAATTTTCATGGATGGTTCCAAAAACTTGCCGGCCTCTTGGATGCTATGCGCAAAATTTTGTCTTGTACAAAAATGTGATTAGATTTTTTTGCACCTTCATGAAAATTATGAAAACGTACATTCATTTTTTAAATATAATCTAATATTCTGAGATTTAAAAAAAAACACAACTGTCCATATTCAATTTTGAACGAAAATGACAGGTTTGTAATACGGCGTAATACAATATTTGACAGGGAAAGTAGTTCCGGCATTTTTTTCATGCAGCTTTAAAAAAAACATCAACTGATCAAAAAGCTTGGATTCAAGGTATACGACCCATCAATAGAATTATAAAGATACATAAGTAACTATATATATTTAAAATCAGCATGGTATCTCGCATCTAAATGCCGATTTTTATCAACTTTGATCGTTTCGTTAGTGAAATTTTGATAATTTTATATCTTGCATCAGGGTCATACAAAATCATGAAATGCCAAACACCCCAAATGAATTTTTAAACGCAAAAAACTGCATGATTAAAAGCGATAAACACAAGTGTTTGCATCTAATCAATAGCTTATATTATCCCAAGCAATGGACTAACAAGTAAAAAAAATAAAAACCAACAACAAAATATTTTTTTGCTTTCGTAATACATGGCTACCATACTTTCGACAGGCTTTTCATGCGAATCTGAAACAATAGTCAATTTTAAATAACATAAATTCCAATGATATATCAAAATGCATGGCACAAAAGTAAAAATTAAACAGTTTCGCCATACACAAATTTAGAAAAAAAATCACTTTGACTTATACACCCCCTTTTTTACCACCGCCCATTTTTTTTCAGGAAAATGGCACTGTATGTTCATTATACTTGAATAAATTGTTCCATATGAATTTTACAGGTTTTTTAATTGTTTGTATTGGAATATTTATAAAATAGCAAATGTTACTTTAAAAAAAAACATATAATATAAATTGTTTATAAAACAAGAGTTGTCAGTGGACAGGATAGCCCAACGAAAAAGTGTTGGATTGTGAAATTTTATAGGATGAAAAGAATAAAAAGTCTACCCAAATAGAAATTTGAAAGGGTTATGAATCTTTACCCAGTCTTTATCCTTAATAGGGAATATATACATGTCTGACCACAAGCATGTGTGCAAAGTTTCAATACTTTAACAATGTGTAGTAGAAACAAAAATGTTACAAGTACATAATATCTGCATGTAACTCGTTAGTCAAACATGTCTATGTCGAAAATTGTTGAAATGCCCCAGACATTTGTGTGTCTGAGTGTGAGTTGAGGACGGTATTATCATCACAAGAAACATTTTGAAAAATAAAGCTAGGACTGTTGTAGAAAGAAAGTTCTCTTTCAAAGCAAAGTCTTGTTTGGGAAAGGGTTAGGTGAACAAACAACTTTTAGATATCAGTTTTCTGATGTCTTGTTGGAATCATGTTTGCTGCCTTATTAGTAGCTAAAGAGATGCAAAAGACGAGACAGAAACACACAAAAAACTAAAATCAAATAGAAATTCTACAGAGAAAATGAATACAACTGGTTGTATCAGTATTTGCTTCTTTTCTCTCATTGGTTTCTTCACGCAGACCTAGCGTAGAGAAAGCATCAGTTGGTCTTATCTTATGTCTAGTTGTTTGGGAAAGGGTTAGACAGAAAGAAATGGCAAAGGTCAAGCTTACCTTTTCCTAAAGAAAAAGCCCAAATTACGGTAAACAAAGTGACCAGTTATGGAACGAAACATTTATGGTGCGAATCGACCTCCAAACAGTGAAATATTACGTCAGAGGTACGTAATTCTGATTCAGGGAGATCACTGGGTGCGCTGCAGTTGTTGTTGTTGCAAAGGGAGTCATTCTAACTGCCAAAATATTTTGATTTTTTCGTCTTTTGTTGTTTCATTTGACGTTTTTATAAATTCATCTGCTGGGATTCGTTGCAGAAACTGTTCGTACAAATTTAAATCTAATGTAGAAGCGGTTTTACAAAAAAAATGTTTTAAAAAATCTCCGTAAATCCGAACATGCTCGATTATTTTCGTTGTTGCGGAAATAGCCGACATTACACGAATCATTTAGAACTAATGATGGGTCGTAATCCTTAAATGAGATCAACTAATTATGGAAGCATATTTGTGCCACAACTTAATCACTTAATATAACGTGAAAATAATAGAGGATTTCGCAAAAAAAAACTTTTTCGCGAAAACAGATAAATTTTCACAAAAAAAAAAAACAATTATCTTAACACGAATTTATTCCTGTTAGTGCTCTAAACTGCCAAAACTTAAAGATAAAATAATATTTTTTTCAGATAACTTTTCAAGAAAACTTAAAATTTCGCGAAAGATGCCACTTATCTAAAAATAGATCCCTGCTTCCATCTGCTTTGATTATTTAAACAGCTAAAATCTAATTGTGAATTTGAAATATTGCTTCATATGGAAGCATATTTGTGCCACAACTTAACCACTCAATATAACGTGAAAATAATGTAGGATTTCTCAAAAAAAATTTTTTTTTCGCGAAAACAGATAAATTTTCACGAATTTTTTTTTTATCTTAACACGAATTCATTCCTGTTAATGCTCTAAACTGCCACAACATAAAGATAAAGTTTTCATGAAAATAATTTCACAAAAACAGATTTCTTTTCTCGAAAACAGATAACTTTTTCATGAAAATATTAGAGGATTTCAAAAACAATAGGGCACCTCCTTGGGTCAAGGGCAACAACTGTGTGAAGTATGATGATCCTAAGTCAACCGCGGTTCTCGAGTTAGAGCACGGAAACAGATTTTTTCGGATTTTTAACAAAGACCTTGACCTTTGACCTTTTTACCCAAAAACAATAGGGCACCTCCTTGGGTCAAGGGCAACAACTGTGTGAAGTTTGATGATCCTAGGTTCTTGAGTTAGAGCACGGAAACGAAAATGTCTACGGACGGATGGACGGACGGATGGACAGACAGACAGACATGGTGAAACCAGTATACCCCCCTCTACTTCGTAGGTGGGGGTATAACAAGACCGGGTTTTGACGTCCCTAACAGAAAGGGCTTCGGAAAACCAAAAATCAATGCTGAAGCAATATTTCAAATTCACAATTAGATTTTAGCTGTTTAAATAAAGCAAAGCAGATGGAAGCAGGGATCTATTTTTAGATAACTGGCATCTTTCGCGAAATTTTAAGTTTTCTTGAAAAGTTATCTGAAAAGAATATTATTTTATCTTTTGGCAGTTTAGAGCACTAACAGGAATAAATTCGTGTTAAGATAATTGTGATTTTTTTCATGAAAATTTATCTGTTTTCGCGAAAAAGTTTTTTTTTGCGAAATCCTCCATTATTTTCACGTTATATTAAGTGATTAAGTTGTGGCACAAATATGCTTCCATAGCTTCAGCATTGATTTTTATGGTCTTTCTGGTCAGAAAACATTGGGAAATGAAGAAATTGTCACAATGTTTTCCAAAGCCTAAATCTTGTGCGTCAATATGTGGGAATCAAAACATCAAGAGAAAAGGAGAAAACAATGGTCTCTGGAATTCCTCTTAACCCATTACCACACAGAGACTCTTTTTGACTCCCAATAAGATACTGTCTTTGAAAAACATCATGGAAAATAAAGAAATTGCTTGTGAGTAGCAATTTCTTCATTTCCTACAATGTTTTCTACCACAAAAGACCAAAAAAATGCAAAACTTCATTCACTTGAAATTGTCGTCTGCAACATCTCTGAATTTGGACCACCCTAAAATTTTGCCGTTTGGTAATGGGTTAACCCTTTCCCAAACAACCCAAATAGACCAACCAGTCCAATTTGAAAGCTGCTGGAGATGACAAAATTGGTATTAATAAAGGTTGAACTTGTGTACAATATACCATGGAAAATATTGAGGCAAAAGGAGAAAATGCTGATTATCAGCATTTTCTTCTTTTGCCTCAATGTTTTCCGAAGCCCTTTCTGTTAGGGACGTCAAAACCCGGTCTTGTTATACCCCCCACATACGAAGTAGAGGGGGGTATACTGGTTTCACCATGTCTGTCTGTCTGCCCATCCGTCCGTCCATCCGTCCGTCCGTCCATCCGTCCGTAGACATTTTCGTTTCCGTGCTCTAACTCAAGAACTGGTTGACCTAGGATCATCAAACTTCACACAGTTGTTGCCCTTGACCCAAGGAGGTGCCCTATTGTTTTTGGGTCAAAAAGGTCAAAGGTCAAGGTCACAATCGGACTTTGTTAAAAATCCGAAAAAATCCGTTTCCGTGCTCTAACTCGAGAACCGCGGTTGACTTAGGATCATCATACTTCACACAGTTGTTGCCCTTGGCCCAAGGAGGTGCCCTATTGTTGTTGAAATCCTCTAATATTTTCATGAAAAAGTTATCTGTTTTCGAGAAAAGAAATCTGTTTTCGTGAAATCCCCCATTATTTTCATGAAAACTTTATCTTTATGTTGTGGCAGTTTAGAGCATTAACAGGAATGAATTCGTGTTAAGATAAAAAAAAAAATCGTGAAAATTTATCTGTTTTCGCGAAAAAAAATTTTTTTTTTTTTTTTTGAGAAATCCTACATTATTTTCACGTTATATTGAGTGGTTAAGTTGTGGCACAAATATACTTCCATAACTAATAATAAATCATTCGACATTAAATGCAAGAGTTGGCCTGTCCTAAACATCTTCTTTCGCCGTCTCCGACAAAAAAGGGAAATAATTCAATGAAAAGATAGAAATTTTGCGAGGTTCGCTTCTACAAAGCCTTATATATTTTTGACAGGCTAAAACTGTTTTAATGGGTAAACGGAATTTCTAACGCCCAAATATGCCGAAACAAATTCCAATTTGCCGCTGTCTGGACTCGCATCGAATAATCTTTCCCTGAAATGATAAACAACAATCAAAGTACTGAAAGTACTATTGGAGAGTATAATTGACACGACATAAACACATCAAAGTGTGACTAATCCTTCCAACACAAAACATGGTTTTGACCTCCCTGATAGAGTAGGACTGGGAAAATATTTAGACTAAGAAAAATATGTTGATAATCAGCATTTCGTCGGTGTAAATGCAAAACTTCGAACATTTTTTATTGAACGGATAATATGCATCAGACCATTTAGGGACAATCTGAATACTTGCGTTCATATCTACGCATTTTTTCGTTCATACTAGGTTCCTACTGCCGATCAAATCAACACGATCAAACCCGACCAAGCGATCGAGTACAAATCGAGATAAGTCGGCATGCGTGATTGAGATTAGTAGAGGTCGTCGAGTTTGATTTGCATCGATGGGTAATCCGGCCAGTTTGTTTTGAAACATCAAAAAATTCGTGTAGCGATCGAGTAGAAAACACATCGGAAAGTATTCGAGTATGGATTTTATAGAAGAGCGAGCTGGTCGAGAAACAATCGAGTAGAGATAGGGTGTGATCGGGTACATATCCTTTCCGGGATTTGATTGGATGAACAGACAGACGGAGCAGATGTCGAGGTGATCGAGTGCTTCCAACTGTCCTTTGACGCGACTCAACTCGATCTACTCGATCGCTTAAATACCCTCGATCAAGTCCGACCAAATGACTTCTTCTCGATCTCTAATCGATCAAACCCGACATCCCGACATCCGATTTAATCGGGTGAATAGATTATGCTAGGTTCCCACTGCCGATCAAATTAACTCGATCAAACCCGACCAAGTGATCGAGTACCGGTCGAGGTCGCTCGGCAAGGGTGATCGGGATAAGTCGAGATGGTCGAGTTTGGTCTGCATCGATCGGTAATCCTGCCAACTTGTTTTGACACGTCAAAAAATCCGTGTAGCGGTCGAGTAGAAAACACATCGGGAAGATGCTCGAGTATCGATCGTATAGAAGATCGAGCTGATCGACAATCACTCGAGTAGAGATTGTGTGTGCTCGAGTCGATATCTTTTACCTGGATTTGATTGGATGAACAGTTGGAGCAGAAGTCGAGTTGATCGGGAATGCGTTTGGGAATAACTCGTACAAGTCGAGGTGATCGAGTGCTTCCAACTGCTCTATGGCAGCGGATTAACTCGATCTACTCGATCGCTTAAATGCCCTAAATCAAACCCGACCATATGACTTTTTCTCGATCTCTAGTCGATCAAACCCGACCTCTTCATCCGATTCGATTGAGTGAACAGATGAATCAGAGGTCGAGTTGATCGGGGTGTGGTCGGAAATTACTCGAGTGCAAGTCGAGGTAATCGGGTGCACGCTCGGTGCAGGTCGGAATACAAATTATCTACCCGATCACACTCGATCTCCAGACCCGACTGATTCACGACAAGGTTGATCTTCTACCCGATCAATACACAATCGCTTCTCGATCATTTTTGTACTCGATCGCACTCGACTGTTTTTGCATGTCAAAAAAAACTCGAGTAGGAAGCCCGAGCGATGCAGATCAATTTCGATTATCTAGACCGCTCCCGATCACTCTTTCAGACCGAGCTCGACCTGTATTCGACCGCTTGATCGAGTTGATCTGGTCGGCAGTGGGAACACTAGGTCGTGTGGTAATAAATGTGTACAAACAGCACGAGATCCCGCACAGAAATTAACAGAAATTAACAGAAATATTGAAAATTATCGGAAATTGCGTTTCACATGATTCCCCTCTCTGAGACATAACACGTACGATTGATATAATGGTATTAAACGCCTTAAAGAATGCATTAATCTTTATATTTAATCAGATTAAGGATGAGTCAATAGCTGAAAGTACATTTACGTCACATTTAAATTATGTACATATTGAAACTGACGATATTATGAAGTTATTATGAACATGTGATAATCACAGACACTGCAAAAAGATTTTCATTCAGAACACCTAGAATAGAATCAGCTCGATCTGGTCTTGTATAGATCGATATGGTCGGGTCTTGATCGTGTAGGGCTCGAATCAAGGACGGGGTGATCAGGTAGACATCGGAAAGATGGTCACTTCAATCGGGAAATGATCGGGAGTGCTCGGGTGGGGGTCTAGTTTAATCGAATAGAGATCGAGAAGTCGTGTATACACATTTGGTCGGGCTTGATCGGGTAAATTATCTGGTCGTGTTGATCGAGTTTATCAGATCGGCAGTGGGAACCTAGCATTAAGCGGACGTCGAGCACAAATCGAGGTAATCGAGTGTACGTTCAGTGCGGGTCGGGATAAAGATATAACCCCGATCACATTCGATCTCCAGCCACGATTGATTCTCGATAAGGTCGATCTTCTACCCAATCAATACACAATAGCTTCTCGATCATTTTTGTACTCGTTCGAACTCAAAAATTTTAACATGTCAAAAATAATTGAGTAGGATGCCCCCCGAGCGATACAGATCAATTTCGATCACCCCGATCGCTCCCGATCAACCTTGCAGACTGAGCTCAATCTGTATTCGATGGCGTGATCGATTTGATCTGATCGGCAGTGGAAACAGTAGGTTGTGTGGTAATTAATGTGCACAAACATAACGTGAACCCGCGCTTATCATATTAACAGAAATATTGCAAACTATCGGAAATGGAATATCACGCGAGTCCCTGCTCTGAGACATAACACGTAGACATTTGAAATAATGGTATTTAATGGCCTACAGAATGCATTCATCGTTATATCGTCCCTTGACAGCCAGAAGTGGCTATCAGCAGTTAAAATTTAACTGCTGATAGCCACTTCTGGCTGTCAAGGGACGAATTATATCTAATCAAATGAAGGTTGAGCAAATATAACTAAAAATATATTTACGTCACGTTTAAATTATTTATTTGATTAAATAGGCAATGTTATGAAGTTATTACGAATAATGTGATAAACACAAACAATGCAGAAAGTTTTTTTTTAGTACACGATATTTCCCGACCGTCTTCGACTAGAATAGAATCAGCTCGATCTGGTCGTATATAGAGATTGAGATGGTCGGGTCTTGATCATGTAGGGCTCGAACATAGAACAGGGGATCGAGTTGGAATGGGAAAGATGGTCGGGTTGCAATCGCGAAAAGATCGAGAGTGCTCGTGCGGGAGTCTAGTTTGATCGACTAGAGATGGCGAAGAAGTCGGGCTAATATATTAAGTCGGGCTAGATCGGGAAAATTATGTGGTCATGTTGATCGCATTGGCCAGATCGGCAGTCGGAATCTAGCATTGGTAAACCGGGTACTGGTTCAGACATCCTTACTAAAATAAGAGAAAAATGCTGATTAAAAATAGCAATTTCTCATTTTTCTTCAATATATTCTATGTTATGACACACACATCAAAATCAATATGTTCTAATTCTATATTAGGTTAATATTTTTATTTTGCCGTATTCACATTCGCTTTCTCTCGATAAATCTAAAATTCTTCCATTTGGGAAAGAATTGAAAACGTTTCACGAACACGTCCCTAAAATGATAAAAAAAATTTAAAAAAAAAAGTATAAAAACATTGTGGCGAAAGGTTGGAAATTGTGATAATTTGAGCTATATTGTACAAAAAACAATCTTTTTGTTCTATACTATACGAAAACTACAGAGACAATGGCTACGCAAAGAAATATTTCAGGGATTAGAACGACCACGTACATTTTCCTTTTTGAGTTGTCCAATTATTTCCTGGTGGTGTTTAAAAACGTAAAAGGAAGAATAAAACTTCCCGATACGACCATTTACCTGTCTGGTTTAATTCTGTAAGCTTTAAGGTAAGTTTGGAGAGCGGTCACGTGACTTACAGATTTTGTGTTTATTCTGCGGCGCTAAATGCCCATGCTACAATTTTAATCAAATTTCTAAACGAAAACATTCCCCTTTTTGTGATGGTGAATGTCAAATGAAGTATTTTGTTGTCCTAAACGTAAACATCTGTCAGAAAATTTTAAGGTTTTTTTTTTTTTTTTTTTTTTTTTTTTTTTGAAAATATAGATATTTTTGTCATAATTAGGCTAAAACAGGGTGGATGGGGTAAGATAAAGTCAAATATATTTTTGTTTGCATGGAAAGGTCATTCATATTCTTTATTTCCTCCAAATTTGAAGATTACAAATATACATCAGAACTAATTGTGCAGGTGAGTACATGTTATAGGGTGAAAAACAACATCTGTATAAAGACAAAATTTTATGGAAGAAGCATAAACCTAAATTGCAAAAATGTTCATTTTGATCTCCAAGATCAGACACGAAGTCACGATTTAAACCAAATAAAGTTCTAACATACTGCCGTCGGTCGAGTGAAAGCAGATTATTTATGACTGTGTGGCCGAACGGAAACAAAATATGCATTGGATGATGTTTTGGCAAATTGGAAAAGAAAATGTAAAATGTTCCCAAAAAATGTGATATTTCATATTTTCCAATATTTTTTTTTCAGAAAATGGTTTTAGATTATTTCTGTCAATCACATCATCACATTTGTGCATATGTAAAGTCTCTAAATTGATATAACATGTGAAATTATCCATTCAGAATAACTTGCTACATGACTTTAAAACCTAAGAATAATTTTGCAAAAATGGTCATTACTAGTCAAGGTCAGATAACTCTGACACGAAAACGAGCATGGAAACTTACCCTGATTATTTTTATATTTTGTTCAGGAATTGTTACTTTACAAGATATGTACAAATGAAAAAAATCATTGAACGGATAAAAATTAACCCCCGAAACTTACCCTAACCCATTACCACACATTGACTCCTTTTGACTCCTCAAATGAAATTGGCTTTGGAAAACATTGTTGAAAATGAAGAAATTGTTTGTGACAAGCAATTTATTCATTTCACACGATGTTTTCTGCCAAAAAAGACCAAGCTATTTTAAATTTCTTTACCTTGAAATTGTCGTCTGCATCATCTTTGAATTTGGACCATCCCAAAAATTGTCGTTTGGTTATGGGTTAAAGTCGGTAGGACCATTGTTGTTGTTGTGAGTTGAGCCGCAGTGAGCCAGCCCACAGTGACAGAACCGCCATGAAACGCTGCTCAAATTTTAATTTCACTCATTAATTCGTTTTGCAGAAAAAATATCTCAAATACTAATTTGTGCTCTTGTTAACTAAGAAACCTTTTGAAGAAAAATATTCGTATGACAACTCCAAAACCATTTACTTTAATTGAATTCAGATCATGGACAGACCCCTAAGGGAATTTCATATATACTAGAACAAAAAAGATACGCAACCCCAATTTTTCATAATATTTTCGACAAACTATGTTTTTTTAATGGCTATTGAGTACATTTTTAATATTCCTGCCTCCATACGCATAAATATAGTGTCATTTTCTTCAGATGTCGTAAATTCATCACGTGATACATAGCAAATTGTTGAAAACAGATTATCCCCTGTCGTGTTTTCTAAATGACTACTATCAAAATAAGTTTACTTCAAACACAAGCTAAAACATAGACCAAGAAGAGGCCAAAGCTTTCACACACTTCTCACTACACTACGCATAGCGAGGCTACGCCAAAACAAGCGCCAAGCTGCAGTACGGATGTTGTTAGGTGGAAAAAGTCAAATTGTTGTCACAAGACATTGATAGGGCAACCAATCGACACTTTTTCGACTGTATACGCTGTTGGCTCTCAATGGGAATACAGTCGATCGAGCACGGAGCGGGTGGGCAAGAGATATGACGTCACGGCAGGACCGTATCTTCGGGTAAACCTATGACACGGGTGGTAAACAGAGAAACTAGCTCCAAAAAGAGTCAACGATATTTCGTTTCCTCGTGCCATCCGGCCTCTACCGAGGTAGTTGCATAGAGCGAAAATCTGTAAACAAAGGTAGGTCACGAACACATTTTTTCTACAATTGTTTCTCTTACAACGAGTTTTTGAGAAATCCGGCGATGCTGTAATATGAAGAAATGGTCGAAGTTTGTTGTGCACGAGAATATACGGTGTCAGTAAGCAGAGTTTGAATACAATCGTCGAAAAACATTTCAAGATCGAAAGTAAAAACTTCTTTACTTTCGATTTTGAAATGTTTTTCAACGATTGTATTAAAACCCTGCTACTAATACCGTATACTCTCGTGCACAACAAAGTTCGACCATTTCTTCATATTACAGCATCGCCGGATTTCTCAAAAACTCACTTTAAAAGAAATAATTTTAGAAAATGTGTTCGTGACCTACAAATTTTTGCTCTATGCAACTACCTCTTTTTGGAGCTAGTTTCTCTGTTTACCACCCGTGTATGAGAAAGGTTTAAAACTGCAAGACCGCTAATAAATCGCATGGACTTCACAACATTCGAATATCGGACCAAACTGAACGAAACAGATTGTGTTTTTCGACCTACATTGACTTTTTTTGTAAAATTGTGTTGATGCCCGGTGTAAACTGCGTGTTTTCTTATTGATGGAACTTACTACAAACCAGATTTTGTGAACATTACAAGGTGAAATGTTGTTGCTTTAAATGATTATATCTTGTTTAAATCTGATTTGTTGTTTTTTGAGTAAGAAGGAATTGAAAAGAAAATTGCGTTTCTTTTTTTTTTTTTTTTTTCTTTTTTTTTTTTTGTATAGTATACTTCTGTATACCAGTGTAAGAAGAATCTTCATCCAGACGTTTGACCCTTTTAGTAAATCAAAAAATGGAGAGCAAGATTACTTACTCTGTACGTATAAGCAGTACACGAGATATAGAGACATGGAGTCTTAATGTGGGCAAAAGGTGGTAGAAACACACTCGACGTGCCTTCCCTATCCGTAATCGTCACATTACAACCTGTAAAAGCAAACGATATTTGGTTAAAATTAATACGCTACTTACTTTCGAAATGAAAATTATCCGACCGACCTATTGTTTAGACTGTGATAAGGAGCTCCATGGATCAGGCGAGAAATCTAAGCACGGTGGGGATTGTGCATGCTAAAATGGGTAAATCTACGGACAATTTTGCCTCGCTTAACATACAACAAACTGCGTGAAAATTGACACAGAAATAAGAAAATCATTGTACAATTTCCTACCTGAAGCGTGGCTTATTTTGCCGTAGTCATTATCATTTCGTTTTCTGGTCAGTTGGGATAAATTTTTGGAAAAATTAAAAGGATACCATAAATAATTCATGTATCCGAGGAAAGGTATTTTCAAGGCGGGGTACATGCAACAGACCTTTTGAAAATCGACAAAGAAATAAAGGAGTTATTGCAAAGTATTTGACAAGATTCGAGTTTATTTTTGTCCGTATTCGTTATCCATCCCAGCATGCACACTCCCCACCGTGCTAAGGCTCAGGTCGAAGTGTCGATTTGCAAAATAATATTATGTAAATTGGCAATTAGAAATTTTGATGGGGCATAATGTAATTGATTAATCAAACTTTAATTATTGCTGAATACCTGTAATATGCCCATTTTGAGACTCATAACACATCGGATTTTTCTAACGTCGTGCGAACTTATTCGGGCGCGGTCGTAAACTTTTGGCGGTGGAAAGTTCCACCTCGGAATGTTTTAGACGTCGCCTGAATAATTCCGACGTCGCACGAATCTCATTAGGGGTATACTATACCTTAAGATTCTTTTTTTAGGAGGCTAGTTTTGTTTAACTCTCTGGTCCAACAAACTCCGATTTCGAACATTTCGGCTAGCTTTTGGAGGATCGTAGTATTTCCTGACCCAAATCGGCGTCGATTCGGAATAAAAAATATCGGAAACAAATTTCAACATCCGCAAACCTGTCTCCCACTTTTGGAAATAGTGGTAAAATCGATGCACTACATAGGTTGTAGCTGTTCGTAGTAAGTCAATCGGTACTATTCGGCGACAGATTCACTCTGCTTTGCCATACCTACTTCGGCGATTAACACCAGATAAGCACCGGGACCGTAGAGTTATCAAAACAGTCTTCTTAGAGAAGAAACTTACTTAACACTTTCCCAAACGGCAAAATATTAGGGTGGTCAAAGTTCAAAGCTGCTTCAGATGACCAAAAAACGTTCATGAAGTTTGGATTTGTGTAAAATAAAGCATAGAAAATATTGAGACAAAAGGAGAAAATGCTGATCATCAGCATTTTCTTCTTTTGTCTCAATTTTTCCCACGCAAATTATGATTGGGATGTCAAAACTAGGCCATGTTTGGGAGAGGGTTAAAGTATAGTCAATCAGTCACAAATTAAGCCCTACAAAATTCCAGACAATAATCTTGGTAATTGTTTCCTCAGATCCATTACCTATTTGAAAACTACTTGTACTTTTCTTAAAAAAATGATCCCAACCGACATGAAAAACGATTTGATTTTAAGGCGTTTTTCTGATCGATTGGGATCAATCTTTGGAACAAAGTACAAGGACTCCACAAACAAGTCATACAAGTCGTATATCTCGGGGGGAAAGCTCAGTAAGACGGGGTGCATGCAACAAACCGCTTGAAAATTGACGGAGAAATAAGAAAGTTATTTCACAAATTCTTACCTGATGCGAGTCAAATTTGCTCGTAGTCGTTATCTATCCCATGATGCACAATATCCTGTTTAATTCACCGTGGTAATGTTTGCGCACAGTCTGATCGAGGTCTGTTTTATTTTCATTAAACCCTTTACAAATCAACAAAATATTAGGATTGTTCAAGTTGCAAAAATGGTGTAGATTATAAAATGAATGTTGGTAAAGAAAAGATTTCTGTACAAACATACATGTATCAATGAAAATATTGACGCAAAAGGAGAACATATTAGTTATCAGCACTTTCTTCATTTGTTTCAATGTTTTCCAATGCTGTTTCCTCTATATGGACGTCAAAACCAGGCCCCGGTTTCTCGAAAAAACTTAAGTATATTCTCATGAGAACATGCTCAACTTCAAAGGGATACTCTCCGACGTTGAAGGGTATTCGATTGAAGTTCACGTGGATTTCTTGCGATTTGAGCACGGTGCTCAGATTTCGTCCCTTGACAGCCAGAAGTGGCTATCAGCAATTAAAATTTAACTGCTGATAGCCACTTCTGGCTGTCAAGGGACGATTTGAGCATGATAACGTACTTAAGTTTTTGTTTTTTTTTTTTTTTTTTTGAGAAACCGGGACCAGGTCTAGTCCGAGAAACGTTAATTTTGTCACCTACCAGGCATACATCGGACTCCTCTCTGGTATCTTTCAAAGAGCGTCCATTTCTTTTCCTCTTTCCCTTTCTTTTGCTTTCTTTTTCCTTTTTTTCCTTTTTGACGTACCTCTTTCACAAAATGAAAGGATAAAGCGGTTCTGCTGTCACAGCAAGCTCTGAATTTTCGCCTACAAATAGGAAACGACCAAATCTGTTATCGTCGGTGTTATTGCGAAGCATCGTAACTATACTGTGCAAAAAAAGTTTAGCACGTTTTTTAAACACATTATTTTTCAGTTTATGATAATTACATGAACATTGCATTGTGCTGTTCAGTTGTCCCGATTGACAACTATTACGCATACAATCCATGTGCAGAGTGAACATTCAGTGTATTGGACAAAGTCCAGATTAGCAAAAGTCACGTGCGGCACGTGTGCAGTGGCATTGATAATGTCTAGCTGGTCCAAAAACACACGATTACACAGATCTGTTAGCAGAATCAATTTAACTGTTACAAGTTCTTTGAACTTGATAATGGGAAGGCGAGAAATGATGACGTAATTTCGACGTCAGAGAGCTCTTTGCATGCTCCAAGCAGGTATGTCTGTTAGAGATGTCGCTTTGCATTTCATTTGGCCCGAATTGAAAATTACGCACCTACGGCACTCAGTGTATGCATTTTTAGCCGCTAACGACCGACCTAAATCTTGCAGACCGTGTAAAACGACGTTCAGGGAGGATCGTTTCACAGCGACGTCCTGACGACGTAACGGATTCCTGTCTAGTAAGAATTTAGTGCTACTCCTCCAGAACGTCACAGGGTATACCGTTAGTGACCAGACTGTCCGGAACAGGCTCCGCGCAATTAGCATCAAGGTCCTCCGATCTTACGCCAATGACGTTAAGCATCGACAGGCAAGGCTTCAGTGGGTATGCACACATCGATATTGATTCAGGAGACATTTGACTGATGTCCAGACGAATCTCATTTTATGTGTCATTAACTGACGGCAGGATTTGTGGTTGGAGAAGATGCATACGGCTGGATACCAATAACGTCATCAGCGAGACTGTTACGTCGAGTGCAGCGTCATTAATTGGGCAGGAATGGATGACAACAGTTAAATAGACCTCATTTCAATTAATGGCAACCAAAATGTACAAGGGTACTGCAATGAAATCATCCAACCCTGTTACTGGACCGTCTTACAATGACACAACGTTGTGATATTTTAGCCAGATAATCACCGCCCACTTACTCAAAGGAACATACAGAATGATCTACGCCTAACCTGCTTAATAATCAGAAACAGAACACGCGAAGAACCTTATTGGACGTCAGGCTAGAGAAAGTTAATGACGTCTGTAACGTCAGCGGCCTTGAGCGTCATCTGCATTATGAATGGACAAAATTCCTTTCTGTGTGGTCTGGAAGCTTGTCTGCAACATGGGAAACATTGAACTGCGGTCCTAGCTGCTAATGCTGGACTTTCGCGTCATTGAAATTTGCTTGACTTTCGGCATCTGACCCCTGTGCACTTTAACGTAAAATACCTAATTAACGCTTTAGAACTTTGAAACAAAATTTTCAGGAAGCGCCAGAGAATTGAATTTACAAACACATTAGTATTTTCTTTTTAAGGATTTTGGAATAGTTTTTGACTAGGAACCAACATTTTCCAAGTGTGCTAAACTTTTTTTGCTCAGTATAAACAATGGGGAGAATCACGTGATTGACAATGGTATTTAACACGAAAAAATGGCGACGAAATGCCCGCTTCGGCATGAAAATTCAAACTTTAGAAAGGTATGTATTACATCTACGTAGCCTTTCAGACAAGCCACCTGGCCTAAAGTACCCGCTGTTGTCTAAGGTTTCCACAGATACCCAACTTTCTCCTATCCGTTTGCTGTATTTAGAGAACACTCAAAGAATGTTTCGGAAATTGCGAAAATTTTGGATGTGTGTTAAGCACGTCGCATCATATTTACAGCTTTATTTCCTAACCAAAGCTCTCTCTTTTCACACAGTATATTTCCAGACCCTTTTTTATCGAAGACATTTTATTCTAGCACATTTACATGGTCCGTGTTGTCTTTGTTAAACGTAATTACGAAAAAGATGTTAAACATACGTACAATGCTGTAGTGTTTGGCACGCCGAGTTCTTCTGAGTGTGATGTTAAACACGCGCATAGTTGCTCGTGTACTAGGAAAGCCACGGATATTGGACGCATTGGTTGTTTATACATGACCCAATCTGACTGATATCTGGTGTTGACTTACAGTAACATATGAAAGACATCACAAGGGGTAATCTTTTACGAACTTGGAAAAAACGAAATCGGCTATGATTGCTCTAACTAATCAAATCTCTAGTTATATATAATTTCCATGACAAATTCGTGCAATTTCCATGACAAATTCACGCAGACAATAATTCTGGACTGAAATGTGATGTCCTCGTTAACCCTTCTGGAAACTGGGATATAGACTCTTCGGTGAAAGGTTTACAAAAAATTATGAGTGGTCCGAAGAGTCAAGGTGATACTGTCATGAACGTTTGTTGACGTGGTCAGTACTCTGCTAGATCTGCAGATATTAATTTTGCCGTTCCAAATCCAAAGATTCTCCGATCATTTAATCCTTATGATGTCACCGGAGAAAGAAAACCAGGTAGAGATTTAGACATTATGTATGTCAGGTTTGGCGGAGAATCTTCAAGGGAAATCAGCGTGTCTGACGTTCGATAATAAATAAAATAAACCGGGTTAAACGGAAGAATTTGGAGATGTGGATCTATAATATTTTACAATAACAGCGACGAATTACCTTTATTTGTCAGTAATTACGTCACGGTTAACTGGATAGAATTGAATCATTTTCTATCATATCATTGTATTCCATGCGCAATTGACCCATTCTTATATCGACAGTGAAAGTGCATCAAGCCTTACTGAAACTGTATTTTGTCACTATCAGATGTGCAGTTGCCCAATTATGTGCCAGACTTTAACTGTGCATTGTTCAGATGTTCAAAAATTTCAATCCACAAAATATACCTCTGTAAGCCAAATGATGAAAACCTTCTGCAAGGCAACATCTTTAATGATTGTGACTTGACGAAAAAGGGAAATGTCGTTCAATACTACTAAATGCAAAACCTTATATTTTGGAAATGAAAGCCAAAACCAATACTTCATAAAAAGCACAGACAGTTCCATTAATGAGATTCAAAATGTTGACAAAGAAAAGGATCTGGGTATCATTTTTTACTCCAAGCTTACTTTTCAGAGTCATGTAAATACCAAAGTAAACGTTGCAAATAGAAATATGGGAATTATAATGAAATTTTCACTAATATGGATAAAAAGATGTTGTCTTTTTTTGCAATTATACAAGTCAATGGTACGTCCACACTTAGAGTATGGCTCAGTGATTTGGAGTCCTAGGTACAAAACGGATGCAATCGCAATTAAAAATGTCCAAAGACGGTCTACGAGAATGGTCAAAGAACTGAAAAACAAATCATATGCTGAAAGGCTTTGAATAATTGGACTCCCTACTCTAGAATACAGGGGAGAAAGAGCAGGCCTAATCCAGATGTATCGGCTTATTAATAAAGTAGATAAGACAAACAAAAACACCATAACACTGAGAAAAGAAAGTTTCACTATGGGAAACAATTTAAAACTATTCCAAACAAGGCCTAAAACAGACTGTAGGAAAAATGCTTTCAGTGTTAGGGCTACAAAAAAATTGAATGATCTTCCAAATGAGGTGGTAAATGCACCCTCCATCAATGCATTTAAAGCTAGGCTTAATAAAATATGGAAACCAATCAATAAATTTGAAGCCAAATGCTATAAAAGTAACTAAGTAAAATGACTACAAGACAGAGCAGTGCAATATGAAACATAAGAAGCATTTTGCTATAACAATGAAACATAAGAAGCATTTTACTATAACCATTACTATATAATTATAATCCTGGCACAGCGTTTTTTCTTGCCAATTGGGAAAGGTACCTGTACCCCTACAATTGGGAATTTTTTGCATCGCGAAATCGTAAAAAATGGGAAAAACAAGTCACAAAATCTTCAAATCGGGAAAAGATTTATTTGCAAAATTAATGAATAGGGAATCTTTTAAGTGCATCTTATCTATCATTAGGGGCTATACTCTGTACAACAAACCATTGTAAGGTCTAGGTTTCAAAAGGAAGCTACTGGTGAACATATATTTAGAGTTTTTAGACTCATGATTATCTATACATATGCTGAAATCTAGCATTCACTCCAATTCTCTCGATACTTTGGTTGTAGTTATATACAAATTCTGCCTTACATTAAAAGAAACATTAATTTTGTTGTCTGCATGGAAGTTTCTTTCTACATTATGGAAAGGGCTAAAGAAAAATGGGAGGAAAATACAAAACGCTTTAGAAGTTAAAGCTCCTTTGTTCTCAATCTTTTCTAGCTATTATATAAGTGATCTGTTGCTCAGAACTTTAATTTGGATCTGTCTAAAAAGAATTCAAGTTCTCAGTGTTTGGATGTATTGGCAAATAAAATTAAGCATTTGTTGAGATATTTCCACTCAAATTAAAATGCATTGGCCATTGGGAATGGCACATAAGATCATTGGGAACGGTAGATATGGAGATTGGGAAACGGCATGTGCTAAAATTGGGAAGAGCCTGTAGTCATTGGGAAAGGTTCCTTTTACAGGTACTAGTTATAGAAGGAAAAAAATCCCTGTGGCAAGTTAATAAAAATAAGGGGGGGGGGGGGGGGGGCAGGAAAGCGATGGACTGCCATATTTCCTGATTCAAACCATTCAAATGTAAAATTACAGCCATAACAGATTTATAAGAATAGTAATAATAATAAAAGTAATTCTGTATTTTCATACATGCAAGAATAAATAAGAGAAAAGTTACAGTTGTTATTATTACTATAGGCAGGGCTAAAAAACGAATGAATAATTGATACAGGGCATATAATTATAAAGTAAATGATTACCATCAAAGGTTTTAAAAGTTTATATTTCTATTGTACATAATGCAATTTTCTATCTTTTAAAATCAAAACAATCTTTTACCAAATTAAAGTGAAAAATATAAATTGTTAGTATAATTGAGTCAATATTATGCTTAAAGAATCGAATAAAATGCTTACAAAATAAGTGTACAAGTTAGCTTTCAATTAGTAAACGTAACGAAGAGTGTTGTGCGAAAAGTGTAAGCAAAGTGAAGTGAACATATATGTTGATAAGATTTTGTGTGATAAACTTGTGAGGAACTATTTACTGAAAATGAAACCGGAAGTCCTCAAAAATAAACACTAATCAACGGGGAAAACGTATAAAAAGGTCCGAAGAAGCATAGAAATGATAAATGTGATCAGACGATCACATCTGGCTTCTATAGGCTAACTGTATTAACTGTATAAAACGGTCAAATCAGTCAGCACATTCTACACAACTATGGTACACTTGCGTGTTTAACACCACACTCACAAGAATTCGGCGTGTCAAACACTACAGCTTTGTACGTGTGTTTAACACCTTTTTCGTAAAAACGCTAAACAAAGTCAACACGGACCTTGTAAATGGGCTAGAATGAAATGTCTTCGATCAAAAGAGGTCTGGAAATATACCGTTTAAAAGAGAGCTCTTTGTGTAAAAAATAAAGCTGTAAATATGATGCGACGTGCTTAACACACGTCCAAAATTTTAGGAATTTCCGAAACATTCTTTGAGTGTTCTCTAAATACAGCAAATGGATAAGGGAAAATTTGGTATCTGTGGAAACCTTAGACAACAGCGGGTACTTTAGGCTAGGTGGCTTGTCTGAAAGACTACGTATATTTAATACATACCTTTCTAAAGTTTGAATTTTCATGCCGAAGCGGGCATTTCGTCGCCATTTTTTCGTGTTTGATACCATTGGCAATCACGTGATTCTCCCCATTGATAAATGTACATCATTAATCACGCTGTAGTTACGAGGTTTTGCATAAACACCGACGTTATATTTTGTATTAATGAACCTAAAAGGCCACTTTAAAATATGAGTATAATTTTAGCATGGTCTTGTAACACAATTGCCAATGAATTTTGTGCTAAAATAGATTTAGTTTTGGCGTTATATTTCGATAAATCGTGGAATTTTATATTGTACATCCCCAAAACATGGCATTGTTTCGGTTACAATGTATTCACAAATAAACATATTACCTTCTAGCAATATTCCTGGTGCATTTTGGGGCCGGCTTTTTCCCTCTGCACTCTAACAAATCAAAACAAATAAACAGGATCAAAACAAAAAAGAAAATTCTGCTTGTCCTCATGATTATGGATTCGTGGAACAAATGTTGTTTTCTGCATAATCGGTCATGCTTAAATATACAAGGACACGCCACCAGAAGGTGTTTCTTAATCCTTTCCCAAAATTTTAGGGTGGTCCAATTCAAAAGCTGCTACAGACAACAAAATGGATGTTAGTAAAGGTTTGATTTGTGTACAAAAGAGATAAGAAAATATTGAGGCAAAAGAAGAAAGTGCTGATTATCAGCACTTTCTTCTTTTGCATCAATGTTTTCCCAAGTCTCATCTATGTAGGACGTCAAAAGCAGGTCTTTTTTGGGAAATGGTTAAATATTCACATATTGGGAAGAGTAAACAACTCTGGTGTTTTGATTTTGACTCCGTGTATAGGTCTCGATAAATTATATGGCAGAGCATCCCTAGCTGATGGCTTTTTGATAAGTGTTCGGTGTCTCTTCTTGTTATTTAAATATTTGGCCAAGAACAAGTTTAAAGTGACATTTCAGATTTTTTTGTCATAAATCTTACTTTTATTTTTATCTGAAAGGGCATATTTCCTTATGAAAATTCTGAAAATTTCAAGCCAAAATATTGCGCCGTTTACGAGAAATTTATATTTTTGTGTTAAAATTGAACAAATTGTTGTGGACAACAGTTCGGATTTATATGCAATTTATCGATTATGTCTCCACTTTAAATGCGTGTTTCTCGCTTATTGGCAACAACTTAAAAAAAACTAATAGTATTTATACTCATTAGAATAACCAATCTTGGCATCAAGACATACTTTAAAAAATTGAAATTGGAATGAAATGTCCGTTTAAGCACGACACATAATTACATTGTATACTCTCCCCGCTTCTTACATATGCCATATGCACGCGCGGATCCAGAAGGGGGGATCAGGGGGTCATGAAACCCCTCCGAAAAAAGAGGTTATCAAAAAGATTACTGGTTATGTCCAAAATAAGCTGCGTCATTCGTCCCTGTGTGCCACGACAAACCGTTGTTATATTTAGTCCTTCTTGGTATGACATGTATCTACATGCGGATCAAGATAGATAGATAGATAGATAGATAGATTTTATTTGGTAAAAGATGATGACAATACATGGTACATGTTATAAAACATAATGGTAAAAAGTATCACAGTATGTTATATAACCCATGTCTGCCCCATCCAAACCTGGGTTGACACAAAAAAGAGATCCGTGATCTCTTATTTCCATTGTGGACCCATGTCTGGATGTGGCTGACACAGAGAGGCATATCAAACATTACTAAATTGAGTTATTAAGTTAAATCAAGTTATCACAATTAAAATGACTAAATTAAGTTATCACAAATAAAATGAACATGGCTTTAAATAAAGACAAATGCAAAATATCACAGATAAAGAGATTGTACAAATCATTGTTATAAAGACTCCAGTAGATATTTGCGGACACTGGTTTTAAACGTCGAAATGGATGATTCATTTTTGATTGTCGTTGGTAAGCTGTTCCAAAGGCTGCAACCCATATAAGAAAATGACTTTCTTCCATGGGTCCCTACCTTTGGAACAGTAAAGCAACCATTTCTGCTAAATCTAGTACAATAAGAATGTGATGTGGCTGCTTCTATAAATTGTTCTGACAAATATTTAGGAGCTGTTCCGTTTTTTATCTTGTAAACATGTAGCAATGTAATTTCTTCAACTCTTTTGCTAACTGGAAGCCAGTTCAATGTCCTATAGTGTGTACCTAAAATACGAGACCGATGGTGCAAATCTAAAACGAATCTAATAATTTTGTTCTGAAGTACCTGGAGTTTATCAGTCCATTTTTTGTTTAAGCTAAAATACCAGAAGACACATGTATAGTCAAAATAACACTGAATTAATGCAGAAACTAACAATTTTCTAGTATGCAACGAGAGAAACTTATTCTTACGATAGAGAAACTTGAGTCTTGCTGTCGCCTTCTGCAATAGAGAACTAACCATATTTTCACCAGATAAACTTTGGTCAAGAATTGCACCAAGATATTTCACATGTGAAGTAGAATTGATAGTATTACCATCACAAACAACATTTATTTTACTATTTGATTTTAACTTTTGTTTTGTACCAAAAAGAATGGATTCAGTTTTCCCTAGGTGTAAAGACAACTTGTTATCTATAAGCCAGGATCTCACTGCATTAAGGTCATCAGACAACGCATTTTCGACAAACGACCTGTCTTTATCCGAAACTAAAATAGCGGAATCATCTGCATAAAGAAGAAGTTTGTTTTTTATAACAGCAGACATATCATTCACGTATATCAAAAATAACAGGGGACCAAGAATAGAACCTTGCGGGACACCACAAGTTATATTTTCAAAAGAAGACTGAGTTTTGTTTATGTCAACAAGTTGCTTCCTGTCAGTAAGATAAGACATAAACCAACTGATGATATCGCTACCGAATCCGATTTCTTCCAGTTTCATGATAAGAATAGAATGGTCAACTGTATCAAAGGCCTTTTGTAGGTCTAGTAACACCATTCCCACAAAATGGCCTTTGTCCATTTGCTGTCTTATGAAATCTGAAAGATGAATAAGACAGGTGTCTGTCGAAAATCCCTTCCTGAAACCAGACTGAAGATCATACAAAATATTTTATCATTTAGATACGACTCTACTTGGTCAAAAACCACTCGTTCAAATATTTTTGAAACAACGCTTAAAATTGATACAGGTCTATAGTTTCCTACATCAGTCTTGTCATTCTTTTTAAATAAGGGGACAACTCTAGCTGACTTAAGGTCAGGTGGAACTATACCTTGAATTAAAGAAAGGTTAATCACATGGGCTAAAGGACCAGCAATAATAGATGAGCAATCAAGAATGAAACGTGCAGGAATACCATCTAAACCAGTAGATTTGTCTGCATGTAGCTTGTTGAGATATTTCAAAATAGTATTTTCATTGACTAATGAAAAAGAGAAACTGTTTTTTATTACACTCTTTTCAGAATAAAACAAATTTACAAATTTCCTGCCAAACTTTAAAGACGGGACAGGTAGATTTGATACAAGTTTAGCTGCTACAGTAGTGAAGAAAGCATTAAAACCAGTTGCTACTTTCTGTTTATCAAAACATAAATTACCATCTAAGTTTAATGCAATACTGTCACATGAAGATGAACAACCTTTCTTAGATGGCATTCCCAAGTCTTTAAGACATTTCCATAGTGTTTTAGAATCATTTTTATATTCTTTACAAGTATCTTTAAAATAATTTTTCTTTGCTTTGAAAATAGAATATTGAGCCTTATTCCGTAAATTTTTGAAAAGTTCATAGTTGGAATCAGTTCTGTTTGTTCTATATACTGACCATGCCCTATCTCTAGATTTGATGCATTCAAGGACTTCTGGATTTATCCAGGGCTCTGATCGATGTTTGATTCTGATCTCTTTCACTGGTGCAACAATGTCAAGTGCTTCTAGAAAAATAGATTTAAAGGATAGCCATGCTTCACAGACACAGTCACTTAGTAGGACAGGACACCAGTCAGCAGACAGCAACAATAACTGAAATGATTCTTTAGTGTAATTTTTACATGATCTGATAGTAATTGTCTTATGCTTACCAATGAAGTTTTTACATACTTTCCTAGTGCAAAATACTAAAAAGTGATCACTTAAACATGTAGTTACAACTCCTGATTGAAGAACTTTATCAGAATCTGAAACTAAAATAAGATCAAGTATAGAACTAGATGAAACAGTTACTCTTGTAAAATCACATATAAGTTGCTTGAAATTATACAATTCCATAAAACATTTTAAAGATTTGTGCAGTGTACAACTACTTGATGAAGATACATCAGTGTTAAAATCTCCTAAAATATAAGTTTCATATGAGTTAAAATGTGATGTAGTTAAACAAATAGTTTCTAAGATGTTATAAAAGTTTGTTTGTTTTGGTGGTCTGTACATTACTGATAATAACAAAGGTTTAGATTTTGGTAGTAAGAGTTCAATCCAAAGTGCTTCTAGCTCGTCATGTTGAAGATCTTCTCGGGTATTGAAAGACAGGTCACTTCTAATATATAAACAAACTCCACCTCCATGTCGATTGCGATCACGTCTGATAATGTTGTAATTTGGGATTTTCAGTTCAGAGTCAAAAATATCCTTTTCCAGCCATGTTTCTGTTATACCAATTACCGCTGCATTTGATGTTTTAGCCAATGATCGTATTTCGTCCAATTTGGGAAGTAAACTTCTAATGTTCAAATGTAGAAAATGTAGCCCTCGTTTTTTGAATACAGTGTTGATATCGTTAGGTACGAAGGGTCCAGGGCACGGATGAACATCACCAGCAAGAAGTAGAATTATATTGAGCCATTGAAAGAGAGAACATGAGGAACCGGTTAGAGAGTTTTTCCTGGATGAAGAATAAGCATCGTAATGTTGGGAAAAGTTCTGGAAAAGCGTCAGATGACCATAAGAAATAGAGGTTGATAACTGTCCGAAAATGTGGTTGTCCGAATATATGTATAGTTCTACAGGTTCAACTTGTTCGACGTCTTGGCGTTGATAAAAACAGTTTAAAAAACACAGGAATAAGACTGGGAGTACTTTAAAGAGTTCCATATTCGTATGTTATCGAAGATAAAGTTGTGTGAGGCTAATATTACATGAAATTGTTATTTTTTGTTGATATTTACATTTGTTTATGCCTCTCGTGGTGTCACTCCACTCCTAATCAAGAGGGGGTGGGGTCAGAGGGGGTGGTGTCAGGAGGCCTGACACCCCTCCTCCCTGAAATTTGGCAAAAAAGAAAGTTAAAGATCGAATGAACCCCCCCCCCCCTACCCCCTGAGAAAATACCTGTATCCGCGCTTGTATATATGATATGTGACTAGGTGCAATCTCCTTAATATAGCATCCGAGTTCTCGATCATTAAGAATAAGCAGACTATTTGAACCGGGATTTGCTGTGAGCAACAGATAAGAGGGAATGAAAACATTCTTACTTTGTTAACCCTTTACCAGACGGCAACATTTTCGACTGTTCCAATTTGAAAGTTGTTGTAGACGACAATTTAATATTGATAAAAAATTTAAAATCTTACCATTTTGGGGTAGAAAACAATGTGTGTGACAAGCAATTTCTTCATTTTCCACAATGTTTTCCAAAGCCATTTTCGTTTGGGGAGTCAAAAAGAGTCATTGTGTGGTAATGGGTTCATGCAATTCCAAACCCCCGGTTGTGTGCACTCATTAGAATCCTCGGGATGATTCATATGAGCACCACCAACATTATTAATGAACATTCACAGAAATTTTGTATTCGGAAAAGCCATTATTTTATTTTATTTCTATAGCTCTGTCTGTTCATCTCGCTTTCACTATTGGTGGGTGTCGACAAACTGCCTAAGGTAGAAAGCATCAAATTAAGATTCTACGGACCGCCTGCATGAAGTCTGACATGGCAAATCTCCATTCTGAATATTGACAAAACATTATTGTTTTCTATGTATTGAAAGTGGCATTTGAGCCGTCTTCGTGTGAGTTGGGAATTGATGTTGTGTTTGTCTTAAAGAGAGAAATGAAAGGAACACATGGTAGAGTGAATCAGCTTTCCAAAAAGTACTGCGAATCGTTGAATGTGTTGTTAACCCTATTCAATCAATAACGTCTATACATGTTACTCGCGATAGGTCGGCGTGCCTGTTCCGCAAGAGGCGATTGAGCCATTACAACACAGAAACATTTTTGACTGATCTAATTTTAGAGAATTTGTAGACGATGATTTGACAAGAAAATAAAATGTATATATACAAACGTTGTCGAACATGAAGAAATTGCATTTCTCAAACAATTTCTTCATTTTCTACAACGTTTTCACAAGTCTTAATTTTGAAGGGCATCAAATACTAGTATGTTGAGTATGCGGGGATTGATTAATACCTACTGCTGCCAAGATGTTACAGTGACAATTTCCGGGTTTTATTAGTCATAAAAATAATATGTCCATTATTTCCGGCTAATGGTGTTTTATTTGTTTCTATGTTAAGTTGTAAAAAAACTAATGTCTACATAATGAATTCATTGACCACTATATCAATCTCGTACGGCATAAGTGAAATGGGTAAGTTCAATTGCACGTAAATGAAATAAGGTCAACGGACTTCGGTATATATTATTTCAATGTAATTTTAATACTACGCTACTTGTACATCAACAGCGTGACGTAGGAATTATTCGAGCGCGGTCGTAAACATTTGGCGGTGGACAGTTCACTGTAATTGCATTTTATTTTTCACTTAACCCTTTCACAAACAAGTCCTGATTTTGACGTCCACGTGAGAAAGTGCTTGTGAAAACATGGAAACAAAAATAAGAAATGCTGATAAAAAGTATTTTTCTTTTAGTATCATTTATTTCTTTGCTACATTATACACAAATACTTTCTTTACCAATACGTTCACATGTTGTAGTATGAAGCTCCTTTCAAATTGGATTACCCCAACATTGTGTCGTTTGAGAAAGGGTTAAGGTAGCATATGCGTAATGAGATTCGCACGACGTCGAAATTATTCGGACGCGATCGAAAACATTCGACGCTCGAAAAAAAAATCCGATGTTTTGTGAATCTCAAAATAGTCACATTACGGGTAATCTACGTTAAGACAAAGACAAATAAAGCGTTACATTGTTGGTTAAATGGTGACAAGACATGGTGTTAAAAGTAAGTCTCGTTTTAAGTCCAATTCTCAATGAAGCGTAGAAGTGTACATATGCTCTATACTAATTTACATATAACGTCTATGTCGTTAAATTCTGATCTTTTTCAGTCATTTTCATTAAAGGGACTCATGCTAGGTTCACGGACATGGAAAGATGTAAAAGAATATATTCAAGAAATATCGTATGGCTTTGTCAACTTGCATAGCTAGATTATTTCTGTCCAAGGAAATTTCAAATAAGATTCATTAAGTCCTTCTAAATCAAGCCTGTATATAATTACCATACCCACACAGTATATTTATAGTAAGATATATGGGAAACTGGACCTTGATAAGATAATGAAAAAATTGGTTCCAGCGCTATTTGAATTTCTTTCTTTTTGGCCCTAGATAATGCAGTGCGCCACACAATTAACAATGCAAACTCTGACTGTCCCCAACGCTGCTCTTATCCCTGAAGAACCTAGCATGCGCCTCTTTAATATTTACAAGTTTATTCAAGTCACTCAGCGCAATAACACATGTGATATGAGGTACAAATAAACAAAATCAAAAGAGGAAAATTTGATACCAGGCTGTAGATATTGGGTTAATGGAGTGGTAGTAAATAAAATATTATGAGAATAGGGGGTGTATATTATTCTTATGAACCTATAAAATGAACATTTTTTTTGTAAAACCATTATTGTGGCACGCCCATTAATACATGAAGTCACGCCACGTGCTTTGCTGTTTGTCACGTGGTATTGCGCGTGAATAGAGACCACAGGGGTGTTGAAAGATGATACAAGCACAGTACCACGTTTAACTTGGCAAACCGTACCTAAAGAATGAAACATATACTGAACCGCACAGCTAACTCCTCACTTTTATTTTTTGTATAACTAAGTAATCGCCCAATAAATTGCATTGAATTTTTATATTTCAGTAGATGACATATTTTCCATCAATTTTAGTCAAAAACAAATTTATTTTTACGCGTCATTTACCTCGTCCAACGTGCACGTGCGTTTAACGATTTTGAAATGCATGCACAGGCATCTTGGGTGCGTTCCATTGGCTGTTCCGAGTGCGCTGAACAGTCCGGTACTCAATGGAATGACACAGAACAGCGTTCGGAACATGTTCTGTTTGTTCCCGAAGAAAAGGTGGTGCATGCAGAACAGTTACGTCACAACTTGACAAGCATGGCAACTTTCGATAAAAACTGTGGTGGATTGAAATTCATCAAAATTTCCAATAAATTGTATCGCAGAAATCAAATTATTTCTGCAAATATAGGTGAATTATACATTTTAATACAACATTATGACCAATACACAACACCCACCGGGTGACCAAATCTATTTTAAGACCTAGTGGGCGACCAAAGTCTATTTTTAGACCAAGCGGGTTACCAAAGTCTATTTTTAGACAGGCCGTATGCGTTTTAGACTTCCGCTTAATGCAGATCTAAAGTATATGTTTGCATCTGCTGTAGAAGGTTTTGTACATAGACTATGTTGGTATTTACTTTAACCCTTTCCCAAACAAGACCTGGTTTGGACGTCACTAATAGAAAATGCTTGGGAAAACATTGAAAAAAAGAAAAAACTGCTGATAACCAGCAGTATCTCCTCTTGTCTCAATATTTTCTATGCCATATTTTACATAAATTCTGTCTGTAAAAACTTCCATTTTGTCATTAAATTTGTGGCAGTTTTTGAAGTGGATCACCCTACAATTTTGTCGTTTGGGAAAGGGTTAATGAATTATTTTTGCACCAATATTGTATAAATATTAAGAAAATTTCAAAGGGTCCCTTTTATCACGACGAATTATTAATAAAATGAAAGTGTTTATTTTCTAAACAATGGTACATGTACAACTTTGTCGTGTCATCGACGGATCACGCTTAACATAAATTAATGAGGAAGGGCACTGGTAAAGTGACATTATAACACTGTATCTTTCAGCGACTATCTCACAGATTTGACATTTAGTACTGTTTGTTGGGAGTGTATGCTGTTCTCGTACAGTTATTTTAAGATTGGAGAAAAGCATTGATATTGATAAAACTGCTAGTAAGCACATGGTGATCTATGTTGTTCTTATATCAAATCTAAGCCAATTCATGGTATGTGCATGCCATATCCTGCGGAGGTTTATCCAGATTAGGAAAGTATTTCTACGCATTTTAAAGTGACATTTCACAAATATTTTTACATAAATTTTACTTTTATTCTATCTGAAAGAGCATCTTTTCTTATGGAAATTCTGAAAATTTCAATTCAAAATATTGAACCGTTTACGAGAAATATACATTTTTGAGCTAAAATTAGACAAGTTTTTGTGGACAACAGTTCAGTTTTAAATAGAATTTGTCATTTCTATCTCAACTTTAAAGACGCATTTTTCGCTTATAAGTAACAACCTCAAAAAACAGATAAATCTAGTATTTTTACGCAAAATTTGTCAAAAACAAACGAAATGTACACTTATTAAGCTTTATATGACCTGATTAAATGATTACGACAAACTATTGAAGCAAAGACTCATTTTTTTCGAAATTTGATACCAAATTCACAAAGCGATGTCGAAAGTAGGTCAAAAACAGTAGGACTTGCGACTTTCTTAAATGACGTCACAACATACATGATGACGTCATATTGAAATTCAAGTATGAATCTCGTTTGAATCCTGGTCCACGCTGTATGCGCATGCGTAACAGTTAAAAACTAAATTCAACCGCATCTGTAACGGAATTGAATTTGGGTTTGGATTCTCCCTAAATTCGGCTATCTCTCTTATAATTTCGGCTCAATCTCTGTCTGAATCGCATATCATTAACCATTCTGGGTGGCAAATACAAAAGTTTTGCATATTTTTTTAAAAAAAAATATTTTTTTGCAATTAAACCATCTGTTACCCTCCAGCTTTAAAGCCATATTGAAAACAGTTTACTTTATACTTTTTCATGATTCATGCCATAATCATTGTTCGGCGCCCGTAGGTCCGAAAAATATTGGTACGCATTTGAGAATGACTGGTGTTAGGTGTTACCCCAGAGTAAATTGTCCCTTCTTTAGCGTATGTAAAAATTGTCAATTTATCACTGTCACAGCACCTTCCACAACGTTCGCGGACACGCATAGCTTGGGTTTATTGAACAGCTGCCTCTGGAATCCCTTTTCATGGTTGTTTCAATATAGGTTGAGAAGGAAAATCTTAAAATATCCAACATAGAACAAGACCACCATTTACTTTCAGTTTATATCGATAGAAATAGAAATGAACGCGGATCTGGAAAAACTCCCATTAAGGCTTTTGAGCCCAACATAGATCCAGATCACCTATGCATACACGCAGTCTGATCAGGATCCACATTGTTCTCTAATAGCGTCTTCGTAACCTGTAGTATACTAAAGAGGGCAGCATTGGTGCACATTGGATTGCATTTGACAACAGGCTTATCTTGAAACTCAATTTCTAAAAATGCTTTAAGGGACGTTTTTCCAGATCTAGGCTCAAATGTAAACTAACTACATACAAATACGGACCCTCCACATTGCTGATTGTTAAAGGTACATTCGCTCACACTAAATTAATTAAAGGGGAAAAAGAACTCAAGTTTCCAATTAATACTTCGAAAAAAATATTTGTGGCCTATATGACTTCCTGCTTGACCAAAATCATACATTTGGTCTATAAGTTCGGCGCCTAACCCGATCCTTGCATCCCCAACTCGTATTGTATTGTGTCTGTATTTGGATGCCAACTAGCGGAAGATAACATTATACAAGGGCATCGTGACTTACCTGTGTCGTTCACGTGGGAAACGAAATCCGTGTCACTGGGTCGAATATTTTAGCAGGTCAACATTTATTATGTTTGTGTATGGATGTTCAATTGTTTCATAAAGTAAATAAATAATCACGATAGCAGGTCTACTCTAATAACCTACCAAATAAAATTAGAAATTTATTGATAACGAAAAGATTTTAAAAATAAAAAAAAATAGTTCGAGTCACAAAGTAACAAACTTTGTTTAAAGTCATGATTTTGTCCATAGCATAGTTCTTTAAAGTATTTTTCCACATTTTTCGACGTAAAAAACTTATAAACTTAAAATTTATGTATATCGGTGCAATAGTGGTTTGCTTTCCACCGCCGAATGTTTACGACCGCGCCCGAATAGGTTCGGATATGTAACGGGCCACATTACTATACGGGTATTCTACCTTAATGGTATAATGTCACTCAACGGTCTATACTAGTCACAGAGTCTGTTGCGTTCTGTGGCAATGACAGCCTGTTTACTATAATAATTTGTAACAATATTGCGCTTTAATCATACCTGTAATGTTTCCTTGAAATACTTTAATGCTCTTTTTCAAATCCCTTTTTTAAATCTCTTTTCTGTCTGAACAAAAACATTACAACGCGATACTGCGGGTGGAGAGAAAGGTCGCTTTATACATGACACGTCCATAACAAACTTGACAGAAAGAAAACAATGACAAACATCCACCCTCAACTACTAGATAACGAAAACAGTTTATATCACCTCAAATGAAAGTACAGTAACCATCAGATAGTTATTATCTTGTAAATTGGGCAGTGGAAGAATGGAGGTAAAAAGAAAGAAAGAAGGAGTGAATGAATCAAGTGGATTACTAAATAAGGGGATGCTGTATACCGTGGAAGATGTGCCACCGTGGTATTTGTGTATTCTACTGGGGTTTCAGGTATAGTGATAGACATAATACACCGTACATTCTCCCATCACCAGATGGCAAAATATAACGCTGGTCTAAATTGGAATACATTGCAGAAGACAATTTTGAAATAGAATGGTCATATTTTTTTTAAAAAAAAATTTCCATTGCAAATTTTTCACTTCAATTTCTTCTTATTGTTTTCGCTTCATAGCGTTAATGTGCGACAAAAACCTAATAAATATGAATTTAAAATTCTATGGTTGGGATGTTTAGACCACAATCGACGAAATGTACACCAGTTTACATGAAATACCTGCGTAGTTGAGAAATGGGTTGTTAGAAGATAAAACTAAATTACGATTCAGTCTCATACCCCTATACACTGTGTAAAAGCGTACAGTCGCGTGTATCGGAAGTTGCATCTAACTGTACGCAAAATATCACTAGTGGTGGTAAACAAGCTGATGGTTTGGATTTTTAAAAGCAAATAAGTAAAAATCGGAATAATCTTTCTTGACGGGGTTTTCAAATTTGAAGAGAGAATTAGATAGGCATTACCTAAAGTAATTACGATTTCTAGTATGTCAACGGATTTTGTGTGTAAATTCGTATCAAAATGTCAAATCACTGTTTTTTGCTGTTTTTCGTCCTGCTTACTGGCACAATATGGGCTAAAATCTCGCGATCTACACAATATTGAAAGCATAAATTTGCATCATCTAGTAGCTAAACCTATCTGCCATGATTCGCAACAGTTGTTTACACAAATATGGTATGTTACACAAAGATATCGGCTTTTGAATGAGACTGGTGTATTTTTTCCGACTGTACGCCTAGTGCAGAATGACAAATTGTGTTCTGTACGCCTAATGGCGATTTTACATGACCTGTTGTGGCAAAATCTCTGTTCAGAAAACGTCAATTACTACTTTGGCTACACATACACAATGCATCAGGGTGCACTTGATTAGTTCATTAGATCACTTAAAGGGTTACGCTCACTTCAAACATACGCAAAACTTCTTTATGCTGCACGAGTATAGCGGTCGAATTAATTTGTCTGTCCACAATGAATATCCATAGAGATTAAAAAGTAACTGGTCTTGTGGACATAGCCCAACTACATTTAGATAAAGGAACACCAATAGGGAACGATTTTATCAAGTAACCCGTAACGTAATTTCGGATATACAATAGAATTTCGTCGGTATAATTCTAAAACCTCGTAACTACAGCGTGATTTAAGTTGTAGTTACGAGGTGTTTTAACTACATCGATAATTTATCAATATAGTCACGTAAGCAGTCTCATTTTAGAACAAAGTTCATTCGTATTCCTAAATGAACGTAGATTAATTTGCCTTGGTAAACAATAATTACGGACGACTACATACAGTAAAGGCTTATCATGCGATGCTACTATAAACCTTGATTCCTCCTTGCGCGATACTTAATGTACTTTTGCATGCGTACAATTGGGTGTATGTGCGTGCGTGATTGCTTACGTGCACGTGGTTGTTTGTGTGTGTGATAGTACGCATAGCTTGTGAGTGTGGCTGTATCACATACTTTCGTGTTAGTGTTTACTTATATACGAGGGACGGTCGGAAAGTAGATGGACTTTTCGTGCTACTGTCTCTCCATTTGCATCTGTATGAACACATTATATACTAGGCAAAAAAAGAAACTCAACTTCCTTTTCAATTCCTTCTTACGCAAAGACAACAAATCAGATTTGAACAAAATGTAATACATCTAAAGCATTAACATTTCACCTTATAAATTCCACAAAATCTTGTTTGTAGTAAATTCCATTAATAAGAAAACACCCAGTTTACACCGGGCGTCAACACAGTTTGACAAAAAAAAGTGTATGTAGGTCGGAAAACACATTCTCTTTCGTTCAGTTTGGACCGATTTTCGAATGTTGTGAAGTCCATGCGATTTATTAGCGGTCTCCATTGCATTCTTAAACCTATCCCGTAGCTGGCATTAACCTGATGATACGGTTCTGCCTAGACCACGGTGGATAATCACGTGATGCAACAATTTCAGAAAATCTTTTTAACAACTTTGTTAAAAATTGACCGATTTGAATTCGGTTTGAAGCAGAAAAGGTGGACAGCCGTCACGCATTAGATGAGCGTGAAAACCCTTAAACTTATAAAAAAGTTATTGAAGATAAACCAAATTTTGTGTTTATCTTCAATAACTTTTTCATCAGTTGATTTTTCAAAAATCCACGCTTCCAGGTTATTCCTGGCATTTTCCCGCCTTCTCTGCTTCAAACCGAATTCAAATTGGTCAAGTATTGACAAAGTTATCGAAGATTACCGGAAATTCTAAGTCACGTGATTATACACCGTGCAGACGTCATATCTCTTGCACGTCCGCTCCGTGCTCGTTCAGTTGTGGTCCCATTGAGAGCCAACAGCGTAAACATTCGATAATGTGTCGATTTGTTGCCCCATCAATACTTTGCAACAACATTTTGACTTTTTCAAACAAACAAAATCCGTACTGCAGACTGGCGCTGATTTTGGCACAGCCGTGCTATGCGTAGGGTAGTGAGAAGTCTATGAACGCTTTGGCATCTTCTTGGTCTATGTTTTAGCTTGTGTTTGAAGAAAATTTGTTATGATAGTAGTCATTTAGAAACCACGACAGGGGGAAAATCAGTTTTTAACAATTTACTATGAATCACGTGATGAATTTACGACATCTGAAAAAATGACACAATATCTATGCGTATGGATGCAGGTATATTAAAATGTACTCAATATCCATTAAAAACATATTTTGTCGAAAATATTACGAAAAATTGGGGTTGCGTATCTTTTTTGTTCTAGTATATATTGGTGGAATCTGCAATCATTTGCCAATAATGTGGTCAGTTTATTTTCAAAGATAGTTGTATATATACAATATTCTGTCCACTTATGTGTGATAGGTGTTTCATGTATCATAGACCATTTGTTAGAGGAAAAATGAACAAAGAACATTCTAGTCATTTTAATCACAAAAGAGTTATTTTTGGAACTACATTATCAGTGAAGATTAAATAAGGGTTCATGATTCCGAATTTGGGATAAGAAAATCAGTCAAAGCAGTCATTGAAACGAGCTGGTTCCGCGCCTCTGAAAAGATTAAGCTGCTACCTTCGGTTTCTAGCCATGTTTGTTGCTTTTTGGGATATTCAGGAGGATTGATAGTTACTCATTTCATGTCAAATGGTAAAAATTGTCAATGCCAAGTACAATTCTGAAGTAATTCAGAAAAATCTAAGAATAAATGCTGAAGTAAAAGCGTCCCAGATTAGCAAAGACAAATGTTTTCTACTCCATGATTAGGCATGCTACCATATCACCGCATGTACAGTGGAGATTACCAACTATTACACATGACAATAGTTGTTTTAGTCTTCTTATAGCCCAGACCTTGCCCCACGTGACTTTTATTTGTGTCTAGAACTGAAGAAGTGCTTGCTGGGAAGAATTTTGAGACCATGGCGCCTTTGATACCGCCTTTTTCACTGTACCTAATACAGCGGGTCTACGTCATGGTTAATAGTGGGAATAATAAAGCTCCTATGAATATTGCAGAAATGCATAGACATAGATGGACAATTTGTTCAAACAGTGTAGAAAGAATTTTGTTAAAAAGTTGAATGGCTTTAGAGAACTAGTCAAAAGTCCAACTACTTTCCGACCGTCCCTCGTAGTTTGTCGTTCTTGCTTTCTTGTTGTTACGGCGGCCGCGGGCAAAAAGTGCTGAATTTTCCCTTTTCACGGTGAAAATACAGGGAAAATCCAAATTAGCCCCCCCCCCCCTATCTTCAGACACTGGGCTTCAGCCCGCCCATATAAAATTGCTTCCTAAGGGCCTTTGGAATATGCCATTTTCATCTCAGCTTTCAAAGAGTTTTTGGGCTTATCAGCAACAACTTAAAAGGTCTGATATCATTTAAATGATTTAGAATAATCAATCTTGGCATCAAAATACATGTATATATTAGAAAAAAATGAAATAGGATGTCTCTTCAATAAATGTAGGAGATGATGGAGTGTAATTTGGAAAAACCTGCCAATATACGTATCGTCAAGTAACTAGGAGCGTTCTGTTTAAAAAAAAACGTCAATAAATGTAGGTGTGTAAATGAACTTTGTAAGGACGTATGGTGACAGCTCACTCAGATTGGCTCCTATATAACTCTATGTAAAACCCCCCTAACAACACATTTTTACACCTTTTCCAACATTCCAATGAGCAAAACTGCACGTAAAATGGCATAGATCCATCCTTGCCTTGTATTTTTTTCACAAAATGGACCCACCTCATGTAATTCGTTTTTTCACAATTTTCGTTCAAACATGCGTAAAGTGTATTTTTCCGCGCCAAAATGGACACACCCGAAATGGGGGCCACGTGTCTCCCTGTACCAAAACACACACAATAGTCCTGAAAAGAAGGATGAATTCTGGCTCAAAAATGAGAAAACATGTCATCCAAAAGCATCAATGCAAACCGTAGCTAAAATCATTCACGAAGAGAACAATGTATCACCAGAAAAGGAGTCAAGAACTATTTTAGCACCCCACAAACCGGAATGACTACTCTGGGTGACCTTACGCCGTATGGACAGACCGAGATAATACCAATAGACGAATACCTTCGATGGCGTACATATACCATAGCATCGGGATTTCAAACTTTTGTTCTAGAGCGTTAAAATCCAGACTCAAATGGGCAATAAAAAATGAAAATTATCTACACTTTTTAACATACGCCCTGACTAGCTACCATCTGTCGCTTGATGCAATAAATCATTTAAGGATCTTGATCCAAGGGTTTGAATCCCGACTTTATCAATATCCTTTCGTCATTTTCATTAGAATGATTGTCTCGCCATAGGACGAATCGGCTAGGTAGGATGTTTAACTGGTGGTACATAAGGTTTGGGATGTTGCTTTTGTGCTGTTGAGAGAATTGCATGGAACACATGGCTTTGTATAAACCAACGCATAGTAATTGCAGTAGTATTAAACGGGATGCTAAATCACTTCGAACTACTTCTCTGATTTGTCGCTAATATTTACTATATAAACTCATCATCTACAGAACATCTACTGCGTCTACGTTTACGTCTGTCGCTTTTACGCGTGTTTGGACAACTGTTTTCGAGCAATTCGTGGTCATATTTGCTGTCGACTTGTTTGAGACCAGATCGTTTTAATGTAATCACATGTAGTAATTAGGAATAAACACGCATTGCAAATGTTCTATCTTTGAATAAAGCAATGAATGGTTGATCAAATGTCATCTCAAAGCTTTTCAAACGAAAATTGATTCCACTTTTTCAATCGATTACGACATATACGGAATGACATAACGGCACTAGGCGTACAGATACATGTTCCTCAAGCTTCACTAATGATGCTGTACAGTTTGCACTAGGCGTACAGTCGGAAGAAATACACCAGTCTTATTCAAAAGCCAATATCTTTGTGAAACAATGTGCATACGTGCATACAACCGACGGACACAATCACTGGTGGTGAACTCGGACAAAGCGAGGAACATTTTTCATGAACACAAGGTACAGATACTTAATGTTTAAATGCGCGTTTAAAAAACAGTTTCACTAGTTTGAGCATGTACACAACGATTTGCACGTGTTTATCCGCCTCAAACAATATGGACGAATCGGAGAAACACTTAGAGGCTATTGCAAGTTTTGTTATTTTATTTCTCTGACTGATTCTGAAGTTGGTATTACAATTCTTGAAGTAGAAGTTTTTTTGCGATGTGAAAATCGTAGTTAACGTTTTTTGAAGGGGACTTGTACGGTTTATTCATGATACCGTGAACATTTTCAATGGCTGTTCGAATTGCAATGACTTTTGTCCTAACAATAGAATGGGTTTTCGGTTAAATATGGATAAATCGTAGGTGTTGTTATAAAATCCCGTAACTACAGCTTCAATAAAGTTGAGTTTGTGACGTTTTAGATTTACACCGACGAAGCACTAGTGTTTGTCCGAAAAAACGTCACTAGGTCTATATACGAGGTATAGTAGATAAAATTTATTCTTTTTCAAAGACGAATTTATGGTATACAATAATCATTTCCAAAACAATAGGCCTATCTGGTATTGCAGCCCCCAATTAGAAGGCCACTATATAGATAGTGCTTCGTTTGCCCGTCCGTCCGTTTTTCTACCCGTCCGCCAATTTGTCTAGCTGACTGCTCTAGATGTCAAAATACATTGATTTTATATGATGAGAAGTTAAAATGTGTGTACTAAATAAGAAAAAATGAAAGAAAAATTTTAAGAAAAAGGGAGCCAAATTATTTTCGGTATAGATCTATTCTTCTTTTGATTCAATGTTTTTCCAAACCTTTCTAATTGGGGGGAAACTGTTTCGGAAATACATAATGTAATTCATTGCTTCGTCTTTGAATAGGGATCAATTTTCTCGAGAAAGCAGTGATTAATTTCGGACAAACGATGGCATTCCGTATATGTAAATGTAAAACGTCGCAACTAGAGCTTGTTTGAAGCTGTAGTTACGACATTTTATACCAATACCAACGGATTATAAAAACAAAACAGTAACCAAGTCTATTTTAGCACACAGTTGATTGCCATTACCGATATCTCTTATCATCATCATCATCATCATCATCATCATCATCATCATCATCATCATCATCATCATCATCATCATCATCATCATCATCATCATCATCATCATCATCATCATCATTATCATCATCATCATCATCATCATCATCATTATCATTTTTATCGTTACCTTGGAGTTTCACCGGTAAGATTTTCGTTATGCCTTCTTAAATTTGGTACAGGTGGAGAATAAGCTGTAAAATGAGAACAAGATGGATCTTGATCAGACAGTGTACATGCAAAGTCTGATCTGGATCCATGTTGGTCGCAAAAGCCTAAATGAACGTTTCTAGATCTATACTGTAATATTTGTCATTACCATTATCACCATTTATTCTAAGGAGGATCCACTGCTTCACACATCCCAGGCCCGTACGAACAGGGGGACTCTGGAGCCACCCCCCCCCCCTCATAGTTGGCAAAAATGCCGAATTTTCATCATTTCATATTTAAAGGGACATTTCATTCCAATTTCAATTTTTTAAAGTATGTCTTGATGCCAAGATTGGTTATTCTAATGAGTATAAATACTATTAGTTTTTTTCAGTTGTTGCCAATAAGCGAGAAACGCGCATTTAAAGTTGACACATAATCGATAAATTGCATATAAATACGAACTGTTGTCCACAACATTTTGTTCAATTTCAACACAAAAATATAAATTTCTCGTAAACGGCGCAATATTTTGGCTTGAAATTTTCAGAATTTTCATAAGGAAATATGCTCTTTCAGATAAAAATAAAAGTAAGATTTATGACAAAAAATTCTGAAATGTCGCTTTAAACTTTATGGCAAATCTAATTTAGTCCCCCCCCCCCCCGAATATTAGACACTGGACTAGACAGGGCCCATATGGAAATGCTTTCTACGGGCATGCATTCTAAAGTATACTAACGGGAAAAGTTAACAGTGCGCATTTCCTTTTTAATTAACACCTTGATTGCATGCGGTACATGAATAAAATTTTACAAATGCACATTTAATCTTTTACTTTCAATAATTGTCAATTCATCACTATACTTGTTATTACCGTAACAATTCCTGAAAGTGGACAAGGATAAGATTCGCGTTTACAAGACATTTTCGAGTGTGAACACCGTTGGTATTAATACATGCTATGCAATTGTCCTTAGAAAACAATAGATGCTGTCTAAACCACTGGAGGTAATGTTGTCAATAACATCGTAGCAAGACTATGGGTATCGCAAGACGTCTGAAACGGATGGTCTAATACGTTAATCAGCCTCTACTGCTGATAGAACTCAACCCAGGAAGCAATCTATCTGTAACGTTTGCCTTTTCTGACGATTTCACAGGTAGTAGTCCCGATAATGGTTGTCTTGTCGGAATGACGTCACGTGTAGACGTTGGATGTGTTGGAATCGTCTCAAAATTGTAGCATGGCAAGAAAATCGAAACAGTCTAATTAATGGGGTAATTCGACTGTTTTCGATTTACTTGCCATGCTTCAATATCTTGTATTTATTTCGGTACATTTATGAATAATTCTAAAATTGGCGACCATTTGCATTAGACAAGCGGCTACTTTCTTATGACGGGGAGTATATTTGTGCTAATATGATTAAATCCATTTGTTTCAATATTTTAGATTTCTGGAAGATAAAATGTTAAAAAAGACGTTTCACTACATTTCTCCTGAAACAAAAGTTTACGTTCATGATATGTTTTCATGACTTTATAACATCGCCGCCAAACAATACGACGTTGTTCCCGCGTTTTGTGTAATTGGCGTTGAAGAACGTATAGCTTATTGTCATACAACTTCTACTTTTTCAATTTTCAGTTTAACCTCTTAACAATACAATGTCCAATAGGATATACAAACTAAAATCAAAATTGAAATTAGCATGTTTTTGTGTATATTATTATACGCATGTGGCATGTTTCCATGGTGATTTCTTTAATTTAGGACGGTGGAACTTTCCTATTTCTATATATTTAATTCTTATACCTATGTTTATATATTTTTTAAGTTCTGCTTCGAAATGCCACAATAATACTTAATGTACAATGACTTTGTAAATATGACAGTCCAAAAAACTTTCAGACAGTTTTCAAGAGAATTTCGTCGCTATGCATTCCGACTTTTGTATTTTCCCCAATATTATTGTTGACAGATTACGTCAAAATCATTGTTTGGGAAAGGGTTAAAATGTTTCACTCATCAATAGGAAGAACACATGAATAAGAGATATCGGTTATGGCAATCAATTGTGTGCTAAAATAGACTTGGTTACTGTTCTGTTTTTATAAACCGTTGGTATTGGTATAAAATGTCGTAACTACAGCTTCAAACAAGCTCTAGTTGCGACGTTTTACATTTACATTTACGGAATGCCATCGTAGTCCGGAATTAATCACTGCTTTCTTGATGAAATTGATCCATATTCAAAGACGAAGCAATGAAATACATTATGTATTTCCGAAACAGTTTCCCCCATTTAGAAAGGTTTGGAAAAACATTGAATCAAAAGAAGAATAGATCTATACTGAAAATAATTTGACTCTTTTTTTCTTAATATTTTCCTTTCATATTTTCTTATTTAGTACACACATTTTAACTTCTCAACATAATAAATTAATGTATTTTGACACCAAGAGCAGTCAGCTAGAGAAATTGGCGGACGGGTATAAAAACGGACGGACGGGCAAACGAAGCACTTTCTATATGGTGGTCATTACTGAAAGCCTTCTAATTGGGGGCTGTAATACCAGATAGGCCTATTGTTTTGGAAATGATTATTGTATACCATTTATTCGTCTTTGAAAAAGAATGAATTTTATCTACTATATATAGACCTAGTGACGTTTTTTCGGACAAACACAAGTGCTTCGTCGGTGTAAATCTAAAACGTCACAAACTCTACTTTATTGAAGCTGTAGTTACGGGATTTTATAACAACACCTACGATTTATCCATATTTAACCGAAAACCCATTCTATTGTTAGGACAAAAGTCATTGTGCACAATTCGAACAGCCATTGAAAATGTTCACGGTATCATAAATAAACCGTACAAGTCCCCTTCAAAAAACGTTAACTACGATTTTCACATCGTAAAAAAACTTCTACTCCAAGAATTGTAATACCAACTTCAGAATCAGTCAGAGAAATGAAATAACAAAAATTACAATAGCCTCTATAGCGGACGATAATCGACCTGGCAGAGCTGCCCATGCTGAACGAATGTAATGCTCTGCCAGGTGAATTCTCGTCCGCTATAAGTGTCTCTCCAATTCGTCCATATTGTTTTGGGCGGATAAACACGTGCAAATCGTTGTGTATATGCTCAAACTAGTAAAACTGGTTTTTAAACGCGCATTTAAACATGAAGTATCTGTACCTTGTGTTCATGAAAAATGTTCCTCGCTTTGTCCGAGTTCACCACCAGTGACGATGAAAAACAGAACAAACCAGTGATTTGACAGGTAAAATCCAATTTTATAAACAAAATAGACACCGATCGAGAAATCGTCACTGCTGAAATGAAAGTACATTTAGTCTACCCCACAACGTTGAAAATCGCATTAAAAAAGATAGTTCCGATTTTTACTTATATACTTTTAAAAAGCCAAATTATCAACTTGTTTATCAGCACTAGTGATATTTTGCGTACAGTTAGATGCAACTTCCGATACACGCGACTGTACGCTTTTTCACAGTGCTATATATTACTTCAAATATAATTTATTCCAAAGTGATTCTTCCTAAAAAGATCTATCCAGCATTTTCTCATTTTCTCTCAATGATTCCATTGCCACAAAACGCATCTTTACATACTCGGTAAAGTTCTGCTGTATTCTGGAATTCGTTAACTCTTCACGAAACGATGCCTGGTTTTGACGTCCCTAATAGAATTGGCTTGGGAAAACATTGAGCCAAAAGAAGAAACTGCTGATAACCAGCAGTTTTTCCTTTTGTCTCAATATTTTCTATGCCACATTTTACACAAATTCTATCTTTGATGGCCTCCATTTAGTCATAATTATGTTGGAATTTTTGAAGTGGATCACCCTAAATTTTTTGCCGTTTGGGAAAGGGTTTAACCATTCTGTCGTATGTTACCCTACCTACCACAGACGTAGTACACACATAGAAAGCAAACAGTAAGCCAAAGACAAGGATCTCGATTTACTAACTCAACTACGTTCAACAATCCGACAAAAAAAAAGACAAGAATTTGTGTTTATAAAGATATTTGCATTTCAAGGTAGTATAAGATACCAGATTCGTGCGACTTCGGAATTATTCGGGCGACGTCACTTATACTCGTGCATTCGGTGGTGGACCGAATATTTACTACGTCGCCCGAATAGTTTCAGAAACGTAATATTATAGTGAAAGAACGCTGCCGAGGATCTAGGATTTCTGTGAATGGGGTTCCAATTTACAAAAAAAGGGTGGACCATTTTCTTAGTATTTCACAATTTGACAGAATTTCTGCATAACAAATAAATAATCAGATTACAGAAAGGGGTTAGTTTGAACCCGCCCCACCCCCGAATCCCCTCTGGCACAACATATTCAGACGTCGGCTGAATCTCATTAAGGATGGGCTACCTTTACCTTTATCTTTGCAGCATTACCTGACGGCGGTTGGCGGTCTGATCTCAATCCCTCTACTACTGAGCCAGTTCTTCTGTATGGATCAGGATTATGTAGGGATCAGCGAGCTCATCTCAACTATATTCTTTGTTTCCGGTATCTGTACTTTGTTACAAACAACATTTGGTGTACGGTAAGAGGCTTTAGATTTTTATTTATCTATATACACTGTGTTGTAAGCTGTCCGTTAGATTTGTGTAGTTTGTACGGAAGTTTTGAGTGGTCAATAAAAGATGACGTCCGTGGTAAATCGTGAGAGGTGGGTGTCTAAGTTTATCGTCGAGAATTTACTTAAATGGTCGTATCTTGTCTTGATACTGATATCATCGCACAGGAGAAATGTATACCTATTCACGGTGCTATATAGCCAAGTACCAGTGTTGTCCTATCGCCTTTGCTCATAGTGCAAAGACAGCCCAACACGGAAATCTTTTTTCGAAGCGAGAAAGTTGCCGTTTTGAGGATGATTACATAGTAAACAGCGAACTAGGGAACATATTATTGCTCTCACTTGGATGCTTTTAACATACTCTTTTCTATGGTTACCGTTATTTTACACAAAAATGTTCAGAATGACCACAAACGCTGTGTTTACTAAATGGCCAAACAACGGTGTAGTCACAGTGAAAATATGCAGACACAACGGTGCAGTTTCTGTGTTTTATGTACTGTGTAGTTATTATTTTCATAACAAATTGTGAACGGTGTAGACTTGGTATGTTGTATATGGCGAACTAGCTCTAACAGCTAATAGGCCATATGCAGCTCTGATTTATCTCCCTCAAATACTTTGGTCTTAGAAAACCCAGTTCTCTCCCTTGATGAAAACGCTGCCATCCTCAAAGTAAACGAAAACAAAAGTTAAGGAAATATGCCATTTTATCTTTTCTTCATTCACTTGAGCCTAAACAGTTCAATGCACGTTCAAATTAATTTTCGGAAAACATTATTTGTTATTGAATTAACATCTGACGGACATGATAATTACAAGGAATATCATCACAAAATATTAAACAAGACATGCAGTAAACGTCATTTTAGAGCAATGTTTACTGACTTACCCTAAGATGTGGGTGCAATGGCCAGTTTCTTGTTCATCCGTTCATTTGATTTGTAGATTCAAATTTTCGGCTTTGGCTTTGAATTTATCTATGTAACTGTTTTAATTGGTTATTACAATCAATTCTTGTAATTAATGAAATGATTTCAACTCATGGAGTATGATAATTATTGATCGATATGTATCTTGTTTTCAAATTGACCCCTCATTGAAAAGTCCGATTTTACCCAAAATAAAGGACTCCATTAACAAAACATAAATTATTAATAACAAAACATAAATCATAAATGTTTTATAAACATGTGGGTCTTTTTTGTCTTTTTTGACTTAAAGTAATCAAGCCTTGAAAATAGAATTACGGAACTGCAAAATTTATTTTGGCATTTTCAGAAGTAATTAACCTCTTCTTCAGGACTGACAATTTTCTGACCAAGATTTTTTGGGCCCACTCATAAAATGTAACCATTTGCAATGAAAAAGACAATATCCTATTCGCCAAAACCGTTTGACTTTTGGAGTAAAACGCATTGAAGTACTTACAAGAGAGTAGAACTTACACACATCCATAAATAACCGACCTTCCTTGGCCATCTTATGAAATGATAACCAATTACCAAGTTGATCAACGCTTCTCAATGACTTAATCACATCTAGGATCAAACTGTTCATCTCAGCCATTATTTCCATGTCTCGTAGGGAAAGAGAAGAGTCCCTGTCCGTACCGTCTGTTTCAGCACGTCCAATGGAATTATAACGAATTAATGTCGGAGCTTTTTGAACGACTTTATGGGGTGTTGAACTTCGTAATGTTTTATGTCCAGGACTCATGCATACAAAATCGGGGTTATCATCGATAGAAAGATTGTTAATTCCAAAATCCTAATTTTCTACGTTGATGATGTCTATCTTGTGTATTCTATGCTCAAAAATGGGGAAGATGTCCTAGTCCGACTTCATGATAATATCCGGAATTACACTAAAGTTCAGAGTTTTCATACCTTTTTGGCCTGTCTGATCATTGATCTCCCTCCTGTGCACTTTTAATATCTGGCTGGAATTGTCCTGTTCCGAATGCTTCACAACCATTTCGAAACTTCCTTCGAAATAACAGTAGTAACAAGGGAACAGCATGGAACTGAAAATAAAAGAAAAAAATAAAACAGACGCCAGCAGATTCTTGGTATTTTCTACTATTTGACCCTTACGGAATTGCTTTGACAAATAGCAAAGAAACTAGATTCTTTCTTTATTCTGATTAAAGTATATTTTGTAGACATATAGGCACATTCATAGCTGCAAAGCATTTACAAGTCCGTCACATGTTAAATTAATTGTTGAAGAATTTCGGAAGTAATTGTAAAACGTGATTCCCAGCCATTAAAACGTTATCATTAAACATTACAATTTCATCATTTCAGAAATGATAAGTTCTGTATTGCTTCAAGTCTACACCGTTCACAATTGCATTATGTCTACACCGTTCACAATTTGTTATGAAAATATAACCACACCGTACATAAACACAGAAACTGCACCGTTGTGTCTGCATATTTTCATTGTGACTACACCGTTGTTTGGCCATTTAGTAAACACAGCGTTTGTGGTCATTCTGGACATTTTTGTGTAAAATAACGGTAACCCTAGAAAAGAGCATGTTAAAAGCATCCAAGTTAGAGCAATAGTTTGTTCCCTAGTTTGCTGTTTACTATGTAATCATCCTTAAAAGGGCAACTTTCTCGCTTCGAAAAAAGTTTTCCGTGTTGGGCTGTCTTTGCACAACGACTGAGTACGATGGGACAACACTGGTACTTTGATATATAGAACCGTTGATAGGTATACATTTCCTCTGTATAATGATATCAGTATCAAGGCAGGACACGACCGTTTAAGAAATTTATCGATGAAAAACTACGACACCTACCTCTCTTGTTATATCGTTGACGCCATCTTTGAATGACTGCACAAACCTAACGGACAACTTACAACACAGTGATATAATTTTGTTATCATTATTATTTACTTTGGGGTGTTACTGTTGCTGCTGTTATTGTTGTTGACGTCGTCGTGTTCATTGTCATCATTTTGTTCTTGTCCTTCTCATTACCTATATTCCGTGGCAGGTCACTCAGAATTGCTACTTTATAAGTCCATGTAAAAGTCCACTAAATCGACAAACAACAACAACTAACTCGCATTCGTAAGCTAGGGATTCTACATCCACATTTCGCAGCTTTCTTCGAAAACCACGTATCTGCAGCTTAAAACAAGCTGCAGATACGAGGTTTTCGTAGAAAAGCGACGATTTGTTCCATGGATATAATTAAGTTTGTACCTAAGATGCAATCGACTAGAATAGACTTTTATATGCTAAGCACTAGATCTTTAACTGCTATTCTTATGAAATAATCACAATCAAGCCTGTCGAAATCTTTTTTTTTTAACACATTTTCATCTCATACGCTTCTATAGTATAGTGTATTTTTGTTGTCAAAACAGGCTTGCTTCTAGCTTACTTAGGGAACGGTCATCCATTGAAGCAACCACAGACACAAGGTATTTCCAAAACAGTGTGACAACATGAAATAAAAGTTCATGTGTAACACAAAGTGAAACAAGCTAACAACATTGAATCGTTTAATACTAAAAGATAGGACCATTGTTACAAGGAAATATTTCAGCCTCCGGAGATGCAAAAGAATATAATGTTGGCCATTAGATTTTTTTACAATTGTTTTAATGTTTTCCAAAGCATTTTCTTTTATCTGTGTGAAAATGCGTCACTGTTTGGGAACGGATGAATGCCTTTATTTTCTGTTTGGCTATTTTGTTGTTTCTTAGAGAGTAAATTTGGGGGAATGCACCATATCGTCACTTTTCAACGAAAACCTCGTAACTGCAGCTTAAAACAAGCTGCAGTTACGAGGTTTTCGATGAAAAGTAGAGATATGTTAAAGCTATTGCGTCTTTATAAACCCTGCATGTATAAAAAAAAAAAGATAGATTAGCAATGTGCAGATTGTGCATAATCCGGTTCAGATGTTACAATTGCGACCTTTTCATAAAGCACATTTATTATAAACAAGGAAAATGCAGCCATGGTTGAATAATCTCATTCTCACAATTTGTTATAGCAAGTGAAACGTAAAATTCATTTTATGATTGATTTAACACATTTTCGGATTACATAGATCTAATATATTTTTTATATCCTTTAAAGTAAACTCCTTTCCGAACTGAAAGTTTTTGGTAAAGCTGCTTTGTAGACAGAGAAAGTATTGTTAAAAAGTAAAGAACCCATGTTGGTTAATCACGTAATACAACAATTGACTTATTTCTACTAAGACCCCCCCCCACACACACACACACAACAGTCACCGGAAGTCGTCCTTAGAGGCAAAAGGCGAAATTCATCCATGTTCACTGCCTTTATCCATGCTCTGCGCTTGCGTTGATCTTGTGGAAATCAGACAAAGTGAAAATTCTCTTTACTTCCGTCATTTATCCTCCGATTCTTGCATTGATAAACGATGCAGTTTAAAAACCATTTCGATACCCTATAGATCTAATACAATGTTAATTTCCGATAAAACCCATTGTTTGTCACCGGAAGTTAATCCGAGTCTTCTCTGATGCACATTTGCTCTTTGATAATTGGATGTCGCTGTTTTCACCAGAGCGATGTCCCATTCGGAAACAAAAGAAAATTCCGACACAAGTTATGTCGCTTGTTCAAGAAATTAGGAAATGTATTCACTGCCTCAGTTGGTCTTGATATTTCAGGTTACCCATAGTACAGGGAGGCACATTCTCATTTGTAACGCCGACCATAGCCATAATGCTACAAGATCAATGGAAATGTGAATATACAGAACTTAGGAATCAAGGTAACGTCTCACCATCCTTGCAAACCCAGGTATCGCACATGCTACACTGGTTCGATCCCTGGGACAATTTATAGAATGTCTTTCGCATTACACCTAAACGACTGAAGACATTTAATTGGATCCATCTTCATTCTGTAATGGAAGATTCAACAATGAAAAAACGGTCCTTACAATGGAACATTATCGGAGTCGACCGTTAACTACATGTATATCGCCGCCTTTAAACAAACACCTCGTATCTGTAGCTTATTTCAGGCTGCAGATATGAGGTTTTTGTTCAAAAGCAGCGATTAGACGTTTTGTTTCGATTTTCGTTTGCTAGTCAGACAGCTTTACAAGGGGTCTAACAGCGTAGTATGTGCGATATTTTGGTTTCCGAGGATGACACCCTACAATAACACCTCATATAGCTATTGTTGGCGCAAGATCGTATGGCACATGTTTACGTTTTGTTCAAATATAAACAAAACATTTTTCGATAAAACGCAGAAAACCCTGGACAGTGAACAGACCGCTCTATCCCTGTACATAAATTTTCAACATGTCTACGTCACTACTTATAAAGAATCTATTCATGTCTTATACAACACTGTTTTGTTTACATTTTGACAAAATGTAAACATGTGCCATACGATCTTGCGCCAACAATAGACGATCATTTTACAGTGGTACCGGCCGAAAATGACAGTGACGTAGGCTAATGTTTACTACTTGACAACCAATCAACTCTGTTCGTATTTGTAACGGTGCAAATCAGACGACTTGATTGGTTTTGCAGCAGTAAACATCAGCTACGTCACTGTAATTGACCAAACGCCGACTGTCAGTCAAAAACATCGATTAGCCAATGGGCGATTAGAAAAATGTCATGCCCCAATTGTTCTTCGTTGCACGTGTTATTGTATCGATTTTTCGACTGACAATCAAAATGGTTAATCGACATGCCAATCGCAAAGAATTTTGTGCTAACAATAGACTAGGTTAAATAGGTTTACCGTATGTTTTGATAAACCGTCGGTGTTGTTATAAAATCTCGTAACTACGGCTTAAATTAAGCCGTAGTTACGAAATTTTATAACAACACCTGCGAAATACTATTTTGTTTGTCCGAATTTACTTCACGATTTACTGGATAAAATCGTTCCCTATAAACGAACACATGTCCATTGCTTGTATTAAATTCTATGTTGGGCGGAGCGCTCTGTCGATTGGCGTTTGGTCAATTTTCGGCTGGGACTATTGTACCATTTTCAATTTACCAAACGCCAGCTGTCAATAAAACAGATCCATAAGTCAATCAATGATTGGTGCATAACTTTATCCAGCTAAGAACAAAAATTAATACGCAATTTATTGAAAATATATAGTTCGACATAATACTATCGTCCAAAAAGAGTGGCAGATGTTTATTACATTTTGTTTTCATAAATTCTACAGTTATTAACCCGATTAATTATGTATCAATGATATATACATTGTCTTAAACAGGTAATTTATCTCGTAACTCGATTTAAATCTCAAATAAATAGCCTGACATCCTTTTGTATATGAAATAGCCTATTGTTTATCTGTCACTCTTTTTGGACGATCTATACCCCATTTGCATACCAGATTGTTTGGTATTTGACAATCCACCAAGAGGTAGATCAAAATTTCTTCGTTGAATAATCTTAGGAAGTCTTTTTGCATTTCCCCGCAGGTATTTCGGACAACTTCACAGCCTATGGATTGCCGGAGATTGGCAGTGAAGGCCACAAGGATATCTGGATGGCTCGCATACGAGAGGTGAGATATAACTAAATCGTCGGTGTTATTCCAAAACCTCGTATCTCCAGCTATAAGTAGCTGGAGATACGAGATTTAGCATTTAACACCAACAAAAATTCTAAATTGTTGGACTGTTCCACTTCGAAAACTGCATTTGACAAAGTGAATGTTAATAAGAACGTTTTGTGTAGGCCTACAATATACAGCATATATATAACAATAGAAAAATAAAACAAAATAAACAAACGCGCATGACGCATTTTTGTCTTAATGTTTGTCTTTCTTTCAGGTACGTTTTTGCAAGTGTTTCTTTTGGGGGGAAATGTTTTTCAGTCACGGATTTGATGGCAGTTGTATTGAAGAGGTCACAGCAATAATGAATAATTATCACCTTTCTTCTTTACATCGTAAAGACAGATTCTACAATACCCAAACAACGAATGGGTCCTGGGATAAATTGAAAAACTTTGAAGCATTTTAAGGTGAAAATGCTGATAGCTCCTATTTCCGCTTCTGATACGATATTTTCTGAACTACATTGCACACAAATTATGTCTTTATCAATAACAATGATCTTGTATTTACTGTAGTTCCTTTTGAATTGAACCATCACATAATTTTGACGTTTTGGAAAGAGTTTAAGGTACATTTATGAGGTTTCTAAAGTAGAATCATTCTGTCCAGATCCAAGGGGCCATTATGGTAGCGGCTATTTTCCAAGTGGTGATAGGATTCAGCGGTATAATGGGGCTCGTACTTCGGTTCATTGGTCCACTGGCTATTGCCCCGACCATCTCGCTTATCGGACTGTCTCTGTTTGACTCGGGCTCGGATATGGCTTCTAAACAATGGTGGATTGCTTTAATGTAAGTGTATGTATTTCTACTCGTTATTCGTCGTGCTTTAGAAAGTTAGGCAAATCTTCAATCTTCGCCAAGTTGCAGTAAACACGTTTTATACCAAAATCGCAATTGACGTCAAAATAGACTACCACGACACATCCGAAGTCGGCCGAATTGATAATAAACATTCATCTTGTTTTATTAGTGTTTGTTTAAATACACTTAAGGTAGTTCATCCCTAATGAGATTCACGCGGGGTAGGAATTTTTCGTGCGATTCCCTTATCATCAGAACTTATTAGAGCGACGTCGTAAACATCTGGCAGCGGTATGTGTTACCGTCGAATGTTTACGACGATCCCGAATATTTTCGATGTTGTGCGAATCTCATTATAGGTGAACTACCATAACACACGAGGTGCATTTCCTCTCCGTTTTCTCCTTCATGTGTATGAAAAATTAACCTCTACTTATCATTGTGGAACTGTACAAATTCAATTGTCAAGCGATAAAAATGTTTAGAAAGATGGTTACAACTACCCTCCACTCAACGTAAACCATGTAATTCATTTCAACAAAGGAAGATAATCATCTTGGAACAATACCTAATATTTCACGTTATTACCTCCCTTTTTTATCATCACTCGACTCGCTGAAAAGGACCATAGGCGAGTCTTTATGCCCAATATTAGAGGAATCAACCGAATCTTGAAAAAGTCGACTAGATGTGGAATTTCACAAAGTCAAATAGAACAAAACTATATTTGTAAGGTTATTTCAAAGCGATACCTTCCAGATTAGTCCATGTAGGTAGTCCACCCCAACAAGATTCACGCATCGTCGTAAATATTCGAAGTACGGCGTAAACATTCGTCGTCGGAACGTTGTTTAATCGGCAGTGATACGTTCCACCGCCGAATGTTTACGACGTAACGAATATTGACGACGTCGAATGAAGAACACTGACGTCGCATGAATATTATTAGGGTGGACTACCTAAAGTCAGCCTGTGACCGGCACATTCTCACTCGGGTCAACATCTTAGCAATTCCTAGATGGTCCTTTTTTAAAAAGATATCATCATTACATTTCCAGGACTATCGGTCTGATCGCGTTATTCAGTCAGTATCTACGTAACGTTCCGATACCCTGTGTCACGTTTAAAAAGGGAAGTGGATGTCAAGTACAGAAGTTTCCTTTCTTTAGTCTCTTTCCTGTGAGTATGACCTATTATTGCATTTCCAACACAGAACCATGAATGATTTGTTTCACCCAAAGTTATTCCGCATGCTGTCATTTCATCCGTCCGTCCACCATTCAGTTAGAAAATAAATGGCCATGCAATTCATTCTACAAGCTGCAGGTCCTGTTAGATATATTTTGTTGTGTACAGTACCTTGATTTCAAAATTGCATCGCTTGTTAAAGGGCGACGGTAACAGATGGTCTAATTGCAAAAAATGAATTTTTTTGAAAAAATATGCAAAACTTTTGTGTTGACCACCTCGGGATGGTTAATAATATGCGATTCAGACAGAGAATGAGCCGAAATTACAAGACAGACAGCTGAATTTAGGGAGAATTCAAGCCTAAATTCAACCCCATCACTGATGGGGTTAGAATTATTTTCAAATTGTTGCGCATGCGCATACAGCGCGGACCATGATTCAAACGAGATTCATACTTAAATTTCAATATGACGTCATCATGTATGTTGTGACGTCATTTAAGAAAGTCGCATGTCCTACTGTTTTGACCTACTTTCGACATCGCTTCATGAATTTGGTATCAAATTGCGAAAAAATGAGTCGTTGCTTCAATAGTTTCTCGTAATCATTTAATCAGGTCATATAAAGCTTAAAAAGTGTACATTTCGTTTGTATTTGACAATTTTTGGGTCCAAATCTGGGAAATAGTAGCTTTAATAGTCTGCCAAGCATTTATGTGGGTGTATATGTGCCAGGCAAAGAAAATTCACTTCATAGTAAACATTCGATTCAAAGAAAAATCAGCAGATCTTCTCAGAAAAGGACCATTGTCCCATTTGCATACATGTACATCAGGTATTGCGTTGTGTTACTTTCAGGTGTTGTTTGCTATGATATTTGCGTGGGTTATTTGTGCAATATTGACAATAACTGACGCACTGCCTAATGACCCAGAAAAATGGGGATATTACGCACGGACGGACAAGGGTAGTGTACTGTCCGAGTCCAAGTGGTTCAGATTTCCTTATCCGGGTGAGTAATTCCAGGGCGTTACACGTTTAATCTCAAAATCTGAATTCATATCTTCTTTCCAAATTCTTCCTTTTATAATAATGATGGAGCATTACTGTTTCACTTTCGTTTAGTACATACTCGTATAGATAGTGTCTTGTGCTATTTTTCGAGGAAGATTTTACTATTTGTCGAAGAAGATTGAATTATACATTTTCATTCATTTCTTTAAAAAAAGTCTTATAGCTGTATCTAACTGAGATTATTTTGTTTCTTGCTAAATCATTGAATCTAATCATCCAGGACAATGGGGCGTGCCGACTGTCAGCACTGCCAGCGTATTTGGTATATTAGCGGGTGTACTCGCCTCCATGGTCGAGTCTGTTGGCGACTACTACGCATGCGCAAGACTAGCCGGTGCCCCGCCCCCTCCCATACACGCGGTAAACAGGGGTATCGGCATTGAAGGTTTAGGCTGTATAATAGCAGGAGCCTGGGGGTCAGGGAATGGAACGACGTCATACAGCGAAAATGTAGGAGCCATCGGAATAACTAAGGTACATAGTTTTTCTTTTTTTAAATAGATGTACTTGAATATCGATGATTTTCAACAAAACCCTCGTAACTGCAGCTTGTTTTAAGCTGCAAAATACGAGATTTTCGTCGTCAGTGTTCGTCTCAGTAGCCTGGGCGTTAGTACCATCTATAATTGTACATACAACTTTTTTCTGACAAGAATATTTTTTTGCATGAAGCATCTTTAATATATTGTACAAATATTTTAAAAACGTCAATTGTAAAAGGAAGTGACAACAAAAAAAGTAAACCAGTTTCTCTTTTTCAAACAATTGCTACCATTTATTATACATGTAAGGAATATATATCAAGTATTCGCAATTTGATAGTGCATAAATTATGTCATTCAGTCGTCCTTTTTCTTCTTTTCATTCTACAATTCAAGAGTCTTTCAAACATCAAAATGTCCACACATCAAAACAGGTGAAAGGATTTATTTTTTGGACAATAAGCTTCTCTTGCGGCAATATTTCGTCGCCTCTTTTTTAAGCTGCGCTATCTCCATTTTTGAAAAAATCCTATATTTGGTATCGTTGTGTTCGTATTTTTATGCTCTATCTCCTGAACACCAGATATCGTCGATTGGCGGGCTGGTTTTTGAGAAATCGCGTATGCATATTGCTCTATCTCCTGATTTTTTCTTCAATTTGATCTTAATCTTATCCTATGTCCAGGACATAGAGCAATCTGTGCCTGAAAATTTCTCTCGTCCAATGAAAATAAGAATAAAAACCACGTGACCTGTTATGTGACACAAACACGAATTCCGATTACAAAATGTGAACAATCGATTTCTATTGACGATTTTGATAATATGTAATAATATGTAAGTACATATATGTTAGCAAGTCAATCGTTAACAATTTCAAATGCTATTTTAGTCATTGGCCGTTCACAATAACACTATATACATGTCGGCATTCTGATTACCAGTCCTCGATGGGTAGAATAGCCGGATAGTCTTTAAAAAAATGTAATTGAAATTAATTTTGGCACACAAGTAATTCAACAGGTAGATTTTTTTCAACTGTACCTTATGTAGCCATTATAACAAGCAAAATATATTTCTTTAGGGCGAAAATAATATGAATTTGTTGCAATTTAAATCTACGTAGACTAGACACGGCCACCAATCCCTCTCATTCATTGCAAAATGCTATGAGCGAAATCTCAGAAGAGGGACTTCCGGCTATGAAGAAACGGGACCCATTTTGAGTAAGTAAACACACGTTGTTACTTTAAATCGGTTATTTTGCTAGTTGTGGGTTGAATCTCAAATATCGCGGAATGCTATGCGATGGGGTAATGAATGATGTGTTATATTGCCAAAGCCCTTTGTTCTAGCTTACAGAGTAAACTTGCAATTACTTTCGAAGTGAGTGCACACACTTATGTTTACAAACCAAACGACACATACACGACACATAAACGACTCCTACGGCGCTATCATATGCATTTTTCGAATGAGACATGTTCAGTTTACTATTTTATGGTCTCTTTTAGTATTCCGCACGTACGATTTTGAAAACCTTTGTTTATTTATGAGAAAAACAAGTACGCAATGAAGAAGAGCAGTAAGCTATGAAGAAGCGAGAGTAGCTATGAATAAGAGGGAGCAAGCTATGAAGAAGCGCGGACTTCATAATTCTTTATTGGCACTCACATATACTGAATGGTTATGCGTTTAGGAAGAATTGAAGACAGAAAACCAATATTTTTTACAAATTTCCATTTGAAAAATCAAATTCTAGACGATAGAACGATATTTATTGTTATGCAGCTTAAACATGTATTTAATGCCGACCGGTAATTTACAGGCGCGTAGGACCGGAAACATTTTTAATGGGGGGGAGGAGGGGGGTGGCTAAAGCCCCTGTTCTGGCTATTGTCGGAATTTTGGAGGAACTGAATTGGATTTCCCCAAAGATTTTCAGTGCAAAATAATGACAATTCAGCATTTTGGGCAGACCTTTTTTGGGGGTGGGGGTCTTAGCCCCTCCATGCCCCCACTTGTTACTACGGGCCTGACTTATCATCACGTGGAAATGCATTTCTAGAACATACATGAGAATTGTTACTAAAAATAGTAACAAATCGACATTATCAAAACGAGGCTCCCAAAACATGCGGAGAAAACAATGACGTCGCACGTGCATTCAATCAATATACAGCGATAAAGCGCACGTGCATTCAATATACAGTAATAAAGCGAAGTTTTAAGTGGAACAAAAATGATAAAATTGAATGAATTCGTTAATAGCCGGTAAGATGGTTATTTTATTGGATTTACGGTCAACCGTTTCCCGTTTAAAAATTTCGACTTTTGCCTCTAAGGACGACTTCCGGAGGCTGTCGTGTGTGTGTGTGGGGGGGGGGGGGGGGGTCTTAGAGGAAATAACCTAATTCTGACCAACTTTCAGATTGATCGGACAAAAATGTGGCATCTAGAGTGCATACAAGACAAAAATAACCGACGGACGCATGACGGACACAACGCAATGACAAAAGCTCGACTGGCCGCTAAAACATGTAAATAAGACCTGTTTCATTCAAAATACATGCAATGTATCTTGCGTAGGCTTAAAATTATTAAAATGTTAGGGTTCTTATACGGTTTGCCAAGTTTTACCTAAATAGTTTACAATGACATTGGCGTCCGCATGTGCAGGCCTATGTTATTTACATAATTATATCATCATTCCAAATATAACCACATTGTATACTGAAAAGTCTTGAAGTAGGCTAATTTGGAAATTAGATTGATCTTACAATCCCAAATGTGAAATAGTATTAACAATAAATTCGTATCACTTTCCGAGCGAAAATTATAGCGAAAAGGCAAAATTAAGTCAAAACCCGACGCTTTGAATATCCGAGCTCTTATTCATAGCGTATTATATCTTCTTCATATCTAGTCCCCTTTATTCATAGCATATCTCTCTTCTTCATAGCATATTACTTTTTTAGCTTTTTCTCTCTATCAGAAAATCAGTCATTGGATTTTAATGGATATATATATATGTTACAGTAAGATTGTGAAATCAGGGATTTCGCGAAATCACTAAAACTTTCAGGAAATTCGTGAAATCCCCATTTCACTTAGTAATTTCATTAAATCACTAAAATCTTTAGGGATTTCCTGAAATTACTGGAAAAATGCCTCAGTTATTTCATGAAATCCCTAGATGCCCTTACTTTATATCATAAATAAAATACAGTGTTTTCAAAATGGTTTATGAACTTGATTCATTGGTCATAAATACTTGTAATGTTCAACATAGCTGATCATCATGATAAAATAACAATTGGAAAGTTAAAACAGACTTATGTATTTGTAGCTCACCTGAGCACGAAGTGCTCGAGGTGAGTGATTGTGGTCGCTTTTTGTCAGGCATCGGTCCGTCCGTCCGTCAACATTTGGGGTGTTTACACTCTAGCGTCCACAAAAGTTGGACAATCCTGATCAAACTTGGCCAAAACAAGTATGATCATAAGTTCTCGGACAAGTTCGATTGTGGGCCTGATCGGATTAGAATGTGCGTAGTTATCTGCCCTTGAATGTCAAAAAATGCCGTTTTTAACTTTGTTTACACTCTATCATCTACAATTATTGATCAATCAAGACACAACTTGGACACAATGTTGGGGACCATAAGATCTCGGATGAAATTGATTTTTAGTCTGATCTGACTAAAAAGTTGAGAGTTGCTTGCCCTTGAATTTTACAATATTGACATTTTCGGCTGTTTTCGACCTTGTTTACACTCTAGAATCAACAATTATTATTCAATCAAGACAAAACGTGGACATAATGTTGGGGACCATAAGATCTCTGATGAGTTTGATTGTCAGTCTGATCTGAACAAAAAGTAGAGAGTTATGTGCCCTTGAATTTGACAAAATTGCCGTTTTTAGCTCGACTTTTCAAAGAAAATGAGAGCTTATACTGTCACCCGGGCGTCGGCGTTGGCGTCGGCGTTGCAACAAAGGTTAAAGTTTTTTCAAACATCTGTTTCTACTTATGCTATTGCTCTGAAACTTTGCACATGCTTTTGTGACCATAATAATAGCCTCTAGGCAAAGATTCATTACTCTCACATTTAATTTACTGGAATTTTAACCTTTTTTGACTTAGAAATTCTGGGTTAAGCAACTTAGAAAAGTCAAGCTCGCTGTCTTATGGACAGCTCTTGTTGACTGTTTTCGACCTTGTTTGCACTCTAGAATCTACAAGTATTGACCAATCATGACAAATCTTAAACACAATGTTGGGGACCATAAGTTCTCGGATGAGTTTGATTTTCAGTCTGATCTGATGGTAAAGTCGAGAGTTATTTGCCCTTGAATTTGACGAAATTGCCATTTTCGGCTGTTTTCGACCTTGTTTACACTCTAGAATCAACAATTATTAACCAATCAAGACACAACTTGCACAAAATGTTGGGGACCATTAGTTCTCGGATGAGTTTGATTTTCAGTCTGATTTGATTGGAAATTCGAGAGTTATGTGCCCTTGAATTTGACAAAATTGTCGTTTTCGGCTGTTTTCGACCTTGTTTACACTCTAGAATTTACAATTATTGATCAATCAAGACAAATCTTGGACAAAATGTTTGGGACTATAAGATCTTGGAAGAGTTTGATTTTCAGTCTGATCTGATGGTAAAGTTTAGAGTTATGTTCCCTTGAATTTGATAAAATTCAAATTTCCGGCTGTTTTCGACCTTGTTTTTTGTCTAGAATCTACATTTATTTATCAATCAAGACAAAACTTGAACACAATGTTGGGCACCATAAGATCTCTGGTGGATTTGATTTTCACAACGTTATTGACCATAAATTCATTTTGAGTCTTTTAGTCATAAATATTAATTAAGGCATTGTGATAAATATTCAAAAAGATCAAAGCCATCAGGATAATTAACATGACTTATAGTGAAATCAACGCATTTGAATAAAAGTTTTAGAAAACTTCAATTTCACAATATTCCTAAAAAGAGTCCAGTAAATTTGTGAAACAATCAAGGCAATTTAATAAAAGTTCAAGTGAAATTCTATTTCACAATATTCGTGAAACGGGTCCAGAAAATTTGCATAACATTCAAAGCAGTTAAAGAAAAGTTTTAGTGAACTTCTTTTTTACAATATTCCTAAAAACGATACTGTAAATTTATGTAAACACCAAAGCAGTTTAATAAAAGTTTTAAAGAACTTCTATATCACAATATTCCTAAAAACGATCCAGGAAAAATTGTGTAAAAATCAAAGTAGTTTGATAAAAGTATTAGTGAACCTCTATTTCACAATATTCCTAAAAATGACCCGGTAAAATTGTGTAAAAATCAAAGCAGTTTCATAAACGTTTTCTGGAACTTCTATTTCACAATATTCCTGAAAAGGCTCCAGTAAATTTGTGTAAAAATGAAAGCAGTTTGATAAAAGTTTTAGTGATCGTCTATTTTACAATACTCCTTAAAAGGGTCCAGTAAATTTGTAAAAAAATTAATAGCAGTTTAAAAAAGTTTTACTGAACCTATATTTCACAATATTTCTAAAAACGACCCAGTAAAATTGTGTAAAAATTAAAGTAGTTTAATAAAATTTTTAGATAACCTCCATTTCACAATTTTCCTAAAAAGGGTCCAGTAAATTTGTGTAATACAACACCTCATTTTTCAGTAATTTCAGGAAATCCCTTAAGATTTTAGTGATTTCGTGAAATTACTAAGTGAAATGGGGATTTCATGAATTCCCTAAAAGTTTTAGTGATTTCACGAAATCCCTGGTTTCACAATCTTACTGTAACATATATAAGATAAAGCATTCGAAGCTTATGGGACCTGTATAGAAGGGAATTATAGTAGTATTTAAACCATAATTTTTCGATCAATTTTGACATGTCTTCAAAACACAGCACTGTGATCGCATGACAAAGTAGTTTGAAGCAAACACGGTGAGACCATGCCGAGGAGACATACTCCAAAAGAAGTTTAAACATACTCACCATCGAATAGCATTCCCCGATTTTTGAGAATCAGCCAAAAACTGGCAAAATCACCGATTTAAAGTAACAACGTGTGTTTACATTCACAAAATGGGTCCCGTTTCTTCATAGCCGGAAGTCCCTCTTCTGAGATTTCGCTCATAGCATTTTGCAATGAATGAGAGGGATTGGTGGCCGTGCTAGAGTCTGTATCCTTTACGATGCCATAAAAAGTTAAAATCAATTTGTACTCGAATATTTCTTTTTACTTTATCTAGAACAAAGGCCACCGGTTCGTTATACAACCGCATGCGTTGTCCAATTTCTACGGCAAAACGACAGTTTGTCTTTTTTATGATTCGTAAGGCCGGCCTATAAAGCAAAGAGTGTTTTTCTGTGTCATTTTGATCTATCTCCTTTAAAAGTGAAAAGTGATTTCGAAAATGACAGAATTTGCTCTATCTCCAAACAGAAATAATGATTTTTATCAAAAAATGCTCCATCGTTTCTTATCAAATTGCGCAAGAGGATAGATAAGGTTTATTTCTGACTGTCATGCAAAATTTGGGTCAATTTCAAGCAAACATAAAAAAGTTATGAAGGTCTGAATCTTTAAAGTCGATTTTCTCGGAAAAGTGGTTTTGGTAGTTAGCGCAACCGTGAAACGAGGCGACGATTTCCCATGCTTTTCTAGTTATTGACGCCAAAAATGGGGTATTGATTTTGAAAGACTGAACATCGACAATAATAATAATAATAATTGGTAATTATATTGCTTTATCAGGTTGGTAGCCGGCGTGTGGTCCAGTTTGGCGGTATTGTAATGTTGTTACTGGGGTGTCTGGGTAAATTTGGGGCGTTGTTTACAACTATACCAGATCCTGTTATTGGTGGAATGTTCATGGTCACGTTTGGTAAGAGACTATCTAGAGAGGTTTCAGTTAAAACAGATATCCATGTTGTTTAAATCAGAAAACGTTTCTTACCAAAATATGCGATTGGCACATATGATTTTCAGTAAAAAGTTGTATTACTAACTACCATTACTTATATAATAGATAAATGTTTCTAGAATAAGAATGTAGACATGGATTAGATCAAGAGTACAAAATATTCACAATAAGTTGTTGACCTCTATTGGCGTAGGGTTGGCGCTCTATTTGAGCTTTAATTTTACCTATTTACATAAAATAATAACGTTCTATGTGTAGCCTATTCTTGCGTCTACACCAGGTTAACAATTACATAATTATAACAGATCATTTGAACCAACACATGTGGATACCAGACTTATTGTCTTTCATTTGCAATATTTAGCCAATAGGCTAAGGACAAAACTTTTGAAACCGACTTAACACAAAGTTCAGTCTACATATTAAAACACGGGTTTCATGCTATACTGTATGTTCCAGGCATGGTGACCGCAGTTGGACTGTCTAATCTACAGTATATAGATCTGAACTCCTCACGTAACATCTTTATTCTCGGACTGTCCATGTATTTCGGACTCAGTCTACCTGTCTGGCTGAAGGCAAATGACGGGGCCATAGATACAGGTATAATTCCAATATCACTCGGATTTACAAAGTCACAACTTCACAGTGTAGGAGCGGAAGTGTGTGAACGCTTGTCTTTGAGTGATTACTTGTGTGTATGTACATCGAGGAAATGCAACTTGGTAAACATCAGCGGTTGACATTGGTAAGAATTTATGTTTTTTCTGGATAAACACAATACTTTTGTCAGATCATTGTACCAATCTCTTTTATTCATTATTCCTTGTAACATTTTAGAGCAATCGCAGCCATTGTTTCTAGATTTAAATCATTTTAGGCCCGATTCACTTGGGCATTTCGCTGTTACGAATCGCAGTTTTTACTCGTATAGATGCACACTGCAGGGTCTTTCTCAACATAATTTTCATTCACAGCTCGTGCATATGTGTGTGTTGAGACTGATATAATCATTTAGTTAGGAAACCGTCTAAAATTTCCCATTTTTGCCGTTTTAAAAAAAATCTTTTGTACAATCAATTGTCAAGTCCTGTACAGTAGCCTGACAAGAAATATTTACTTTTGTACAATGGCTTGAATTGCATATGTGACATATTGATTGTAATAAATGCGTCTTTACCTCTTCTTGTATTACATTCAACTGATATTTTCATGATATTATGCTCACCCGTAAAAGATTCAGAGAAAAAATGTCGGGAAAATAAGACATTTTTGCATGATAGAGAATCACGTGACATAATTTCATAAAATCTTCAATAACTATCTTAATATTTGACCAAGTTGTATTTGGCTTGGGCAAAGAATGTGTAAAAACATCAGAAATAAACTTTGTATGATAGATCTTTAAAATCATCTGACAAAAACATTATTGCCGACCAAATCAACTCGATCAACTCGATCGGCTTAATTCCTTGATCAAACCCGATTAAACTCGATCAAATGTATTTACACGACTTCTTCTTTATTTCTTGTCGATTAATTCTCGACCATTTTTGCCGACCACGCTCGATCGGGACGTCCGGATCACTCTTGCCGACCAAGCTCGATCAGTATTCGATCGCTCGATCGATGTTGTTTTGATTGTCAGTCGATAGTTATTTACTTACTTACTAACTTACTTGGTTACTTGGTTGTAGAGACCGATTTACATGTATAGGCCTTCGCCTCTCTGGTCCATTTGGTTATTATTTCGTCCTCTATTTTCCACTTCCGGCCCGCAGCATTCAGCGGAGAACTTCACTGGATTGTTTTTGTAATGTTTATTAAGTGCACTTTTAAAACTTTTTACACTATTGCTATTTATGACGAACTCTGACAGCTTGTTCCAAGAATCGCAAACTCTCTGGGTAAAGCTAAATTTTCTCACACCTGTTTTACTTAATTTCTTCTGTATTTTGTACTTGTGACCTCTTGTGTTGTATTTAGATGACGGTGATGGAAACAGCTTTCTTGTGTCTACCTTATCAATTTCTTTCATTATTTTATACACCTTGATTAAGTCTGCTCTGTGACGCCTATATTCAAGGGTGGGTAATCCAAGTGATTTCAGCCGTTCTCTGAGATCGATACAATATCACGTGCAACGTAGATCTTAAGGCAATAGGGGTGTGGTATTTTTCTAATCGTCCAATGGCTAATCGATGATTTTGATTGACAGCCGGCGTTTTGTCAAATATACTGAGTTTGCCAATTTATTTTGATCCATTGTCGGTGTTGTTGTAAAATACGTAACAACTGATTCAATCAAGCTGTAGTTACGACGTTTTTTATTTACACCGACGAAATACTATGCTAAAGTATAATTGAAGTCTCAATCTTTGTCAATCTGTTAAAATCCGGCTTTAACCGGTATTAACATTTGGCAGGGACCAATTAATAGTAATCATCCATGACCATGGGAAATCAAAAATCGATTAGTTTTACTGTAACCAAACAGATCTCCTGTTATATATAATTTTACAAATCACAATTGTAAATGCACTGAAATGTGATTTCATCATGGCATACCTAATGGCTTGAGGCCGCGGCCATGGCGCAGTTGGTAGCGCATCTGCCTCTCATACGAGAGGTCCCGGGTTCGATACCCGGCCGCGGCTAATACCCTTTCTGACAAAAATGTCACCAATCAATGGTTTGATATCGTGAACCTATGTTGGGGAGCAGCTGGAGGCTCGGTTAGTGTGTTGTGGTAGTACTGGTGAGAGAAATACCAGGAATCTTTGGTTAGGTGCTCCAGCCACCGCGATATGACCTTAGTAGCTGAAAACGGCGCAAAACCCCAATAAACCTAACGGCTTGATTCTAGCCGTAGTCACGAGTTTTCAAAAAGGCACTGACGGTTTATCAAACATAAGGGCAAACCAAGTCTACACGATTAGTACAAAATTCCTTGCTATTAATTAGTATTATACATGTATAAACTCATTCATGACACTAAAATGAATTTTGAAATATATGTATAGAAAGAATCCTGTCCAGTGGAACATTGGATAAATTAAAGAAGACCGAACTTTCGTGTTTCTGTTGATAATCCGTGTGAAAAATAGGCAAGCGACATTACAAATTGCACGTAAGTGCTTGTACAATAAATTCGTAAGGGAATTGTCATTAGCCAATTGATTGTACATAAAAACTGTCAAACTGTGGACACTTAAATCGGGAATTTTATTGGAATGGATATCATTTCGTCTTAATCATGCTCTTAGTGAAAAATACTTACATAAAGGTATTTAATTTTTGGAAAAAAACAATACGATGAATGATAAAAAGCGATAAAAGTGGCAATTTTATGTGGTAAAAATCATGCTCCAATTTTCCCATCCAAATGATCAAGGCATTTTTTATGGTTTAAACAGCTCAGACCGGGCGCATATTAGGACGTTTCCTGCAATGTTTATTCAAGATTACGACATTACAACAAAATATAAGATATATGTCGAAATAATTATAAATCATAAACTTTTTCTTATCTATGTCAACCGCTGATGTTTACCAAGTTGCAATTCCTCGATGTACAGACATACAAGTTATCACTCAAAGACAAGCGTTCACACACTTGGAACCGCTCCTACACTGTGTTTACATTGGCCATTTTTTTCTCAAGAAATGCCCAATGAAGATGGATATTACATTACATATGTGGTTATGCATGGTACGGAACAGAGACAGAGCCAATGGCTATAGAACATGTTCTGATGAACTTTTGGTCACGTCTCTCTGGGTTGTCCAATTATTTTCTTTTGGTACTTAAAAAGAGAATACCATGCTCCCGCTACGACCATAGAGACCAGACGTGACCAAAAGGCCCATTTTGTTTGCGCAGCAATTGTCTCTGTATTTTTCGTACAGTGTATAGCGAAGTTGTATAATATGCGAAAATAATTTTGATTTAGATTCAGTGTTAAATATATTATTGTCAGCAAAAGAATAATGCTTTGTCGTTACTCTTTCAATGATTTATTATGGCATTCCCGCATACATATGATCGGTCTTCTTTTATGATTCACAATAATAGGACGTTATTACATGTATTTATATGGTCATTTTCATTAAGATTTTATTCATTACAACGCATGTGGATTGAATAAACTTTAAAAGCTTACATCATACAATGAGTACCGGTAACTTGGTTATTTTTCCTCTGGTAACTTTTTTTAACAATTTGACATTAATTTTTACTTCATGTATCTTATTTGATGATACGCAAAGCTTTGTTTTCCATTGGGAATGCAGCCGAGCCCGGATAGCTCAGTCGGTTACGTCGGAGTCTGTCAATCCAGGGGTCTCGAGTTCGAACCCCGGCTCGGCCAGTATCCATTCTGACATTTTACAAAAGTCATTTGTCTCTCACCAATGGATGTGAATCATCTATGTGAGAGAGCAGCTGGAGGCTCGGTTTGGATATTGTGGTTGTACTGGTGCGAGAAATACCAGGAACCCACGGTTAGGTGCTCCAGCCGCCGCGATATGACCCTAGTAGTTGAAAACGGCGTAAAACCACAATAAAATAAATAAATCCATTGGGAATGCTTCATTAAATATAATTTCAATTTCCCACAGGTAGTGATATAGCTGATCAGATTTTGACCGTGTTATTCAGTACTAGTATGTTTGTGGGGGGACTTGTCGGGTTTGTATTGGATAACACCATACCGGGTTAGTATTGGTTCTTATAAGTTTACTGAGAGAGTTGAGGTCTCTGTAAGCTCTGCATTGTCAGGTCATTCATAGGGGCAAATAAATTGCAAATTACTGATTTTATTTGACATGGCACAGCTTTAGCCTTTATTATCATAAATCACACACTTCAGCTTTTTCCTGAAAATTGGTCTTATATTTTGTACATTTTTTTTCGTGCATTATCACGGTGGGGATTGTGCATGCTGGGATGGATAACGAATGCGGACAAAAATAATCTCAAATCTTGTCAAATATTTCGCAATAACTCCTTTATTTCTTTGTCGATTTCAAAAGGTCTATTGCATGTACCCCGCCTTGAAAATCCCTTTCCTCGGATACATGGATTATGTGTGGTATCCTTTTAATTTTTCCAAAAATTGATCCCAACTGACCAGAAAACGAAATGATAACGACTACGGCAAAATAAGCCACGCTTCAGGTAGGAAATTGTGCAATAATTTTCTTATTTCTGTGTCAATTTTCAAACGGTTTGTTGCATGTACCCCGTCTTACTGAGCGCTTTCCTCGGGTGTATTAATTATTTGAAAACTCCCCATATTTTTCCCAAAAATTGATCCCAAATGACCTGAAAAACGACCAGATTTTTAGCTCACCTGAGCACGAAGTGCTCAAGGTGAGCTGTTGTGATCGCCTTTTGTCCGTCGTACGTCCGTCCGTCCGTCCGTCTGTATGTCCGTCCGTCCGTCTGTCAACAATTTGGTGTTTACACTCTAGCATCTACAAATATAAACCAATCTTAACCAAACTTGGTCAAAACATGTATGACCATAAGCTCTCGGATGAGTTCGAATTTGGGTCAGATCAGACCGGAAAGTCCGGAGTTATCTGCCCTTGAATGTAAAAAATAGCTACTTTTGACATTGTTTACACTCTAGCATCTACAAATATTGACCAATCAATACAAAAGTTGGACACATTGTTGGTGACTATAAGATCTCGGATGAGTTCGATTTTGGGTCAGATCGGACTAGAAAGGCAGGAGTTATCTGCCCTCAAATTTGACAAAATTGTCGTTTTTGAACGTTTTCGACTTTGTTTACATTAAAGCTTCTACAAATATTGACCAATCAAGACAAAACTTTAACACAATATTAGTGACCGTAAGATCTTGAATGAGTTGGATTTTGGGTGAGATCGGACTATAAAGTCAGGAGTTATCTGCCCTTGAATTTAAAAATTAGCTTTTTTTGACATTGTTTACACTCTAGCATCTATAAATATTGACCAATCAATACAAAGGTTGGACATAGTGTTGGTAACTATAAAATCTGGGATGAGTATGAATTTTGGTTTGATCGGAATAGAAAGTCCTGATTTATCTGCCCTTGAATTTGACAAAATTGTCGTTTTTGACCGTTTTCGACTTTGTTTACACTATAGCATCTGCAATTATTGACCAATCAAGACAAAACTTTAACCCATTACCAAACAACACAATTTTAGGGCGGTCCAAATTGAAAGATCCTGCAGACGACAATTTCAAGTGAATGGAATTTATAGTTTTTAAGTCTTTTTTAATGGAAAACATTGAGGGAAATGAAGAAATTGCTTGTCACAAGCAATTTCTTCATTTTCCACAATGTTTTCCAAAGCCATTATCTTGTTGGGAGTCAAAAAGAGTCACTGTGTGGTAATGGGTTAACACAATATTAGTGACCATAAGATCTTGCATGAGTTCGATTTGGGGTGAGATCGGACCAGAAAGTCAGGAGTTATCTGCCATTGAAAGAAAATAAGCTACTTTTGAGATTGTTTACACTAGAACTAGCATAGATCTACAAATATTGACCAATATATACAAAAAATGGACACAATTTTGGTTACCTTGTATAAGATTTTGGATGAGTTTTTGTTTTGGTTTGGTCGGACCAGAATGTCCTGAGTTATCTGCCCTTGAATTTGACAAAATTGCTGTTTTCGACTTTGTTTTTACTCTAACAACCACAAAATTAATGGTGACCAATCAAGACAAAACTTTGATCTTGGATATAATGGTTAATCACCATAAGATCATGGATGAGTTTGAACTTCAGCACAATTAGACAAGCAGTTGCTGAGTTATCTGCCCTTGAAAAGGAAAAAATTCTCGTTTTTGACTTTGTTTTCACTCTTTACAACCAGATATACTGACCTATAAAGAGGAAACAGGGACATAATGTTGATGACCATAAGTTTGTTTTCAGTCTTAATGTCACAAATATTGATTGATTCAAACATAACTGTGGCTCATATCATCTTGGTTCAGGTGAGCGATATAGGACCATCGTGGTCCTCTTGTTTGTCGTTTTTCTGGTCGGTTGGGACCCTTTTTCGCAAAAAGTACAAAAAGGTTTCGTGTAAAGCATACATCGGAGGAAAGAGCTCAGTAATGCGGGGTACATGCAACAAACCGTTTTTTAATTGACGCAGAAATAAGGAAGTTATTGCAAAATGTCTTACCTGAAGCGAGGCAAATTTGTCCGTAGATTTACCCATCCCAGCATGCACAATCCCCACCGTGATTATGGTTTAAAGAGACATTTCATTCCAATTTCATTGTTTTAAAGTATGTATTGATGTAAAGATTGGTTATTCTAATGCGTATAAATGATATCAGTTTTTTAAGTTGTTGTTTATATTATAAGCGAGAAATACGCATTTAAAGTTGAAAGAGAACTGACAAATTCCATATAAATCTGAAATGTTGTCCACAACAATTTGATTATTTTAGCACAAATATATACATTTCTCGTAAACGATCGACGCAATATATTTGCGTGAAATTTTCAGAATTTTCATAGGAAGTACAATTTACTAGAAAATATATGTATGTGAAATGTCACTTTAAGTATATTAATTTTGGTGAATGTTAGACTATTTGTAAAATATGAATATGGTTTACATTTAGGTTAGTGACAGGTCAAATGAAATCAGTAATACCTTTAATCATATCAGGTAGGTATAGTTGGGTTACGATAGTTACCCTTACCCAAACAGCAAATTAGGCCTATATGTAACTGCTTCAAATTCAAGGGTGTGACAGACTGCAGTGTATTCACATGACGCGTTTCTCTAAGTTCTGTTTGCACTTCATACTATAGATCTAGTAAAGGTTAATTCTATAAGGATCAATCTTGCAAAAATCAATTTTGCAAGAAGTCAATAAATTATTTTGCAAGAATCTAATTTTGCATGACTAGCATGAATCTCGTTTTGCAGGTACAGACGAAGAGAGAGGTATCCATATATGGAGAAACATTGAGGCATCAAGATCTGCCACTTCTACAGACAACAACAGTGTGTATGACCTACCTTTTCAACAGTACGTCGACAAGATACGTGTGTTTAGGTTCATTCCTTTCTGCCCGGCTTTCCTCAGAAAAAGAACAGACTTGCACACTACAGAAGACAATGGAATGGACAACAAGGGTGTGGAGATCGAAGTGGAAAATGACACCCAATATAAAACTACTTCTCAGACAAATTTTTAACCCTTTCAAAACGGAAAAATATCGGGACTGTTTCCGTGGTAAAGCTTTTGCGAATGACAAAATATGTGTTGATGAAGATGGGATTTGCGTATATTATAGCGCAGAAAATATTGAGACTAAAGGAGAAAATGCTGATGATCAGCATTTTCTTCTTTTGCCTCAATATTTTCTCAAGCAAATTCTATTAGGGACGTCAAAACCAGGTCATAATTGGGAAAGGTTTAATCGCCATATCACGAACTTTGTTGATTTTCTGTTCTTAAATATTCTGTATATTTAATATATTTGACAAAATCTTCATATCCAATCAAATAATCCCATTCTCGTTTCTATGAGCCAAAAGCCATAATAAATTGTATGTTTTGTTGGTTGGGATACTCGCTAAAATAGGTGGTGAGTTGGGTCTGGAAAAAGAAGCCTTATAGCATCAGAGACATTAATTAAAGTGACATTTCAGAATTTTTTTTTTGTTATACACCCTGAGTTAGCAGCCAGCAACCTGATTCTCTGGCAACCAAATCACGGGAGACGTATGCGAGGAAGGGCAAAGACAACTTGGTTGGACACCCTGAAGAGAGACACTGGGCTAAAGGGCGTAGCTGAAATACAAACACTGATGAAGGACCGAGAAGCTTGGAGGTCGACGATTCGTTGTGCCCGTGTAGGCGTCGGCTGACGTCCCCGATTCCGATTCCGATACATTTTACTTTTATTTTTATCTGAAAGAGCATATTTCCTTATGAAAATTCTGAAAATTTCAAGGCCAAAACATTGCGCCGTTTACGAGAAATCTATATTTTTGTGTTAAAATTGAACAAATTGTTGTGGACAACAGTTCGGATTTATATGCAATTTATCGATTATGTCTCAACTTTAAATGCGCGTTTCTCGCTTATTGGCAACAACTTCAAAAAACTAATAGTATTTATACTCATTAGAAAAACAAATCTTGGCAACAAGACATACTTTAAAAAATTGAAATTGGAATGAAATGTCCCTTTAAATATGTAAGTAAATGAAGAGTTACATGAGAAAAAACGTGGATCTCAATCAGTCTGGGTTGTACACAGGCTGAACTGGGACCATATTGTTCTAATATTTTAAGGTACCTTTACCACATCGCGACTCATATGCGTTATAATAATCTTAGTCGTAGTTTATAGCATTCGATAAAACACGAATGCTTCTTTATTATTCGGTCAGGATCAATGTCGCTCTCGTATATATGTATGTATATAGCCTACTTAGACTTTGAAGAGTCATGTTTTTAAAAGGATATGCATTACATAAATCTAGTTTGTTATAAATCAACGGACGTGGCAGTGGATAGTGCAGCTGTACTTTTGTCATGTTAGGAATTACACAGCAAGTTGGGTAATAATATTAAAATTGACATTGAAAAATGATAAGTTGTAGGCCTATTAACCCCTTTTTAACATGACCTAGTTTTGTCGTAAACAATACAGAAGACATGTAAAAGCGTTCAGATGACCTAAGTAGTCCCCTTTCCAGCCATGCTTTCCATTCTATGACGTGTAAACCTTAGTAGTTATTGCAAATCTGGTAACTCTAGCTCCAGCTTTAAGCTGGAGTTACGATGTTTTGCAATAACATCGACGAAATACCTTGATTTTGTTACGTTAGTCCATCCCTAATGAGATTCTTGAAAGCAACGTAGGCCTACTATTTATGAAAGTGCTAAGGACCTGTCTCTGACGAAAAAGCGTCATATTCCTGAAATGCTATAAGCGAATGTCGAACATTGACTGCAATACTGTGTCTCAAGTCCAGAAACTCCGATGTTTGATTGTAAAGTTCTGCCGTATCGTTGCCCCAGTTCTGATTGCGCGCACCCCAATAGTGCAACAATTTCAACTGCTTTCCGTCTGCCCGAATTGTTCTGCCAATGACTTGAAAAGCATGTATCCCCTCCCTTATCGCGTAGCTAGGTTTATAGATGGGCTTTGTGAGACCATTGAAACGCTCCGGTGAAATTCGCGTGATTCGTTCATAAACAAGATCACGTGATCTGTCACCTTGACCTTGTAGAACGTAATTGTCGAGTCTAACTTGGTCAATAGAGTTGTCAAGTTTACGTAGATATCTGGGTAGAAATCCCTCACACGTGTCCCCGATCACGTAAGGGTTCTCATCCATATCCATGCTATACTGCCACACTGAATCCTGTCCGTGCACTCTAACAATATGTCGGTAACACGTTAACTGGTTATACATGATGCGCTTGTGGTAATTCATTGTACCAGGGACGGCTTTTAGATGGTTCCACGGATAAATAGTCACTAAATTCAGTTTGACGTATTTCTGTAAGTAAATGTCGATTCTCTCGCTTTCATTCAAATAATGGTTACATATATAAACATGTTCTACTCCTGCCCAGAACTGATAATGCAGCCATTGTTTCAGTTCTCGTATCGTCCATTTAGCTTTGTCTTCAGTATACAACCGCACACGCAGAACCGCCGTCAGAAAATAAGGCAGTTGCTGTCTCCTTTCCTGGTTCACATTAACCTGCCATTTGGGCACTGATACAATATATTTGGAAGAGTTTCTGAAATACTGTAACATATTCTTTTGTCGAAGTAGAGACTGTAATTTTCTGTTGACTGGCATCACATATGGTGGCAAGCACAGTTTGGGCAGAGCAGGGTGGGCTACACGTCCAAATAGCACATTTAAAGCTCCTGTAAATAAGGACGACACTGATTGCGGTTTGTCCGTCGGTGTCGGGTCAGACTTTGACTTCCGGTTGATCACTGTGACATTGAGGTAACCAATCAAAAACAGGCAATGGATAATACATATTACGATACATAATATCAGTTTCTCTTTCCTGCGCTGACGTTTCGATTTCAGATTTGCCATTTTGGATCTGGGTTAGACTTTTCATCTGTTGGTCTGGACCATGAAAGTGAGTGGTGCTGGAAATAAAGATCGTTCAGAATTCCAGATAATGTTAGGTTTTGCTAGGTTTCCGCTGCCGACCAGATCAACACGATCTATAATATTGCCCGATCAAACTCGGCAGAATGGGTTCTTCTCGAGCACTTGTCGATCAAATCAGATCTGTACATTCGATTTGATTGAGTGAACAGATGGAGCAGAAGTCGAGTTGATCGAGATGCGGTCGAGAATCACTCAAGTTCAAGTCGAGGTGATCGAGTGCAGATTGGATTCAGAGCGATTAAAAAATATCAGCCTAATCACACCTCCGATATCCTGACAAGATTGATTCCCGATGAGGTTGGTCTTGTATCCGACCAAGTCACGATCGCTTCCCGATCAGTTTACTCCTCATCGGATTAATATGATATGTATGAAAGACTTTAGTAGGAAACCCGGTCGAGGCAGACCGTGCTCGATCACCTCGCCAATCCTGGTCACTCATGCCGACCGACCTCGATCCTTACTCGATCGCTTGGACGGGTTTTATCGAGTTGATCAGATCGGCAGTGGGAACCTAGCATAATAGAGGGTAACCACTTTTCAAATTGCAAAATATCTGTACATGTTCATCAACTTCATGTACATGTACACACAACATAGGGTTTTGAATTGAAATAACAAAATTGGAAAGTCTTTACTCCCTGTCTTCATGTATATTATATAGTTCTTTTTATAAACTACGTTTAATTACAATAATTTGTAATTCATGACAAACGATCAAAGTAAATTGACGCGATGTAATCGAAACATTCATTATAAAAATATATCAGGATAATGCCTGGTTTTAACCCTTTCCCAAACGACAAAATTTTAGAGTGGTTCACATCAAAAACTGCCACAGATGACAAAATGGAAGTTGTTAAAGATGGGATTTGTGTAAAATATGGCATAGAAAATATTGAGACAAAAGGAGAAACTGCTGGTTATCAGCAGTTTCTTCTTTTGTTTCAATGTTTTCCCAAGCCTTTTCTATTAGGTACGTCAAAACCAGGTCTTGTTTGGGAAAGGGTTAAAAGAAAGAAGAAGACAAAAATGATAATGAAAAAAAGCAGACAGTGAAATGAGTGAATGCAATAGACAATATCGGGGGGAAAAGAAGATAATGGAAGAAGAGATAGACGAAGACCATTTATACACATTTTAAAAATGATAATAACAGGAATAAAAAATATATAATATACCTTTTCAAAACTCATCAAACATTTGTACGTCATCTACAAATTACGTCAAAGAACGTTTATGTGCACTTCATCGTTCATCAACATTAAGGAAATAGAAGCTATCAGTTTTAATTAGACTAACTAAGTGTAAATGGTTAATTTTGTGGTTGTATCAATCGATAACATATAGCCCCTATCATTTTCTATTTATTAGAAATCGATGTCTACTCAAGTCGGAAATGTTTACTAATGTTAAATTGCTAAATTAATTTTATTCTTCTTGTCATTATGCATGAGGATAAACCATTGTATCGCTACACTATACAAAAATAATTTCATTGTCATACATTCTGTTGTCCGAAGCAGCTTGGACTAAGCTTAAGCTCTTAAAAAAAGTCATATGTACTCAAGATAAGTCCATATTCATATCATGAAACACTTATCTGCACTCATATTTAACCCATTACCAAACGACAAAATTTAATACTTGTCCAAATTCAAAGATGCTGCAGACGATAATTTCATGTGAATGAACTTTAAAATGTTTTGGTCTTTTGGGTTAGAGAACATTGTGGGAAATGAAGAAATTGCTTGCCATAAGCAATTTCTTCATTTTCCACAATGTTTTCTAAAGCTGTTTTCAACACCCTTCGAACCGAAGTTGGGCCTGTTCGTCGTTTGGAAAATGGCTAGTAACTATGTTCTGAAATGATTCAACGTGTTTGCATCATTTGCTGGAATAATATGTTCCTCCACGAAATCCTGCTCTGACGTTCAGAAAGAACTATAAAGACAACAATGAGATGACAGAAGAAAATCCTGATTTTCTCTTTTTGTCTTCTATTGTCTCAAAACGTATATACTGTCCTATATTGTACATATTTCAAATGTGACCCATCACGCTAAAAGGGACCTTATAGGAAGTTTGAAAAATATCGACCCTAGTCAGTCTGCTCAGTCCGCGCAGCCAGACTAGGGCCGACACTTTTCACTTTTATGTAATTTTCTGATCTGGAATGTTTTCCCTATCTTACTATATGTTCATTTTTCGCATACGGGATCTGCTTGACCTGTGCTGAGTCTGACAAGTTTGTAAAAACTTGAATTTTTGGAGTTAAGGTCCCTTTTAGCGTGACGGGTCACAAATCTTTATTCGCATTTCTATTGTCGTCTGCATCTGCAACAGCAGCTTGTACCATTCTAGAGGGTTTCTGTTTGGGAAAAGATAATGTCATTGGCTTTAAATTCTAGCCATTTGGTCAGCAACAACTTTGTTACCCATGTAATAAGTGACACCATTATATGATGATACAATTTTTAAAAAAGCCACTGCATTTGAACAAAAGGATGTTGATAGAACAAGAACAAAAGTTTATTTATTGACTTGGCATTTCACATCTATTTAATTTTTTAAAAGTATGTCTTGATGCAAAGATTGGTTATTCTAATGCGTAGAAATGCTATCAGTTTTTTAAGTTATTTATAAGCGAAAAATACACCTTTAAATTTGGAACAGAAATAACAAATTCTATAATTTAAATCTTAACTGTTGTCCACAACAATTTGGTGAATTTTAGCACATAAATATATATTTCTCGTAAACGGTCCATTAGTTTGGCTTGAAATTTTCATGAGAAAACATGCTCTTTCAGATAGAATAAAAGTAAAATTTATGTAAAATTAATTGTGAAATGTCACTTTAGATGTTCATCGTTACAATACAAAAAATAAACATACACAATAGTAGTAATGACGATATAGTGGACTAGAATTGACCTTGCAGAGCATTCCATTCGATTAGCATGGGCTGCTCTGCCATGTCATTTATCGTGAGGTATAGTAAGAAATATCTTTCATGATTCTACGCTAGCATATTTTCTAAGTTAGACACCGGTTAAAATGAAGTCTGACAACCAACAAAGGGCGATAACCACAATAACATGATGGGAAGAATAGGGAGCGATTTTATCAAATTAACCGTGACGTAATTTCGGACAAACAAATAGTATTTCGTGAGTAATGTTATAAAAGTTGAAAACTATGGCTTTATTCAAGCCGTAATTACGAGATTTTATTACAACACCGACGGTTTATCTAAACATAACAGAAAACACAGGCACACAGTCTATTTTAGCACAGAATTCGATGCTTTCGGAGTTCTTATGCACTGCACTACTCCCTAACGAGACATATCTACCCATTAAAATTCATGATTTCACCTGGTATGCTTTTTTAAAGTAGGAAATATACAAGAGGTCCCTTCTTCCCATAACCAGGCGAAATATTAAATAAAAAGAGAGAAAAAAAAAACAGAGAAAAAACTCCGGGCGTATACTCAAAAGGAATTCATAATATGAAGTGTCCAAAAATTTTGCCAAGCGGTTCTGGAGAAAGCACGGACGGACTCGTAGGAACAGAGAGACGGACAGACAGACGAAGCAGTGGCTATTTATCTCACTCTACAGGAAGCATTATAATTAAACATGTATAATAACAATGGTGAAGTTCCCCTTCTCAATATTTTCTGCAAATATAAAATTTAGTTTCATTTCTTGTAGGCCTACTTTTATCGTCGCGAATGCTTTTCAATTCGGAGCAGTTCAAAGTTCGTTGGGAAGACAGGTAAATATCGTCCTTGAAGAAAGACTGAAAATGGAATTCCGTAAATATTTAGAAAGTTACCTGTTTATATCCGGTATGAGCTAACAATCATTCTAAGGAACTTATAATTCGTAAAACAAGCGACTCGGCTTGCAAAATTGGACCAGGTGGGATGTGTGAAAGCTGTCGAATTTAGTCAGTCTAACAATTCTGGACAACTTGTTTTAGTCTTTAAAGCGATTCATTAATTTGTTTAAATTAATCTGGGAAATTAACGACCTTTCGTCGCAGCTAACACATCCTGAACTCGCCTTATAACATTTGACATTTAAATCATATAGATATACTTCTAAACAAAAGTTCTGTAAAAATGTAAACAATTTCTAGGTGGAAACAAGAGTGCCATCGTCACAATATACGCCGCCACTTATAAAACTTGAGACAAAAAAATGACATTGACAAGGATTTATAAATATTCACTGAAAAACCTTTAAAAAATTGTGTTCACAAAAAGGTTTTTATAAATATCCAGTGAAAAACCTGGGAGGAATTGCATTCACGAGGCTGAAATATCATTAAGCCCCAGAGACTAAGATTGAAGGGGGCATAATTCTGGCAAAAATCAATGAACCATGAAATCCTTCCTTCATGCACATCTACCAATTGAGGTGATAACATCCACCAAGTTTCATTAAGATCCAGCCAGAAACTTAGGAGGAGTTGTGTTGACAAGCCTGCAATTTCAATAAGCCCCAGAGACTAAGTTTTTAAGGGGCATAACTCAGGCAAAAATCAACGAACCATAGATTCCTTCCTTCATGCACATCTACCAATTGAGGTGATAACATTGACCAAGTTTCATTAAGATCCAGTCAGAAACTTAGGAGGAGTTGTGTTGACAAGCCTGCAATTTCAATAAGCCCCAGAGACTTAAGTTTTTAAGGGGCGTAACTCAGGCAAAAATCGACGAACCATAAAATCCTTCCTTCATGCACATCTACCAATTGAGGTGATAACATTGACCAAGTTTCAAGAAGATCCAGGCAGAAACTTAGGAGGAGTTGCGTTGACAAGCCTGCAATTTCAATAAGCCCCAGAGACTAAGTTTTTAAGGGGCGTAACTCAGACAAAAATCGACGAACCATAAAATCCTTCCTTCATGCACATCTACCAATTGAGGTGATAACATTGACCAAGTTTCAAGAAGATCCAGCCAGAAACTTAGGAGGAGTTGCGTTGACAAGCCTGCAATTTCAATAAGCCCCAGAGACTAAGTTTTTAAGGGGCGTAACTCAGGCAAAAATCGACGAACCATAAAATCCTTCCTTCATGCACATCTACCAATTGAGGTGATAACATTGACCAAGTTTCAAGAAGATCCAGCCAGAAACTTAGGAGGAGTTGCGTTGACAAGGCTGCAATTTCAATAAGCCCCAGAGACTAAGTTTTTAAGGGGCATAACTCAGGCAAAAATCAACGAACCATAAAATCCTTCCTTCATGCACATCTACCAATTGAGGTGATAACATTGACCAAGTTTCAAGAAGATCCAGCCAGAAACTTAGGAGGAGTTGCGTTGACAAGAAAAGTGGACGTACGTACGGACGGACGGATGGACGGATGGACGGATGGACGGATGGACGGACGGATGGACGGACGGACGGACAGACGGAGAAGATGACGCCAATATACGTCCGCCTCCGGCGGCGTATAAAAATATGGCACTCGTCCTAAATAGGCATTATGTTACGACGCGACGAATTTATTTGGTCATTCACATCAGATGGTGGAAAAACGTATTTTATCCATTATTGACCTAGATAGTTTTATTAGAGGACAATATGGTGACATCTGTAGTAGAAAACAGAGTATGAATATAGCAAAACATCCCTTATGACCTTTTGCTTACATACCATGATAGATTCAGAACAGTCTGTGCATCAATATAAAGATCCGCGTTGTTCTCAGTATATATTATATAACTTCACCATTTAAGCTTAATCCGAGATTTCTCTGATGAAATTCGCTCTTTCATATGTTGATGTCGCTCATTTTTTTTTTTTTTTTTTTTTTTTTTTGTAAATGATCGACATCAACATATCAAAGAGTGAATTGAAATCAGAGAAAACTCGGATTACATTACGCTCATTCTAGAATCAATTGAATCAATAAAGATTGGATTTTGATATGGGGCCGTATTCAACTAGATTTCTAAATTGCTTGTCTTGAGCAAAATTACATTAACAAGCCATCTGATTGGGCGGGACGTATGTCTCGGCCAATCGGTAGATTGTCGTGTGATTTTAAAGGCATTCTAGACTTGTTGCTGAATACCATCCCTGACCGCACTGATGGTATTATGGTATAATGGTTTCAAATGCTTTAAAGGGACGTTTTTCTGGAATCCATCTTCAATATTCTAAATACGATTAAGTTCAGAGACGTTTTAGCACTGGTGATCTCTCAATATGGGACACATACCTGAAACTGTCAAGAGGTTGTTGCAATATCACATTTTACTAGTATACCGGTAGTTCTTGATATCTATCATGATCCATGATATTGTTTTTAACGGTGATAAAAGGAATAAAATAGCATTAAGAGAAGAAAACAAGAGGGCCGTTGGCCCTAGGTCGCTCACCTGAGATGGGGTTTTATAACAGATCAGATTTCTTACAGGTAATGCAATAAAGGGTCAGAGATCATATGAACGCTGCTATGCGATTTCACCCCATAGAAAACCCAGAAAACTACCTTAGTGCAATATCATATGTAACTCAAATATGAAGTTTCATCCAATTCGGCTATGTGGTTATAGAGAAATTGCTTTGGACAGATGGAATTAAAATAAAACATACAGACTGACAAACAAACAGAAATTTACAAATTGACCTAGATCTATGACCTTGAACCTACCTAAATATTTATTTCAAATAGAACATCTACTCAAGATAAAGAACACATTTACCCATACATTTTTTTAAATCCATGCATAAATGTAGATGTTATGCCCCTGATAAGCAGATGTTTACAAGAAGTCCCTTTTTTCTGTGTGAAGTTTTCATATTGAAGACCACAGAAAAGTACCTCTTAACAATATCATAAGCAATGCAAATAATAAGTTTTGTCAAATTTGGCTCTGCAGTTATTGAGAAATTGCTTCTGACAGATTTCGTGTAATTTCTCTTTTTCTGTTGCCATGGCAACCAGAGTTGGTTTTTTTTTATAAATTGCAATTCTGTTAGAATTTTTTTTAAATGTGACCTCCTAAGGAATATTTCTGCTTAGTTTGGTGGAAATTAGCCTGTTAGTGTAGGAGGAGATATCATTCAACGATGTCATTGAGATTTGGTGGAAAATCCCCTTTTCTGTTGCCATGGCTACCAGAGCTTTTAAAGGATTTCAATTCTTTTAGCAATTTTTAAAAGGAACTCCTAAGAAATATTTCTGCCAAGTTTGGTTGAAATTGGCCAAGTAGTTTAGGAGGAGATGTTGTTCAAAGAAAATATTGAGAATTAGTCAAATTTCTCCTATTCTGGTACCATGGCAACCAGAATTTTTAGTCAATTTCAATTCTTTTAGCAATTCTTAAAAAGGACCTCCTAAGGAATATTTTTGCCTAGTTTAGTTGAAATTGGCCTGGTAGTTTAGGAGAAGATGTCGTTCAAAGATAGTATTGAGATTCAGTCAAATTTCTCCTTTTCTGTTGCCATGGCAACCAGAGTTTTTTATGGATTTCAATTCTTTTAGCAATTCTGAAAGGGGGTCACCTAATCAACATTCCTGCCAAGTTTGTTTGACATTGGCCAAGTAGTTTAGGAGGAGATGTCGTTCAAAGATAGTATTGAGATTCAGTCAAATTTCTCCTTTTCTGTTGCCATGGCAACCAGAGTTTTTTATGGATTTCAATTATTTTAGCAATTCTGAAAGGGGGTCACCTAATCAACATTCCTGCCAAGTTTGGTTGAAATTGGCAAAGTAGTTTAGGAGGAGATGTCTTTCAAAGATAGTATTGAGATTCAGTCAAATTTCTCCTTTTCTGTTGCCATGGCAACCAGAGTTTTTTTTATGGATTTCAATTATTTTAGCAATTCTGAAAGGGGGTCACCTAAGGAACATTCCTGCCAAGTTTGGTTGAAATTGGCCAAATAGTTTAGGAGATGTCGTTCAAAGATAGTAATGAGATTCAGTCAAATTTCTCCTTTTCTGTTGCCATGGCAACCAGAGTTTTTTATGGATTTCAATTCTTTTAGCAATTCTGATAGGGGGTCACCTAAGGAACATTCCTGCTCCTGCCAAGTTTGGTTGAAATTGGCCAAGTAGTTTAGGAGGAGATGTCATTTAAAGAAATTGTTGACGGACGACGCAAGACGCACGACAGACGCCGGACAAAAGGTGATCACAATAGCTCACTTGAGCACTTTGTGCTCAGGTGAGCTAAAAAAACAACAAGAAACGACGATCTTAAGAAAAAAACTATTTGAACATTTTGTGTAGAAAGCATTGCGGGAATTGAAGAAATTGCTTGTCACAAGCAATCTTCATTTTCTACAATGATTTCCAAATCCTTTATTTTGTAAGGCGTCAAAATGCATCACTGTTTGGTAATGAGTTTTTATATGATTGAAAAAGATTCTAAAAAAATCTACCTGGGTTTTTGCATTTAACCCATTACCACACAGTGACTCCTTTTGATTCCCCACAAGATAATGGCTTTGGAAAACATCGTGGAAAATGAAGAAATTGCTTGTGACAAGCAATTTCTTCATTTTCCACAATGTTTTCTGATCCAAAATACAAAGAATTCTCAATTTTCATCAACTTGAAATTGTCATCTGCGACATCTTTCAAATTTGAACAGTCCAAAATTTTGTCGTCTGGGAATGGGTTAACACAATCTATGAAAGTATGCATGTCTTGTTTTAACATCTTTTATTTTTCATTTCACATCATTTGTACAATATAACTTTTCAAACATGAACACAATCCAAAAAATACGATCAAAATTTTACATGTACATGTATTGTGTCACTGCATACAACATAGGGTTTGTTGAAAGTGATGCTTTCATGTCACATGAGCTTCTTCACTACAGGAAATCATGTGACACAACAAGAATGAGAAATATTTAAACACAGTATGGATTTAACCCTTTCCCAAACAACAAAATTTAATGGTGGTCCAATTTGAAAGCTGCTGCAGACGACTTGTTAGGTGTTGATCAAGACAGGATTTGTGTAAAACATATAGAACAGAAGACATTGATGCAAAGGGAGAAAATGCTGATAATCAGCATTTTCTTCTTTTGCCTCAATGTTTTCCCAAGCCTTTTCATTCAGGGATGTCAAAACAATGTCTTGTTTGGGAAGGGGTTAACAAGAGTGCCATCGTCACAATATACGCCGCCACTTGTAAAATTTGAGACAAAAAAATGACATTGACAAGGATTTATAAATATTCACTGAAAAACCTTTAAAAAATTGTGTTCACAAAAAGGTTTTTATAAATATCCAGTGAAAAACCTGGAAGGAATTGCATTCACGAGGCTGAAATATCATTAAGCCCCAGAGACTAAGATTGAAGGGGGCATAATTCTGGCAAAAATCAATGAACCATGAAATCCTTCCTTCATGCACATCTACCATTTGAGGTGATAACATCCACCAAGTTTCATTAAGATCCAGCCAGAAACTTAGGAGGAGTTGTGTTGACAAGCCTGCAATTTCAATAAGCCCCAGAGATTAAGTTTTTAAGGGGCATAACTCAGGCAAAAATCAACGAACCATAAAATCCTTCCTTCATGCACATCTACCAATTGAGGTGATAACATTGACCAAGTTTCATTAAGATCCAGTCAGAAACTTAGGAGGAGTTGTGTTGACAAGGCTGCAATTTCAATAAGCCCCAGAGACTAAGTTTTTAAGGGGCGTAACTCAGGCAAAAATCGACGAACCATAAAATCCTTCCTTCATGCACATCTACCAATTGAGGTGATAACATTGACCAAGTTTCAAGAAGATCCAGCCAGAAACTTAGGAGGAGTTGCGTTGACAAGCCTGCAATTTCAATAAGCCCCAGAGACTAAGTTTTTAAGGGGTGTAACTCAGGCAAAAATCGACGAACCATAAAATCCTTCCTTCATGCACATCTACCAATTGAGGAGATAACATTGACCAAGTTTCAAGAAGATCCAGCCAGAAACTTAGGAGGAGTTGCGTTGACAAGCCTGCAATTTCAATAAGCCCCAGAGACTAAGTTTTTAAGGGACGTAACTCAGGCAAAAATCGATGAACCATAAAATCCTTCCTTCATGCACATCTACCAATTGAGGTGATAACATTGACCAAGTTTCAAGAAGATCCAGCCAGAAACTTAGGAGGAGTTGCGTTGACAAGGCTGCAATTTCAATAAGCCCCAGAGACTAAGTTTTTAAGGGGCATAACTCAGGCAAAAATCAACGAACCATAAAATCCTTCCTTCATGCACATCTACCAATTGAGGTGATAACATTGACCAAGTTTCAAGAAGATCCAGCCAGAAACTTAGGAGGAGTTGCGTTGACAAGAAAAGTGGACGTACGTACGGACGGACGGACGGATGGACGGATGGACGGATGGACGGATGGACGGACGGAGAAGATGACGCCAATATACGTCCGCCTCCGGCGGCGTATAAAAACAGTATGGATTTTAATTAGATTTGAAGCAGAGAAGACAAGAATATGCCACAAATATTTTGGACATGTTGGACCCATTTTCAAATAACACCTGATAAAAAAGTTATTGATGAGAAACCAAAATAATTTTGCTCATCAATAATTTTTCATTCATGTATTGTTTAAAAGATTTACTCTATTCAACAATGTCTCAGTTTCATACCATATTTTAGCCACAAAATAAAGGATTTAGTAAAGATTTTTTGCAAATACTGTTATTGTTACCCGATTCCCCATGGTGTTCTTCCTGAAAAACAGCATTTTCTCCTTCTGCATCAATTTTTTCTTTGCTTTATTCTACATAAATCCTTTCAATATCAATAATGTTTTCTACAACAGCTTTCAAACAGAACCTGTCAAAATTTTAGCTGTATGTGAAAGGGTTATTCATTTAAATATGAACAAGATGTGGTGGTGAAACACAAATGCCCCCAAAATGGCCATTTTTGTAAAATTAGTAAAATGTTAAGTTTTCGTAGAGTAAAGGGTTGATAAGGGTTAATGGATGACCTTGAGGAAGGTCAAATTGCATGGAACATATAGATATCATCCAAAGGATGTTACATACCAAACTTGAGCTTTCTATAGCCGCGTGCGATTTAGGCCAGAAGTTGTCTTCTGGAAGAAGAAGAGCTAGTCTGGTTCCCGCCTCTGATACACTACGAAGTATTTTTTCTACTACGTAGTGTATCAGAGCCGGGAACCACTCTCTTCTGGAAGAGCTCTACCGGCCTAAATCGCACACCGCTTATATCAAATACTTTTGGAGAAATGGCAAAGGTTAAGTTTTCGGTTAACTTTCGGACAGAGGGACGGACAGATGGACACGAGTAAAACAATATGCCCCCAATTTCTCGATACGGGGGGCATAAAAAGTTGTAGTTACAACAGCTTGGAAATCATCAAACAACATGCATTTCTTAACAAAATAAACAATGGGAAAATGTAACAGAAGATACTAATGCACATGTACACAAAAATTGTTCATTATCATGGCTATAATTCATAATTAACCCATTACCGAATGGCAGAATTTTAGACTAGTCCAAATTCAAAGATGTTGCAGACAACAATTTCTATCGAATGAAATCTAAAATAATTTTGTCATTTTAGGTAGAAAATATTGTGGAAACTGAAGAAATTGCTTGTGACAAGCAATTTCTTCAGTTTCCACAATATTTTCCAAAGCTTTTTTCTTTCTTTTGGGAGTCAAAAAAGTCACTGTGTGGTAATTGGTTAATTGAAGAGCATTCAAAAATGATATCAGACTGTAACAACTTCCCAAACAAGTCTAGACTTCCATGTGTCTAGTAGAAAAGGTTTAGGAAAATATAGCTCAAGGTAAAAGAAGAAAATGATTTTAACCAGCACCTTTTCCTTTTGCCTCAATATTTTTTTCTATAATCAGTAGAAATTCATTTATCAAGTCAATTTTGTTGTCTGTATCATCTTCCATATCCTGATAAAGTCTTGGTAAAGAAAAGAATGCATAATCCCTTTCCAAAACAATACCTGGTTTTGACATCCCTAATAGAAAAGACTCTGGAAAACATTGAGGCAAAAGAAGAAACTGCTGATAACCAGCAGTTTATCCTTTTGTCTCAATACTTTCATTGCTATATTGTACACAAATTACTTCCTTAACAATTTCAATTTTGTCCTCTTAAGTAGCTTTTAAATTGGACATGCAGCCCTAATATTTTGTCTTTTGGGAAAGGGTTATTAATTTTTACCAATGGATGATCCCAAAGCTCCGATCTCAAAGCTCCGACCACAGTGATTCAGTTACCCACACACTCTTTTGGTAGGAGGCAGTATACATGGCCTAGAATCACATGACACAACAATAACAACAATAATTCTGTTAACCATTAACACCAAACGGCAAAATTTTAGACTAATCCAAACTCAAAGATGATCCAGACGACAATTTCAAGTGAATGAATTGTTACATTTCTTTGGTCCTTTTACAATGAAAACATTGTGGGAAATGAAGAAATTGCTTGTCACAGGCAATTTCTACATTTTCCACAAAAAGAGTCACTGTGTGGTAATGGGTTAAGATGACACAGGTTTTAATTTGGGTTTTCATAACTTTTTAATCAGGTGCTTTTTAAAAAGAATGATAACACATCCAGCAAATTCTGGTTGTTTTTACACCTTTTATACTCAATACCTTTTTAAATTGGTAACATACATGTATTGACAGAATTGACCAAACGCCAATCGATAGATCGCTCCAACCAACATAGAAACTAAGACAAACAAGGGGGACATTGGCATGTTGATTGTTTTGATTGTCAGCCGATAGATCGATACAATATCACATGTAAAGAAGAAAAAATTGGGTGTGGCATTTTTCTCTGTCAAATATTGATATGATTGAAAATATTGTGTCACTTGATTCCTTGCTGTTGTACAATGAGTATATCTCAGGTGCGAACAACAACATATCAAAATTACCTTTGGCACAAACAAATGAATCAGAATCTGGAAAGAAGGCCTTCACAGCATTTAATATAAACCAGTATGATGTATTTAGCCCTTTCCAAAACAAAACCTGGTTTTGACATCCCAAGGGGTCAGGCTTGGGAAAACATTGAAGCAAAAGAAGAAAATGCTGATAATCTGTGTGTTCTTTGATATTCTCAACGTTTACCTTTTGTTACTTTCTTTTTTGTCATCTGCAGCTTTATAATTGGACCACCCTAAATTGTTGTTTGGGAAAGGCATAAAATAGCCTGCATCTAAAAACAGTCTGGCCAGTCTTTCAAGCTCCTGTTACAGATATTTCAGGCTATGGTCAAAAACACCATAACTACAGCTTCAACAAGATAGACTGCATGTATACTCAGACTGATCACAATCATGTTTGACTCCTGTCCAAAATCCAATCTCAAATTGAATCTTCTTAGCCTTCTTCAAAATTGCAAAATTTCCAGATGCTCCCATTTGGAAACTGCTTTAGAGTACGACAAAATGACTATTGATAAAGATGCATTTTGAGAAAATATGGAGTCAACCAGAGAAAATGCTGTTTATCAGCATTTTCTTCTTTTGCCTCAATGGGTTTTTTTTCAGGCCTTTTCTATTAGAGGCGTCAAAACTAGGTCTTGTATGGGAAATGGTTAACCAATGTTGTGTTGATCCTAAAATAAAACTATCACTTTTGCAGATAGTACAATGACACAAAATGAATACCATTTTGCATACTTGTTACTTTAACCCATTACCAGACAACAACATTTTAGACTAGTCAAAATTCAAGTATGTTGCAGATGATAATTCTAAGTACATAAAATTTTACATTCATTCTTTGGTCTTTGCGAGTTACAAAACATTACACGAAATGAAGAAGTTGCGTTTCATAAGCAATTTCTTCATTTTCCACAATGTTTTCCAATCGTCTTTATCTTGTAGGGCATCAAGAATTGTCGATGTGTGGGAATAGGTTAATGGTAACAAAAAATTATTGGAAATTTTGAAATTAATACAATATGTTTTTTATTACCTGTTCTTTATGACCGACTATGTCTGTTCAATGCAAAACTTAAGAATTGACAAAATTAATGAACATTAATATTATTCACACACAAAATGAAAGTACATATCAATCTGTATAATATTGAAAATAAACTTTGATCCAAAAATGTAACAAGCACATATACATTTACAATTATTTACAATTGGAATTTCTTGACAAGGATAAACACACTGGGCTGGTGGAATAAAAATCTTAACAAACATATAATTGACAATAGATTGACAGAATAGTAATCTACTCTTATATGGTTAACCAATTACCAGACAATAAAATTTAAGACTGATCCAAATTACAATATGTTGCAGATGACACTTTCAACTGAAAAAAATTTAATGTTTTGGTCTTTCTGGGAAGAAAACATTAAGGGAAAAGGAGAAATTGCTTGCCACAAGCAATTTCTTAATTTTCCGCAATCATGTTTTCCAAAGCCGTTATCTTTTGGGGCATCAAAACGTCATGGTATGGAAATGAGTTAATTCTTTTCCAAGTAATAACCTCATTTAACATGTTTGTTTGGAAAAGGGTTAAAACATAGCACTTGTCAGGTAACTAAATAGAAACCAAAATTTGCATGCATTTGGACCAACATCAAAAATATTGAGGTATTATAATATTCAGAAACATTTTTTTGAAGTTTTTCAGTTAACAATTAGAGTTTGGCACTTTGAAAAAGTCAGCATTGGCAACAAACATTTTTCCATTTATTTTACTATGCTATGGAAATCATACATTTCTTGAATTAATCATTGATTCAAAATGATAATGGTTTTCTGGCGAATATAGAATTTTAAAAAAAAATTCTTATGATTTATAATGGGTCTTTGTGACAGCTAGATCTAGTCAAATTATGAAGTATAATTTTTAAACTGACTACACCATTAAACCAGACTTGCTTGCACAATATCATACCCATTTAATACCGGAACATTTTCTGGATACACTTGTGACCTTCGCCCAAGGTTAAGATAATCAGCATGACCTTTGACCTCTGTATGACCTTTGACAGGGGCCGCATTATTGGCCCAGTACTGGATATTTTCCTCGTTGATGCATGGATGTCCGTTCACCATGGCCGGGACTTCGGTGATACATTCAGAAATATTTGAACCAGAATAGTTGGATTTTGATGACGATGATGAATACAATTTGTTACGATGGTTGTTATACTCCGAGTATGCAGGCTCCGTCTGTACAGAATCAAATGACATGACGGAGTTACCAGAATCAAGACGGTGTTTTCTGAAGCGTCCTGCCACATGTCCGTTCGTCTGTAGCGTGTGGGAGTATATAACACTAGAATCTGTAGGTTTGACTGTCTGTGAGCAAGTGTTACTTGAGCTATGTACAATATTGTCCCCAGCACATGCTGATGGGATGTTCTCAATGGTTTTCATGATAACAGAATCAGCACTACTGGTCTGGTGGATTATTTTTCTGTAAGTTTCTGCTGTCAAATCTTTTGGTGGACATTTTTGTTGTAGATATTTCATATATTCCTCAGTGACAGGATAAAAATTCTCCTTCACGGTCGTCTGTACGTATGACGGTTCGCGTGGAGTGGGTACCGAATTTTGAGAACTTGTCTCAACATCCCGTACCCTCTCACCACGCTCGTTGTATACATAATTTTGTGTTCTGGAATCTGGTAAAAACTCAATATATGTGGGGACTTGGTAAGAATGGGGTTCCAGGTAATTACTGGCGTCGGTTTTTATACGCTGGGTGGCGTCTTTAGGTTCGGGGGAATCAAACGATGTGGCACGATGAATTTTACCATAACTTCTCTGAGAGGCATAATTGTTCTGAAAGGTAAATTAAAAGTTGTCCATGCGTAAAAAAATAACTGTTAATAAAAGATAATTGTTGTATGCTTTCCTGAATGGCAAAAATTTATGGTGGTCTAGTTTGAAAGGTGCTACACATGACAAATGGATGCATAAGACAGAAAAATCACTAACTTAAAGCACAGAGCCACAAACAAAATACAGAAAAGGGCCATAGTCTTTTAATTAAAGATCAATGAAATTAATTGGATATGATTAATACTGTGTCTATCTCTAAAGTCTGAATTGAATCTGTTCTGTAGATACTGAGAAATAGAGTGGACATAAAAGCTGCATATCCACCTAACAACCAATTAACAAAATAAGCAGAGAATGTCAGAGCAACAGATACAGTTGAGAACATCATGAAATTGACATCCTAAGTGGAATGAGAATGTTTATGAGTGAATGAATGGACAAATGGAATGAGCGTTTGGAATGATTTCATGGAATGTTTTTAGCGTTTATCTAAAAATCAATAATACGCCTAGGATAAGCTCTCAGCCAATCAAACATTATCTAAAAATAGTAACAGCCCAATATCGGAAATTTACCAATATTATAGGTATGAAGGTTTTTTCGATGATACACCCACCATAATTTTTCGGCAAATGAAATGCTTTCTTTTTTATAACAACCAATTAAACCTGTGAACGCTTTGACACTTATTCAACGTTTTGATTGTATTTTGAATGTTTTAACCCTTTCACTGCCATAGACGACTTTTGTCGACTATAGGGGGTCCCTGCCATAGGCGACTTTTGTCGACAAATTTATGGGGACAAAATATATGAGTACCAACAACATAAAAAAGAAACAAGAGCTGTCACTGTAAGATGACAATGCCCCCGACACCGCTTTGATTTTAAATTATGGCCAATCTATGTTCAAGGTTAAGGTCATCCAGGGGTCAAGGTCACCAAAGTATGTGCCTACAGAAAGGTAATGTACCAAGGAATGTTGTGGTAAAGTATGAAGCGAATATGTTAAGTAATAAGGAAGTTATGGCCAATGTTAAAGTTTTTGGACGGAATGACGGACAGACGGACGGACAGACAGATGGACAGACGGACGGACGGACGGACGTACCAACGGTTGACCATATGTTGGGTACTTTGCCTAAAAACTTGTTGGATACCCCATCTTGGGTATAAAAAACAGTTCTCACGAGAGGACACTTACTGGTTATGTGTCCAAAGACACAACTGGGTATTTTAGAAATGTTGGCATCACCAACACACATTGGTAGCAATGGTACTCTGGTCATCTTTTAATGCGAAAATTCATGAATAAACAAGAGGGCCCAGGGTAGCTGACCTGAGAAATGTCGGCAAAATTCTGATCAAATAGGGACACACATGTCCCATCTAGAGTCAACAAGGATTTTCTTAGATTTGTCCTGGTGACATTGATTTTTACCCCTATGTGACCCAAATCTGAACTTCACCCGTTTATTGTCAAAATAAACATTGTGACAGTTTCATCATTGGGTCAAATATGTGACCTTTATGGTTCAAACAAGGATTTCCTAAGATCTGACCTGGTGACCTTCTTTCTGACCACACATGACCCATATTCAAACTTGAAAATTCTGTGAGGGGTGTTATGGCTTCTCTGTTGCAATGCATAATCTAAATCATTAAAATAAGTAACCAAAGGAAGCCGTCAATAAGGCTCATAAAATGATACACTCTTACATGTACTTTGAAACAATTTCTAAGAGAACAAAATCAATGCCCAAAAACTGGTGCATTGTCTCATTTTGACACGGTCACTAACAAACAAAATCGTCATTTGTACAATGATGCACTCATTCATATTTTGAAAGTAACTAACGAACACAATTTTCACTTGTACAATGATGCACTCATTCAATATTTGAACAAGAGGGCCAAGAAGGCCCTGGATCGCTCACCTGATAGAAGTTTGAAACTTGCTCCATGCAGAACAAGACCCACCTTTTACATGACCTAGGTATCTCTAAGACAAGAACACGAAATTTAAGATGCGAGATTATGATCCAGCTGAAAACAGCATTCTTAATCTTTAATAATCAATATTTGTGGCTGTTAAAGTGAAAACCAAGTCGATAAAAAACATCTATTTTGTCATAATCCAGGGCACATAACTCTGTTCTGATAAAGATATTCTCATCAACCTTATGTCCAAGTTGTTTTTTGATTGGTCAATATTTATTAATTACTGTTTGAGTGAAATTAACAACGAAATCGGTAATTTTGTCACCATCAAGGGCACAAAACTCTGTTTTTTCTAGTCTGATCAATATGAAAAATGAAAACAAATAAGATCTCATGGTCACCTAAATTGTGACCAAGTTGTGTCTTGATTGGTCAATATTTGTGTTTTTTTTAGAGTGAAAATAAAGTGGAAAAAAGCAATTTTGTGAAATTCAAGGGCTAATAACTCTGGGGTTTTTTGGTACCATCAAGCTGAAAATTTAACTCATTCAGCATCTTATGGTTACCATCATTGTTGCCAAGTTTTGTCTTTATCGGTCAATAAATGTAGATGCTAAAGTGTAAACAAAGTCGAAAATGGCAAATTTGTCAAATTCAAGGGCACATAACTCAAAATTTCCTACTTCAATGACACTGAAAATCGAACTCATTCATTATTGTATGGTTACCAACATTCTAGCCAAGTTTTGTCTTGATTGGTCAATATTTGTAGATGCTAGAGTGGTAACAAAGTTGAAACTAAGCTTTTTTGGTATTCAAGGGCGCATAACTCCGGACTTCCTGATCTGATCTGATCCAAAATCAAACTCGTCCAAGAGCTTATTGTCATACATGTTTTGACCAAGTTTGGTCAAGATTGGTCAATATTTGTAGATGCTAGAGTGGTAACAAAGTCAAAAACTAGCGATTTTTGATATTCAAGGGCGCATAACTCCGGACTTCCTGATCTGATCTGATCCAAAATCAAACTCGTCCAAGAGCTTATTGTCATACATGTTTTGACCAAGTTTGGTAAAGATTGGTCAATATTTGTAGATGCTAGAGTGGTAACAAGGTCAAAAACTAGCGATTTTTGATATTCAAGGGCGCATAACTCCGGACTTCCTGATCCGATCTGACCCAAAATCGAACTCATCCAAGAACTTATCATCATACATGTTTTGACAAAGTTTGGTTAAGATTGGTCAATATTTGTAGATGCTAGAGTGGTAACAAAGTCAAAACTAGTCATTTTTGACGTTCAAGGGCACTTAACTCTGGACTTCCTGGTCCGATCTGACTCAAAATCGAACTCATCAGAGAACTTATGGTCATACATGTTTTGACCAAGTTTGATTAAGGTAAGACGGGCCTAATTAAAAACATCACTTTCTAGCTACACGAAATGCACCAAATTACACACTCTTGTCAATACACTTTACATAAGTTGATTCACCGTGCCGGATTTCAAGATTATGCTTCAAGAAGAAAATAGTTTACAAATACTATTTTACTCTATACTCATATGCAAGGGAGGTAATTTTGAATATTTTAGACAAATATTTCCATGAATATGCATTAATTCAAAATTCTAAACCGTACAAAATGCTTATTTTTATATTTGGAATGGAAATGTAACACAGCTGAGGAATTACTGGCACTTTTCAAATTTCGCCGCTGGCTCTTTGGTGCTAATTAGGCCCGTCTTACCTTAAGATTGGTCAATATTTGTTGGTGCTAGAGTGGTAACAACAAATTGTGGACAGACGGACGGACGGACGGACGGACGGACAGACGGACAGACGCCGACGGACAAAAAGCGACCACAATAGCTCACCTTGAGCACTTCGTGCTCAGGTGAGCTAAAAACTGTTTATAAAGAACGAAACTGTCACTTGCACAATGATTCAAATTCCTTTATTGGTTTAAAATCCAGTCACAGGAATGTTACCACAAAACAAACAAGAATTACAATTACAAGAAATCAAACGATGTGAAAACATATATATTACCCACGGCATTTTAATCCATGACAATAAGAATATCTTCACCACCTTTTCCATTCAACTACACAATATGGTGCACAAGATTATGAACATTGTGGAATAGTAAGAAGTAGCGAGTGATCTACATTTTCTTCTTTACTTCAAAAATTGTGAAGGCAAAAGAACAAAATGCTAGGACATAGCCTTCTCACCTTTCCTCTCTACAAATTCTGAACAAGACTTGGTTTTGATGTCTCTACCATATGGGCTTTAGAAAACATTAGGACAAAGGAAGAAAATGTTGACAATCAACAATCAATTTTCTACTTCTGCCCCTATTTTTCTGAACAGTATTATACTAAAATCTTCGATAAAAATAAGAAAAATTTAATACAATATTTGTGCATGACACAAATTGCATCTATATAGGTATCTATGACCTTTCTATAGAGAAATTATTCAAGACCTTCATACTTTAACTCTTTTTCAAAACATATCTTTTTTTGCCTGGGTAAACATTGAGGCATAAGAAGAAAATGCTGATAGTCTGCATTTTCTCCTCCTGCTTCAATAGTCTGCATTTTCTCCTCCTGCTTCAATATTTTCTAGGCTATATTGTACACAATTCTATCATTATCAAAATGAATTAAGTTGTCTGCAACAGCTTCAAATTGAACTGCACCGAAATTTTGCCATTATGGGGAGTTAATTCTTTCCAAAACATTGCCTGATTTTAACGTTCTTTACGGATATAGTTAGGGAAAACATGGAATAAGAGGAAAGAACTAAAAGTCCCCTTCTCTCAATATTTTCTATGCTATAATATATGCATGCTTTCTACTTCGAAATCAGAAATGTTCTCGTCTGCAACTCTTTCCCAGTTGAGCTGGTCCAAGGTTTTGCCATTGAACTTTTTCCCAAACCAGACCCACTTTTGACGTCCAACAGAAAAAGGCTTGGTAAAACATTGATGCAAAAGGAGAAAATGCTGATAGCCACCATTTTCTCCTTTTGCCTCGATATTTTCTGTGATATACTGTGTACTAATCATATCATTTTTAACAACACTTTTGTCGTCTGCAGCAGCTTTCAAATAGGACAATCCTAAAATTTTCCCGTTTGGGAAAACAAATATATCGCCGCCCCTAAACCAAAACTATGTAACCTCAGCTGTCACTGTAAGATGACAATGCCCCAGACACCGCTTTGATCGTTTAAAGTTTCATACAATTTTATTTCATTATTAATTCATTGCTGTTCATGTCGGATACCCAGCAAATATTTGGACGATATAACCAGTAAATCACTGGACAAACTACCCAACAGTTAATCTCCCATTGGACTCATTTTTTTTTAAATTGATGTTCATGTCAGATACCCAGCAAACATTTGGACAATATAACCAGTAAATCACTGGACAACTACCCAACAGTTAATCTCCCTTTGGACTCTATTTTCTTTTAAATTGATGTTCATGTCAGATACCCAGCAAACATATGGACAATATAACCAGTAAATCACTGGACAAACTACCCAACAGTAAATCTCCCTTTGGACTCTATTTTCTTTTAAATTGATGTTCATGTCAGATACCCAGCAAACATTTGGACAATATAACCAGTCATTCACTGGACAGACTACCCAGGAGTTTATCTCCCTTTGGACTAAATTGTGTTTCAAATTCATGTTCATGTAAGATACCCAGCAAACATTTGGACAATATAACCAGTAAATCACTGGACAAACTACCCAACAGTTAATCTCCCTTTGGACTCTATTTTCTTTTAAATTGATGTTCATGTCAGATACCCAGCAAACATATGGACAATATAACCAGTAAATCACTGGACAACTACCCAACAGTTAATCTCCCTTTGGACTCTATTTTCTTTTAAATTGATGTTCATGTCAGATACCCAGCAAACATATCGTCGGTGTAAATGCAAAACCTTGTATGTCGTTTGTCGCGATTTTCAAAGTACAAACTTGTGCGCCCAGTTTAGACAATTCTCGTAGGTTTTGAGATATTTTAACTGATCTTTATTAATAACACATTATTTGTGAACAATATGTCCAATTTTCAAGTAAAACATTTCAGTTTGGGAAAAGTTATTACACATTATTCCACCCCCTTTAACATTTTCCAAAAACGAGATACGAGGTTTTGCATTTACAACGACGATATGGACAATATAACCAGTAAATCGCTGGAAAACTACCCAACAGTTAATCTCCCCTTGGACTCTATTTTCTTTTAAATTGATGTTCATGTCAGATACCCAGCAAACATATGGACAATATAACCAGTAAATCACTGGACAAACTACCCAACAGTAAATCTCCCTTTGGACACATATTTCTTTTAAATTGATGTTCATGTCAGATACCCAGCAAACATTTGGACAATATAACCAGTCATTCACTGGACAGACTACCCAGGAGTTTATCTCCCTTTGGACTCAATTGTGTTTCAAATTCATGTTCATGTAAGATACCCAGCAAACATTTGGACAATATAACCAGTAAATCACTGGACAAACTACCCAACAGTTAATCTCCCTTTGGACTCTATTTTCTTTTAAATTGATGTTCATGTCAGATACCCAGCAAACATTTGGACAATATAACCAGTAAATCACTGGACAATCTACCCAACAGTTAATCTCCCTTTGGACTCTATTTTCTTTTAAATTGATGTTCATGTCAGATACCCAGCAAACATTTGGACAATATAACCAGTCATTCACTGGACAGACTACCCAGGAGTTTATCTCCCTTTGGACTCAATTGTGTTTCAAATTCATGTTCATGTAAGATACCCAGCAAACATTTGGACAATATAACCAGTAAATCACTGGACAAACTACCCAACAGTTAATCTCCCTTTGGACTCTATTTTCTTTTAAATTGATGTTCATGTCAGATACCCAGCAAACATATGGACAATATAACCAGTAAATCACTGGACAACTACCCAACAGTTAATCTCCCCTTGGACTCTATTTTCTTTTAAATTGATGTTCATGTCAGATACCCAGCAAACATTTGGACAATATAACCAGTAAATCGCTGGACAAACTACCCAACAGTTAATCTCCCTTTGGACTCTATTTTCTTTTAAATTGATGTTCATGTCAGATACCCAGCAAACATTTGGACAATATAACCAGTAAATCACTGGACAAACTACCCAACAGTTAATCTCCCTTTGGACTCTATTTTCTTTTAAATTGATGTTCATGTCAGATACCCAGCAAACATATGGACAATATAACCAGTAAATCACTGGACAAACTACCCAACAGTTAATCTCCCATTGGACTCATATTTCTTTTAAATTGATGTTCATGTCAGATACCCAGCAAACATTTGGACAATTATAACCAGTCATTCACTGGACAGACTACCCAGGAGTTTATCTCCCTTTGTACTCAATTGTGTTTCAAATTGATGTTCATGTAAGATACCCAGCAAACATTTGGACAATATAACCAGTAAATCACTGGACAAACTACCCAACAGTTAATCTCCCTTTGGACTCTATTTTCTTTTAAATTGATGTTCATGTCAGATACCCAGCAAACATTTGGACAATATAACCAGTAAATCACTGGACAACTACCCAACAGTTAATCTCCCTTTGGACTCTATTTTCTTTTAAATTGATGTTCATGTCAGATACCCAGCAAACATTTGGACAATATAACCAGTAAATCGCTGGACAAACTACCCAACAGTTAATCTCCCTTCGGACTCAATTTTGTTCAAAATTGATGTTCATGTCAGATACCCAGATGATATTCAGAAAATATAACCAGTAAATCATTGGACAAACTAAAACTACCCAACAGTTAAAAATTTTACTCAGGTATTTGTAGGGTCAACATTTTTGTCCACTAAAATTAAAGCAGGACCAGTGGATTGCAATTTTTACAGGTCCTCCTCCAGACTAACAGGTCCTACATTCAGACTCAGTGAATTGTAGGAGAAACAAAGAATAAATTGTATATTCATTGTTACAACACTCCGATAGTTTCTATATAAGAGTCTGGTAAAGGGTTCTGAAATAGCTGAAATAGCTAGTCATAATTATCTCTGGCTGTCCTGTTGAGTTTATGCCTTTTCAAATTCAATATTTTGTTAAAAGTACAAGTAATTTTTGTTTATATATATGTAATTGTTACAAAGAAAACAAGAGTTGTCCGCGGACAACGTAGCTCGCCTATACGGGAGCCTGTCACAAAAACAGCAAATTTTTTAAAAGTAGGTCAAACTCCAAGGTCAAGGTCACAAGGTCAAGGATAATGGTCCCAAATGAAAGGTCTTGTCGAGATGTATCTCTGTATGAAATATCAAGGCTGAATGTCTAATAGTGCCTGAGATATAGGCCAGGTTAAAGTTTTTCGAAAGTAGGTCAAACTCCAAGGTCAAGGTCACTAGGTCAAAGGTCATGGTCCCAAATGAAAGGTCTTGTCGAGATGTATCTATGTATGAAATATCAAGGCTGTATCTCTAATAGTGCCTGAGATATAGGCCAGGTTAAAGTTTTTCAAAAGTAGGTCAAACTCCCAAGGTCAAGGTCACTAGGTCAAAAGTCATGGTCCCAAATGAAAGGTCTTGTCGAGATGTATCTATGTATGAAATATCAATGCTGTATCTCTAATAGTGCCTGAGATATAGAACAGGTTAAAGTTTTTCAAGTGAAGACATGACGGGACGCCGACACTAGGGCTGTGACATTAGCTCCCCGGATATAAAGTCCCGGCTCGCTAAAAAGGTTGTTAGTAGGTGCCATGTCACGTCTGAATATGCAAAACAATTTGGTCAAAGAAATTTTGAAATTGCTATCAAAACTGTGTATAACTACACTAGTATAGAATCTAGTTGCTACCCCATTTTGATTGCATACATTTCCCAAACAAGGCTTAGTTTTGATGTCAGTAGTTATCAATCATTGATAACAAAGAGAAATAAAGAAAATTATGATCTACTTGAATTTCTTCCCTTCCCCTCGATTTCATGACAATGGGATGTGCATGTTCTGAGTTTGTTTACATTATGTCCATTTTGGGAAAGGGTAAAAGATCAAGCCCTTCAACAGAGGATACATGATCAGGTGTTTGGTAATTGCCCATATCCAAGATTTTAGATCTAATGATTCCAGCTTTCAAATTGATCTAAATCTAGTAACGAAAAATTGAGGTTTGGCGAATGAGAATCATATATCGTCGTTGTAAATGCAAAACCTCGTATCTCGTTTTTGGAAAATTTCAATGGGGAGGGAAAAAAGTGTAATAACTTTTTCCAAACTGAGATGTTTTACTTGAAATTTGGACATATTGTTCATAAATGATTTGTCATCAAATCTGAACAGTAAAACATCTCAAAACATGCAAGAATTGTCTGTAACTGGGCACACAAGTTTGTACTTTGAAAATTGCAAGAATCGACATACGAGGTTTTGCATTTACACCGACGATATATAAAGAAATAATAAAGTATCATTGTATGTTGCCAACAAAAAGGTAATCTGTTCAACATATAAATTAATACGCTATCGGTGTAATAATGACAGTAAAATGCAAATTCAAAATACCTTGTTTTTAGACTTACCTCAACAGAATATATTCCTATTAAATTAAATTAAAGGTTAACTTTATATGAAGATTTGTGCACAATCACTGCTAGACTTTAGTATTTGAATGTGTGCAAGGAAAAAAAGGGTTTCTCTTTGATCTTGGGGAAATCTAAACTCACTCTGTGTGATGTAAGCAGTGATGTCACACTGTATGCATTTTTGTTTGGTTATTAAACAGCTGATTGAGCCCAGTTACAGAGTTATAAATAGAAGTTCCATTAACCTTTACCCAATAGAACAAAGTTTGCATTTGTAAATTTGGATTTCTTTTTCTATCCTCATGTTCACAATGGAAGAAAAAAGACGAAATTAAATGCATAAGATTCTCTATTCGTATGAATTCAGTAAATAAGATCTTGGCCATAATTCATGGTTTAATTCAATATTGTTAGAATTATCCTTGACTGAATGACTAAGAAAGGGTTAAGGAAATTGTAACAAAGTGAGTGGATGTTTTCAGTGGAAAAAAATAGTGGACTACAAACTTGTGCAATTTCTATAATTTTAAAGTAATAATCGGATTAGAATTCCTAAGGTAGGTGAATGATAGACTGATGAATTTCTAGTCAATTGATTTTTTAATCTAGATTCTTGTTCACAAAAAAAAAACACAACAGTTTACTGCTTTCTTTGTCCTGTCAATAATTTTCCATTCAAGATGTGCCTGAAGGATGCAGTACTCGGTGGTTTTGTGATGTACATACGGTAAGTGTTACGTATGTAACACAAATCTACGATTTTCTGTTGTGTAATCACAGACAATCTTCAAATAGTTTTGTTTAAAATAGGAATTTTGGGTTGGTCACCGACTTTTTCCTATGAGCCAAAAGAAAGTTATGATGCAGATTTTTAAACTGATTTTGATGCCTTTCAACAAAATCTAAGGGGCGCTGTCTCTGAAATTTACAGGCCCGGCGGACCGGTACCAAAGGATGTTTTGCCAGTCCTCCTTAAAAATTACAGGCCTCGGGCCGACGGACTGGCGTTAATGTCGAACCCTGACATGTAAAGTGAAATATACAGTCAGGATTCAAACAGTCACAGTTTATTGTGTGAATTATTTTGCCAATGTTGACCATTTCCCAAACAGCTGAACTTTTGACTGTTTTAATTTGAAAGCTGCTGCAGACGACATAATATATATTGCAATGACATGATTTGTGTACGAAATATCAATGAAAATATTGAGGGGGGGGGGGGGGAGGGGGGGGGGATGTCCCCACTCTCATACCCTCTTTAGTTTTGGATGTGCTAGATTGTTTTATGAATAAAATTGGAAAGACTTAAAATTTCAGTTGGGTCAATCAATATTAATGCATTCTGATTTATCGAGAAAAAAAAATATGATAAATCAAAACAATCTTTAGCACAAGCCTTCACGACTTAAATTGCTTACAACCATCCATACAGACAATGAGATAGCGCTCGGAAAATTGATATTATTTTTTTATTCCACAAATGGCATTATAGTAACCAGAATTTTCATTTACAGGGGGAATATACGTCAAAAAACTTGATTAAAATATCGCATCCAAAAGATCGCGAAAACTAATGACAATTGCTCTAATGTCGGTAAAAACTACAAACAAACACACCTATTGTGCATAAATAGCAGTTAAAAGTTATCGTTGTTTAAACAATGTATAAAATAGTGTGAAATATGGTCGTATTCGACAAATTTTCTTGTCAAATATAATCAAACTAACTTACTCGACTCGACGGGAAAATGGAGTGGTTCCACGCGCGCAAGAGACGTCACGCAATAAAGCCGGGAACAAAAAATACGAACGGTAACTCATTTCCGGTGCTTGGCGGATATTCACCGATGGTATCCGAATGCATTTTTCGGCGCGAAATCTAAATTTAGAATTTTCCGATTAGTGGAAGAGTCCGAGATACGGACGAATTGTTGGACAAAAAAAAGTCTAATGTTTTATTGGGTATTTCGTTTGAAGTAACCAACAACAGTCTCATATACGTAATAAAATTACTCCTGTTATTGGGTATACCCAACAAGGGAAAAGTAACCAATAAGTGTCCTTTGAACATAAAAAATAGCCAATAATGGTCACTGGTAAACACGGACGGACAAGTCAAATTTATGATGCCTCCCTATCGGGGGCATAAAAAATATTGTCATTTCATAAATTACCTTTAAATTTTTGTCACATATAGGTGCTTAATTTGTCTGTATGTGCTGAAAATTTGAAAGGAATCCATCAAATGAGTCAAAAGTTATGCATGTTTTTGTGAACAGGGTATCGATTCTTGGAAGTTTCTTTGAATTAATTCAGCAGTGAGAAACACGTCCGAAAAAAATATTTGGCAGTGAAAGGGTTAAATGTTTGTGTGATCGGAATGAGCGAACGCTTGAGTGGAATTATTTTGATCGGAATGGAATGGAATTAATGTCAATTTCATGATGTTCTCAAATGTAAGAGGGGGTGAAGACATTCAAAATTTTGTTATTTTAATTCCAAAGTCTATGTTCTTGCTATTCATTTGAATTGTCTCTGGTAAAGTGCACATATGGTAGGTTATACCTCAACCAAAAGTTGACAGTAAATTAACCCTTCCCAAAATGTTAATATTTCAGGGAGTTTCTATTTGAAAGATGTTGCAGATGACAAATTGGATTTAATAAAAAGTCAAATTTGGGAATGATGATACAGCACAGAAAACATTGAGGTAAAAGAGTAAAATGCTGATTATCAACAGTTTCTTGTTTTGTTTCAATGTTTTCCCAAGCCTAGCTTTTATATTAGAAACCTCAAAACCAGGTTTAACTCTTTCGCTGCCAAATTTCCTTAGAAAACAGACTCCTCAGTGCCAATTAAATTCCAGGAAATTCCAAAAATCATACTGCATATATAGAAATTACTCTAAAAATATTTATTTGTTGTAAGATTGTAATGAAACTTTCAGGAAATTAAGTTTATATGTTATGCTTAAAAAATATGATTTCAAATATGTGATTGTATGACCTTGACCTTGACTGTGACCTTGGCTGACCTTGAAAAATAGAAAAAATGGTGTTTTTTATGCAAAAAAAGTTATTTGATATGGACAAATCTACTAAAAAAATCAGTTTTAAGGAATATATGCCTAATACATTACCAAACTAATACTTATGAGTAAAACTGAACACTTTTTACACATTTATTACACACCAAGGGCTGCCAGATTATATAAAAAAATACTGACAAAAATCCTCGGAAATCACTTTGCGTAGACATTGCACACCTTCAACCAGATAAAAGTATGGTTAAAATTTTGTACAAACATCTAATCAATTGTTTAGAGACGAAAATCAAAGTAGGAGAATATCTATAATCTAAATAGACGAGACTGGCATGTTTTTCATTATAGGTAGGTACAGGGTTTTAGCTTAACACATTACGTACAGGTGAGAACAGGTGAGAATAGAGTAAAGGACGGTAATTTACGATATAAACACAACGAATGAACAATTATGTCAGTAAAAATTGTAAACATACATTTTCTGTCAATTTAAACGCCGATCCTGAGTCTGAATCGTTTGCAATCAATGTCAGAACTTCATCCACGGTGAGGCGAGTCGCCATTTTGTTAGTTCTCACTAATCTGAGAATTTGTCGTCTAGAAACAGCTTCAAAATCATCGAACATCCAGAAAAAAATCTAATTTCCTGGTTGAATGCCGTAAACAAACTTATTTGCCGTAAATGAGTCAAAAGTCGTAAATAATCGATGCCGTAAAATATGTTAAAAACATGTGTAAAGAAACGTGATCGTCAGGTCGCCGAAAAGCGACATTGGCAGTCTCCTAGTATGTCGCCAAAAGGCGACATTGGCAGCGAAAGAGTTAAGGGTTCAATATGTTTCTAGCTTTCTTCCAAAATGATGCAAATAAATCAACTTACATGTTGTAATGATCGTACATCAGGTCCATCTGATGAGGTCGACATTAGTCTCCTGTTTCTCTGAGTCAGGTATCTGTACTGTCCATCCACTGAAAAATACACCAAATATGTAAGGGAATTGATAGAAAAACAATATTTTGCTATATGTTAATGAGCCAGGATTCAGGAAAAAGGCCCATTAAGGCTTTTGAGCCCAAAATGAATCATGGTCAGCCTGTGTATACACGCAGCATAGATCCAAGTCAGACTTTACTTATTTACAGACTGATTTTAAAACATTGCAGTCTCAAATGCTCAAAGGGACCTTTTCCTAGATTTGGACTCAACTATATAATATATGGCAATTAACAGAAACATTGATGTATTTCTACACATTTGGAATATAACAAGGTAAATCCATTGAAAGCCCTCATTCCAGTAAGCCTTTACCAGACGACAACAAATTGTGTTATTTAAATAATTAATATGAAGTGGGTTTTGTCATATCTTGAGTGGGCTTTGGTCTAGTGAGTTTTTGTCCAGTGGGCTTATGTCTAGTGGACTTTTGTCTGTACCCAATAAAGACATACAGGAATACTCCACATTAAGCAAATCATATCTCAACATAGTTGCAAGCCTATCATATTTATATTCCTAAAAACAAAGCAAGTTGGACTCCATTGTTTTACTTATAAATACTGGTAATGTACTGTTCATAGCCGAAACAACATTAATGATAACACAGCAAATCTCACTAAACAAAGACTAAATAATGAAATAATGCATATGCAGATCTCACACAAATGAATGAAAAATGAAGATGATTGATAAAATAGAAATGCTTTACAGACTTCAATCAAATTAAAAAAATTATTGATACATAAAAAAGATACACATCAAAATCCAATTATCAAAGTTCTTTTTTCACTTTACAGCTAGATTTTAAGTTCCGAAACGCCTCAAAGACCTACAAGAAATTTTAGAAATTACTTTTAGAAGTTACTAGTTTCATATAATTTTGTACATGATGTAATGAAAGTATGATAGAATAACAAACATGCATAACAAGTCGGATTTGGTTTGAGAAATAAAATTTAACAGATCTTTGATGGTAATGATTTCCCTGACAGTATAAAAATAGAAATATTTAAAAAAAATTGATTTATAAAATAATTCAAAGTTTTTTGACAAAAATTCTTTACTTGTTCTGATATAAAAACCATGACCAAAAGGTGGCAAGATATCTGAACTTTGTTTTTTCCCTCAATTACACTCTAAATGACAACAGTTCATTTATATAAGATAGAGTATACAAATTATTCATCAACTTTTAAAAAGTATAATAGCACCAAACATTTCTTCGCTTTTCAACACAAACATTGTATCTACATCTTTAAATAAGCTACAGATATGAGATTTTTGCAATTTTTACAATGTGTGCAACATGAAATAACAACAACATAACTTATAAACACCAAAAAAAGTAACAAGCTATGAGATCACTCTAGGTTCAAACAACAGGGTGACTAAAACAACATCCTTAGCTACCTTTCCTCGCTAAGTTTAGGCTCGGTCGGGTGAACCTCTTGGCCACCCCATTTAGATGGATAGCGGTTCTCTGGTCGGACTACAAGACCTTCAAATATCAGTTCAGGGTTTAATGTTTCTGCATAAAGCTAAAATCTTAATGCTCATATTCTGTAGTTAAAGTACCATTTTCAAATTTTTAGATTTACACCCATCTGCTTTAACTCATTTTAAACACAATTGACTCCCTACAAGATAATGGCTTTGGAAATCTTTCTGTAAAATGAAGAAATTGCTTGTGGCAAGAAATATTTCTTCATTTCCCACACAGAGAGACATATCAATTTAAAATTTCCTTCAATGGAGAATTTTATTAGTGCAAATTTTCAAAACGTTTGAGCTGCTTGCATTACATGTATCATGCTTACATAAGTTTCTCAATCCCAAAAATATACCATATTTTTCAGAAGTAAATAAAATAGAAATGTTTCTGTAGAATACTTGAAACACTGCAAAACTATCAATATTCAGACACAGAATCCTGAAAATTTTCTGCAGACAGAATTGTATTTCATTTAATCTATCAATTGTACACAAAGAAATAAGATTTACAAAAGGCATATTCTATATTCATTTAAAATCTTTTAAAGCTTAACCCTTTCCAAAAGCAGACTAAGTTTTAATGTCCAGAACAGAAATGCATAAGAAAACATTGAGGCGAAAGAAGAATATCGTCGGTGCTATGACAAAATGGCGTAACAAATTAGTTACGCAATTTTGTCATTTTTTTTTTTATAAATGCTTTATACGTAGTTTGTAGGAGCACATATCCTGTCAAAACGGCGTTTCTCTACGCCTATTAGAACCCTTTCAATTATCATGTGACAAAATTGCGTAACTCGATTTAGCTGACAAAAATGCGTTGTACATAGAAAAATTATTTACACGAGAGTAATAAAAGGCTGAAAAATGGCATTCTCCTCTGTTTTTCTTCTACTTTGACCAATAAATGAACCGTAAGTTATGTTCAATTACCTTATTTACCTTAAAGAAGCTGAATTGTTCATGTAGTTATTGAGTTACGCAATTTTGTCGGCACATTTTTTAAAGCGGTAAAAATGTTTTTGGCTCTCCTGAAAAAAATGGTTTTCGAGCAAAATTTTTATTACGCCATTTTGTCATAGCACCGACGATATGCTGATAGTCAATTTTTTTCTCATTTTAAATGAATATTTTGTTTACTACATCATACACAAATCCATTTTTTATCAACATTTATTTGCCAGATCTGCAACAGCTTTCAATTTGGACAAGTCTCAAACATTGTCATTTGGAAAAGGGAAAATAGCATTGAGTATCCTGGTGGATAACCCATGTGACTTTTGGGAAACGTTCAAACAGAAAAACCTAGAGCTAATACACTACAGATTTTGAATGCTTTCACTTGAATATTTAACCCTTTCCCAAACAAGACCTGGTTTTGATGTCCCTTATAGAACAGGCTTGGGAAAACATTAAAACTAAAGAAGAAACTGCTGATAACCAGCAGTTTCTCCTTTTGTCTCAATATTTTCTGTACCCTATTTTACACAAATCCTATTTTTAATAACATCCATTTTGTCATTTTTGATAGTTTTTGAAGTGGATTACTCTAAAATTTTGTCGTTTGGGAAAGGGTTAAAGAAACTATGGGATTCAGTGCAGAGTGTGTTAGTATTAGGAATGCCCGTCTCAAAGGCGCCTGTAGTTCTCTTAATCTTATCTGTAGAGTATTAGCTGCGAAATTAAACATAACATTCTTAACCCTTTCCCAAACAAGACCTGGTTTTAACGTCCCTTGTAGAAAATGCTCAGGAAAACATTGAAACAAAAGAAGAAACTGCTGATTACCAGCAGTTTCTCCTTTTGTTTCAATATTTTCTATGTCATATTTCACACAAATTCTATCTTTTATAACTTACATTTTGTCATTTGTGGCAGTTTTTTAAGTTGATTGCCCTGGAAATTTGCCGTTTGGGAAAGGGTTAAAGAGGATGATTTTTTTCGTGAATGTTTCCCAAAAGTCTCATGGGTTATCAACAGTGAGTAATATGCCCATGGAATAAAATAGTGAGCTGGTTACCTGCATTTATGGGTCCGTTATTGGTTCTGATGGGAACCAGGTATTCTGATATACTGGCACACGTCTCTTCAAACTTCTCTAACTGTTGTAGAAGGTACGCGAATGTTGGACGATCTTCTGGTGCGAAGCTCCAGCATTTACACATTAACTGGTAACTGAAGTAAGAAATCACAACATGGAGAAGTAGTAGCAGCAGATATGTGAACATTATACGATCTTTGGAAGCAAAACTCATACATAAATTGATAAGTTAGGAAGGAAATACATGTACAACTAGAACTGTCGCAAAGCGGATGAATACCCCCCACTAGGGCCTTGTCACTGAAAAAGTGCTATCGGTCAAAAGGTTCTTGACTTAGAGCATGGAAACGGATTTTAAACAAAGTCCAACTGTGACCTTGACCTTTGACCTTGGTAACCCCAAAACGATAGGGCACCTCCATTGGTCATGGGCAACAACTGTGTAAAGTTTCATGATCCTAGGTCAAACGGTTCTCAAGTTAGAACACAAAAATGAAATTGTTAATTTTGACCACCCCCCCCCACCCCTCATTAAAAACTTCAAAGTGGTATCTGTGAAACTAATGACTGGATCAAGATGAAAATTGCAGGTGCACAATTTCATATGATAAGAAACATCCTGATAAAATTTCAGAAAAATTGGTCAAAAACTGTGGGAGGAGAAGAGGACACAAGATTACGCCCCCCCCCCCACATTAAAAACTTCAAAGTGGCATAACTCTGAAACTAATGACTGGATCAAGATGAAAATTACAGGTGCACATCCTCATATGATAGGAAACATCCTGATAAAATTTCAGAAAAATTGGTCAAAAACTGTGGGAGGAGAAGAGGACACAAGATTATGTCCACCCCCCCCCCCTTCTTAAAAACTTCAAAGTGGCATAACTCTGAAACTAATGACTGGATCAAAATGAAAATATCAGGTGCACAACTTCATATGATAGGGAACATCCTGATAAAATTTCAGAAAAATTGGTCAAAAACTGTGGGAGGAGAAGAGGACACAAGATTATGTCCACGGACGGACGGACAGACGGACAGATGGACGGACGGACAGACGGACAACCCGATTCCAGTATACCCCCCCATAACTTTGTTGTGGGGGGTATAATAACTTTGTTGTGGGGGGTATAAAAAGATCTATACATCAATGCTCTATTCCAAAATTAATGATAGCAAGTGAACTTACAAATCTCCAGGACAGTTATCGTGTCTATCTAGACGCCCAACAGATCATACATAATGTAACTATGTAACAAATTTGTAAAGGGTTATATGTTCAGGTACAAGGATTGATACGCAATTACCCGTGTTAACATTATTTACATGTATTGTACTTCGTAATTTTACCTGGTTTAAAAGTAATCACTCAAATTTAACATGTATAAATATGCCTAAGTGAGTTGGGTTGGTGCAGAAGGCCATGTGAAGGCAGAAGGTGCACACCTTCTAAATTACGTAGATTGTTTTATTTGAAGTGTTGTATGAGATTACAAAATTATTGAGGTGAGTAGACGTATAATTATATCGTTATTGTCTGTATAGTCTTACTATTTTCTCTGTGGTCACTTGCATTGATTTATGTTTGTTTGTCTGTTTGTACGCTGATTTGTAGTTGTTAAAAGTTGTATAACTTTTAGGCATTTACTTAAAGGTTTTTTCTCAATCTTCAATCTTGCAGTTCTTCGCCTCTTTCTATCGGCTAACAACAAATCTAGAAACTTCTAGCAGACGACAAATGTTGAATCTTCTAGCAGACGACAAATGTTGAATCTTCTAGCAGACGACAAACGTAGACACTCACAGCAGACGACAAGTGTAGTAATTTGTAACAGATGACAAACATATAAAGCATACGGAGTTACTAAGTGTATGAACCAAGAAGAGACGATATAAGTGTCAAACACTACGTGTACAAACATCGTGAGTAAAACAAACTTTGTGACTTTGTGAGAAGGGGATATTCTATATCACGAACAATATTGGACATTATTTGTGTCAACAAACTAGCATTATACGTGGAGCAGAGACAGGCGCATAAATGATAAATGGACAGTATAACATAATTAATTGAACACTGGTTTGAAAGTTAATGTTCTGTAGATGTTATGTATTTTTGTATGACCTCTGTTCTCTGTCTTTATCCTATTCTCACTGTCTTATATTCTTTCACTTTCTACTTTTTCCTCTAAATTATATATTAAACTTGTCTTTTCACAAGCTGTGGTTGTGTTGGTTAACCTACGTCTTTACAATGGTGGCAGCGGTCTACTTCATCAAGGTGGGTAACCCACGTGACTTTTTGGAAGCGTCCACACGGAAAAATCGCCCGCTTCAAGGTATGTTTTGTTTAATTTCTCAGCTTATACTCGAATGATTTTGAAGAGATAAAGTGCACGTAACACGCCTTGGAGAGGGCTATTCCCGGCTCTAACTCACTCTGTCCGAAATCCAGTGGTTTCTTCAAACATTCGAGCCAAAGTTTTTTTAAGTGCAAAACGAACGCGGGAAGCGTTCACATTTATAGTCCTAATTGTCAAGTTTTAGCTTTACCAGCCCATTTACATGAATAAATTGTGTACGTACGTATCGTCTAGTTAATATATTCTTTAAAAATCCAAGGGGTTTGGTCAGAAAAGCGTGAGTTATGATGTGATCATTAAAATAACGAAATGGGAAGCGTACACATCTGATTCAAAATGGTAAGCGTACACACACAATACACTGATTCACGCTGTAGTTATAATGTTTTGCAATAATAACGACGATTTTCCGCTAAGCGAGAAGACTGTATCTCCTCAAGCTTAAATGTAGTGAACCGTTTAATAGGCTACGCCCTGTCTCCCAAATAAAAACAGAATATAGTTTTGTGTTTACTGTTTCAAAACAAATAAACTCTTCTCATTTGTTATAACAATACCGTTTACAATGTGCACGTGATAAATGAACAGTTTGGTTGGTTGTAAACGATAAACATAATCATACGTCACTTTCAAATTTGGCTGGTGGGGTTAAAAGTCAAACAATGTGGAGCATTAGTATGTAATTGTTTTGATTGTAGGTCAATAAATCGATACAATATCACGTGCAACGAAGTATTTAAATAAAAATAATGGGGGTGTGGCATTTTTCTGAACATCCATTGGCTTATCGATGGTTTTGATTGACAGCCGGCGTTTGGTCAATTGCATTATTGTATTCATTGTTCAAGTATGAAAATCATGTAAAACAGATAGATACTTATGAACATAGAATATCAAACATTTCAATTGTGAGAAAAATACATGATATAGGTCCATGGTGATTCCGAGTCTCGAACCTGTAACGTTCGGTTCAGAATTTCACTGCAATAGACAGGAATTCCCTAACTATAATTGACGAATTATTATACTTTCGACAATTCCACCAAAAAAACAGCTAACTTTTACATAATCCACATGACGTATGACGCGAAAGACAACGCGCGTTAATGACGTCATCAATAATGGACGTAAACAAGCAGCAGAACAACCGCTAGGCGGCGCTTCGCGATTTCAAGAAAATCGGACTAAATCCGCCAAGGGGGAATACAAACGTAGGTGGGTTCAACCTTGGCTAGCGAAGATGGAATTACCCCAGCTTCGGGTAAGAAATTGTGGGTGCAATTACTTTCTTATTTCTACGTCAAATTTCAAGCGTATTGTTGCATATGCACCGCCTCACTGACCTCTTTACTCAAATGTATGACATATTTGTAAAGTAATTTAAAAAAATCCTAACCGGCTATAGAGAAAAATGGTAACACTGCGGCCAAAATAGCCCCGCTTCAGGCCATACATTGTGCAATAACTTTCTTAATTCTGCGTCAATTTGTGAGCGGATTTTTGTAACCCACATTACTGATCTCTTTCCTCTGGTGTGTGACTTATTTGAAAACGTCTGGTACTTTTCCCAAATTCGATCCAGACCGAGCAGAAGTATGTCCTGTACCTTGTGTCGTCTTTTCTGGCCTATTGGGATCATTTTTAAGCTGTAGTCATTTATGACTCATACAGCAGAGGAACTGCAACAATCAACTTGAAAATCGATGCAGAAATAAATAAATTTATTGCACAATTTCTTACCTGAAGCCGGTCAAGTTTTGCCTTAGTTCTTATCCACCCCGCGATGCACAATCTCCACCGTGCTGTGTAAAGGTCTGTAAATAGGTGACTAAATCAGTGACTATGCGACCAACCCAAATACCAACAGATTGTACGCTTCCCTTCTCAGCGTATTGTGTGTGTACGCTTACCATTGTGAATCAGATGTGTACGCTTCCCGTTTCGTTATTTTAATGATCACATCATAACTAACGCTTTTCTGACCAAACACCTTGGATTTTTAAAGAATATATTAACTAGACGATACGTACGTACACAATTTATTCGTGTAAATGGGCTGGTAAAGCTAAAACTTGACAATTAGGACAATAAATGTGAACGCTTCCCGCGTTCGTTTTGCACTTAAAAAAACTTTGGCTCGAATGTTTGAAGAAACCACTGGATTTCGGACAGAGTGAGTTAGAGCCGGGAATAGCCCTCTCCAAGGCGCGTTACGTGCACTTTATCTCTTCAAAATCCGTCGAGTATAAGCTGAGAAATTAAACAAAACATACCTTGAAGCGGGCGATTTTTCCGTGTGGACGCTTCCAAAAAGTCACGTGGGTTACCCACCTTGCTTCATGAATTAAGCATGTTTCACCGTCGTCAGTAAGTCCAGGTCTAAATTTAAAAGTTAAACTACCAAAATTAGTCGAAGGACAGGACATTGAGGTGTTCCTAACATCGTTTGAGAGACTTGCTCTTGTGCATAGTTGGCCGAAATCGCAATGGCCTGTCCATCTTATTCCTCAATTGAGTGGTAAAGCATTAGAAGCATACTCTAGAATGTCGTTAGCAGAAAGTAAAGATTATGACTGTATCAAGAAAGCAATTTTGAACAGATATGGATTGAATGCATGGGAGTACAGAGAAAAGTTTAGAAATTGTAAGCAAAATGATTATGAATCTTTTAAAGAATTTTCAGTTCGCATGAAGTCTTACTTTGACCACTGGAAAGATACGGAGTCTGTTGATGGCGATTTCGAAAACCTGGTAGATATGGTTATTAGAGATCAGTTGATGCATAACGCAGAACAAGACCTTCAGGTATGGTTAAAGGAGCACCAACCCAAAACAGTATCGGAAATGGTAGGTCTAGCTGAGGCGTATCAGCTTGCACACAAAACATCAGAGAGAAAAAGTTTTCAGAGAAAATTTAATCAGGGTAATTTTACTAGATTAAATCAAAATGATAACAAGGATCACAGTCAGACAAAAAGAAAATGTTATGTTTGTGATAGCTCTGAACATTTGATTGCCACATGTCCCTACAAGTTAAAACGTGATAAGCCTGATGCATTTCAAAAGGAAGCAAATGGTTTGCTTCTATCGCCCACAAAACGTGGTGCGGTTGTTGAAATACCCATAGTCTCAAATGATACTGAGGGTCAGATACAGTTATCTAATGGGCTAAGAATATGCAGTGGTTCTGTTAATGGAAAACCAGTTAAAGTTCTTAGAGATACAGGGTGTACGTCAATTTTTGTATCTGAACAATTTTTTAAATCAGAAAGTTTGACAGGGGTGAAAAAAGAAGTGGTATTGGCTGATGGTTCAAGTAAATCATGCTTTGAAATACAAATAGATATTCAGACGCCATTCATTTCAGGCGTAGTTAATGCTCTAGTTATGGATAATCCTTTTGCAGATCTGATTATAGGAAATTTGGGGTATGTTCATCCAGACCATGGTAATAAGGAGTCATTGCAAGTTGTCACGAGAAATATGAGAAAGAAGGAGTTACAGGATGAGATTGTACGAGCTGAAGCAGACGAAAGATGGAAAAGTGATGATTACAGGGAAAGTGATGTTTATGAAAGCAGTGCGCTTGAAGGTAATGTAAGTAGAAAGATTGAAAATGCTGATGATCTAAAGATTGAGCAAGAGAAAGATATGTCTTTGCAAAAAGTAGTCGAGTTAGCGAGAGGGCCGAAAATCGTAAGTAGGAATGCATATTTTTACGAGAACGGCGGCATTTTGTACAGAGCTTTTATAAAGGGTGATGGGAGCGAAGTTAGTCAAGTTATTGTACCAAAAGTATTTCGAACAGAAATCATGAGAATCGCTCACGATATTCCATTAGGTGGCCATTTAGGAAACAGAAAAACTAGAAACAGGATTTTGAGAAACTTCTTCTGGCCTGGTATATTTAGAGATGTCGCAAATTACTGCAGATCTTGTCCGCAATGCCAAAGAAGTGTAGCTAAAGGTAGGGTCAAAAGGACACACTTGGTTTCTGTTCCACCTATAACAGAGCCATTCCAAAGGGTTTCTATTGATATAGTTGGTCCTCTGAATCGCACAAAGCGTGGACACAAATACATTCTAACAATGGTAGATTATGGAACCAAGTTCCCAGAGGCAATTCCATTGAAATGTATAGATTCTGAGAGTGTAGCTGAAGCTTTGGTGAGTATCTTTTCAAGAGTAGGCATTCCTAAAGAGATTCTTTCTGATCAGGGTAGTAACTTTACATCAGCTGTGATGAAACAGGTTTGTCAAATGTTAAACATAAAGAAGATACTAAGTACACCATACCATCCGGAGGCCAACGGTCTGGTGGAACGGTTTAACGGCACTCTAAAAAGAATGTTAACTTGTTTTGTACAAGATGCGAAAATGGAATGGGATATTTTACTGCCGTATTTGTTATTTGCTTACAGAGAAGTTCCACAAGATTCTACAGGATTCTCGCCTTTTGAGTTGCTATATGGTCGGCATGTGAGAGGTCCACTTAGTATTATTCGAGAAACATGGGAAGAACCAAAGGGTGAAGTAAAAGCTGAATCTGTAGTGAGTTACCTAATGAAAATGAGAGAGAAGTTGGGTGAGATTAGATACATTTCAGAGGTCAATGAGATTAGAAGTAAAAAGAAGCAGAAATTTTATTATGACAAGAAGGCGCGTACTCGAGATCTGAAACCGGGTCAAAAGGTCAGTGTTTTGTTACCATCTGTAGCCAATAAGTTGCTGGCTCAATGGAAGGGTCCGTTTCTGGTTGTTAAGAAAGTTAGTCCAGTTGATTATGTCGTTCAAACAGGTAAGAGTAGCAGAACTCTTAAGACATTTCATATCAATATGTTAAAAGAATGGTTTGAAAGGGCTGAAAACGGAGATTCAGAGGTAGAGGTTGGTAAACTATCAGAGGAAGCGGTTAATTGTAATGCCAGCATTAACTTAACTGAGATGGTAGATGATGAAGAAGTGGTAAGTATGGTAAATCCATTATTAGTACCTAGTGAGGGTGTAGATCATGTTAAAATTAACCCAGAACTGACAGATGAACAGATGTATCAGCTAAAAACTGTACTTAACAAGTATGCAGATGTTTTATCGGACGTACCTGGTAGGACAAATTTGATAGAGCATGACCTTAAATTGGATTCTAATATTCCAGTACGCAAGAAGGCATACTGTTTGCCGTATGCTTTGAGAGACAAGGTAGAGAAGGAAATTTATGATATGGTTGAAGCAGGTATAGCTGAAAAATCTACTAGTTCGTATGCCTCACCGATAGTTGTAGTGCCGAAGAAAGATTCGTCCATAAGGTTATGTGTGGATTACAGACAACTCAACCAGGTGACTATATTTGATCCCCAACCAATGCCAAAACTGGAAGATATTATCAATAAATTACTAAGAGCTAAGTATATGAGTAAATTAGATCTCACTAAAGGCTTTTGGCAAATTCCTTTAGCAGAGGAAGCAAAAGAGAAAAGTGCTTTTATCACACCTTTCGGCCATTTCCAATTTTTGGTTTTACCGTTTGGGATGATAAATTCAAGTGCATCGTTTGTACGTCTGATGAAAATGGTTTTAGCTAACATGGAAAAGTTTGCTGATGCATTTATTGACGATGTTATGATCTTCAGTGAGGAGTGGGAGGACCACTTGATGCACGTTACCGAAGTTCTTAAGGCACTTCAAAAAGCATCTCTTACAGCGAAACCAAGTAAGTGTAGATTTGGCTATCAGCAACTAGAGTTTCTGGCACATATTGTTGGAAATGGGGAGGTGCATTCCACACCAGATAAAATAGAAGCAATTCAGAAGGTTTCTCCGCCAAAGACGAAGAAACAGGTACGATCATTTATAGGAATGATTGGTTTTTATCGCAAATTTATACCCCATTTTGCTGATCTGTCTGCAATACTGACCGATTTAACTTCAAAGCAATATCCTAACAAGGTGAAATGGTCTGAAAAGCATCAAGAAGCATTTGATGCGCTAAAGAAAGCTTTAGTGAGTTATCCAATATTACAGAATCCTGACTTTTCACAGAATTTTGTACTCCAAACAGATGCTTGTGAACGAGGCTACGGCTCGGTTTTATTGCAGGAAAGGGGTGAGTGTAGACATCCAATCATATTTATAAGCAAAAAGCTTCTTCCGAGGGAACGCCATTATGGTACTGTGGAAAAGGAGTGTCTTGCCATTGTAAAGTCCTGTCAGAGTCTACGGGAATATTTAATAGGTAAAGTCTTCACTATTGAAACTGACCATTTTCCCTTGCAGTGGCTCAATAGAGTTAAAGACAAAAACATGCGCTTATTGAGATGGAGTCTCATTCTTCAGGAATTCAGGTTTGTTGTACAACATATACCAGGTAAGACAAATTTATTAGCGGATATGCTATCAAGGATTCATAGCGAGCAAATTTGTTAAGTTTTTGTGATAAAATTATGCAATTTTATCATTAAAGGGGGGGCATATGTAACAAATTTGTAAAGGGTTATATGTTCAGGTACAAGGATTGATACGCAATTACCCGTGTTAACATTATTTACATGTATTGTACTTCGTAATTTTACCTGGTTTAAAAGTAATCACTCAAATTTAACATGTATAAATATGCCTAAGTGAGTTGGGTTGGTGCAGAAGGCCATGTGAAGGCAGAAGGTGCACACCTTCTAAATTACGTAGATTGTTTTATTTGAAGTGTTGTATGAGATTACAAAATTATTGAGGTGAGTTGACGTATAATTATATCGTTATTGTCTGTATAGTCTTACTATTTTCTCTGTGGTCACTTGCATTGATTTATGTTTGTTTGTCTGTTTGTACGCTGATTTGTAGTTGTTAAAAGTTGTATAACTTTTAGGCATTTACTTAAAGGTTTTTTCTCAATCTTCAATCTTGCAGTTCTTCGCCTCTTTCTATCGGCTAACAACAAATCTAGAAACTTCTAGCAGACGACAAATGTTGAATCTTCTAGCAGACGACAAATGTTGAATCTTCTAGCAGACGACAAACGTAGACACTCACAGCAGACGACAAGTGTAGTAATTTGTAACAGATGACAAACATATAAAGCATACGGAGTTACTAAGTGTATGAACCAAGAAGAGACGATATAAGTGTCAAACACTACGTGTACAAACATCGTGAGTAAAACAAACTTTGTGACTTTGTGAGAAGGGGATATTCTATATCACGAACAATATTGGACATTATTTGTGTCAACAAACTAGCATTATACGTGGAGCAGAGACAGGCGCATAAATGATAAATGGACAGTATAACATAATTAATTGAACACTGGTTTGAAAGTTAATGTTCTGTAGATGTTATGTATTTTTGTATGACCTCTGTTCTCTGTCTTTATCCTATTCTCACTGTCTTATATTCTTTCACTTTCTACTTTTTCCTCTAAATTATATATTAAACTTGTCTTTTCACAAGCTGTGGTTGTGTTGGTTAACCTACGTCTTTACAAACACCTCTATGTTAGTTCTGGCTGGATATATACACATATGTATGTGTAATATGTAATTATGCTGTATATATGTAACACTTACAAATCTTCAGGACAGTTATCGTGTCTATCTAGCCGTCCTCCAGATCGTACATAATGTAACACCTCTATGTTAGTTCTGGCTGGATATATACACATATGTATGTGTAATATGTAATTATGCTGTATATATGTAACACTTACAAATCTTCAGGACAGTTATCGTGTCTATCTAGACGCCCACCAGATCGTACATAATGTAACACCTCTATGTTAGTTCTGGCTGGATATATACACATATGTATGTGTAATATGTAATTATGCTGTATATATGTAACACTTACAAATCTTCAGGACAGTTATCGTGTCTATCTAGCCGTCCTCCAGATCGTACATAATGTAACACCTCTATGTTAGTTCTGGCAGAATATAAACACATATGTATGTGTAATGTGTAAGTATGCTGTATATATGTAACACTTACAAATCTTCAGGACAGTTATCGTGTCTATCTAGACGCCCACCAGATCGTACATAATGTAACACCTCTATGTTAGTTCTGGCTGGATATATACACATATGTATGTGTAATATGTAATTATGCTGTATATATGTAACACTTACAAATCTTCAGGACAGTTATCATGCCTATCTAGACGCCCACCAGATCGTACATAATGTAACACCTCTATGTTAGTTCTGGCTGGATATATACACATATGTATGTGTAATATGTAATTATGCTGTATATATGTAACACTTACAAATCTTCAGGACAGTTATCGTGTCTATCTAGACGACCACCAGATCGTACATAATGTAACACCTCTATGTTAGTTCTAGCAGGATATATACACATATGTTTGTGTAATATGTAAGTATGCTGTATGTATGTAACACTTACAAATCTTCAGGACAGTTATCGTGCCTATCTAGACGACCACCAGATCGTACATAATGTAACACCTCTATGTTAGTTCTGGCAGGATACGGCTGCTGGCCAAACGTCACCACCTCCCACATCAACACACCAAATGCCCTAAAATATAACAGAAAATTTCATCACAAAATCTCAACAAATTTATGAAGTCAAACATTTGTGTAAAATACTAGTAACTAAGCATGATCTTTGGCAGAATAAGCTTTCTGCCTAGGATCATCGATAATATTAAAAGAATGAAACTAATTTTCAAACAGGCAAGTAAGAGTTACAACCCATCATTAGATACCAAACACTATGTTCATCTTGGGACCTCATCCTTGACAGCCAAAATTAGTTACAGATACTTAAATTTCTTTTCATCATTTGTGGCAATGGATATTGATGAGGGATACCCTTGTCAATTTCAGTTACTACTCACGATGCCCAAAGATGCACAAAGTACAAAAAAAAACATTTCTTTTTGTTTCCAATTGACAATAATTCAAACCCTTTCCAAAACTAGACCTGGTTTTGACGTCCCTAATAGAAAAGGATTGGGAAACCATTGAGACAAAAGAAGAAACTGCTGATAACCAGCAGTTTCTCCTTTTGTCTCAATATTTTCCATGCTTTACTGTACACAAATCCAATGTTTATCAACACTATTTTTGTCATCTGGAGCAGTTTTTGAAGTGGATCACCATAAAATTTTGCCGTTTGGGAAAGGGTTAAGACCTACCAGATATCTGACTGTGTAGTAAACACTCCATCGACAAGTGACTCTGGAGACATCCAGCGGACAGGAAGTAACCCCTCCCCCTCCTTCCTGTAGTAATCATTCTTGTAAATGTCTCGCGCAAGACCGAAATCTCCGATCTTAACAACCATCGTGGAGGGATTCAACGATGACACTAAACAATTTCTCGCTGCCAAATCTCTGTAAATGAAAATGAAAACATTAGGCACAATAGTTAATAGTTTGTATTTGATGTATTGAAATCTTCAATCTTGTCATATATAACTGAAACTTTTGCTTTACATAGCCATATTTCTTTGACATTTCCAGAAATTTTAAGCAATGGGCAACATATCTTCAAGGACAATTAGAAATATAATTATTATCAAAATGGAAAAGGTAATTGAAGGGCAAACAAAAAAATGTTTTGCCATATCCTTCCATTATAACCCGTTCCCAAACTAGTTTTGCTGTTGGGGTTTTTTTTTGCCATTTTGGAAAAGGGCTTGGCAATGTTTGGTTTTATATGATTGATATAATACAAATACTTACCTATGAACAAAATGCATGTCTTCTAAATATTTACATCCTCGTGCGACATGAACACATATTTTTACGATATCTGTTATGGATAACTCTGCCCTATTTTGTATCTGAAATAACAATGGACAGAAAATTAAACTTAACAAGAAATCTTCAAAAATATGAATGTCTGTTTTCTTGTACTTTCTTGTTCTTGTACATCTATCTCTCTACAAGTTGGAGAAATATTGCTTTTTACCCTTTCCCAAATGTCAAATTTTCAAAATTTCCATTTCAAAAGCTGCTACAAATGAGAAATGGACATCTTTTAAGATAGAATTTGTGAACAATTTACCATGGAAAATATTAAGACAAAAGGAGAAACTGCTGGTTATCAGCAGTTTCTTCTTTTGTCTCAATGTTTTCTCAAGTCATTTCTAATAGGGACACCAAAACCAGGTCTTGTTTGGGAAAGGGTTAAAGGTGCCTATTACACACATAAATCTTAGCATACTCAATATTTTACATCTTATAAACTGTGGATCACCAAGTAAAGTGAAGCATGAAATGTGTTCGAAGAATTAGTTAAATATGACAAGAAGGAGATTTAATACTTATTTGTAATTTATTATCATCACACTCTATGTTGTGGGTACTCATTAAAATCATCTACATGAGACGATTCAAATGGGTAACCTAAACATATGGTTACAAGGAACATTTCATTGCTTTTCCTCAAAAACCTTTGTTTTAAGCTGCAGTTACGAGGTTTTTGACGAGAAACATCAAGATATTTCATAAACTTCTTTTAATTGATACTGAGATACTCACTGAAGAGAGCCTGCAAGCCCTCATAAAAGACAACAAATCCCCGCCCTCCATGAGCTCTAGTATGATAAACTGTGGATCATTATCGAGACAAACACCAAGTAAGCTGAGGATATGCTCATGTCTAAAGTTACTCATCAATAGAGCCTCCTTGAGAAATTCCTCTTTCTCCTGATCAGAGGCACTCTTTCTCAATGTCTGAAATGTAGATTTATGATTATGAGTAGGTTTTGAATCAATATTTTCTTGGCAATAATTCACACAAATTCTATTTGAGGCACCCAGTCTCAATGTCTGTACTGTACAGAAAATTTTTGATTGCAAAGTATATACAACAAGTTAGGGATGTAAAGATTTTTTTGTAATTTTCCTAAAAAAGAAACTTGACTCTGTAACAGATATTTAAGACATATATAAAGCGAATCCAAGTTTCTACTTAAGGTAGTCCAACCCTAATGAGATTCGTGCTATTTCTGAATTTTTTGTATAACATCATTAACATTTGTTACTTATCTGAACATGTTCAGGCAACATCAAAGACATTTGTAGTGGAATGTCCGACCACCAAATGTTTGATGTCATCCGAATAATATCGATAATGCATGAATCCTATTGATGTTCCATGAATCTAATTAGGGGTAGACTAACTTAACTAGAAGACCTGAAGGTCTTGAGTCGCTCCACAGGCCTGAATTTCATGTAATATTTAATCCAAGTTTTGATTAGATTGTTCAATGCTTGTATTTCATAGAGCAAAAAGAAAGTTACAAAACTAGATTGTTCAAAATGTTTGGTTCTTGAAGCAAAGAAAGTAAAACTACATATATATGTTTGCCATTTGAGAAAGGGTAAAAGGAAATGGTAGAACATTTCAGCTTAGGATAATACTAGCAATTAAAATTTTCCTTCTTCCAAACAGATCTAAATTAACAGACCATTGATTACTCCAAAATATTTCAATTTCTAAAAATAGATTTTGAGCTAAAAATAGATTCAGGGAAATACCCTTTTCCAAAATTAATGAAACCTGAATTTCTTGTAATATCAAGTTCAAGTTTTGACAAGATTTTTCAAAACTTGTTGCTCTTAAAGCAATAATAAAGTAACTAGAAGCTGAAAATACGTTCATATAAGATCAATTGGTTACCAAGCTGTGTCTTTATTAGAGTGAGTTTGGCTGTTGGAGTGAAAACGAAGTCACAATTAGCAATTTAGTCAAATTGAAAGGCATATAACTGAGAATTTTATATTCCTATCTAGCTAAGAATCACACTTAAGCAAGATCTTAACTTCACCTATATCTTGTTCAAGTTTTGACCTGATTGTTCAATATTTGTGGATGTAAAGAGTGTAAAATCAAAGTCGAAACAGCAATTTTGTCAAATTCAAGGGCAGATAAATCATTATTTAAGATTCCTATGAAGCTGAAAATAACACACATGCAAGATCTTATGGCCAGTAAGATAACATGAAAATTTCGTGTTGATTGGTGGGTATTTATGGTTGTTTGAGTAAGAATAAGGTCAAAAATGGTAATTTTGCCAATTTCAAGGGCACATAACTCAAGAAGTAATATTCAGATCAAGCTGAAAATTGCACTCAGGCAAGATCTTATCAGCACCAACATTCTAATTAAGTTTTGTCTTGATTGATAAATATTTGTAGTGGCTAGAGTGAAAACAAAGTCAAAACAGCCATTTTTTAATTCAAGGGCAGATAACTCCAGACTTTCTGGTTCAATCAGAATCAATTGAAGGAATCTGATAGAGGACCACCTAAGGATCATTCCTGTGAAGTTTGATTGAAATCCATCCAGTAGTTTCTGAGGAGAAGATTTTTAAAGAAAAAGTTGACGACCGGACGGACGGACGGACGCACGGACGGACGCACGCACGACGGACACAGCGCCATGACAATAGCCCGCTGGCCTGAAGGCCAGTGGAGCTAAAAATTGATATTTTTTGATCTATTACATATTTCCAACATGTCTGTATGCTTCCCAAAAGGAAGACAAGTACATTTTTTATCTTTTATCTGGTAACATCCCAATTGGTCTATCTCAATATTTTTATCTGCAGTAGCTCTCAAATAAGACCAGTGTAAGATTTTTGCAGTTTTGGACATTGGCGGTGGTAATAATTTGATTTTCATAAGTACAAATATATAAATACTCAGTTACAATATCAACATATTTTGAGGAATGAGAAGTTTTCCTACCTTGACAGCACACCTAGTTTCCCCTGAATTCTCATTGAGGATATTTTTAGCCACGCCTTCAAACACCTCCCCGAACGCACCACTACCCAGAAATTTACACAAAACAAGTTGGTCACGACGAAAATGAGGTAGTGCTGCAATTTCATCATCCGTGGGAACAAGGCTGAAAAAAGAATTTAACCCTTTCCCAAACGACAAAAAATTAGAGTGATCCACTTCAAAAACTACCACAAATGACAAAGTGGAAGTTATTAAAGGTAGAATTTGTGAAAATATGGCTCAGAAAATATTGAGACAAAAGGAGAAACTGCTGGTTATCAGCAGTTTCTTCTTTTGTCTCAATGTTTTCCCAAGCCGTTTCTATTAGGGACGTCAAAACCAGGTCTTGTTTGGGAAAGGGTTAAATAATTCAGAACCATGCAAGGGCAGAGATATATTCAATATATTGACTTTCTGTTGGTTTCTTTTAATAATTGACAAAGATGACCTTGGCACTGCAAATAAATGGATGTTACCTTTCCTTACTTATGGGTAAAAATATGAAAGCAGACACAGCAAAAGCAACTGAAAATATGGTTTTCTATGACAATATCAAAATGTGACTTGAAGACTCACTTGATAGCATATAGCGTGTTATTCTGTTGTATACCAGTCAATGGTAGCTCTCTCAATGTAGCCAGCTCTAAATCAGGGCCGCGAGGTACAGCAATAAACAACATGGCATAACTTACTTAATGGCATATAGTGTGTTATTTTGTTGTATCCCAGTCAATAGTAGCTCTCAATGTAGCCAGCTCTAAATCAGGGCCGCGAGGAACAGCAATAAACAACATGGCATAACTTACTTAATGGCATATAGTGTGTTATTTTGTTGTATCCCAGTCAATGGTAGCTCTCTCAATGTAGCCAGCTCTAAATCAGGGCCGCGAGGTACAGCAATAAACAACATGGCATAACTTACTTAATGGCATATAGTGTGTTATTTTGTTGTATCCCAGTCAATGGTAGCTCTCTCAATGTAGCCAGCTCTAAATCAGGGCCGCGAGGAACAGCAATAAAATCTGCCTTCTTACGCTTCTCATCCTTTCCTTTTCTACACAATGCTGTAATAATTCAACAAAAGAAATCAATCAAACAAAAGATGGAAGTTATCTATAGAGACTTAAAAATGGTGAATTTTGGTCTTACACAACTAGACAGTTGGATTTAAAAAATTATCATTCTCCAGATATAAATTTACAGAATAAATTATTTTACTGACCATAAATTATTTACAGGATTATGTTCATGCAAAAATGGGTTTTCCGTCGATCATTTGACTGTTTTGTCTTCGTTTAAATATCAAGTTGCATTCTCTTTTTACAAGAGCTGAGATTGTCCAATTTCAGTATTGATATATTTGAAAATAGGAAAGAGTCATTAGGTGGCCAAATGCTGAAAAAAATTGACCCACACTCTGAACTTTGATGCAGGATTTTGCGCCGAGTTGTGTAATCCAGGAGACAGTCCTGATTGTTTATGTCCATAATGCTAGGACAAATAATGCTAGAATACTTACAGAAGTATACAGCTATAGCCGACACAGCAATCAACACAAAGGCAAATGCACAAACAACAGCGATAATAGGCATCATTCCCTTCTCCTCCTCTGCTACTTTTACTGAAAAATCAACGAAGATGTATTTGTTGAATAGAAAAAAATATAACGTCTACTCCCAATTCGTCTACTATTTTGGACATAAGACCCATTTCGTCTACTGCTCTCTACTTTGTATATCAATATGATATTATATGATTTTTATCAAAATGTCTGCATTTATATTTCATTTGTGAATATATTGACTTAATTTATTTTCTAAAAACAAAAATAATGTTGTTTATTGATGATTTGATATGAAAGTAGACGAGTTGGGACAGTAGACGAATAGGGACTCAATGCACTTAAAAAACAGTAGACGAAATGGGAGTAGACCAATTGGGATGTTACCAAATTGGTAATGGTTTTTGAGAATGTCACATAGTGTATAAATAAGCAGCAGCATGAAAAAGATGAAATATCCACCAGCAAGATCTTATTAGCAGTAGGCCTACATAATGGGCTAAAGTTAAGCCAGTCTTAAAGGGGCCCATGCTAGATATTTCAGGAATAAGAACAACATGGGGGCAGTCAGAGTTAGGCAAAGTTGTGTGGTGTATTGCATTATCTAGGGCCAAAAAGTGAGGAATTTAAGCATTGGCACCAAGTTTTTTCAGTATTGATCAAGGTCCAATTTTCCATAATTATGAATAGAAAGTGCAGGTAGGTAAAGTTAGATACAGACTTGATTTAAAAGGACTATTTAAAACTTTGTGAACTTCATTTGAAATGTTCTTGGACAGAAATGATCTAGCCATACAGGTCGACCAATCCATATGATATTTATTTTAACCCTGTCCCAAACAAGACCTGATTTTGACGTCCCTAAAAGAACAGGCTTGGGAAAACATTGAAACAAAAGAAGAAACTGCTGATAACCAGCAGTTTCTCCTTTTGTCTCAATATTTTCTATGCCATATTTTACACAAATCTTATCTTTAATAACATCCATTTTGTCATTTGTAGCAGTTTTTGAAGTGGATCACCCTAAAATTTTGCTGTTTGGGAAAGGGTTTAATATATTTTTTACTTGATTGTATGTTTGACAACCTAACATTGTTACCTTTAACCTTGGGCGACAATATCTTTTTTTTCAGTTGAAACAAAACCTTATCAAAATAGGTCAAAACATTTTAATTTGTGCAGACAAAATAAGAACTCACTAGGATAAGAGAACATGATGCTATCCTGGCTGTAATCTCCCATTCCATTGATGTTTTCTGCCAGCACCCTGAACAGATATGTGTACCCACGCTGCAGGACCGTGTCATCAATCACCCATCTCAGGTCGCTTGTGTTGTACGCAAACGACCAGTTATCCTTGTCAACAACCCTGGAGCAAAATCAGATAACATAATCATCACATAATCATCATTATATCTTTTTGTTTTGTGGGGTATAAAAACGAACTTTAAAGTAAGAGAGTAAAAACAATCTAAATCAAGAACATTACCATAGAAATAAGTTTCTATCCTACTAGAGTTGATACTTTCAAACTTGCCAAAAGGTTCCTTTTAGCAAGACAGGTCACATAAAATTATTGTTTAACTGGAAAGAATGACTACCTACCTATATTGTAGTATATAATGTATGATGGGTTCACCCCTGCCATCTGGAGCAGTCCATGTTACTTCAAATTCTCCATCCTTTAACTCTTCCACAGTAGGGGGGACAGGTTTGGCAGGAATACCAGCTTAAAATACAATACAATGACAATTTCATGTCTATTTGCAGTGGCTGATTTAGAGTGGGTTCAGGGGGTTCAAACAAACCTAGCATTGGAAAATGACCCCCACCCTCTATTTGTATATACAAACCCCCTTCATAGAAAGCTTGGGTCTGTCACTGATTTGCAGAGCTACATATCAGAGCGAGAAAAGCTTTTCAAAATGTAATAGTTCATTTACTGTTCAACCCTACATTGTGGGTACTTATTTGAGTCGTCTCATTGAGGCGATTCAAATGAGTACTCGCAACATAGGATTTGAATTTGAAAAAACAAATTTAGAATATCTTAATCCCCTGTTATCTGTTGCTCTGTATTAATTGTAAAATCATGTTACAAAGGCTAAACAATATGTGAAATTTCCTGTGAAATTTTGTTGAAATTGATTGAGCTCAGAGAAGATATCACTAGACATATTTTATGTCTATTAGGAGAAATATTGTTCATTATACAAACATCTTATTAAAGTAAGAATTTACTTACAAATCAATGTGGTTTTAAAAGTTTGAATTATAACATTTTTCATGAGGACATCATTTGAATATAAAGTTTGCTCTTACACAATGTCATGAAAGCATAACTAAGTGATAGAAAGCCAAACAGCTTTAAGGCAAATGTGCTAAAAACTAAAGTGAATAATCTAATGTCATAAACCACACTAAACTGAATAATTATGGCTTTTTCTAATGTTTTCTTTAGAAATACAACTTGGTTGTCACTAAGACTTGCAAAAGATGAATTCTTCCAAATTGGAAGATGTTGCAGAACAAATGAAATTTTACATTCTTTAGTATTTCTTGTAAGAAATCTTTGTGGCTAAAGAAGGTGTGCTTGTGACAAGCAATTTCTCATTTATCCAAAAAAATCAATGTGTGGGATTCTAAAATGGTAAATATATATAATTGATGGCATACTTAGTGTTCTGAAGACATATTTCAGCTGTGTTTCATCCTCAGGGAAGTGGTATATTTTGTTAGATGTAAGATAGATGATGTCTAATCGTATACTGTAGTCCGTATCAGGCTTCAGATTGTGGAAAGAATCGTTGTATTCGGTATAGTTCTCCACCATTATTATAGAACTATTGCCTTGTAAACTGTTGGATCCTATTCTGCCATCTATAACCTGTATCAATAAAAAGATAGTAGGATGTAGTACTTAGTTAAAAAAAAAACTCCCCTCTGTAGCCTGGGGCCCGTATTACTAACGATCGTATGTTTGATTTTTGCATAATTACTTGTAACAACAGCCCTGATTGGCTCAGTCAGATTTCTCAGATGTCTTGTTACACAGTTTACACAAAAACTTGATCGTAAGATGTTTAGTAATACGGGGCCACTCACAGAAATCCTGGATCTATCGAGGGGATGTCGTGCTGAAGAGTACTCAAGTACCTCTTGGTAGGGTACAAAATTACAAGTGCCTAGTTACGAATTAATACCTGTTATGCAATGATTAATTTTAACTTTCAAACTGTATTTATATTACTTAACATATTTAGACATTAAAAAACTTCATTTGGAAATGAAGAAATTCACCTATAGGAACATGCAGGCAAGGCAAACAGGCTATGTTGCTTGTCTACATGTTCCTAATGGTGGATTGCTCCAATACATTCATCTGGTTAAACAACCCAATTTCATAAATTATCTATTGTGCAGGTAACTGCAGGTAACAACTAATTCAGCTAGAGTCTGTATATATACAGAGAGAAAGACTCACCTCAGTACAGTAGAATCCTACACGCATTATACTATCATCACTCGGGGACCACCAGGATAGTTGTATGGATGTGTTGGTGGCCACTAGTAACTCTATGTCTTCAGGCTCCTGATATGTACGAACTGACTGAGGGGTACTCTCTGTTACATATCCTCCTTGTGTCTGGTTACAAACAACCTGGAATATACACAGCATATTAGCAACATACATATGACATATAGATGTGTTTGTGTGACTAGCAGCTGTTTGTCCCATGGCTCCTTATAATTATGCCCTGACTGACTGGGGTGTACTCTCTGTTACATATCCTCCTTGTGTCCGGTTACACACAACCTGGAATATACACAGCATATAAACAACATACACAGTCATGACATATCTATAGATGTGGCCACAGCTCTTACTATGTGTAAACTGATTCGGATAAATTCTCTGTCCAAAAGACTCCATCTGTCTGCTTACAAACATAGTAAAATACATGTATGATATAAATAATTGGATCTAACTGTTTCTAAGCAAACAACAAATTTCTTTGAAAAGTTCATCTTTAATTAGCACTTTGATTTATCATTCCATGTAACATGAAGATGAAAAACTTATATGGTAAAATATAAATGAGCCAGGATCTGGAAAAACGTCCCTTAAGGCTTTTCAGCTCAACATAGATCCAGATCAGCCTGTGCATACGCACAGTCTGATCAGGATCCACGTTGTTCTCTAATAGCTTCTTCGTGACCTGTAGTAACTTAAAGAGAGTAGCATGGATGCATATTGGACTCCATTTGACAACAGGCTGATCTTAAAACTCAATTTCTGAAAATGCTATAAGGGACGTTTTTCCAGATCCTTGCTCAAATACATACCGTAACTGTATAAATCTGGTCCTCAGCTAACATTGTGATGTCCTTCTCAAACATGCCACTGTATGGGTTAAAATCAGCAAACACAATCTTGTCTGAGATGAAATTCTGTGTGATACCCTGTGTAGACTGAGTTGACCATTTCACATAGTACACAATCTTGTCTATTGGTCCATTGAGGGGGAACGGTGGCGGCCATTTAACCTTGATGGAGTGTGGGCTTTCGGATATTACAGTAAAGTTCTCAAATATATCAGGCACTGGAACACAAATTGTACAAATTCATAATTGAAGACAGTACAGCTCACATAATTTTATGCCTAAAACACTCGCCTACCGCGGCAAAAATAAATTTCGAATGGAAAATTGTGGTGATTGCCCACAGCCACCCCTTCAATATTCCAAGCAAAACACTGATTCACAGTGATGGAAGGGTATTGAAAACGAGTGATAAATTGTGGTGGAAAATCTCAGTGATTCCATGGGTTTTGCGTGGAAGAAACATGCATCACCACAGCCATCGCCCATATTGTTAACCATACTTGTTCAAAAATTGATATCACTGGCATTGTTGTTTGTTCAAATTGTATGCATAATTGCATCAAGACAACATAAATTCTTACCTCCTGGGCTAGTTCTAATAGTAACTGGTTCACCGAGGGAGTTAGCCGAGTATTCAGAGTAATAATTACTGACCGCTCCCTGTATTATATAGAATGTGTATGGTTCTAGGTTGTCTAGAGTGATGTCCTGAGAGTAGGAATCCTGAAAGGAAAAGAGATAATATTGGTTGGATTTCAGCAAGGTAAAAATATTTAAGGGTAGTGAATCAAGCAATTTTGCGTCACCAATCTGGCAGTGTACCTGATATTGTTGCATAACCTAGAGAACAAAAAATATCTTCAGCACTTTTTTTAAAAGAGAAAGACGTAGATCTACCTTGATATAAAATACAATAGTACAAACATTTACATATGAATACTCTTATTACTCTCTCCTAAATTCTTATACCAAGATATTTTTGGATCTTGCTTTAAATCAATAAGGAAGTTTATACCTTTGTATCACAATGATGTCCAGGTGATTGACAATCTTCATTGGGGTTCATATCATCTAGGACTCTATAGTGTACAGTATATTTGACCGAGGGATGACTGATGTTGGCACACATGTCCGGCCAACTGACCGGGTCAAAACTGACTACTATACTGGTGTTAGTGACCGTCCCATTGTTGACCTGCTTCATGTATGGATCCATGTCCAGACATTCAGGACCTGTAACAAACCATTAGAATACTTCGATGGCTCAGCACAAAATGGTTGTAACTGCCTATAAACATATAGGCAGTTACAACCGTTTCGCACTGAGCCATCGACTTGTGTCATCTTTCTGAATTACGAGGACTTGACATAAAACTACAGTAGTTGAAAGACATTTTAATACTTAACCTAGACACTCAAATGAACAGGGATCTTATCATTTTACTTTTTTGCCAAACTAGACATAGTTTTGATGTCCCTATTACAAAATGCCTGGTAAAATATTGAGGTCAAAGAAGAAATGCTGAGAGTCATTCTTCATTGTACAAAATCTTATCAATATCAATTTTATTGTTAGCAGGGTGTTTTCAAATTAGAGAAGTCCTAAGTTTATTGCTTGGTCAATAATGCATGTTACTTTTAAATGAATGCTTCATAATCACATTTATTATTGAAATTTCATATCAAAATTCATCTAAGTGGTTGAAAAAGAGTTGAGTTTCAAAGAATTAGACATTGTTTATTGATTTTTAAAAAGTTTTGTCTAAGTATTTGAAAAAACAAATGGGAGTTGGGTCTCATATTGCATGTTGTTGTTTCAACCCTTTCCCAAACGACAAAATTTTGGGCTGCTCCAGACGACAAAATTCATGTTAAAAAGGAAAGGTTTTATGTACAATATGGCACAGAAAATATTGAGACAAAAGGAGAAACTGCGGGTTATCAGCAGTTTCTTCTTTTGTCTCAATGTTTTCCGAATCTTTTTCTATTAGAGAACCAGGTCTCGTTTGGGAAAGGGATAATAATGATTTACCTGGGAGTGGGTGAAGATGAGAACCAAACGCCAGGATATCCGAGACATCATCTACTTGTGAGCTGGTTACTAGTTTTGTAGCTTTGTCTAGAGCATAGAGTGTTTGTGTGTCTGACTTGTACCAGTAAATGTGTACATGGTCTACAGTCATGTAATCTGGAGGCAAACCTATAAGACAAAAGATATTTGAATAAGAATGTGTTGATTGTTTACTTAGAATCTTTTCCAAAATGAGCATGTTCTGATGGCAAACTTGGCCCAAGCTAGGCTGATGTTGATAAAAGGAACCTTTGTAGGCAACTTAATTAAGATTGTTCTCTAACAAATAAATATGCAAAACCTGAACATTTTAAGAATAATAATAAAATAGCAGACAATACTGAAGAAAAAATATTAAACAATTGTCTGTCTCACCTTGCCTGTTTGCAGGCTGTGTAGAGAGGAGGACCCTACACTTGCAGCCTGTCATGTCCGCAGCCAGCAGATTTATAGACTGGGTATCTACAAATATCACCTCCGTCTAGCATTAGGGGTGGACTACCTTAATGTTAAAATATTGTCTGTCTCACCTTGTCTATCTGAAGGCTGTGTAGAGAGGAGGACCCTACACTGGCAGCCTGTCATGTCCGCAGCCAGCAGATTTATAGACTGGGTATCTAAAAATATCACCTCCATCTAGCATTAGGGGTGGACTACCTTAATATCTAAATATTGTCTGTCTCACCTTGCCTATCTGAAGACTGTGTAGAGAGGAGGACCCTACACTGGCAGCCTGTCATGTCCGCAGCCAGCAGATCTATAGATTGGGTATCTACAAATATCACCTCCGTCTAGCATTAGGGGTGGACTACCTTAATGTTAAAATATTGTCTGTCTCACCTTGTCTATCTGAAGACTGTGTAGAGAGGAGGACCCTACACTGGCAGCCTGTCATGTCCGCAGCCAGCAGATTTATAGACTGGGTATCTAAAAATATCACCTCCATCTAGCATTAGGGGTGGACTACCTTAATATTAAAATATTGTCTGTCTCACCTTGTCTATCGGAAGGCTGTGTAGAGAGGAGGACCCTACACTGGCAGCCTGTCATGTCCGCAGCCAGCAGATTTATAGACTGGGTATCTACAAATATCACCTCCGTCTAGCATTAGGGGTGGACTACCTTAATGTTAAAATATTGTCTGTCTCACCTTGTCTATCTGAAGGCTGTGTAGAGAGGAGGACCCTACACTGGCAGCCTGTCATGTCCGCAGCCAGCAGATTTATAGACTGGGTATCTACAAATATCACCTCCGTCTAGCATTAGGGGTGGACTACCTTAATATTAAAATATTGTCTGTCTCACCTTGTCTATCTGAAGACTGTGTAGAGAGGAGGACCCTACACTGGCAGCCTGTCATGTCTGCAGCCAGCAGATTTATAGATTGGGTATCTACAAATATCACCTCCATCTAGCATTAGGGGTGGACTACCTTAATATCTAAATATTGTCTGTCTCACCTTGCCTATCTGAAGGCTGTGTAGAGAGGAGGACCCTACACTGGCAGCCTGTCATGTCCGCAGCCAGCAGATTTATAGACTGGGTATCTACAAATATCACCTCCATCTAGCATTAGGGGTGGAATACCTTAATATCTAAATATTGTCTGTCTCACCTTGTCTATCTGAAGACTGTGTAGAGAGGAGGACCCTACACTGGCAGCCTGTCATGTCCGCAGCCAGCAGATTTATAGATTGGGTATCTACAAATATCACCTCCATCTAGCATTAGGGGTGGACTACCTTAATATTAAAATATTGTCTGTCTCACCTTGCCTATCTGAAGGCTGTGTACAGAGGAGGACCCTACACTGGCAGCCTGTCATGTCCGCAGCCAGCAGATTTATAGACTTTGTATCTACAAATATCACCTCCGTCTAGCATTAGGGGTGGACTACCTAATGTTAAAATATTGTCTGTCTCACCTTGTCTATCTGAAGGCTGTGTAGAGAGGAGGACCCTACACTGGCAGCCTGTCATGTCCGCAGCCAGCAGATTTATAGACTGGGTATCTACAAATATCACCTCCATCTAGCATTAGGGGTGGACTACCTTAATGTTAAAATATTGTCTGTCTCACCTTGTCTATCTGAAGACTGTGTAGAGAGGAGGACCCTACACTGGCAGCTTGTCATGTCCGCAGCCAGCAGATTTATAGATTGGGTATCTACAAATATCACCTCCATCTAGCATGAGGGGTGGACTACCTTAATATTAAAATATTGTCTGTCTCACCTTGTCTATCTGAAGGCTGTGTAGAGAGGAGGACCCTACACTGGCAGCCTGTCATGTCTGCAGCCAGCAGATTTATAGATTGGGTATCTACAAATATCACCTCCGTCTAGCATTAGGGGTGGAATACCTTAATATTAAAATATTGTCTGTCTCACCTTGTCTATCTGCAGGCTGTGTAGAGAGGAGGACCCTACACTGGCAGCCTGTCATGTCCGCAGCCAGCAGATTTATAGACTGGGTATCTACAAATATCACCTCCGTCTAGCATTAGGGGTGGAATACCTTAATATCAAAATATTGTCTGTCTCACCTTGTCTATCTGAAGACTGTGTAGAGAGGAGGACCCTACACTGGCAGCCTGTCATGTCCGCAGCCAGCAGATTTATAGACTGGGTATCTACAAATATCACCTCCGTCTAGCATTAGGGGTGGACTACCTTAATATTAAAATATTGTCTGTCTCACCTTGTCTATCTGAAGGCTGTGTAGAGAGGAGGACCCTACACTGGCAGCCTGTCATGTCCGCAGTCAGCAGATTTATAGACTGGGTATCTACAAATATCACCTCCATCTAGCATTAGGGGTGGACTACCTTAATATCTAAATATTGTCTGTCTCACCTTGCCTATCTGAAGGCTGTGTAGAGAGGAGGACCCTACACTGGCAGCCTGTCATGTCCGCAGTCAGCAGATTTATAGACTGGGTATCTACAAATATCACCTCCGTCTAGCATTAGGGGTGGACGACCTAATGTTAAAATATTGTCTGTCTCACCTTGTCTATCTGAAGACTGTGTAGAGAGGAGGACCCTACACTGGCAGCCTGTCATGTCCGCAGCCAGCAGATTTATAGACTGGGTATCTACAAATATCACCTCCATCTAGCATTAGGGGTGGACTACCTTAATATCTAAATATTGTCTGTCTCACCTTGTCTATCTGAAGACTGTGTAGAGAGGAGGACCCTACACTGGCAGCCTGTCATGTCTGCAGCCAGCAGATTTATAGACTGGGTATCTACAAATATCACCTCCATCTAGCATTAGGGGTGGACTACCTTAATATCTAAATATTGTCTGTCTCACCTTGTCTATCTGAAGACTGTGTAGAGAGGAGGACCCTACACTGGCAGCCTGTCATGTCCGCAGCCAGCAGATTTATAGACTGGGTATCTACAAATATCACCTCCATCTAGCATTAGGGGTGGACTACCTTAATATCTAAATATTGTCTGTCTCACCTTGTCTATCTGAAGACTGTGTAGAGAGGAGGACCCTACACTGGCAGCCTGTCATGTCCGCAGTCAGCAGATTTATAGACTGGGTATCTACAAATATCACCTCCATCTAGCATTAGGGGTGGACTACCTTAATATCTAAATATTGTCTGTCTCACCTTGTCTATCTGAAGACTGTGTAGAGAGGAGGACCCTACACTGGCAGCCTGTCATGTCCGCAGTCAGCAGATTTATAGACTGGGTATCTACAAATATCACCTCCATCTAGCATTAGGGGTGGACTACCTTAATATCTAAATATTGTCCATCTCACCTTGTCTATCTGAAGGCTGTGTAGAGAGGAGGACCCTACACTGGCAGCCTATCATGTCCGCAGCCAGCAGGTTTATAGACTGGGTATCTACAAATATCACCTCCGTCTCACCGTTCTGTGACAGATCTACCGCCATAGAGGAAGAGACTTGAGAGCTAGGTGGGCAGTTACAGGCGTTATTGATGGCCCTCTTGGTTCTATGATTATCGGAGAAGCTTTGTACTGAGCCCTGATTGTTGGTACTTGTCCTCATCAATGTCCAGGTGTCGTCTGTTGGTGACTTCTCTGACCAAATTAGAGAACTGGAAGAGGGTACAATTAAGAGGTTGTGAAACATATACTGAAAGATATAAATTATGCAAAAATGGAAAAAAATGATATTAAAGTATTCCATCCTTCAATATCTACAACACAATTTGTGTAGTTTCTGGCATCATCCATGACAATGGAAATTGGCAAGGTATCCCCATGACATCCTAAGATGCACCAAGTGTTTTGTAGTTAGTGATAGGTTGTAATCTTAAATTGATATTGAAGCAGGGAAACTTTGAATTCATTGGATGTCATGAAAAAAATATTACACTGATGTAACATGAAACACGAGCTGTATCACTCATCTTTGAAAGGTTGTGCTTAGTGCACAATGGACAGACAAACAGACATAGACTTGTGATCATAACATAAATTTTGAACAGAATGACAATAATTCAGCTTCAAAAATATTTTCTTGAGACCTTAAATAAGCAAAGATTACCTATGAAAATCAAATAAAGAAAATCAATAAAAAATATAAGCACATAATGGTAAATTCTACCTAGTGTATGGGTTGACAACAATGTGCCCTATAGCCTGATTCCGCTCCACAAATACACTGTGTTTAGATTCGTCTATCTGATATTGTAGAATTCTGGATGAGGTTTGGTTGATCTCCGCTACATACAAACTTCTGCTGACCCAGTCTAGAGTCATAGTCTGCTTCTCTCCGGACAACTTCAACAACTGAAAGTAAGGAATTAAGAATATTCTAATAATAGAGATCATCATACAAACTAATTCTATTAAGGAGATTATACATTAAGAACCATCCTGAAAATACCAATCTTTTACAAGAACTGTCCTGAAAATACCAATTTTTATAAAAAAAAAAGTGCTGATAATACCAATTTGTATCAAGAGCTGTCCTGATAATACCAATCTTTATAAAGAACCATCCTGATAATACCTAATTTTATCAAGAAGCATCCTGATAATGCAAATCTTTACAAAGAATTGTGTTGGTAGTACCAATTTTATATCAAGAGCTGTCCTTATAATACCAATCTTTATCAAGAACTGTCCTGATAATTACATCTTTCTAAAGAACTGTCCTGATAATACCAATTTTTATAAAGAACCATCCTGACAATTCAACTCTTCATCCAGAACTGTCCTGATAATACTAATCTTTATCAAGAACTGTTCTGATAAAACCAATTTTTATCAAGTGCTTTTCAGATAACACTAACTTTATCAAGAACTATCCCAATAATACTAATCTCTATTGAGAACTGTCCTAATTATACCAATTTTGATAAAGAACAATCCTGATAATACCAATTTTTATAAAGAACCGTCCTGATAATACCAATCTTTATAAAGAACCGTCCTAATAATACCAATTTTTATAAAGAATCATCCTGATATTACCAATCTTTATCAAGAACCATCCTGACAATACCAATTTTTATAAAGAACCGTCCTGATAATATCAATCTTTATCAAGAACCATCCTGATAATACCAATCTTTATAAAGAACCATCCTGATAATTCCAATCTTTATAAAGATCCATCCTGATTATTCCAATCTTTATAAAGAACTATCCTGTTAATAACCATCTTTATCAAGAACCGTCCTGATAATACCAATCTTTAAAAAGAACCATCCTGATAATACCAATCTTTATCAAGAACCATCCTAATAATACCAATCTTTATAAAGAACTATCCTGATAATACCAATCTTTATAAAGGACCATCCTGATAATACCAATCTTTATAAAGAACCATCCTGATAATACCAATCTTTATTAAGAACCATCCTAATAATACCAATCTTTATAAAGAACCATCCTGATAATACCAATCTTTATCAAGAACCATCCTGATAATACCAATCTTTATCAAGAACCATCCTAATAATACCAATCTTTATCAAGAACCATCCTGATAATATCAATCTTTATCAAGAACCATCCTGATAATACCAATCTTTATCAAGAACCATCCTGATAATACCAATCTTTATCAAGAACCATCCTGATAATACCAATCTTTATAAAGAACCGTCCTGATAATACCAATCTTTATCAAGAACCATCCTGTTAATACCAATCTTTATCAAGAACCATCCTGATACTACCAATCTTTATCAAGAACCATCCTGATAATACCAATCTTTATCAAGAACCATCCTGATAATACCAATCTTTATCAAGAACAATCCTGATAATACCAATCTTTATCAAGAACCATCCTGATAATACCAATCTTTATCAAGAACCATCCTGATAATACCAGTCTTTATCAAGAACTATCCTGATAATACCAATCTTTATCAAGAACCATCCTGATAATACCAATCTTTATCAAGAACCATCCTGATAATACCAGTCTTTATCAAGAACCATCCTAATAATACCAATCTTTATCAAGAACCATCCTGATAATACCAATCTTTATCAAGAACCATCCTGATAATACCTATTTTTAACAAGAATCATCCTGATGATACAAATCTTTATCAAGAACCATCCTGATAATACCAGTCTTTATCAAGAACTATCCTGATAATACAAATCATTATCAAGAACCGTCCTGTTAATACCAATCTTTATCAAGAACTATCCTGATAATACCATTCTTTATCAAGAACTATCCTGATAAAACTAATCTTAATCAAGGACTGTCCTGATAATATAATTCTACTTGTCATTATTTAATTACTTTCACGATAATAAAATCATCATGAAAATGCTTAGAGAGATAACTAGAACTGTCGCAAAGCAGACAAATACCGCCCACTAGCGCGTTGTCACTGAAAAAGTGCTAAAGTTCAAAGTGGCATAACTCTGAAACTACTGCCTGGATCAAGATGAAAATTGCAGGTGCACAACTTCATGTTATAGGGAACAACCTGCTAAAATTTCAGCAAAATCGGTCAAAAACTGTGGGAGGAGAAGAGGACACAAAATTATGTCCACGGACGGACGGACGGACAGACGGATGGACGGACAGACGGACGGACAACCTGAATCCAGTATACCCCCCCATAACTTTGTTGTGGGGGGTATAATAATTATCATACTAATCTTTCTCAGAGGTAGGTTGGTATATTTATAAGAAAAATAATATATCTAACCTGTTGATGAGATGATGTAGGATATTTCTCCAACATTTTGTCTCTAGTAATCCAGAAGAATGTCTTGTCCAGAGCCAGGTAACCCATGGCAATCACAGATTTTGTTGCTATGGTTTCTGATGTATTTTTCACATTGTCAGCCTCCGCCATCTCTATTCTATCCTCCATGGCTATCAGGAGTTTAGGTACTGGGTTGACCGCTGTAAAGCAAGAATTATCAGATGAAATGACTGCTAACCATCATTACCAGATACCAAAATTTAAGACTGGGCCGAATTGAAAAATGCTGCAGATGACAATTTGAAGTGAATGAAAAATACATTTTGTTGTCTCTCTTGGTAGAATACATTGTTGGAAATGACCAAATTGCTTGTGATAAGCAATTTCTTCATTTTCCACAATGTTTTCCAAGCCTTATTCATGTTGGTCATGAACAAGCGTAAAATCGTGGGAATGAGCTAATAGATGAGATTTGTGTCATAAAACAGAAGTTTGTTTCTATGCATAGACCATAATACTGGTACAAATATGCCATATAAAACGAAACATTTTTAACTTATCGCCCATTTAATCTACAGATCTGAGAATTTAATTGGTCATGAATTGTGGTTCGACAGGATCTAATTATTGTATAAACAAACTTGTACATTCTCAACGTAAGGTATTGTATGGAACAATGAATCCTAACACTGGCAGGAAGCCCAGTTGTATTTGGTGACCACAGCCTGTCTATAAAAGTAAACATTTTCCTACATACCATCAGCTGTAGCATTGGCAACAACAGATCTTTCACTACATCCAACTGGGGTACAACATTCTACCTATAATTTGAAAGAAAAAAATATTTAAACAAGAGGCCCAGGAGGGCCTGAATTGCTCCACTGGCTCAAGTGGAAGAATTATCCCATGATTTCTTGTAAGCCTTACACAGCCAATCTTGAAATTTGTGAATAAATTTTGAAGAGAGACTCAAAGAACATTCTTGCAAAGTCTGGTTCAAATTGGCCTAATAGTTGATTTTTAAAGAATTTTCTTATGATTTCTCTATGTCTGATAAAGCCTTTCTCCCTGCCACGGCCACAGTTTTTGACAAATGTAAAAATTTGTGAACAAATCTTAAAAAGAATGACTAAGGGCACATTCCTGCAAAGTTTGGTTCAATTGGGCACACTGGTTGATTTTTAAAGAATTTTCTTATGATTTCTTTAAGTCCGATAAGCCCCTTCCTCCCTGCCGTGCCCACTTTTTTGACAAATGTAAAACTTTGTGAATAAATTTTGAAAACAGAGACTCAAAGAACATTCCTGCAAAGTCTGATTCAAATTGGCCCTATGGTTGATTTTTAAAGAATTTTCTTCTGATTTCTTTAAGTCTGATAAGCCCCTTTCTCCCTGCCACGGCCACATTTTTTGACAAATGTAAAAATTTGTGAACAAATTTTAAAAAGAATGACTAAGGCACATTCCTGCAAGGTTTGGTTCAAATTGGCCCAATGGTTGATTTTTAAAGAATTTTCTTATGATTTCTTTAAGTCGGATAAGCCCCTTTCTCCCTGCCATGGCCACATTTTTTGACAAATGTAAAAATTTGTGAACAAATTTTGAAAAGAATGACTCAAGGTACATTCCTGCCAGGTTTGCTTCAAATTGGTCCAATGGTTGATTTTTAAAGAATTTTCTTATGATTTCTCTAAGTCTGATAAGCCCCGCCCTGCCACGCCCACATTTTTTGACGAATCAAAAATTCGCAAACAAGTTTTGAAAAGGGTCACTCAAGGAACATCCCTGCCAAGTTTGGTCAAAATTGGCCCACTGATATAAGAGGAGAAGATGTTTAAAGAAAAAGTTAACGGACGGACGGACGGACGGACGCCTTCGGCCAGTGGAGCTAAAAATGATTATACCTTGAAGGTGTGGTCTGCAGGAAAAGTTTTGTCTTATGTATAGTTATTTCATTTTGCTATTACTGTTCCGTGCAATAAGACACTCCTATGACAAGTGCTGAATTTGTAACAACTTCTAAAGCAAGAGTTACTTAGAATGCTGGTATTTTGAATTGATAGAAATATCTTAAAACTAGGGGTGGTAATGAGTACCAATTTTACTAATCGAGTACTCGGTCACCCTTCCGATCGAGTACTCGAGTACTCGGATAGAAACGTCGTAGTTTGGTTATAGTATCGGTGTGTTCCAACATGTTCATAAGCGATTTAAGCAGCATATCTTCGGTGTGAATATCTCTTTAGATAACATTTGATCAGTACTTTATTTGAGAAAAGTGGACAATTGTTAGATAAGTGGTGAGAATTACAGAAAGTATCAAAAACTTTCATTTAAACTTGTGAAAAATAAAAAGAATCCGCAAGGATGTTGTTGTTATTTATCTCCAAAGCGTTCGTAATATTTACGTATGTTGTGAGATATACACAAGTCACTATAGACTTAGAGGAAAGCATTGTTAGACTTTCTTGAATTTATTTGCGTGTAATCGGGAATGAGAGCAATAGAATAAAATCTTAACGATAATCCAATAATCGGCTGTTTGAATATTGCATTAAGCAATCAACTCTAGGTAAATCTTACGGACGTCCAATTAAAATGCATCGCCCGAAATCAGCGTATAGAGCGGCGAAGGTGCGAAAATTTATGACATTGTTTGACAGCGAGAACAATAGATGTTGGCACTTGGTTGCAAATAAGGATAAAATCGAGGGATTAGATAATCGGCAGACGACCAGGTGTTACGTACTCTACCCTTTGCACGGTACAGTGTTGGAAAAGAGCGATCGATATTTTCAACTACTTGAGTTTGGAAACGAATTTTCATTTTTCTGCTGATATTATTTTTTCTTTCCGATTACTCGATTAGTGATATTGGTAATCGATACTCGGACGTTCGATCGAGTACTCGATTAATCGGGTACTCGTTCCCATCCCTACTTAAAACATATAAACACACTAATAAACAAACATATACACATAGTATGGCACCATAAGAAGACAAATAGTAAAATAGTTAAGACTGTTCCATGACTTCCTTTTTTTCTATTGACTATTTTCTTTTTTAACCCTTTCCCAAACAAGACCTGGTTTTGACTTTCCTAATAGGAAAGGCTTGGGATAACATTGAGGCAAAAGAAGAAACTGTTGATAACCAGCAATTTCTCCTTTTGCCTCAATACTTTCTGTGCTTTATTGTACAGAAATCCTATCTTTAATTTCATCCATTTTGTTGTCCGCATCATGTTTCAAATTGGACCACCCTAACATTTTGTCGTTAGTGTAAGGGATAAACAGACAAATAAGGAATGTCATTATGTATACCTGAAAGTAGTATGTGGTATCCCCCTGTAACTCGTCCAGTATAAAATGTCTAGCAGAAACTGACAGTGTTGTGGAGCTGATGGCGTGAGGGTCACTTATCTAATCAATTATATTTCTTGTAACACTCCTTTTATCTCCACAGTGATGCGACTACACTCTTATTTCAGGCCAATGAAATTTTACATGTTTTTGGTTTTTTGGGGGGGGGGGGGAAGAAAACAATGTGGAAAATGAAGAAATTGCTTTTGACAAGCAATTTCTTTATTTTCCACAATGTTTTCCCAAGACTTTATCTTGTGGGGCATCAAAAAGCGTCCTCATATGGGAATGAGTTATGCAGAGATATAGATACCTGGAAGTAGTATGTGGTATCCCCCTGTAACCCGTCCAGTATAAAATGTCTAGCAGAAGCTGACAGTGTTGTGGAGCTGATGGCGTGAGGGTCAGAACTCTTCCAGTAGATTACATGTTGATGACTCAACACTCCGTTTATCTCTACGGGCTCAGTCCATCTGAAGTCAGCAGCTAGCGAGAGTTTAGATGCTGCTCCACTCTTACGCTGTGTTACATACACTTTCGGAGCTTGTGGCTGACTTGGAACTGCAAAGGGTTAACAAGGAAAATGGTGAATATCCTTGGGGTTTTTTTTGTTGTTGGTTTTTTTTTTTTTTTTTTTTTTTTTTTTTTCAAAATAAGCTGTAATTACCAAGTTTTGATGAAAAGTGATAAATCAAAAGTCATAAATAGGACTCTATGGGCAGTTTGGGATATACAAAAAAAATAAGCTCTTATAATATTGATCAAAGAATATTTCAGCAATTTTACAGCAAAGATCATCCTTCATATGTGTACACACTGACATCATTCTATACTGTCTTCTTGTTTTAAATCAAAACAAAAATGGTGTATGCTTTGTAAAATTATTAATAAATCTAGTACACAACGGCACATAGTCTATTAAAGACTCTTTTCATAAATTTTTGTTATCACTCTCTTGTCTTACAGAGTAGCACAGTACATGTATGAATTTATAAAATTGACTACAGCATACCTCCCATTGGTGATTTGACCGTTCTCGTTATCAGTTCACCAGATCCCCAATATGTGAATCCTCGTAGTGATACAGTGATGGTTGTATACGGTGGCAGATTGGAGATTTCATACCAGGGTGTTTCTGTTACCTATAGAATATAAGTTATATTTATTGTTATGTAAAGATTACCTTTGTGTGAATCTTCTTAATTTACTGCCTCTTCTCTAAAACAGAAAGAAAGGGCCGATAGAACCTTTAAGTAGCTTACGTACATCTGGCCTAGAAAACTACATAAACTACATAAACATAATGATACAGTGATGGATGAACACAGTAGCAGATTGGAGATCTCATACCAGGGTGTTTCTGTCACCTATAAAATGTTACTGGTTAAGTTCATAACTGTTATAACTACAAGCGGCAACTTGAATAAGCTGTAGTTGTTGTGTTGTTAGATATGGCAGACATTATTTTCTACTCTGGCATGGTCCATAAGATAAGTGGGTGAATCCTTGTAATGAAATAGTGATTGCTGTATATTGTGTTAACCCTTTCCCAAATAACAAAATATTAGGGTTGTCTAATTTGAAAGCTGCTGCAGACGACAAAAAAGATGATATAAAGACATGGTTTGTGTAAAATATGGCAAAGAAAATATTGAGACAAAGGGAGAAACTGCTGGTTATCAGCAGTTTCTTCTTTTTCCTCAATGTTTTCCCAAGCCAATTTGATAAAAGACATCAAAACCAGGTCTTGTTTGGGAAATGGTTGAATTGACAAATGTAATGACTTACATTTAGAGTATGGAATTGTCCATCAGCAGCCAATGAAAGTTCATACAGTACGACCCCATGGTTGACCTCTACTGCAGGTTGCCAGGTGATGTTAAATTTAGAGTGGTGACCCTGACACTGTATTGACTCACTCTGTACTGGGGATGGGATAACCTGAACAGTCGTCTTGTCTAAATTAGCTGGAAAACAAAATGGTGCTACATATAATAATATAAAACATCTTTGCAAGCTTTAGGATTCCATCTACACCTTTGTTCATTCATATGGTAAAATCCTTGTGAAGATGAGTTGAGATTTATTTGAAAATGAGAAATAAGTCCAGCATCAAGGGCCCTATTCACCAATGATTATAAATTGATTGTCTATACACAAATTAGATTACAAGAAAATCTGAATGGATAAGACATATATATGTATATGTCATATAGTGAACCATAGTTAGGATTGCAAATAATTGATTTGTCAATAAATCATTTTGAACTTAACAAATACTATGCTCTTTGTTCAATTTGTAAGAATTGTCTATGATTCTTAATTTGAGTAATAGAGGTCAAGCAGAATACTAACAAGGATATGGTTGCAGGGATGGATGTTTGATAGTAAACATGGTCACTGGATCTGTTACAGCAGTGATCTCTGATGTGTAGTTACACTGTTTATCCCCGACCATCAATGACAGATTTGTGTCTGACCAGAATAGATGCTCGGAGAAGTACTGGATAGATGATCGCCTGTAATGCATTCATAAAAATATATAGTAAGGATTGAAAGAAATGTTTCAGGGAAGATAAGAATATATCATCTGTGTTTATTAAACTGAAGTTACTAGGTTTTGCAATTACATCAACAACGTACTGCACTTGTAGATCTAATCAAGTTCACTAATCAACAATAAAATATTATTATCTATGGAACTGTATCAAATAATTTGAAGGATTTGGAATAGGAAGATGTTGGTAAATTAACAACACATGCTATTTATCAATATCCATTTAATTTAGGCTAGTAGAAGCTATAATGCTTATGTATATGGTACACTAGGCTTCAAGAACTCTGTGACATATACTAATTTAAGACTAGTTTCATGAAAGTTGAGTGTTAGTCGCTTACTCTGCAATATCAGTAAAGCTGCCGACAAGTTTCACTGATGACAGAACATCTGAGTTCGACACCGCATCTCTAAACATGTCCGCCATGTACAGGGACTGATCATCGTAGCCCTTCACATACCAAAACACTGTCATGGTCGCAAAGTCCACAGACAGACTTATCACATTTTTACCAGAGAAATATTTCTCCTGGAAGTAGACCTGGTGACCTTCACCGTTCAGAAAGGTCGTTTCCACGGTGTTCAAGGTCACCCAGTACAGACGCCCCTGGATACTGTCAATCACCATATCTCTGGCTTGTGCTTGAAAAACTAGTTCTGCATCACTGTCATACTGCATGGCTGATCGTCGGATCTGAAAACATCATAATTATCAAAATATTGCCGCTTTTCAGCAAAAACCCTGTAATTCCAGCTTACAAGAAGCTGCAGTTTTGAGGTTTCTGTTGAAAAGCGATAATACGACAAATATGAACAGAAATTACTAAACAATTATTTTCAATTTTTCTTCTCTTAGATACTTTTCAAATAAACCTCATTTTGATTCTGTATGTTCTGAGGAAATCATTATGAGAAAAGAAAATCCCTTCATATTGCATTGATCTAACTCTTACCATAAGAAGAAGCCCCTAACTAAACCACGGGCGCACACAACAAAATTTAAAGTATGGTCCCATTTGAAAACATTTGCATAAAACAAATTGAATCTTCATAGTGATGAAATTTTGTATAGCCTGAATAATATTAAGGCAAAAGGAGAATATTCTGGTTGCCATCATTTTCTTCTATTGCCTCATGTTTTCTAAAGCACTTTTTTCCTTTTGCTTCAATGTTTCCCAAAGCCTTTTATGTATTAGGGATACCAAAATCATGTCTTGTTTGGAGAAAGGTTAACGAATGAAGACAGCTTACCACCCCATTTTTGTATTCTGACCAGTAGAGTTTCATGCCGAGCCAATCAAACGCCACACAAGTAGCGTCCTTCACAATATCCATTCGCAGAGTCTCCTGATTTTTACCCCAATACATAAACAAATCACCAGCGTCTGTCGTCCAGAATACCTTGTCTTCATACCAAGCTAAATCTGTAGATAGTGTAAGAAAATTATGTAACATGAGCAAAATTAAAGACACATTGACATTTCCTATATATTTAGCTTTAACATAAACACCTTTTTTATTAAATATCTTATAAGCCATTTGAAAACAGAAATATTCAAGTGTGTCACAGAAGACCAAATTAATTCTATTAAAAGGTTTTAAAATTACATACAGCAGTATAGGTAACATCCTGGGGGATGCCGAGTTAGAGAAGAACAAGCTGCCGGCCAACTTTTCCTTTGTTAACTTATCATTTTTCTTTTAACAAAATCTTCTCACACCAGGAGTGTATTGTTTGTGAAAAGGCTAAAAGACCTACCTGTAACCCCTATATGTAGTGGTGAAGTATCTACAATAGTACTTGGTAGTTCACCATCCATTTCCACTTCTGCTATCTCCCAGATCTTGTGGTCACCCTTCACAGCTATTATGATCTTGGCGGTTCCAAGCTCTACAAGATAAAATTGTAGGTAAGCATATGTGACCCGTCAAGCTAAAAGGATCTTACCCAAACTCCAAAATTCCAAATTTTGACAATCTTGTCAGACTCAGCACAGGTAAACCAGATACTATACTCGAACAAAGAACATATAGTAAGATAGGGCGAACATTCTGGATAGAGAAAATTACATACAAGTAAAAAGTGTCGGCCCTAGTCTGACTGCGCGGACTGCACGCAGACTGACTAGGATCAATATTTTTCACACATCCTATAAGGTCCCTTTTAGCGTGACAGGTCACATATAATTAGGACTTTCCTGTACTACTTTCTGACAGCTTAATACACGCAACGAACATTTTGAATAAATACTGTAGCACTGAGAGTCCTTCTAACCTGACTATAGAAATAGCCTTTCACTGGCTTCAATTTGAAAGCTGTACCAGACGGCACAACGGATGATGAGAAAAAGAAGGGTTTCGTCGGTGTAAATGCAAAACCTTGAATGTTGATTTTTTCGATTTTTGAAGTAAAATCTTGTGTTCCAAGTTAAGTCAATTCCTGCAGGTTTTGAGAGTATTTTACTGATCTGTGATAATGACAAATTATTTGAGAACAATATGTCCAAATTTCAAGTAAATCCTTTCGGTTTGCGAAAGTTATTGCACTCTTTTCCTTCCCCTTTAAAATCTTCCACAAATGAGATACGAGGTTTTGCATTTACAACGAGCATTTGCATATATCATATTGCACAGAAACATAGAGACAAAAGGATAAAGATCTGGTAATAAGCATTTTATTTATTACAGTTTGAATATATTTCCAGCGTTTTTCCATACTTGGGCTTTTACGTGAAAGGGTAAAATTTATTTTACCTCAACCCTATCATAAACAAGACCGGGTTTTGACGTCTCTTATAGAATTGGCATGGGAAAACATTGCAGCAATAGAAGAAAATACTGATAATCAGCATTTTCTCCCTTTTGCCTCAATATTTTCTGCACTATAATTACATAAATTCTATACATATCAACATCCATTTTGTCGTCGTCAGCAGCAGCTTTTGAAGTGGACCACCCTAATATTTTGCCATTTGGGAATGGGTTAAATCTTACCTTCTTTTAGAGTCCTTCCATAGAAGATATCTGACCAAGGTCCGTCCCCTGACCTAGATTTAGCCCTGACCTTGACCTGATACTGTGTGTCTGGTTCCAAGTTCGTGACCTCTAACACGAGGTCATGGGTTGTCCGCTGAAATATGTTGTTGGTACCATCATCTTGTAGGATGTAAACTTCATACTCCCATATGTTGTACGCTCCTTCTCCTGGAAGAATTTTATTTATTCTTGATTTTACCCATTACCAGATGGCAAAATGTTGAAGTGGATTAAAGTTCAAGATGTTGCAGATGAAAATTAGAGGTGATTGGAATTTTACATTTCTAGGTTGTTTTGGTCAGAAAACATTGTGCAAAATGAAGAAATTTCTTCTTTTCCCACAATGTTTGCCAAAGCCTTTATATTGTAGGTCACAAGGTCAAGGGTTGTCCTCTGAAATGTGTTGTTGGTACCATCATCTTGTAGGATGAAAACCTCCCAGATGTTGTAAGCTCCTTCTCCTGGAAAATGGGGCATGCTTTTTGGTCAACCTCGAGTCAAATGAAAGAAAAGGATAAAATCAGAATACCATACAAGATAATTAAGAATGAAACAGGAGTCTCTCTTGGTTTTAATCTATCAAGGATGAAAATACTTTGACAAGTCCAATTTCAGGAGTTTCAAAAGACTTACTTTTGTTTGATTAGTTATTTCAGCCTTTATCACAGAACTTAGCCATTTAATGTGCTAAATCTCTAGTGCATGAATAATTGATGTTGTATTCTAATAATCGCCTACCCTTGAATTTTCCATTGGCCATCTTTCTAATAAACGCCAATGCGCTTATTAGAATAATTTAGATATCCGCACCACCAGATCATGCGATCTCCGTAAGAAGCTCGGCCTCAAGGACTTGGAACTTATCCTTAGGGAACGTAGGTTGAGATGGTATGGGCATGTCGAAAGATCTGAAGGGGCTATCAGAACTGCATATGACATAAACGTCAATGGGACACGTCGCTCGGGAAGACCAAAAACAACTTGGAAGCAGCTAGCTGAGAAAGATCGCCAACAATGGAATCTCAAAACTATCGACCCTCACGACAAGGCCAGATGGAGGACAGGTGTAAGGACAGCCATGCGTGCAGCGAGCCAGTTACCTGGAAGGGAGCCTACTAACATGGACGATGCTTCTGAACCTGCACGTTAAACATGAAACACCGATGATGATGATGATGATGATGATGATTAGATGATATGTAGACCATTAACGATCTGGAACCATAATGGATTTCGGTTATTATCGCCGATGATCGGGTATTTACGGCACTCGGTTATTTCCGTGAAACGCACTTCGGAAAGATTCGATTTTGTTCTCACCTCGGTTTACTTTCTCCTAAATATTAATATATATCGGCCGTGTAAGCTATTTAAAGTGTATTTTTCTGCATAGATAGAGATTATTCTGGTATTTCTCGTTGTTAGTAGCATGAAAAATGCTTCAATATTATCGTTCTGAACACTCTGGCGATTAAACGTATATTAAACGTACATCATTCCATTAGAATAGGAAATACATGAAAAATACCTTTTCATGTTGTATTCTATAAATAGCAACAAAGAAGAAAGTGAAAGTACAGCGAAATAGGGAACGATTTTATCCAGTTAATCGCGACGTAATTTCGGACATACAATAGTAATTCGTTGGAGCTGTTATGAAATCTCGTAGCTACGGCTTAAATCAGGCCGTAGTTACGATATTTCATGACAACACTGACGGTTTATCAAAGCATAACTTTAAAGTTTAAACCCAGTCTATTGTTAGCACAAAATCCATTGCTATTCACATGGATTTTCCGTGACTTGTTCAATTTCAACATTTCCTTTCATAGATATTTTGATATTTTCGGTAATTTTGGGGTTATCAAGGCTTTAAACGGTAAATTTAGGCATCGACAGTGGTGACGAACAGATTTACGTCAACTAATTTTGATCGTAAAATTACGGAAAAAAACTTAGGAAATTCTAATCTTAGCTGCGAACATGTTTTGTAAAACGCACTTCCGCAAAAAAATTTGATCTTCCGTTCCAATCTACGAAAATAGTGTGCGTAATTTCGTTGATAAAACGGGGCCCAGATCACTGAAATAACAGAATAACGCTAAGAGAAATGAAGAAATAACTGTTTCAATAGGCCTACAATTGTTATGAATTTACTGATTTGGTTATAAAGAGCAAAGCACTAATATATCCTTCTCTTAACAAGTCTGGTCTTAAAGTATTGAGAGAAAAGAAGAGGTTGTTGATTATCATTAATGTGTTATCATCAATGTGTCCCTTTTCCTCAGTGTTTTCTGTTCTTTTGGACTGGTACACTTTTGTTTTTCTTTTTTTTTTTTTTTTTTTTTTTTTTTTTTGGGGGGGGGGGGGGGGGGGATGGGTTATGTATGCACCAATACACTTGATTGATTCAAGATCTATACGAATAAATGCTTAAGACCAGGATTTGATATAGTATCAATATTGCGTCTTCTGCCTTGATTTTTTTATTATAGTCCAGTCACAATATAATGACACATGTTTACAAATTTTACAGTAATAAACAAAAGGTAATCCTTGTTAATTTTCAGTTCAACGTTGCATGTCTTGGTTCAAATCTTAAAGGTGTAAGGGACCTGCAAGATTCGAACCATCACATGCAAATTTACAATAGACTTTGCTATTGCGTTTTTTGCAAGGGTAAATTTTGTAAACATGTGCCATGATATCGTTCATTAAAGGACTATAGGTATGTAAAGACCCGGTAATCAAAGATACATGTTCGTGTAAGATTAGCTTAATTTGATTAAAAAAGGCGCTCTTATACAGTAGTACATGACACCAATTTCCACCCTCTTTCACCCCACGAATCTTATATCATGGCGGGGAATCACCTGACATAAAAGCTTCGATATTTACAAACAATTCTGTCAAAAGATGACCGATTTGAAAAGAAGAATTTAAGCAGAGACAGCGGGAACACTCCATGACTTTGCTGAATGCCAAGGATAATCTTTGAAAAATCAGCTGATATGAAAGTTATTGACGACCAACCAAAACTTAATCTGGTCGTCAATAACGTTTTTATCACTTGATTTGTAAAAGCGTTACCACCCATCTGATATCGGGCGTTTTACACTTTTTTCTGTTTCAAACCGATTTCAAATTGGTCAAGTATTTACAAAATTATTGACGAAATTTAGTGTCACATGATTCCCCACCGATGTATATAATTTGCCCTTGTTTTGTTAATAATAGCTTATGTAGTAACTACAGGGAAATCTGGCAATGAATATTTGATAAAAATAAGTTCTTTATATAAGTTACTATACAAAATAATGTCTTGTTACATTTGACCTTGCAATGAATATTTAATGGAATTGAATGACCTATTTGGGATAATTTTGTCCTTGTTTTATGCGCCCCTACTAAGTTTGAATTCATAAAAAACCAAAATTTAACGGTAACTTTTTCCCATTCTTGTTTTATTTGCACAAGTATAAATTAGAGATAATTTTGGTGTAGGTCTCATACCCTGCCAGTCAATATTACAAAAATTACAGATCAAAGAAAAATGTTCATTTTTCTTAAACATGGAAAAAATTCAGTCGCAAAATCATAAACCTTATGTATAATCAAGTGTTTTTTTCTCAATTTTGTTTTTCATAGTTTTGTATTTAGCTTATTTATCTTACATACATATCTGTTGTAGCATACAAGCTAAAAAATGTCAGATATTATCATCTTCTGGGAAAAAATATGAGATTTACGGAGTTGGTGCTTCCCCCTTTTCCCGCCTTTTTTGTAAAAGGGGGTCAATAACTAACAAAATATATAAAATTCCAACATATCGGTAAAAAATGTTTTAAGTTTCATTTTACCTCCGTCTTATATCATAGAAATAATATATAACAATACTTTTTGTATTTTCAAAAGTGTCTATTATGGTTCCAGATCGTTAAATAAACACTACATGAAATTCTGCATGATAATAACTAACCTTGAAACACCAGTTTGTCTGGGATGTCCCATTGTAGAATAGCTTTATATGAAGTAAACAAAACTTGGAGGCTTTCTGGTGGGTTCACTGGGGCTGTAAAACAAAGAAATATCATCGTAAGTTATCATCACTTTTCAACAAAAACCTCATAACTCCAGTAAGAAAGGTTTTGTTGAAAAGCGATGATATATATAAGAGCTGTCACAACTTACTGTTTACATGGGGGCTTATCCTAACTAATTACAAAGCGAAAGAAGAAGAAAAGAACTTTAAGTGTAAAACTATTTCATGACAATGTGAAATTCAAATGCCTGTTTCTAAAAGAAAGCACAAAGAGCCCATGAAAATGTTAAAGGCTACCAAGCTAGGCAGTTGATTTCACCGTATATTGGAAGAAAATCATTTAATTAACATGTTTTATAAAAGATCCGCCAAACTTGGTTGTTTTAAAAGTTTTTTGTATTTCTTTACGTCGTTACTTGGATAAAGAAATACTGATTTTCGAGAAAATAAAGATCGGCACTTTCCTTAAAATCGCCACGAAGTGACGTCATACAATGGCTTGACTCCGCCCCAATCTAGAGCAAGAGGCTTCTGACAAAGATAAAGTGTGCGACTTTTCTGTCATAAAGCAAAGACCTCAGTTTTTATCCATTTCTCGATCATCAGAGTAACACAGAAAAACTTAAACCGTTCTTTGGAACATTCCTTCACTCACTAACGACATATTCTTTGACTGTTTTAACATTTTTCTTAACGTTTACTAAGGATGAATTCTGTGTTTTGAGTATCGATTGGGGAAGTCGCTTTATGTCAGAAAAGTCCGACATTTAACTTTGTCAGAAATCTCAGGCTTTCCGGGAAATGACTCATGACTTCCCTTTTTTCCTCCACGACGTCATTATTTGGCCGGTATGACGTCATAACTTCAAATCGGAAGTTTAGCGTTTTTTCTTCGGTAAAGATTGGAAAAGACCAAAATATCCAATTTAAAAGACAAAATAAAAACATTTCTAATGTTTAAAATTTTGTAGAAACTTTGATATTTGGTTATTAGAAGGTGTTTTTTCGACACAATTTAAGAGTTTGATTTTGCCATTCAGCGGATACTTTTAGTTGAAATTTTTACCAACATGGTTAAGATTTATAAAAGTACATACTCAAATTTGATTTTGAAAACTATAAATGAAATCAAATGTATTTGTGATTATATCATTTATGAAAGTCTATAGATGAGAAGAAATCTTAACAACTATTATTCATAGGCAAAAAGGTAAAGACAGTATACGTACAAGGGAATGGCTGCGCTGGTGGATAGAGCATGTTGAATCCACGGAAATGTTCTTCAAACAGCAGTAGGGAATTATGGTAGTATGTCCGGTTCCCGACGTCATACTCCTCACTGAAAACCTTTGTCCCATTCGTCCAGAAAAACTTCTCATCATAAAATATCAGACTCTCGATGTTGATGAAATGTGGTCGCGCTACGCTTCCACCTCGAATATCCTTAACCCCTGAACCGTCTAAATACGCAGACATAATGGTGTTTTTGGAGTTGTTCGGGAAATATAGCAGCAAGTTTTCGTGATCGATGAAGAACGTCTTAAGCTCCGCCTTGAGAAGGAGTTGAGGGGTGGGGCTTGTTGACTCATCAAACTGGGCTAGATCTATTCTGTAAAGTCCCTGGTTCCCTTCTGTGACTGTGTAGTACAAGTACCTGCAACATACAACAATCTACATTAACCTTTTCCCAAACACAAACAATCAACCCTTTCCCAAACAGCAAAATTGTAGGGTGGTCTAATATGAAAGCTGCTGCAGACCGCAAAATGGATGTTACTTGATGTAAACTGTGTGAATACTATAGCACAGAAAACATTGAGGCGAAAGGAGAAAATGCTGATTATCAGCATTTTCTTCGTTTGTCTCAATGTTTTCCCATGCCTTTTCTAATAGGGACGTAAAAACCCGGTCTTGTTTGGGAAAGGGTTAAGGATGGGCTGTCTAACCAATTACCAGATGGCAACAGATGGACCGGTCAAAAATTTTAAGGATTAGCAGCCAACAAAATAACTTATATAAAAAGAAGTAAATTATCAGCATTTTCTTCTTTTGAATATTTTCACAAGCCTTTTGTATTGGAGGTGTCATGCTTTTTTGTACCCAGAAAGACAAAAGTTGAACAATTTGGATCAGTCTAAAATTTTGCTGTCTGGTAATGGATTAATAGCTAGAAAAACACTATTACTCTAAATAGATCTGGAAAATATCACAAACATAATTTTGATACATAAGGAAATCATCTTACCCTTCTCTAACAAGTCCTTCTTTAACATAACTAAGTAAAAATGCTTTGGAAAGGATTGAAAGAAAAAGAGAAACTTCAGCATTTTCACCTTTTCGTTAAATACTTTCCAAGCTATAACCCATAACCACATAGTGATGCCTTTTGGCACTCTCTCACAAGATCAATTTTGGTAAAACACTGTAGAAAATGAAGACGTTGCTTGTGAAAAGCAATTTCTTCATTTTCCACAATGTTTTCTTACCCAAAAAGGCAAGATTTTCAAATTGTTATCTGGTATGGGTTAATCTAAAAACTCCATATATACATAAAGTATCACTAACATCTTCAAGATTTTATCAAAATCCAATATTTTGTTATTTGGGAAAGGGTTAATCACATAATAAGGTTTAGAAGAAGCCTGTTTTATGGGTATATGATTAATCTTGACTAGGATCAGCATTTCAGTCTGAATTATCTGTCTTGCCATGTAAGACATCATGCAATATTTTGCTATAAAACATGATTCTGTCCTTTGATAGAATCGATTTTTATAGAATATCACAAAAAATATGCGAATTGTTTTTTTGGGACAAGAATTCCATGACACATGCAACCTAGGTCTATTTGTGGTTGATTATGATTCTATCCTTTCCCAAACAGCAAACATTTGGACTGTTTCAATATAAAGGCTGTACTGCAAACAACAAAATGGGGAAAATAAGTGCATAATATTAAAGCGTAGAAAACATTGAGGCAAAGAGAAAATGCTCATAATCAGCATTTCATTGGTGTTAATGCAAAAGCTCATATCTCATTTTAGGAAGGTTTGTTTATTGAGGTTTTTACACCGTTTTCAATTGCTATGGTCATATCGCGGCGGCTGGAGCATCTAACCATGGATTCTGTTGTTTCTCACACCAGTACTACCACAACACCCTTACCGAGCCTGCAGCTGCTCTGCCACATAGATTCACGATATCAAACCGTTGATGAGGGACATTTTGTCAGAGGGAGTATTTGCCGTGGCCTGGTATAGAACCCAGGGCCTCTCGAATGAGAGACAGATGTGCTAACCAACTGTGCTATGGCCGCAGCCATTTTTGTATATGAAATCTGTATGCATTTAAAGCAGTTTTACAATATACCATTGTAATGCCTTGTCATGCACAGCAAAAATTAAGCATTGAATTTCCCTAAACAGGATATTACCCCTAATTGAATGCATCAAATTGAAATTGTCCGTAGTTTGAAAAACATTTTCTGAAGGTTTATGTATCTAAATCCAATTTCGAAACAATTGATCTCTACATAAAATATAAAAGTTCCAAAATTCAAATTATTGAGAAAACCCACAATATGAAAACATTTTGTGTTTGTTGCAACACAAAAGCCCAAAAAAATAACATCTAAAATAGGGGAAAAGATTAAACTTGAGATCACTTTAAAATGTTTATGTTTGATCATGATTTAACCCTTTCCCAAACAGTGAAAATTTAGAGTGATCCACTTCAAAAAATGCATCAAATGACAAAATAGTTGGTATTAAAGATAGGATTTGTGTAAAATATGGCACAGAAAATATTGAGACAAAAGGAGAAACTGCTGGTTATCAGCAGTTTCTTCTTTTGTCTCAATGTTTTCCCAAGCCTTTTCTATCAGGGAGGTCAAAACCAGGTCTTGTTTGGGAAAGGGTTAAACAGTCTCCCACATGATGACACTTAATTTTTTTTGACAGCCAACAAGCTAAATGCTTCGGAAGACCTGATGGAAAATGAAGAAATTGCTGGTGACGAGCAATTTCTTCGTTTCCTACAATGTCTTCTACTCAAAAAGACCATAAATAGTAAAATTTCATTCATTTAAAAGTGTTGTCTGCAATATCTTTGGATAAGTCTACAATTTTGCCATCTGTTAATTGACAAAGATCTCTACATAACTTAAGGAAATCTCTGAAAGTCTGAGAAATAAATCTGCCTATATATGTAATACTATTTCTCACCCATTGATAGGGTCCACTTTGAGTTCATATGGAGATAGTGGGGCAATGTCCAGCACGATCCTGCACACAGCTCCATAACGCTTGATAGGGCATTGGTTAATCTGATAGAATAAAAGATGATAATCTATGGATTACAACCCGTCATTAGAAACCAAACACTTTGTGCATATTCAGGCGTCATCAACTTCAACTTCAACTTCAACTTTTTCAGCCATAAAATCAATTCTGATTACTGTTGGCTAGCGCTGTCTGGAGCAGCTGTTAGGTCTAAAAAGTAAAATTGTTAGTTGTGATGTTAAATGTGCAATAAAAGAAGATAAAAGATAAAAGATAAAGAGTGCATAGTCTTGTCATCGATGACAATGGAAATTGACAAATGGATACCTTCGTCAATTTCCGGGCTCCATCTGTAACAACAGAAATTTAATGAGGAATATACCCTTGTCAATTCCGCTGTCATGGATGATGCCCGAAATTTCTCGATGTGTTTGGTATCTAATTATGAATGGAATACCTTAAGATTTTTACACTGATAATGTTAACAAAGTTACTTTTTTCTTCACAGTGATATTTAAGCTCACAATTCAAGCTATAATGTAAAGAACAAGAGCTCCAAGAAGTGGCACATATTATACCCCAATAGGCATATCCATTTGTCTTCTTTTTAATCATCTTATTGAAGACTCTGCTAGTTGATTCATTTAACCCTTTCCCAAACGACAAAATTTTAGGGCGACCCACTTCAAAAACTGCCACAAATGACAAAATGGTTGTTATCAAAGATAGGATTTGTGTAAAATATGGCATAGAAAATATTGAGACAAAAGGAGAAACTGCTGGTTACCAGCAGTTTCTTCTTTTGTTTCAATGTTTTCCCAAGCATTTTCTATTAGGGACGTCAAAACCAGGTCTTGTTTGGGAAAGGGTAAATTCATTAGAAATTGTAATGTGAAACCTGAATTTTTGTTGCATGTGAAAAAGGTTTAAATAAGGCAGAAAAAGAATTGAACAGGATGGAAGAGGATAATACGGATTTGATTACATGGTTTGACAAAATCATTTATCTTGCCTGGAAACATTCAAAATAATTGTCAGCCATTTTACAGCATGAAATATTCCCTGAGCATGGTAATGAGGATTAAATCCTTCCCATTCACTTAACCCTTTCACAAGCGACAACATTTAGGGTGATCCACTTCAAAAACTGTCACAAATAACAAAATAGATGTTATTAAAGATAGAATTTGTGTAAAATATGGCACAGAAAATATTGAGACAAAAGGAGAAACTGCTGGTTATTAGCAATTTCTTCCTTTGTTTCAATGTTTTCCTTAGCCTTTTCTATAAGGGATATCAAAACCAGGTCTTGTTTGGAAAAGCGTTAAGGAAATAATGCTATCCCATATCGCAAAATCTAGATGTATAATTTAAAAGCTTATGTGAACTACAAAATGGATGTTGTTGAAAGTTAGTATCATGAGCAACATAGCTTGCAAAATATTGAAGCAAAAGAAGAAAAAGTTGATTATCAAAATTTCTTCTTCTGTGTCAATATTTTACCAAGCTTGATTTTTCTATTAGCATAATTTATTCCATTGGGAAAGGTTTAACCATTCAAAAATATATGTGGTTTTGATGTGATTATTACAGAATGTTTTCAAGTATAGAAGAGAAAGAAAACGCCATGAACCAGCAACCATATAAAGACAAAAGGGCCAGAATGGCCCTATATCGCTCACCTGAAAGAAGTTTGTGACATGCCCACTTTTTTTACGAATCAAAAATTCGTGAACAAATTTTGAAAAGGGTCACTCAAGGAACATTGTTGCCAAGTTTGGTTCAAATTGGCCTGATGCTCGATTTTTAAAGAGTTTTCTTATGATTTCTCTAAGTCCGATAACCCTGCCCTGCCAAACCCACATTTTTAGACGACTAAGAAAATTTGTGTACGCTTTTTTAAAAGAGTCACTCAAGGAAAATTCTTGCTATATTTCGTTCAAATTGGCCCATTGTGTTTTTTATTAAAGAATTTTCTTACGGTGTCTCTATCTTCGATAAGCAATGGACTGCCACGCCCACTTTATCTGACGAATCAAAATTCGCAAACAAATTTTAAAAAGAGTCACCCAAAGAACATTTCTGTAAAGTTTGGTTCAAATTGGGCTAACAGTTGATTTTTGAAGAATTTTCTTAGGATTTCTCTAAGTCCCATAAGACATGTCCTGCCACGCCCACTTTTTCTGACGATTCAAAAATTTGCGAACAAGTTTTGAAAAGAGTCACCAAGGGAACATTACTGCAAAGTTCTGTTCAAATTGGGCTTATGGTTGATTTTTAAGGAATTTTCTTAGAATTTCTCTAAGTCCAATAAGTCACGCCCTGCCACACCCATTTTTCCTGATGGATAAAAAATTCGCAAAAAAAAATTTGAAGAGAGTCACCCAAGGAACATTTCCACCAAGTTTGGTTCAAATTGGGCCAATGGTTGATTTTTAAAGAATTTTCTTAGGATTTCTTTAAGTCCGATAAGCCACGCCCTGCCACGCCCACATTTTTTGACAAATCAAAAATTTGTGAGCAAGTTTTAAACAAGAGGACCCTGAGGGCCCTAAATCGCTCACCTGAGTAATGTTTTAATAATGCCAAATAACTTTGCATATGTTATGCATTGTGGTCCCAGAGAAGAATTTGGCCATGTAGTTTAGGAGGAGATGTCGTTTACAAAAATTGATGAGTTTTATGACATTTCCCATTTTCTGATGCCACAGCAACCAGAGTTTTTCATGGATTTCAATTCTTTTAGCAATTTTCATAAGGGACCACCCAAGGAACATTTCTGCCAAATTTGGTTGATTTCAACCCAGAAGGAGGAGATGTCGTTGAAAGAAGTTGTTAAGTTTTTGTGAAATTTTCCATTTTCCGATGCCACGGCAACCAGAGTTTTTCATTGATTTCAATTCTTTTAGCAATTCTTATAAGGGACTACCCAAGGAACATTTCTGCTAAGTTTGGTTGATTTTAACCCAGAGGTTAAGGAGGAGATGTTGTTTAAAGAAGTTAAGATTTTGTGAAATTTACGGTTTTCCGATGCCATGGCAACCAGAGTTTTTCATGGATTTCAATTCTTTTAGCATTATTTATAAGGGACCAACCAAGGAGCATTTCTGCCAAGTTTGATTGATTTTAACCAAGACGTTAAGGAGGAGAAGTCGTTTAAAGAAATAGTTAAATTTTTGTGAAATTCCCCATTTTCCGATACAAAGGCAACCAGAGTTTTTCATGGATTTCAATTTTTTTAGCAATTTTAATAAGGGACTACCTAAGGAACATTTCTGCCAAGTTTGGTTGATTTTAACCCAGAAGTTAAGGAGGAGATGTTGTTTAAAGAAATAGTTGAATTTTTTTGAAATTCCCCATTTTCCCATGCCACGGCAACCAGAGTTTTTCATGGATTTCAATTCTTTTAGCAATTGTAATAACGGACTAACCAAGGTACATTTCTGCCAAGTTTGGTTGATTTTGACCCAGAAGTTAAGGAGGAGATGGCGTTTAAAGAAATTGTTGAGCTTTTGTGAAATTTCCCATTTTCCGATGCCATGACAACCAGAGTCTTTCATGGATTTCATATCTTTTAGCAATTCTTATAAGGGACCAACCAAGGAACATTTCTGCCAAGTTTGGTTGATTTTGACCATGAAGTTCAGGAGGAGATGTCGTTTAAAGAAATTTTTGAGCTTTTGTGATATTTCCCATTTTCTGATGCCACGGCAACCAGAGTTTTTCATGGATTTAAATTCTTTTAGCAATTTTTATAAAGGACCACCCAAGGAACATTTCTGCCAAGTTTGGTTGATTTTGACCCAGTAGTTTAGGAGGAGATGTCGTTTAAAGAAATTTTTGAGCTTTTGTGAAATTTCCCATTTTCAGATGCCACGGCAACCAGAGTTTTTTCATGGATTTCAATTATTTTAGCAATTTTTATAAAGGACCACCCAAGGAACATTTCTGCCAAGTTTGGTTGATTTTGACCCAGTAGTTTAGGAGGAGATGTCGTTTAAAGAAATTTTTGAGCTTTTGTGGAATTTCCCATTTTCCGATGCCACGGCACCCAGAGTTTTTCATGGATTTAAATTCTTTTAGCAATTTTTATAAAGGACCACCCAAGGAACATTTCTGCCAAGTTTGGTTGATTTTGACCCAGTAGTGTAGGAGGAGATGTCGTTTAAAGAAATTTTTGAGCTTTTGTGAAATTTCCCATTTTCAGATGCCACGGCAACCAGAGTTTTTCATGGATTTCAATTCTTTTAGCAATTTTTATAAAGGACTACCCAAGGAACATTTCTGCCAAGTTTGGTTTATTTTGACCCAATAGTTAAGGAGGAGATGTCGTTTAAAGAAAGTGTTGAGCTTTTGTGAAATTTCCCATTTTCCGATACCACGGCAACCAGAGTTTTTCATGGATTTAAATTCTTTTAGCAACTTTTATAAAGGACCACCCAAGGAACATTTCTGCCAAGTTTGGTTGATTTCGACCCAGTAGTTTAGGAGGAGATGTCGTTTAAAGAAATTTTTGAGCTTCTGTGAAATTTCCCATTTTCCGATGCCACGGCAACCAGAGTTTTTCATGGATTTCACTTATTTTAGCAATTTTTGTAAAAGACCACCCAAGGAACATTTCTGCCAAGTTTGGTTGATTTTGACCTAGTAGTTTAGGAGGAGATGTCGTTTAAAGAAATTGTTGACGCCGTGACGGACAGACGGACAGACGGACAGACAGACAGACGGACAGACGGACAGACGGACGCCGGACATTGATAGATCACAATACCTCACCTTGAGCACTTCGTGCTCAGGTGAGCTAAAAAGGTAACCCAAGGAACACTTCTGCCAAGTTTGGTCAAAATTGACCAAATGGTTGATTTTTAAGGAATTTTCTTAGAATTTCTCTAAGTCCAATAAGTCACGCCCTGCCACGCCCACTTTTCCTGACGAATCAAAAATTCACGAACAAATTTTGAAGAGAGTCACCTAAGGGACATTTATGCCAAGTTTAGTTCAAATTGGGCCAATGGTTGATTTTTAAAGAATTTTCTTAGGATTTATCTACGTCCGATAAGTCACGCCCTGCCACGCCCACTTTTTTTGACGAATCAAAAATTTGCGAACAAGTTTTAAAAAGGGTCACCTAAGGAACATTTCTGCCAAGTTAAGTTCAAATTGGGCCAATGGTTGATTTTTAAAGAATTTTCTTAGGATTTCTTTAAGTCTGATAAGCCACGCCCTGCCACGCCCACTTTTTTTGACGAATCAAAAATTTGCGAACAAGTTTTAAAAAGGGTCACCTTAGGAACATTTCTGCCAAGTTAAGTTCAAATTGGGCCAATGGTTGATTTTTAAAGAATTTTCTTAGGATTTCTCTAAGTCTGATAAGCCACGCCCTGCCACGCCCACATTTTTTGACGAATCAAAAATTCACGAACAAGTTTTGAAAAGGGTCACCCAAGGAACATTCCTGCCAAGTTTGGTTGAAATTGACCAAATGGTTTAGGAGGAGAAGATGTTTAAAGAAATGTGAACGGACAGACGGACGGACGGACAGACGGATGACGGACGGTGAGTGACCACAATAGCTCCCCATGAGCACTTCGTGCTCAGGTGAGCTAAAAAGAAAAGAAATGCTGGGAACCAGCACTTTCTACCTTTTCCTGAATGTTTACTGTGCAAATACTTACACATAATTCTATTTTGCAAAGCAAAGTAGCTGTCTCTATTAATGATAATAAATTCAAATTGTCCAAGTTTGTTGTTTAGGAAAATGGAAGATATGGCATACCCTATTTCCGTCCACAATGTAGGCGTAATTGTTTAGCCAATCAATGTCGATGTTCGTGGGTTGTACCAACATGGGGTATACATCATCGTTTTCCACGTCGCCTGACACATTGATCAATGAGACGCGACCACTCGAGTCCGAAACCAGCACCGATTCGTCTCGAATGTGAACACCAACTCCTTAAAATATAAACAGAATAGTAAGGCAATTCTATTTGAAACATAACCGATACTTAAACCATATTTCAACCCTTTCCCATATGGCAAAATTTCAGACAATTCTAATTTGAAAGCTTCTACAGAAGACAAAACTGATGTTTATGTATGAATTTTCTGAACATACTATATCACAGAAAATATCAATTCAAATGGAGAAAATACTAGTTCCAAGCATTTTCTAAATTTGCTTGAATGTTTTGAAGGTTTTTTCTATTAGATGCATCAAAACATGATTAAGTTTGGGAAAGGGTTGAAAGACTGATCGGAAAGTAATTCAAGAACTGTTCTAGAACATTCTAGATGATTACATGGCAGTTCTAGAACTGTTCTAGAACTGCCATTAAATGATCTAGAACATTCTAGACCAGTTCTAGAACTGGAAATGGGTTCTTAAACTTTTTTCGCAGGGGAAGAAAAGAAGCGTTTGTGAAACAATAATAACTGCAAAATTTCTCATGTTTTAAAATGTGACCTTAATATTTGACCTTGACTAACAACCTTGCAACAGGGAATGCACAAATCAAATATAGAATATATATAGATCTATAGTTGTTACAAATTATTACCAACATTGAGCATTAAGGTAAATCCCAGGTAAATGGCTACGTGACCAGTTATGGAATGAAATCTGTATGGTGCGAATAGAGGATTTCAAGGGAAGTAATTTGCACTGCCCTTAAATTTTGAATTTATGACTTTTTGAGGGGGGGAGAAGAAATATTTTCACAAAAAAAAAGTTTAGAATATTCCCAAGACATCTGAGCGAGCTCAATTAATAATTTGTTTTACGGAAACAGGCGATATTGCATCTAAAGGCACTTTAAAGATGCTCAAACTTACTGACGTCACAGAATAAGACGACATTGGCCTACAGCCTATAACGATTACCCAGGTCTTACCTTAACAGAAAGACACTAGAAACACTGAAAGCCTTATTCCATATGGTTTATGACTCATTGGTAAGATTACTCTTTTACTTTGAGTTCAGGATTTCAAACAAAGTTAAAAAATCGAAGAAGAATTATACATATCAAAAGACTAGAAACGTTTTTTCACATGCCCTGAAAAAGTCCATGCATACAACATATTGATATTCAATATTATATATACTAAAATGATTTGCATCAATAGAAACATGTCCATATCATAGATACACTAATTTTACCTGTCTACTTTTAATAACATTACATACATCTTTTTTATTGTTTTCGGTTTTCAATATTTTACAAGAAATTGTATTTTTATCAATTTTATACCAATACAGATGTTGATAAAAACATTGTTTAAATAATCATGCATTCAACAACAAAGCAACAATCTATATGTCCAGCAAAACACTCTTTTGATGATTTATGAAAACTAGACTCTATAAATGGAGAATTACAAGGTTTGAATAATGAGTATATCTATTTCAATTAAACTGATATTTTCAACTAAAATTCAAAAGCATGTTAGCTGGACACTAGCGACATAATGAAATGATATTGACATAATTTTGAACCCTAAAGAGCCTAGTAATTTTTTACATCTAAAAAAATAGACAGAAAAAACATGTTATGACAATTTTTCAACATAATAACACTTCAAAAAGAACTCAAATTTTGTTATCAGATAAATATGTCAAAAGAAAATTAAAGAAAATTGTCCTTTACTGAAAACATGAAAATGGAAAATGATAAAAGCTCAGACATAAATGGGTAAATTAACTATATAACCACTTCACAAAACTAAATCTGATTGGCAGGCAATGAGTTGTGAGGGTGTGACTGCAGGACATCATGTGACAATGATGCTGCATTCTGATTGGATGATCGTAATGAGGGGTGGGTCAACCGGTTACCTTCTATCAGATCATCAGTAGAATTACTTTCAAACAATTTTACAGTCCCTTCTGGATGGCAGCAGAAAAGAGGAAAGAGAAAATATAAATACAAGAAACATAAAAGTCCTGCAAAATAATGAAACATCAGTATGATTATACAAGCTAAAATATAAATGAGCCAGGATCTCGAAAAGGTCACTCATAGAATTTTAGGCCATCAAGTTTCCAGATCAACCTGCGACTGAGTGCAACCTAACTGGGTTCTATAGTGCTGCCTCGTGGATGCTACATGCCACCAAGAAGCTATTGTAACACCACAGGGTTCATGATCAGACTGCATGTATATGCAGGCTGATCTTGAACCATGTTGGGCTTTAAGATTTTACCAGATCCTGGCTCAAATAATCTTAATACAGCCTGGTAAATAAGGCAGTTTCATCTTGGCCTTACTGTAATGGTGTTTCCTGGAACTTAATGAACAAGTATTATAGTAATCATGTAATAACTAAGACTATGATAGGTTTCATAATTTCCATGCAGTGGTCAATGCTTTTTAAAAATATAGGGAAAACCAGTGACTAAACTGTTTTATGAACATGATAACAGGATTAACCTCCCTTTGATTGAACTCATTCCTACAAATTCAAAATTAAGTGAAACCTAATTCTTAATGCTCTTTCAGCAGCAAAGCAACAGTTACTGCTCATTGACAATGAATTTACTCTACATGGAATCCTAAATACATGTGATTCGGGTGTTAAGTTTCAAAGCAAGTGATAGCGTTGTCTTCCGGATATGGAGGTTGAGTCTACTTCATTTTCAAAATAAAAACCGAGGTTTTCTTAGGTTTTTTTTAAAATGTATACATAATTAGGCAAGTATGTAAAGTTGAATGCAATCATACATCTGTTACAGTTAAAGTGAAACAACAGCTTCCAAGGGAAATTATTACAAAGCTTTTCAGTAACATACTTGCCATCGTAGAAAAGAATTGAAATCATTTTGTTAGAATATTCAAGGTAAAATTCAGATAATTTTTGGAAAAGAAAAATTAAGGCAAAGACCCCTATAGTTCACAGCAATTGAAATAGTTCTAACAAAATACTTAGCCTTTGTAAAAGAACACAAGAATTGTGAAAGGCAGATGCTTAAGAAGAGATAAAGGAATAAATGATGAGTCTAAATAAATCAATTAGAGAAGAGAAAAAACAGTAAATAAATGGCAAATTTGTGTCTAGCTTGATTAATCTGTTCTGTACTTCTGAGCTGAATAAAACAAGATGAGGTTATTAATGTTAAACAAATTGTTGGCGTACAGAGGGAATCTGTTCCTTGAGTTTATTTCTTGTGCAACTGTAAGAATTAAATGAAAACTTCTCTTAGTTCCTTCCCAAACAAGACCTTATCTTGAAGTCCCTTTTAGCAAAGGCTTGGGAAAACATTGAGGCAAAAGATAGTCAGCATTTTCTCCTTTTGCCTCAATATTTTTCTGGTTACATAATACACAGTTCCAATCTTCATATAAACATAGACTTTGTTGTCTATAGCAGCTTTGACATTGGAGCACCATAAATATTCACTGTTGGAAAAGGGTTAAAAAAAACCATTACCAGACGACAGAATTTCAGATTTGTCCAATTTAAAAATTGCTTCAGACGACAAAATGGATATTGATAAAGTGGAATTTATGTTCAAAAGACCACAGGAAATATAGAGGGAAAAAAGGAGAAATTGCTGATTAAAAAAATGCATATCACCATTTTCTCCACTTCATTTTCTCCACTTTCTCCTAATACCTTCCAAAGTCAAATTTTGTGCACATACTGGTACATTTAATGCATATCACCATTTTCTCCACTTCATTTTCTCCACTTTCTCGTAATGCCTTGCATTCAAATTTTGTGCACATACATACTGGTAAATTCATTTCTTGATCTGCAGCCGCTATTGGGATCAATCTAATATTTCTCTATATAACCCTTTCCCAAACAAGACCTGGTTTTGACGTCCCTGACAGGAAAGGCTTGAGAAAACATTGAAACAAAAGAAGAAACTGCTGATAACCAGCAGTTTCTCCTTTTGTCTCAATATTTTCTATGCCATATTTTACACAAATTCTACCTTTGATAACTTCCATTTTGTCATTTGTGGCAGTTTTTGAAGTGGATCACCCTAACATTTTGCTGTTTGGGAAAGGGCTATCTGGGAAAAGATTGAAATCACATAACATTATATAAGTTCTATATTCAAGGTACCCTTCAAGGTAATTACACAGAATGTCTTCCTTTCTTCATTAACCCTTTCCCAAACGACAAAATTTTAGGGTAATCCAATTTGAAAGCTGCTGCAGACGACAAAATTGATGATAATAAAGACATGATTTGTGCAAAATATGGCACAGAAAATATTGAGACAAAAGGAGAAACTGCTGGTTATCAGCAGTTTCTTCTTTTGTTTCAATGTTTTCCCAAGCCTGTTCTATTAGGGACGTCAAAACCAGGTCTTGTTTGGGAAAGGGTTAAGTATTAATAGCGCCTACTAGTTTTCTAGATAACTTAATTATATTTGGTATATTACATATATTATACATCATGTGTCTTAACACTTTCCCAAACGACAAAATTTTAGGGTGGTCCACTTCAAAAACTGCCACAAATAACAAACTGGATGTTATTAAAGATAGGATTTGTGTAAAATATGGCACAGAAAATATTGAGACAAAAGGAGAAACTGCTGGTTTTCAGCAGTTTCTTCTTTTGTCTCAATGTTTTCCCAAGACTTTTCTATTAGGGACGTCAAAACCAGGTCTTGTTTGGGAAAGGGTTAAGTAAACAATATCATAATTTTCCTCTGTGATAACTCTTGGTTTACTGGCAACAATGCAACAGACAAGACTTAGAGGGGGTGAAGACATTCTAGATTCTTCATTTCAAATCCAAAGCATATGTTGTGGATACTAATTTGAAGAGAAGATTCTATTGAGTACCCATAACATAGGGTTTGACAAACAATAACTGAAATATTATGTCATTTTCAAGGCCATCACTCCCTGTAATCTGTAGCTCCGCAGGTAAAACTGTTGTAGATAGTATCAGGTCACCAAATTCTGGGCCCCTGGCCAAAGAGACGATTCTAATGAGTACCCACAACAAAGGGTTTCATGAACAATGACTGAAATATTTCATTTCGAAAAGACATCACTCCCTCTTAGCTGTAGCTCTCCAGGTAATACTGTTGTTTAGAAGCCTACAGATAGAATCAGGTCACCAAATTCTGGGCCCGTGGCCAAATGGATTGGTGTTACAAACATTCTTCTCATTGTAATAAATCTTCCAGACTAGTAAATAGTGCTTCCCTTTCTTATACCCTTTCCCAAACAACAAAGATTTTGACTGGTGCAAAGTCAAATATGTGGCAAAATGACTATTCAAGTGAACTATGAACTATGAAATTTTTAATTTGTTGATTATTATTGGTAGAAAACTTTGTCGGAAATGAAGAAATTGCTTGACCCAAGTAAAAGCGTTCATTTTGTACAATGTTTTCCAAAGCCTTTATCTTGCGAGGCGTCAAAAAGCATCATTTTGTTGATGGAGGTCAACCCTTGTCTTACTTAAACAGGGTTAAATAATTATTATGCATGTCACTTTGATTTTGTGGGAAAATACTTTATAAGAATTGTCTCCCTTTAATCAGACAAGTACAAAAACTCTTGTCTCTGCGGTGTGCCATGTTTGTCATTCCACAAAAGAATACTACACAATCCAGGTAAACTGTCATCCACATTCCCCTAACAAATAAAATGCATGCAATCTGCATGTTGCAAGTCTTTTATTATTTCTATCTTGTCTTTTACTTATCAAGATCATTATAAGTAGGCTTTCAAAAAGAGGCATCAGTAATGTCAGTACTCTGAGCCAATATTAAAGCTTACCCTCAGTCAACTGACCTCCACCCAATTGCATCAGTTTTAAAAAACACTTGATTTCGGCTAGCAATGTCTATGTATTTCACAGACTGCTTCAATAGGCTTTAATGACAAGCATCCCTGATACTGTTGCAAGCCTGACCCAGCTCATTCTGTTGTATGATGTAAAGCATTAATGAAGACATAATTTACAAGAATCTACACTTTACTGGCTTATTAGTCAACATAACTTTGTATTTTAAGGCTCCGTAGGCTTTCTAAATAATTATCTCACATACATGTAGACTTGCATAATAGTTGAAATAAAAGTATGTCGCCGACAATATTTAAGAGGAATTCTCTGTAAGGACCAGAATATGCACATAGGGATCGAGGCTTAATTAGAACAACATTAAAGATGTAATCTTGCACAGAGCTTAAATTTTGGTTTAATAGCCTAAGAGCGTTCTAATGAATAGGACATAATTACAAAACTCATGTGTTGGATCATTTTTATGAAATAGTCCAAGTGCTAGGACTTCAGCAAATACCATGAGTACCTGTGGATAGGGTACACACTTTATCACACATTACCCAATGATTAAGCCCACACAGGCAACATAACTATCCAACTTTTAGTAGGAGACAATTTTGTAAGCAAAGATGTTTGTCGTGGCTAGGGATTGGACCCAGGACCTCATGAGTGAGAGTCTGATGCGCAACCAACAGTGCTAATATGCCGCGGCCCAGCTAATGAGTCAGTAGAGGGTAACATAACATACAGGTACCGGTATGTTAGAAAGATCATTTTTTTGTCAAATATTCTACATTCATAACTATTGTACTCTAATCTAGAGAGAACATTGGGAGCAAGTTTTTACCTGTGCCATCATTAACCCTTCTTAACTCTTTCGCTGCCAAATTTCCTGGAATTGTGCTATTTCCAGTGCCAATTTTTTTTAAACTTCATAACAGGGCTTATCAGTTTATATAATAGTAAAATCATTATTTAGTGAATTTCAAGCTGAAACCCTCAGGAATAATTGCACATAAACTATTTTGTTGAATAGCCTACTTTTTATCAGGCAGTTTGATCAGATGACCCTGACCTTGACCTTAATGACCTAATTAAGCTATTGTTTTGAAGTCGCCAAAAGGCGACATTGGCAGTCTCCTAATAGGTCGCCAAAAGGCGACATTGGCAGCGAAAGAGTTAAACTGATCCGGGAATTATCCCTTTCCCATACAAGACCTGGTTTTGATTTTGATGTACCTAATAAAAACAGTACAGCTCGCATGTTTTTTGCCCAAGTTCATGCATTACGGCCATTCGACTTGATTTCAGGTGGAAAAATGCAATGGCCGCAATGAGCGTGTTTTTCCACTAAAACATGCAGAATCACCTTAATTTTTTGCTGTTTGGAAATTATTATTCCTTCAGCAATATTTCATAATGCCCTGTGTGACTCATTATTAGCAAACGTTTTGCCCCCCATCCCCACAACACAATTAATTTCTGCTTTTGCAGGTAGCATGGTGTACCTAATCACTCAATTTTGTCTCCATGTTCTCTGAGTTGTTACAAACACAAATTCTTTCATTTTGTCTTATACTACTACTTCCAAATTTAATCAGTCTAAATATTTTGTTGTTAGGGAAAATGATGACCTACAGTTAGAAGAATCTCTACCCATTTATCAGAGATTTTTTTCCTGCCTTTATTGTTTTACTGGCAGAGATCTGGCATTGTATTCATGTTAACCCTTCTTGTGTTAATCTACTGTTTTGACCAAAGCTTTAGCAGGCAAAATAGACTAAGATCTGCTTACACTCTGCTTGCTTTCTACTCCATTATTGTTGCAAAACTTGAGCTACTCTTACTGAAATGTATGTTCAATTGATAGTTTGTCTGAAACAAAATTTAAAGTAAACAAGACAAGGTTTAACATACATTACGGTAATCATTAGCAACCAATATCAAACAGCACACACATATTAATCAATTGTTGCTTTTTTATCATACTCTTGAAAACCCTTACATTTCTGAAAGAAGCCAGGCTTATGGTGACCCTAGAGGAGGTTATAGAATGAGCAGAAAACCTTGGGGTTAAATTTCAATGTCAAGGTCATGGGATCAAAGGGTAAGGTCCCAAATAAAATGTCTTGGCAAGATGTATTTATCAATGCTCTATCTCAAATAGTGCATAAGACATAGATTTAGCTCTCTAAAAATCATACCTTCCAGTCTAATTTTGTTTCTTTTTCTTCTAGTCTATGAAATGAAGTCATTTCCTGTTTATTTGAAAAATGAAGAGGACCTAATTTTGTATGCTGGCAGTACACGAACCAGCAATTTTCTGATAATGAACTGAAGTTTCTTATCTTAAAGAACTATTTAATGCAGGGACCGTTTACAAACTAAAATCTGATTCATAAACTTCTCTCCAAAAAAAGATTAATTTATTGATTACAGTTTCGAAGGAAAAATCACTTAAAAACTTTGCAAAGGAGAATAATGACAACCAGAATTTACTTTTAATCCTACAATGTTTCCTACCTAACCTATCAAATCCTGAACTCTATGCTTTGGATATGGACAAGCTTAATTTGGACAGGTTTGAAAATTATATTGTCATTTTTATGAAACAATTTAAGCAATCTGAATTGGCCGAGTCCCCAGTCTTGTCCAATAATTATGAGCACAACTTTGAATATTATAATATAAGGATCAAAAATAGATCAAGGATTGTTACAGAAAATGAGCCATGATGACTAAAAGCTAGTTCTGCTACCGTTAATCCTTCCCCAAAAAGCAACATTCTAGGCTGGTCCAATTTGATGGGTACTGCATATTATAAAATAAATGTTATTTCAATCAAAACGAAATTCAACAAAATGTGCCGAAAATATTGAGTGAAAAGGATACAATGCTGGTTTTAAGCATTTTCTCCTTTTCCCTCAGTGTTTTCCAAAACTGTACTTCTAAGATGCCTCAAATCGATAAATTGTTTTGGTAAGGATTTATGTGATCAGATATAGTACTTGTTGTTCCCAAACATAATTCGTAATTTGGGTTTTACGTCAATCTGGAGGCCATTACGTAGATGCAAGTAAAGAAAATAGACCTGAGAAACCATTTCTGTCATTCTTAACTCTAACTGACAACAAAAAATATTCTCTCATGATATTTCATTAACCCTTTAACAAACAAGACCTGGTATTGACATCCCTAGAAGAGAGATTCCGGGGAAATCATTGCTTTAATTTCCATGAAAGAGAAAGCTAGTCGAGAGAGCAGCTGAAGACTTGGAAAGGATGATATGGTTGCACTGGTGAAATAAAAGTACTGAAAGTACTGTTGGGAAGCAAATTTGTTAATAATGTAAGCCTGTCCAGAAGTAGAGTACTTTGATTAGGTACTTTGATTATCCATTTGAGTACCTTGAATACTTTGATTCCATGCTGGAGTTTTGTCTATTTTTAGAACAACCTTCCTTTGTGTAAATTAACTATTTATAGCTTTGAATATATTTCATAGTTCAGTAAACTTGACTGACCCATTTACAAGGAAGGCCATTGGACTGATTTTTGAGTTCCATAATAAACCAAATTACTACATCGGTCTTTTTTTTCTTAGAGACATGATTAATTGAAAGTATCATTTTCAGTCACACAATTCAATATCTACAATCATGTATAACTTCAGACTTACATATCGTCGGTGCTATGACAAAATGGCGTAATAAAAATTTTGCTCCAAAACCATTTTTTACAGGAGAGCCAAAAACGTTTTTGCCGTTTTAAAAAATGTTAAAAAATATGCCGGCAAAATGGCGTAACTCACTATTACCCTCATGTAAATTTGTCTACGTATAACGCCTTTTTGTCAGCTAAATCGAGTTACGCAATTTTGTCACATGATAATTGAAAGGGTTCTAATAGGTGTAGAAAAACGCCGTTTTGACAGGATACGCGCTCCTACATACTTAGTAGAAAGCATTTATAAAAAAAAATTGACAAAATGGCGTAACTAATTTGTTACGCCATTTTGTCATAGCACCGACGATATTGAATATTTTAATGACTGAACATTACCTCATTAATCTTTCCTTTTTATAGAACTATTTATAGTGAGGAGGACCTGAAGATGATGTGTGGTATGCAGAGAATGGTAAAGTGCAGAGAGAGGTGGCTGCACAGAGAAGCAAATTTTGCAAACTTCGCTTCCCAAAAATGTTACAGGAATCCATGATGAGGCGCTTTAGCAGCTACGCTTTGACTTAATTACTGTTGAACATTAACACTGATCAATCCATTAACTCTTTCCCAAACAAGACCTGGTTTTGAAATGAATGGCTTGGGAAAACATTGAGATAAAAGAAGAAACTGCTAACCAGCAGTTTCTCCTTTTGTCTCAATATTTTCTGTGCAATTTTTTACACAAATCCTATTGTCAATAACATCCATTTTGTCATTTGTGACGGTTTCTGAAGTGGATCACCCTAAAATTGTGCCGTTTGGGAAAGGGTTAAACACTGTTCAATCCATATATTTCCTGCAGAAGAAACAAATTCTTCATGAAAATTAAACTATAATATTTTCAATAAACTACCACTAGATCTTTATCTGTAAAATAAAATCATTGTGCAACGAAAATTAAATAACTATACCATATATAGTAACTACAAAAACTTTCAAATGTGACAAAATTATGAATTGTACCATTTGAAAGCTGATACATACATCATTTTCTTCTTTTCCTTAAATGTTTTCAGATGCTTTCCTGACTCACGTTTTGGAAAAAATAGTTCATAATAAAATCTCAAACAACACAATTTTAGGGTACTCTAACTTGAAAGCTGATAGACAAAATGGTTGTTTTTGTGCATGATATAGCACAGGAAATATTGAGGTATGCTGATTATCAGCATTTTCTTTTTTTTACTTCATTGTTTTCCCAAGCCTTATCTAATAGGGAATCAAAAGTAGGGGTTTTTTTGTAAAGGGTTAAAAAAATATCTTACCTAGCACCAGAATGCTTTTTGGTTTGGAGTAGATTTTCTCTGCTTCTCTTGTCAGCTCTAAAAGACGTTGTTTTACCACAAAGTTTTCAGCTCCAAGTATCAGGAAGGGCATGTCTTTCTCACTCACTAAAAATATAAAGAAATGAGCCAGGATCTGGAAAAACGTCCCTTAAGGCTTTTGAGCCCATCATAGATCCAGATCAGCCTGTTTATACGCACAGTCTGATCAGGATCCACATTGTTCTCTAATAGCTTCTTCCTGACCAGTAGTAATTTAACTTACAGAGAGCAGCATGGATACATATTGATCTGCATTTGATAACAGGCTTATCTTCGAACTCAATTTCTAAAAATGCTTTAAGGGACGTTTTTCCAGATCCCGGCTCAAATGGATATTCAACAAGTTGTTGCTTTTGTTCCAAAACCTCTTCTCTACAGCTTCAAGATTTCTGAACTAAAGTGACTAAATGAAGAAATAGACTTTATTTTCTTTCCAGAAGGAAGAAAAATGTAAAATATAATTTCACTAGAAAATATGGTCAGCAATATCAGTTGAATTTGGACTGGCTTAAAACTTTTCTATCATGGTGTAATATGTTCAGATACCTGAACATTAAAAAAGTACATAATCAAATCTAAAATATGTTTCTGCAGATTCGGTGAGATTTTTGTTTAATGTTTGTTTATGTATTTTTTCTTAATTTTTCATCATAGCATTTAGCACGCAATGTACTTGTGAAGGGACATGCAAAGTACATTAGGTCATTTTGCCTGAAACATCAAACATTACAGAACTCTAGTGTCAGAGGGTCCTAACTTTGAAGTTCAGGGACAAGGGAGTCAAATTAAAAGGCAATTACTGTCTGAATCACTGAGTACACAGTGTGGTGGCTGTTTACTTGTCTTTTATGTTCTACATGTACGATAAGCCCATCAGGCTTGTTTTAACCCAACTTTCCCACCCTGTCAAACCACAGACTGTATATCAGTGCTTTTCAACAATAAATCTTGTAACTGCAGCTTATAACAAGCTGCAGTTACAAGGTTTTTGTTGAAAAAGCAATGATATACATGAGAGAACTGATATTTTCTCAACAGATGTCTCTGTTTCCATGGTAACAAGAACCCCAGTATTATTACGAGACCCTATGACACAACATCAAAATTATAGAGAGTAATTTGCATTCCTTCAAGTCCTTTGATTATGCTTTCAATGCTAAATACGAATATAAAATATAAGAAAGACAGAAACGAACAAAGATGATAGCATGATTCTAGCAAAGTATTTCACTAGAAAATATGGATAGATAACATTGATTAAGTACATCAACATGTACTTAGACAGGATAGCCAAAATATCAGAATTTCCAACAACATATCAAGTCACAATTAATATATAGGAAACAGGATATTGATAAAACAAAGTTTGAAAAGGTATTAGACGAGATGGGAATTTTTCGTCTAATCCAAATTTTTAATATATTAGACGAAATGGGATTAGACCAACTGGGATGTAACCATCAAATTTATTCCAATACTGCAAGGTATAAATGTCAAAGAGATTGTACTCTTTTCGCTTGCTTATGAAATCATTTCATGACAAAACTTTCTGTGAAGATATTCTAGGGATGGGTATATCTAGAGTAATTATGCAAGTTTAGAAGTGAGTATCTAACAGAATATTTGTGACCAGTCACTCTAAAAGGGACCTCTGGGAAGTTCATAAAATCAAATTTTGAGAAATGAGGCAAATTTAAAAAGCAGATGTCAACAAGATATCGCATTTGGAAAATCAACATAATTGAAAGATAGGGAAACAATTTGATCCCAAAAATATTGCCTTGGAATGCAAAGTTTTGATGCTAGTCAGTGAAGGCTGACTCTGCCAAGACTGGGTTTTGGGTTGATGCTTTTCAAACTTCCTGAATTTAGGTCCCTTTTAGTGTAACAGGTCACATTTTGATGTTACATGATTAGAACATCATAACAACAGTTTAAACAAGTTATAGACACAATGCTTTTGATACAAAACAACAGTTATAGTGCTTCAAGACACTTGTTACCAGATGATAAAGAATGCTGTAACAATGTTCACAGAAATTCTTATAGAAATAGCAAAATGAAAGAAGTATTTTGAGCTCAAAACAACTGCAATTCTGCATGAGATGTTTTGGATCTTGATATTTTTTCATTTGCAAGATTCAAACCAATACACAAAATTTATATAAAGATAAGGAGCACCTTTTCCATTGTGCAAATAGGTAAAATTTGAAAATATGTGTCTTAATAATAATCACACTATAGGTGTTGTTTGTCAATTGCATTGGTTCAAAATTTAGTTCTGTCAAATTGTTTCGATGTCTGGGAAGAGATTTTAGAGCAAATCCTGGGATTATCAGGATAAAGAATTTCCAGTAAAACTTTTTCTCCTATGATAAATTTATGGCCAGCTAATTGGCAAATTAATTTGAGATAATTGTGTCAATATGATTGGTGTATCTGATATTCCTACACCTGGCCTGATAACACATGGTTCAATAAATGGTCAGTAGACAAAATAATTCTTCTGGTTGTATGTTTTGATTCATTCCAGAAATCCTTGTCTGATAAAATAAATCAGGAAACATTTACTTAGCAAATCATAACTTTTCAGACAAATTTGATTCTACAATGCTACAAGCATTTTAGAAATGGACTTTGGAAAATTGTTCCAACATTGATACAGGTGCAACAATTATGGCAAATCCATAAAGTGACCAGGCTATGGGAGCCTGACCAGCGGCACCTATTTTTTCGAGCAAACAAAATGGCGGACAAGGAAGTGGATTCTGACGGTCCCAGCAGTTATTTGAATGCAAGTTGTGTTTTTTGTCCTATAACACCAACTTCGAAGCATAAATAGGTCGGCTTATGATTCAACTTCGTTATTGTCTTTGTCTTTAGCTCATCGGACTGGCATTCATAACGTAAACAATAAGCAAACGTGATAAAGAGGCGCTGCTCGTGAATTATGCATATATTTGTCCACCCCTTTAAATGATTAAAAGAAATAAATATATATTTAAGGTACACGATATATTATCAAAATTACACTGACTTCATTATTCTTTGAAAATCCAAAAGCCTAAAGATGATCGCAAATATTAGAATTGGAATATTGATGTTTTTATTCACTGTACGAAGACCAAAAATTCCCCCGAACACGTGCATTACAGTACCGATTTTTTTTAGTCTTACTGGACGCGTATTCGGGTTGAATTAATTTCATTTACGGGTGATTTGAGTTAATTTCTGTACGAGTGTTCGGAGCGTCTTATACATTTGAAGAAGATAGAAATCTTTGGTGTAAATCAGTTTATATATTTGATACCACATTTGTTTCTCTTTCCACCAATCCTTATGATGATAAAATGATACAGTGATTGGAATTCATATCCGGGTTGCCAAAAAAAAAAAAAAAAAAAAAAACACTTAAAATCACACAAGTGTATCTTTTGTAGCAAGCTCTAAAATCAATGTCTAATCTGTCAATTTTGCGAATTATCTCCCTTTGACATAAACAAATAGGGAATTTGAAATGTTTGATATTCACAAGTTTATCAAGGTTTTCGATTGGAGGTTTTTGCAACATCATGCTGACTTTACAGGGCATTTTTTAACCCTTTCTTCGACTAGGATTGTTCCAAGATGTCCATGCAATAGCGATTTCAATTTCCTAAGGGGATTACATTGTAAAATTTTCAAGCTTTGGAACACAAGGAAAATTCTTCTTTTAAAACATCATTTTCTAAACGTAAATACAATGTTACGAACGCTTCTTTAATTTCCGGACTGGTAACTTGACGGACTACCATTCCATGCAGTCCGGCATGGTTTGCATTCTTCTGCTTGAATTTCTGAAGGTTGAAATTGTGTAAAATTTCCGTTCAAATTGTACACCTGAAAAACGGACCCCTGTCACATTAAAAAGGTCCGTTTTTCATCCACAAAACGTAAAGCACTAAGCACAACCAAGTCAATGAACAATGCGAAACACTTTCATTTGAATTTTTTACTTGTTGTAAATTTAGAAAAAATATGACAAGCGAAGTAGGTGTAGCGTTTTCACTTTTGTTCAGTATAGAATTTAAATCCTAGGTAGACAGAGAAGAGAGGATGAGATGAAAGAGAGACGGACATACAGAGGATATCACATGGAAATACATACATAAGAGAAATATATTAGGACTCATAGATTTAATAATATTGGACACGTGTATACCTTTTGGTAACTTTCTGTCGTATTCAAACAATTGAGCACCCACATACGCCAGCTGAACAATAAAAGAATGCTTCTTATTTGCACGTCAAATAAAGATTTCACGAACGGAAAATTTTGGATCGCGTAAAATTACACCGACTATGGAAACGAACTATGCAAGACAATGATATATACATAGTATTTTATAGGTATTTACAACAGTCTTCCATCAACCCATGTCCAAAATTACACATGAATGGAAACTTTTACGCTCGTGCAATACACGGTTCACTGCATACGAAATCTCATATTTGTATTGTTATTGGAGACACTCCACAACGGGAAATGCTTCCGGGTATACAAACATAGTTCCGTCAAAAATGGATTCGCTCCTTTTGATGCATTGATCCTGTGTCTATAGAATAGGCAGAAGCATGTGATGTGGTTCTGCATACTGGCAGACCATCAGTGTACTGCTGGGATGTGTTTTAATGAATTTGTCGGGAACTAGTTTCTTGCGCGGTCGTGACCTTTCACGAGGGTGTGTCACATGCAGATCCCGAAAGAAAGGGCAAATTGCAAGAGTGGCTGTGCTCACGGGTGCGTGATTTTAGCTGATGGTGCTATTGATACCAATTTCTTGGTAGTACATTAAAGACAAAGGAATGGTCTGTCAGGCAGACTATGTAAAATGTGTCACAAAGACTTATGAGAGAAGCTAGAAGCTGCCAAATTGACCCATCTTACTATATATTTAATAGGCCTGTTTCGTTGAGGAGTGACACCTATTGGTTTAGACATATCGATGGAATGAGTGGGATTTAAGGGGGAATGCACCCGTTTTTCGGAACACTCGGTCATTACTATAGAAAATTAAACATTTCATACCATATATGATTCGCTACCATATTTTCAATAATATAACACGTGATTAGAATTTACCATTTTCGATGGTAAAAGCGTATTTATTATGCGAAACTGATTTCGTCAAGATGGAAATCGGGTATTTAGAGCAAGACAGTTGTAAGTGTATACACAGTTACCACTGTTTTACGTCATTTTATTCGTGTGTAGCTGATAAAAATTGCTGTAATGCACTAAAAAGTGTACTGACCTATACACTTTCTTTTTGAATTATTACCAGGACACGTTGCTCAATACAATGATGGAGTTTTATCAAAGTCTATGATGTAGAACTTGAAATATTTCCAAAATATGCAAATTTTGACATAAAACACTTCAGCTTCGTTGATCGAACTGAACACGCGAGCATGCTGTTTTACACATTTGTGCGTTTATAATAGCTCATATTTTGGGTTTTCTGTTCTTATTAAATGTAAGATGTTACTTTAAATCTGTTTTCGGGACTAAACGATGATTATAGAGCATTTATTAGCATTTTAGTGACCTTGGGTAGGTGCAAGAAATTATGCATTTTTTCGCTGTAGGGGTATGTTATACGAATGCCTATAAAATTCAAACAATATCGCTGACCATCCATTTTTATGTCATTTTTGAATTGGTAATTACATATAGTTTCAGCATACAAAAAATAAATGAATTCTTTTATTTGGAAAAAAATAGGAAACTGGAGCATTCCCCCTTAATGCTTATTTAAACTACATGGTAATATCGCTGCGACTGGAGCACCTGCTATAGGTATCGCCCCTTCCATCAAGTCCTAGGTAATTTGATTGTTGTTTCGTAAGACATCAGTAAGTCAGAAATACGTCTTCAATGTTTTGATGAAACAAGTACCAGATGTCATAGAGGATATATGCCGCGCCCTAGGATCAAAACCGGGACATCAAATTTGAAAGTGCAACGCGATGCCATTTTTGTGATAACCGCGGTTATAACCAGCCAATGAGAGAGTGTGTGCAAGAAAAACAAGAGACAGTACTAAGGCAGACAGAACATGAGTGGTGTTAGGAGAAAATATACATTGAATACTATTTCACAGACATGTTTCATTTTTAAATCAATATTAATTTTAGTGTCGATTTCGTGAATCATATGCTTTGATGAGTAGGTTCTATATTAACCATTTAGTTTATTTGTTCATTTATTTCATCATCAAGACAGTGCTGTAATTCCTTTGACTCGAGATAGCTTAATTTGCATGAACAAGTTCCAAAAACTATGTAAACCCTTTCCCAAACACGACCTGGTTTTCACGTTCCTAACAAAAAAGGCTTGAGCACACATTGGGGCAGGAGAGGAAATATTTATAACCAGCATTTCCTCCTTTTGCATCAATAATTTCAATGCTTTATTTTACACTAATCCAATATTTTTTCAACATCAATTCTGTGGTAATCAGCTACTTTTGAATTGAAATTTACGCTTTGGAAAAGGGTTAAAATAATTTAAATGCGCATTTAGATTGACTCTGCTTAAAGGGATTTAATCCTTCATGCAGTTGATTAACTGAAAATGTTGACCTCTAGGATACGTCTCTAAGTTTTCAATTGCTAGATTAACGCGTTCAGAAAAAACTGGAATTTCCAAACTAAAATCGTGTAAACAATGAACGAAATACTCATACAGTGGATTGTGACATTGCTCGGAAAAAAAGTTCAGTTTTTCTCGTACAGTAGTTTCGTTTTTTCGTTTTTTTTCTAATAATACACATCTCTCACGACACAAAGGTTCTGTCATACAGAAATCTATGTCCACACACGAAAATAAAACCAGTAGAAACAGTAAAGTGTGATTTTTGATTGATTCATTAAAGCATTTCTCGCTTAAAATGATGAGCACAGCACATCGTGAAGATTGTCGGCACAATTTTAGATAATCTAAAGATTAATAAGTTCATTTAAGAGTCAAAAGTGGTAAAGCAATATATGTACTCAAATATTAATGAGTATGAACGTGCAAAATTGAGTATAAATGTGACAAATCTTCCTTTGTTTGCAGTATCTATTTCTTGCAGATTTGTTATGTCCGCCATTTTTGCTCAAAAAAATAGGTGCCGCTGGTCAGGCTCCCATAGCGTGGTGACGGTTTACAGATTAATTGCAAAAGCTCAGTCAGTGGTCAATTCGGAATTGTGGCTGACCTGGGGGTCTAAGGTGTAGAAACCAAGTAATGCCAGCCAACTAAATTAGAGCTGAAGGAGTTATTTGGTGAGCCATCAGGATGTTCAGGTAGTCCACCCTAAATGAGATTCATGCAATGCCTGAATTATTCTGGGGCTGCCGAAAACATTCAGCAGTGGAACTTTCCATTGTTGAATATTTATGACAATGTCTGATGAATAGGTTCAGATATGTAATGATGTCGTTTGAAAAAAACAATGTTTTATGAATTTCAAAATGGCCACATTACGGATATTATACCTTAAGAATATTTACCAATCAAATAGACAATTCTATATCCTAACCATTGTGTAATGTTTTGGATCCAGACTATGTTAATATTTCATTTAAAGATATGCCAGTACAATAATTAATAAATTATCATTCTTACTTGCTAAATGAATGTTTTATTTCATTCTAAAGTACAAAAAAGTACTTGAATTATTTTGCAAAAGGGATAATTAATATCAATGGTTATCAATCTCTTTACAGTGGGGTACTTTTTCTATCTAACTATCTTATCAAAGAACAGAACTATAGAGGATTAAAGAGGCATCAGAAACCAAAATAAGGGTAAATCAAACATCAAAGTTACGGCAGATAAAACAAATTGACAAGCAATCACCTAACAAGCCCTCTTGGTGCTTTTTCTCACAACTTTTAATCCTTTTCATGTTACCATTGATAGTACTTTTGGCAGGCAATGTGGCACAGAGTCAGCATGCATACCATGCACATGCTTATCCTATGCAGCATTGCCTTGCATACATACATTTTACGGTACAACAATTATCGTCATTTCATACCAAAATGTTATTAGTGTCAGTATATGACCAAATGCTGACTATATTTAAATACTTTTTGGGCAATACAAGGGTTATCACTTCCACACACAAATAGATCTTCTGAAAGATTCAAATTCACAACCAAAATAAAAGTATCAGACAAAGATATCATCCTGCAAAACTGCATATGTCTATCCTGTAGTAGTGTGGTCACAGTCTCGTTTTAAAAATACTGCCTCTATCTGATTCTATGTAAAAACGAGTAATTTACAAACAGCATTTTCAGCCTAAATAACACATTAAATTGCCAAAAAGTGTGTAAAAACTTAAAGCTAAATAGTTATATTTTATTATGATAAAATACTTTTACGTTATACACGTTCTTTTCGTGTTAAATCTCTATTTGAAAAAGTGGGTCAACTCTGCATTTCTTTGTTTGAACTCGGTCGTTACCTTAGAAGAACGTGTGGGTATGTGTGATAAAATTGCTATGGCACTGCCATTTCTTAACCGATTTTCATAAATCTTATATCAAATTAAAGAGGGAAAATAGATCTATTCATCCGTGTATGTTAATACGATAAACTGATGAATTATGAGTCGATGATTAGTTATTCAAAATAGGTCATTTTACTCGGCTTCAAATGGCAAGAACCATGCGGCAGAAAAGCCTAGAAAAGCCTATATATGTTCTTCAACATCCTATCTATTCAAATAATAAAACATCTCGTGCTTTTAGCATAGCGCATTCAAGCGCAAAGGCTTTAACAATGGGAAGTGTTTTTCAATTCCCCGTGACTTATCGATAATTTCTGTCTAAACTCCATTCATCCTAAATTTATTCATAAATGTTGACGACAGTGACTCAAAGAACATTCTTGCAAAGTTTGCTTGAAATTGGCCGAATGGTTGATTTGTTAAGAATGATATCATGATTTCTCAAAGTTCGATAAGCCTTGCCCTGCCACGCCTATATTTTTTGACGAATCCAAAAAATCGCGAAAATTCTTTGAATATGGTCATCCAAGGACCATTCCTGTAAAGTTCTGTCAAAATCGGCCCTATGGTTAAGGAGTAGGAGGTATTTCAAGGAATTATGGGCGAACAGACGGACGGACGGACGGTGAGTGACCACACTAGCTCATCTTGAGCACTTCGTGCTCAGTCCAAAGGGATTTACAAAATCGGCGTTTCTCATGGGCGTCCTAAACATCCATTTAACCCTTTCCCAAACAGTAAAACTTTATGGTCATCCAACTCGAAAGCTGTGACAGGCAACAGAATGAGTGTAAAAGAAAATAAGATTCTTTCGCCTCAATCTTTTCACCTTCAATAAAATCCGTTCAGGACGTCAAAACCAGGTCTAACCAGGTTTTGTTCGGAAAAGGGTGAGGCAGCCAAAAATTAGATTGAATTTAGAGGTTGCAAAATGGACATGTTCAAATGTATGATGCTCTTTTAGGTCAATGTTTTGAAAGCCTATTTCTTCACGAACCAGAGATATAATGTTAATAATCGATCACTTGAAAGTTTGAATTATTTTTGTTTGTTTGAAATTCCTATTTTATATGTCGTAAAATCTTGTTTTATCGGAGGCAATGACACGGAAATGATATGCACACAACGAAGCGCAGAAAATATTTACGCAAAGGGAGAAAATGTTGGTTATCAGCATGTTCTTCTTTTGTCTCAATATTTTCCAAAACCTTTTCATATGTGATCCTGAAAATCATGTCTTGTTCGGGGAAGGGTTGAAATAATGTAACAAATATTTATATAATTGTTGTCGGATAGAAATTGAAGAACTAAATTGTTTAGTAGAATAATTTCATCCTTTGTAAAACTTCAAAGGGGTGTAACTATTTTATTAAATGTCCGATTTTAAAAACGTAAGCAGTTTTGAGTTCCTCTCATTCAGACCTTGAAAATGATATATAATTTGTTGAAGTTCTTTGAAAAATAAACAATAACGTAATTCGGCAGAATTATCTCCCCTTTGTAAAAATCTGAATAAGCATTATTCCATAACGCAATGTCCGATTTTCACAATTCAACCAGTTTTATGTTTCTCTCAATATTCTCTGTAAGCTGGTATATATTTTGTAGGTGCTGGAATACTTTTGGAAAAAGTGTGACCACCCTACCTGTAGAATGGTTAATTGAGAGAAAAATAAAAATGCTGGTAGAAAGTGTTTTTGGGAAGCAAATTTTTGCAAAATTTGCTTTTCTTTGCAGCCGTGCTTCTCTGCACTTTAACATTCTCTGCATACCACACAACATCTTCCGGTCCTCCTCACTATAAATAGTTCTATCAAAAGCAAAAATTAATGAGGTAACAGTCATTCGAATGTTCATATGTAAGTCTGAAGTTATACATGTAGATATTGAATAGTGTGACTGAAAGTGAAACATTCTATTAATCATGTCTTTAAGCGAAGAAAAGACCGACGTAGTAATTTGCTTTATTATGGTTCAAAGATCAGTCCAATGATCTTCCTTGTAAATGGGTCAGTCAAGTTTACTGAACTATGAAATATATTCAAAGGCTCAAAGCTATAAATAGACAATTTACACACCGATAAACCGTAGCGTGTATACTATGTATTTACAACTGGTAGTACCTGGCAAACCGCGTCCATTGATTGGTTAGTACTAGTATACACATAAAGGTTGTCAACTTGTGCTAAAAATAGATTCAACATCACCAGCATGGAATCAAAGTATTCAAGGTATTCAAATGGATAATCAAAGTACCTAATCAAAGTAATCTACTTCTGGATAGGCCTACATTGTACATTCTTAACAAATTTGCTTCCCAACAGTACTTTCAGTACTTTGATTTTCTTTTATCTCCTTATTTTCCGCCTCTTTCAATCTAAGAATCATGACAGATACTTTCAAGAGAAGGGTTGATGACTTCCAACATCTAAGCAACTTGTTTTGATTGGTGTATGTTGCTCTCCTGGGAAAATTTCTGACAGTAAAACAGTTACGCTTAATTACTTTTACAAAACTACTATTCACGCTGAATTCCACCAGTGAGCCCATCGTACAGAGATACACCTTTTCCCAAACAAGCCCAGGTTTTGACTATAGAAAATGCAAGGAAAAACATTGAGATGAAAGAGGAAAGTGCTGTAAACGAGCATTTTCTCCTTTTGCCTCAATATTTTGTGTATTATATTGTTCATAAATCCTACCACTATACACATTTTGTCATTAGAGGCACCTTTACATAGCAACTATCTAAATTTTTGGCTATTTAGGAAAGGGTTTAGCTTTACTACTGTCTGCAGATTTTTATTGGCTTCTTACAGCTTTTATGATAGCATGTCTTTTTTCCTGTCCTTATTTTATGAGGAAAAGCTGAGCTGCAGTTTATCAAACAGAATTAATAAAATAATATTTTTTCTCATTTATGAATTCATATTTGGCATAATTTGCTATGCCAACAGCTTTGTGTACTAATGACAATGAATTTTGTGCTAAAAATAGACTGGGTTTTACCAGTATGTTTCAATATGTTTGTCAGAAATTACGTCACAGTTTACTCGATCAAATCATTCCCTATTCCTTATTGGCATATCGGTAGTTTTGCAGAAGTTGTTGCATATCGTCGTTGTAAATGCAAAACCTCGTATCTCGTTTTTGGAAAATTTTAAAGGTGAGGAAAAAAAGATGTAATAACTTTTCCCCAACTGAAATGTTTTACATGAAATTTTGACATATTGTTAGCAAATAATGTGTCATTAATGCTGAGCAGTATAAATTTCTCAAAACCTGCGCGAATTGTGTAAACTGGGCATACAAGTTTGTACTTTGAAAATCGCAAGAATCGACATACGAGGTTTTGCATTTACACCGACGATATAATCTATGGGCTGAAGTTGTGTGACTATGATATAATTATTCTCTTAATTTTTGTCAACAAACATGTTTGCTAAAAAATTACTTTTTAGCTCGACTTTTCGAAGAAAATGAGAGCTTATACTGTCACCCGGGCGTCGGCGTTGGCGTTGGCGTCGCCGTTGCAACCTAGGTTAATTTTTTTTCAAACATCAATAACTTCTATACTATCAAAGGGATTCAACCCAAACTTGGAATACTTATTCACCATCATACCCTCTACCTTACTATCAGGGCCCATGACCCTGGCTCCACTATATATGGAGTTATGCCCCTTTATACTAAGCAACTTAGAAAGCCGAGACAGCTCTTGTCTCGGACAGCTCTTGTTTCATAACTTGTTAATTTTGAAACCAAGACCATCCCTCAACCTTTTGTCAAAGCTAAGAACATATTATGTGAAAAGTAATTAGGAAAATATATTGTGACATGTGAAAGAAAATATTTTATGATATTTTGCAAAACTTTCTCTTCGAGGATGGTAAAAACATGTCAGAGTTAGGGAAAGGCTAAAAACTATGATTTTTGTGGTCAAGAATGGGCTTTTCAACTCCACAATTGTATAAAGTTGCTTGATGCTATAATTTTCATGTAAAGGATAATTGCATTTCACAACAGTCCAGACAAAATCTTCCCGCTTTATGCAGAAACAACTATCAAACACGAGGTCACGCGCTCACTCTGTGACATTTGAACACTGGGACAGATACACAATTATGGCCAATCATGCTCATTTATTTCTTTGCTTCGTTCAGAAAAAAGGATTATTAAGTCGGGGCAAATTGTTATAAATCAAGGAAAATGACAGAAATAACTGGGAAGATCCATAGATAGCTCCATTATGAACATCACCATGATACCATCAGATTTTGTTTTTTCTATATTCTCATATTTTGGTGAGCTCCATTGTTTCTATAGATGTGAATGTCTTTTTCGATTATTATAGAGAATAAATGAGATGTCAGCTGGGCCTGTGATTATGGTATTAAATTCCTGTTGGTTATATGCTCTTGTATGCCCATTCTATACATCATACTGGCTATTATATGGCAGATACAATATTACATACTATTAATGAGTCACAAACACCATCTTTTCTTGGTCCAGAGAGTTTTTGAGGTGTCTCATTATGTAGAACCAACTAAAAATAATAATTGAACCCATTCTCAAACTTTTACCAATTACTGCACAGTGACGCCTTTTGACTCCCTCACAAGAAAAGGATTGGGAAATTAATGTGGAAAATAAAAATAATAATGGAAAGAGAGACAGCAACTGGGTTCATACTATTGCGACCCTTCAGGCTTATAAAAATTATAGTCAAAAGGTTCCCACCTGAGTTTGAGATCTTTATAGGATAAGGATTTAAAGAGAGACAAATGTTAGGAAATTGATGCCACAATAAAACTTAATCAAATTGCAAATTTAACTGATTTATATGTGAAAAGAAATGGATATTATGCGTAATCGAGGCTTAGAACATTGCTTTATAATGTCATGTGAAATAAAATATCTCCATTAGAATATGTTTACCACTCCGAAATTGAATTTTGGAAGCCATAAACATTTTGTTTTGCCAAATATAGACAGAGACAGTCTTTTTTGGCTTGATGCATTAACCAATTTGGGTATATCATGGATAGGGCTGCAGAAGGAAAAAGCTGCTTGTCAGAAGCAATTCCTGCACATGCCACAAAGTATTATGAAGTCTGTTTCTTATTTGGCGTCAATGTTATCCAGATCCAGGCTCAAATGTTGATAACTTTTCAACAGACAGTGAAAAGACTGTGTGTCAGACAAACTTTAATGGATGATGTTCAAAATAAGCCATACCTTTGATGCAAGGTCACCAAGAAGGCCATTCAAAATAATAAAATGTCCACATTACTAAAACTTTTCACTTTGTAGGGTCTCTTATTTGTAATATATGTCAAAATGTCCTCAAACTAATGGAAAAGAAGCCTTAAAGAGTTTGTTGTTAACAAAGCTATTGTAGCATTTCTGTACTTTGTAGCAAGTTAGAGGTTTGGGTGGTATTAACCCATTTATGCAAGAATCTTCAACTTTTGACGACTATAAAAGAAAATAGCAGGGACAACATTGAGACAAAAGGAAACAAGAACTGCCATAGAGCAGATTAATACATGACATAGGTTATAATATCCCTTTCTAAAATGGCAAACTTTTTAAACTGGTCCAAATCAAAAGCTGCTAGATGATTAAAAGAATGTTGATGAAGATATAGTATTTTCTATTTATTCAATACAGCACGGAAAATGCTACAATCAACATTTTCATCTTTTGCCTCAATGTTTTACCAAGAGTTTCATGTAGAGGACATCATTTAAAAAGCAGGTGTTGTAAGGGATAGGGTTAGATTGGGTGAAGAAATAAACACTTTTCCAAAACAAGACTTGGTTTTGACGTCCTTTGAAGAAAGGACCAATACCGCGAGAAAGTACATGTGCCAGATCAATACTAAAGAAGAATACCTGTGAGGATATGTGTCTTTATGGCTGAATATCGAATATCGAATAAGGCTTGGAAAAACATTGAGGCAAAAGAAGAAAATGCTGATAATCAGCATTTTCTCCTTTTGCCTAAATATTTTCCTGGCTGAGTTGCACATGGATCATATCTTTAATACCATCATTTTTGTTGTCTGCAGCAACTTTCAATTTGGACCAATGTAAAATTACCGTAATTATTCTAATAAACGCCCATATTCTAATAAATGCCCATCCCCGAAATCTTGGCTGAAAATCTGCTTGTTTCAAGCACAATTTTAGCGAAAAGGGGTGATTCTAATAAACACCCATCCCCTGATTCCAGATTAAAATAATATACGTCATAACCAAAGAACATTTCTAAAAACAAGAGGCCCAGGAGGGCCTGAATCGCTCCACTGGTTAAAGTGGAAGAATTATCCCATGATTTCTTGTAAGCCTTACACAGCGGCAGCCAAATCTTGCTATTTGTGATCTTGCTATTTGTGAATAAATTTTGAAGAGAGACTCAAAGCACATTCTTGCAAAGTCTGGTTAAAATTGGCCTAATGGTTGATTTTTAAAGAATTTTCTTATGATTTCTCTAAGTCTGATAAGCCCCTTTCTCCCTGCCACGGCCACATTTTTTTGACAAATATAAAAATTTGTGAACAAATTTTAAAAAGAACAACTAAAGGCACATTCCTGCAAAGTTTGGTTCAATTGGGCACACTGGTTGATTTTTTAAGAATTTTCTTATGATTTCTTTAAGTCTGATAAGCCCCTTCCTCCCTGCCGCGGCCACATTTTTTGACAAATGTAAAAAATTGTGAATAAATTTTGAAAAGAGAGACTCAAAGAACATTCCTGCAAAGTCTGGTTCAAATTGGCCCTATGGTTGATTTTTAAAGAATTTTCTTATGATTTCTTTAAGTCTGATAAGCCCCTTTCTCGCCGCCACGGCCACATTTTTTGACAAATATAAAAATTTGTGAACAAATTTTGAAAAGAATGACTCAAGGCACATTCCTGCCAGGTTTGGTTCAAATTGGCCCAATGGTTGATTTTTAAAGAATTTTCTTATGATTTCTTTAAGTCTGATAAGCCCCTTTCTCCCTGCCACAGCCACATTTTTTGACAAATGTAAAAATTTGTGCACAAATTTTGAAAAGAATGACTCAAGGCACATTCCTGCCGAGTTTGGTTCAAATTGGCCCAATGGTTGATTTTTAAAGAATTTTCTTATGATTTCTCTAAGTCTAATAAGCCCCGCCCTGCCACGCCCACATTTTTTGACGAATCAAAAATTCGCGAACAAGTTTTGAAAAGGGTCACCCAAGGAACATTCCTGCCAAGTTTGGTCAAAATTGGCCCACTGGTATATGAGGAGAAGATGTTTAAAGAAAAAGTTAACGGACGCACGGACGGACGCACGACGGACACAACGCCATGACAATAGCCCGCTGGCCTTCGGCCAGTGGAGCTAACAATGAAAAATAGGATGTTCAGTCCTAAATCTGTTGGCAATGAAGGAGTTTCCTTGAAAAATCATATTTTGCAGTCCTTATTACAAGACTTTGCCAAATTCGACTTGCTGAACTTTGAGTCCATAAAATGACACTTGATTGGAAAATTTTGACAGACAAAATAAGAATACCTCTAATAAACGCCCACCCCCTGCTTTTCTATCGACCATGTTTATAATAAATAAACGCTTGGGCGTTTATTAGAATAATTACTGTATGTCATTTGGAAATGGGTTATACTCGTTCCTATCAAAGTGCTGTTTGTTGCTTGTTGTGCAGGCTGACATTACTCTGTATGAATTGTAACAGCAACAACAATATTCATGATCAGCATGATAAGGGCTAAGATTGGGTGGAGAAATTACACTCACTCCCTATCAAAGTGTTTTCATGGCTTGTTGTAATTGATCAACCCTGGAAGACTAATGGAAGATTCATAATTAACTGCAGAGAGCCAATTAATTCTGTTCATTAATGTACAACTATACTACACTTAGTTTGACATCAGGAAATCAACTTATAGAACATGATTACTACATAATAGTAACATGTAGAGAATGTACTCTATTAAACTTGTTGAGGTTACATTTACTTATGGATTTTATAATGGACAAACAAGAATAATCTCTTTTCTTTTTTTTATCATTATCACATTACAAACTTACCAGACCAGAGCAATTACATTTTAACCAATTACCAGACGACAAATTTTGGACTGTTCCAAACTGAAGAGTGTTGCAGACGACAATTTCAAGTTGGTGAAATTTTGAAAATCTTTCTATATTGGGTTAGAAAACATTGTGGTAAATGAAGAAATTGCTTGTCACAAGCAATTTCTTCATTTTCCACAATGTTTTCCAAAGCCTTTTTCATTTAGGGAGTCAAAAGCCGTCAATGTTTGGGAATGGGTTAACTGAAGTAGATCTACATGGAGTTTTGGTTTATCACTATCACAAACAACAACAATATTGCCATGAGTATCTACAGTCGAAACTGTCGTATGCAGCCAGCCAATGGACAGACCAAAATTGGCCACATATGACAGTTGGCTGCTTAACACAGGACAGAAAATTTTTAAGCATTAATAATTTCCATTAGTCATGGTGTAAGTAAATGTATACTTGTATGACAGGCCCCATAAATTTATTTGCTTTTTTTGCATCTCCTTTTTATAAATTCTAATCTCTCAATGACAGCTTCTAAGAAAATTATAGTACTTTATAATAAGCTTCATTTATATTTCACAAAAATATTCAAACTTCAGAGAATTAAGGATGGAATGCACTTATTCCCATCTATTCAGTCATGCAATTATGGCAAAACTGTAGGAAGACCACAATTTGCATATAAATTACAGAGAAAAATTCAAATTGTTACATTTGCACTAGATTCTGCCTAAACCTTTCTCCCATTTCATATGATTTTGTGAAAATGTCCCTTTGTTGTCCTGTGCCTGATTGAAAGCCAATTAACAGATGGCAAAATTTAACTTTCTAGAACATTCTAGAACAGTTCTTGAACTTTAAGAAACTTTTCGAAGGGGCGACAATTTTAAGTAAAGAAATTTTATAAATGTTTGAAGTTTGGGTAAGAAAACATTGTGGATAATGAAGGAATTTTTTCATCAAAACAAGAAATTTCTTCAATATCCACAGCGTTTTCCAATTTTTCTTGAAGGGCATCAAAAGGCATCATATTTTCAGAAGGGGTTAACTGACAATTAATCAATCATAACCAAAAAAAAAAGAACCTGGTTACGAAGTACTTAATAGAAAAAACATGTTTACAAAAGGCTTTCTGAAGTTTTTCTCGATCAGGGTCGTCAAAGAGATCTTGCATTGGAAAAGGTTAGGTAGAAACTTGCAGCTAACAGCTAGAGATAGAGGTTTCTGTTCTAGAATTATAATCCAACTGCAGCATATTATGACATTCTCAGACAAAACACCCCTGTGTCACATCACATATTTAACCCTTTTCTTTATACCAAACCTTTACTGTTGTTGAAAGCTGCAATGCACCACAACCTGGTTTTTGATAAAGATAGGATATCTAAATGTACAATATAGCGTAGAAAATATTAAGGCAAATGGAGTAAATGATGATTACCAGTAACTTAAGCATTGTATTCTGTTTCCTCAATGTTTTCCAAGTATTTTCTTTCAGGAACATCGAAAGCAGGTCTTATCTGGGAAAGGATTAAACATGTGTTTTCTGTTTCCAATGTAACACTTTATACCAGTGATACAATTTTAACAGTTTCCAAGACAGCATGACACTAATCTGCTGCTGCTCATGCTCCTACTGCAGACTATCAGTTGTTGGAGTATGCATTGCAGCATAGATACAGACCAAAATGTTTTTAGCTCCACTGGCCGACAGGCCAGCGGGCTATTGTCATGGCGGTATGTCCGTCGTGCGTCCGTGCGTCCGTGCGTCCGTCAGTCCGTCCGTCCGTCCGTAAACTTTTTCTTTAAAAATCTTCTTCTCAGAAACTACCAGATGGATTTCAATCAAACTTCACAAGAATGATCCTTGGGTGACCCTCTCTCAGATTCCTTCAAAAAATTTCGATTGAATCAGAATAACCTGAGTTATCTGCCCTTGAATATCAAAAATAGCTGGTTTTGACTTTAATTTTACTCATAAATCCACAAATATTAACCAATCAAGACAAAACTACAACAGAATGTTTGTGACTATAGGATCTTGCCTTGGTATAATTTTCAGCTTGATCTGAATTTTACAATGTGCCCTTGAAATTGACAAAATTGCCAATTTCGACTCTATTTTGACTTTGTTTTCACTCTAGCAAATACAAATACTGACCAATCTAGACAATACTTGTACAGAATGTTGAAGACCAGAAGATCTTGTCTTGGTATAATTTTCAGCTTCATCTGAATTTTACATCATGAGTTATGTGCCCTTGAAATTGACAAAATTGCCATTTTCGACTCTATTTTGACTTTGTTTTCACTCTAGCAACTACAAATATTGACCAATCAAGACAAAACTGAGACAGAATGTTAGTGACTATAAGATCTTGCCTTGGTATAATTTTCAGCTTGATCTGAATTTTATATGAGTTATGTGCCCTTGGTATTGACATAATTGCCATTTTTGGCTTTATTTTCACTTTTACAACCATTAGTATTAACTAATCAATACAGAACTTTCACAGAAATCTTACTGACCATACGATCTTACTTGCTGCTCATAATTTTCAGCTTGGCTATGCATTTGCTTGTTGGCGCAGCCTGAACCTTTGAAATTGCATTCAACAAGACAAACAATCAGGCCTGTGGAGCGCTTCCAGGCCGCCAGGACTGTCTAGTTTTTTTTTCTTTTTAAACCAGCAGGGCAAGATTGTATTACACTAAATTTGGTTAGCATTAACCAATTTTAATGGTAAAATAAAAATTTGGTTAGATTTCCTACGACAACAGAAGAAAATAACCAACAACATGTATTTAACCATTTGTTTATGCTAACCAAAGTTTATACAAACAGACCCTCTGCTGATGGATATTGTGTGAAGAATTTTGTATGGTAATTGTTAATTCATGATTGTTTTACGTCATTGAAGAGGTTGATATTTAGCCAGTGACTCAATAGATGATCTTAAGATATCTAAAATAACTGTGCTGCAAAAACATGATACTGTAAACCAGGATAAGTTCGCGTCAAGAAATGTTCGCGTTTTCATGCACTCGGGCTTGTTCGCGGCGTTTTAAGTTCGCGGATCAATGCTGTCCGCGAATCGCGCGAAACAAAACACGCTATGGGGGAATTGAAAAATTGACATGTTGAATAATATGGCGAATCGGATAATTAAATATTGAATAATGACTGTATTTACGATATTTTAATCGCCATTGACAGTTTGGTCGAAGTAAGTTTCAATGACCCATTGTTTTATTTCACACTTTATAGTATACTGGATTACAGTTTGTAACACAATGCATAGAATTTGAGCGTTACATTAACTTCACACCTATTTACCTTTAGCGTCGAGAAGCGACAATGACAGTTCTATTCAATATCACGATTCAAACCTCGTAGCTGTGACTAATTTCAAACTACAGTTACGAGGTTTTAAACGTCAATCGACGTTTGCTATCTAGTTGAATGAGTTGGTTTATCTTTCAATGTCGCGTTTTTCAATATGTCACAATATCTATGTATTTTTGGATAAAAACGAAAGTAGTCTGAAATGAAGAAAACTTTTCACTTACATCCTGTTATGAAAAAGCTATTTCCCTTGTTTACATAGTAACAAAATATGTCTAGAGTAAACAAAACATCTCCCCGTAGGTTTTCCCGCAACAAAAACTATCAAAGCGATAAAAGTTCGCGTTTTTATTGAAAGTAGCCTATTCGCGGCGTTTTAAGTTCACGGATCACACCCACCCGCGAAAGACGCTAACTTAAAAAGCGCGAAATAATTTCCTGGTTTACAGTAACTTGTATGCCATTAATGAGCACCAAATAGTAATAAACTGATCTGGCTTGACACCAAATCTTTTTTCTTTTTTTTGACCAAATATATAATGGCTTTGATAGGAAATCAGCTGCCAGTAATACCCGAAAGGGGAGTTAGACAGTATATATAGATAGATAAATGTAGTTACATTTTTCAAATGTAGCTGACACTGTAATAATTTTTCAAGTCAACTCATTCATGTAAAATGATCATTCATATCATGATTAAAATCAAATCAATTTAAAACTTAATAATGCTTGTAGAAAGCTAACCGAGCCAACAAACTCAATGTTTTACATTGTTTAAACAAAGATGAGAACAAGAAATCCCAATGTGTAGATATCTGTGTTTTTCACATGCCCTAGATTTCCAAAGAGCTAGGGGCTGTAAATAACCCCTTCAAGCTTATCCCTTTCTATAAGAGCATGACTTTAGACAAATGCAGAGGACAAAATGGTCATAATGATAAGGACATTTTACATGTATATGACAGAAAACATTGAGGAAAAAGAAGAAAATGCTGATTAACAGCATTTTCTTCTTTTACCTCAATTTTTTCACAATTCTTTTCCATCAGAAACATACACTAAAACCGAAGGGGTATTGTGTGAAAAGGGTCCATTTCTGTAATTTTCCCATATGGAACCGATTCCAGATTTTACATGTCTTGTTAGAATAAAAACACTTGTTGTGCACACTTGACAGTCAAAAGTGGAAAATTTGTTCACCATGCTATATTACACTTGTAGTTTTGTACTTTTTAAGAGGGCAATTGAAAACTCTTAGAAATTCAAATTTATCATTACCATTTGATTGGCATCTAGAAACCAGAGATATGGCCAAGTATAATGATTTATGTATGGAAGAATCATCCATTACTCTAATTAGATAGACATTCAATCCTTGTTTAAACATTTTTCCTAAGAACATTGGAAAGAGAACAGCTTTCAGTGCTTTTTCAATAAAATAATTGTTTTTCTGTCCTAGCATAAAAGTAAAAGATGATTTTCTGCCCATAAGAAAAGCAATGCATATAATTATGTTTGCCTGCAGAAAATTTTGTTCTTTGTTTCTTCTCTGTATCCCATAGACTAAAGGCCAAATAAAATCATTTTGTTTCAACTTTAACAGATTCCAGGGTTAGGCATTGTTACAGCCATATTGTTGCTTTTCAAAAACATTGTATCTGCAGCTATTTTAAAGCTGTAGTTACAACAATTTGGAAGAAAAGCAGTGATGTGTACAAAATCTTATTTCTTTACAAAGCTTTATCTAAAAGAAGATCATGGCAAAGAAAATTTTAGGAAATATGGAATAGCCTAGTTTTTGCAGGGATGATGGTTGAGTGATCACAAGTTTGAATCCCAGGGGTCTTTAACCCATTCCAAAACAGCAAAATTTTAGACAGATCAAAATTTAGAGATGTTGCATATCGTCGTTGTAAATGCAAAACCTCGTATCTCATTTTTGGAAAATTTTAAAGGGGAGGGAAAAAAGTGTAATAACTTTTCCCAAACTGAAATGTTTTACTTGATTTGGACATATTGTTCATAAATAATGTATCATTTATACTGATCGGTAAAAATATCTCAAAACTTGCGAGAATTGTCTAAAATAGACTTACAAGTTTGAATTTGGAAAATCGCAAGAATCGACATACGAGGTTTTGCATTTACACCGACGATATGACACTCACTCACTCCCGGGTATCATATTTAACTGCAGGTGAAGAAGCACCATTCACATCAGTGGGCTCCCTTCAGTGGGCTGTTCTTACTCCCTGTCTCCATTCCTTCTTCTTGTGTGGGTCAATTGTGGACAATTTCAATGAAAGAAATTCAAAGGTTTTTTTGTCTTTTGTGGTAAAAAACATTGTTGGAAATCAAGAAATTGCTTGCAAGCGATTTCCACATTTTCCACAATGTTTTTCAAATCCATAATCATTTATGTGGTCAATAATAGTCAATGTGTAGTAATGGATTTATAGAAATTTAAAAGTTCAGACTTACAGTTTCCAGGGTTGGGTGTTTTAACTGTCATCGCATGTACTGGACCTTCGCCTTCCCTATTGACAGCCGAGACTCGAACCTCATATCGCTGACCAGAAAGTAGGTTGCCAAACATCCACGATTGTGTGTCACTGCCAACATCTGCGCTGATCTTATCATCAGTCTGATCCAAATTCACCAAGGCTAGTCTATACCCGACCAGTGGTCCATTAGTAAAGGTAGGAGGTTGCCATGATACAGATATAACAGCAGGTCTTGGTGCTCTCAGACTGGTGATAACTGGTGAACTAGATGGCACTGAAACAAGACCAATAAACTTTTTTGTAAGTTCAAATAGATATATATGCACTTACATCAGTTTTGCTCTAACCAAGTTGTGTCTAATGATAAAAAGGTTTGCAGGTCATGCACAAATCCAGAAGAGGTAGGGTCTCCTAGCTCTCCATTGAGTTTGCAAATAAAAAGCTTATCAAAAATGATTCTTTCTGGAAAAAAATGTGCCTCCTCTGGGACAAAATTCTGGATCCACGCATGCAAATATTTCACATGTATTCTTGTTTTATAGCAGTGAAAAAGCAGTCTGTGAGACAAGTTTACAAGACATTTCAGATTTTCTTGAATTTATAAATTCTTCAGTGAAAAAAATGACTGTAGCAGAAAAAGACATCTCTGTTGAATGATGATATCAAATTATCCATCTAATCTCATTTCTTTTTGTTTGACTATGGGTTCCAACATATTTCAACTATAAATTTCAAATCTCATTTCATGTGTTTGACAAAATATTGTGGTTTATAGGCCCAGATTTGTCTCCAAGGCTGATTAGGCAGTATTTTGCCCTTTCCCAAACAAGACCTGGTCTTGTCGACCATGATAGAAAAATCTTTGGAAAATATTGATGCAAAAGAAGAAAATGCTGGTGACCAGCATTTTCTCCTTTTGCTTCAATATTTTCTGTCCTATCTAAAACACTTATCTATCTTTCATAAACATCCACTTTGTTGTCTGCAACTATTTTCAAATTGGAAGAGTATGATTATTTGTCGTTTGGGAAAGGGTTATACTCCCACTGTGATGGTAAATTCTCTCTTACTTGTCTCAAATTTGTCATTTTCTTTCAATAAACATGTACTTCAAAGTCGTGAAAAAAGTACATAAACCAATGATGTATAGAATAACAAGAAAATGATACCTTTAAACACAAGATTTAACACACCACAAATAAGACAATTTAAATAAGTCCAAAAAGGCCTTTTCACCAATTTTTTGTGCATCCGCAATTTTTTTGTGCATCCTATGATAAGAACTAATTTAAAAGATGCTTAGGTAAGACATTGAAGTTTTTAGATTCTTTATCAACAGCAACAAAAACATTCTAATGGCTTATGAGACCAAAATGGATCCAGATCAGCCTGCATATACAAGCAGTCTGATCCAGAACCATGTAGTTCTTTAACCCTTTCCCAAACAAGACCTGGTTTTGAAGTCCCTTAAAGAAAAGGCTTGGGAAAACATTCAGACAAAAGAAGAAACTCCTGATAACCAGCAGTTTCTCCTTTTGTCTCAATATTTTCTAAGCTAAGTTGTACACAAATCCTATGCCTATCATCTCCCATTTTATTGTTGGTATCAACTTTTGAATTGGACCAGCCTAAAAGTTTGCTGTTTGGGAAAGGGTGAACAGATTCTTCATGACATGTAGCAACTGCAACATTATGATATGGATTCTGATCAGACAGGGCTTATCCACAAGCTGATCTGGAAACTCATTATCCTGAAATGCTTTAGGGCCTTTTTTCCAATCCGGATGCATTAACCTATTACCAAAAGACAAAATTTTGGGCTGTTCCAAATTCAAAGATGTTGCAAACAACAATTTCAAGTGAATAAAATTTAGAATCTTTTTTACTCTTTGGGTAGAAAACATTGTGGGAAATGAAGAAATTGCTTGTCACAAGCAATTACTTTATTTTCCACAATATTTCTAAAGCCTTTTCCTTTTAGGGAGTCAAAAATAGTTAAAATGTGGTAATGGGTTAATGATTACATAACACATTGAGACAAAGGGTAAATTTCATGATCTACTTGAGTTATATAAGATAAATAAGCAATAACTGCTGATAAGCCCTCAGTGTGCATCCATGAGTCAATCTTTACTCAAAACAAATGATGAGTAACAGACCTTGTCAATTTTCAACCCTTTACTAAACAGCAGAATTCATATGTTACCCGTCACGGTTAAGGGGGCCTTTTGGGAAGTGTGAAAAGTATCAACCCTAGTCAGTCTGCAAAGTGTGTGCAGCCTAAGACTAAGATCAAAAGTTTTTTACTCAAATATGTTTTTTTTGAATATGGAATGTTTCTCTTGCTACATTAATTTTCCAAATACATCTGATTGACCTCGACTGGGTCTGGTCAATTTATCGAAATTTAGTTTTATGGACTTCCTTTTTGGCATGATAGGTCACATATCTTCCAATTTGAAAGCTGTTGCAGATGACAAAATGGAAGATGATAAAGTTAGGATATCTGTATGATATAGCACCGAAAAGTGTTGAGGCAAAAGAAGAAAACACTCTTTCCCAAGCCTTTTATAAGAGCAGATCGTAAATCAAAACCATGTCTTGTTTAGGAAAGGATTAAATGGCTTATGTCAATAGATATGTCCATGAACTAGAACTATACTCATCAACTCATAGTTTCTGAGAAACTAGAAAGACCTGAAGGTCTTGAGTCGCTCCACAGGCCTGAACCAAGTTTTGACTAGATTTTTTTAATACTTGTCGTTCTTACAGCAAAAAGCAGCAATCATGTGGTCAATGCAAAAGGAAAGTAAATGATTGACTAATATTTTAGGGATGTTAGAGCGATAATAAAATTGAAAACTGTGATTTTTCCAAATTCAAGGACACATAATTAAGTATGTATATCGAAAATTAAACACATGCAAGATCTTATGGTCAATATCATTCTGTTCAAATTTTGTCTATATTAGTCAATATTCGTGGCTTCAAGAGTGGAAAAAGTGTCGAAAACTGAAATTTTGTCTATTTCAAGGGCACATAACTCAGATTGTAACAGTGTGATCATGTTGAAAATTACACATGAGCAAGATCTTGTTGTCAACAAGATTCTTTCCAAGTATCATCTTGATTGGTAAACATTTGTGGTTGTTAGAGTGAAAACAAAGTCGAAAACGGCAATTTTGTCAAATTCAAGGGCACATAACTCATGACGTTAGATTCAGATCAAGCTGAAAATTACACACAGGCAGCATATAATGCTTATATATATTCTGTCCAAGTTTTGTCTTGATTGGTCTATATTTGTAGATTTTAGAGTACAAATTAAGTCAAAAGCAGCAAAATAGAGCAGAAAATGGCAATTTTTGGCCATTTCAAGGGCACATAACTCATGCTATAAAATTCAGATCAAGCTGGAAATTTTACTAAGGCAAGATCTTATAGGTCAGCATCATTCTGTCAAAGTTTTGTCTTGTTTAGTCAATATTTGTAGTTGCTAGAGTGAAAACAAAGTCAAAATACAGCCGAAAATGGCAATTCTGTCAATTTCAAGGGCACATAACTCATGATGTAAAAGTCAGATCAAGCTGAAAATTTTACCAAGGCAAGATCTTGTAGTTAGCATCATTCTGTTAAAGTTTTGTCTTGATTGTTCAATATTTGTAGATTTTAGATTAAAACTAAAGTCAGAACCTGCTATTTTTGAGATTCAAGGGCAGATAACTCAGGTTATTCTAGTTCAATCCATATTCTTTGAAGGAATCTGAGAGAGGGTCACCCAAGGATCATTCCTGTGAAGTTTGGTTGAAATCCATCCAGTAGTTTTTGAGGAGAAGATTTTTTAAAGAAAAAGTTTAAGGACGGACGGACGAACAGACGCATGACGGACACACCGCCATGACAATAGGCTGCTGGCCTGAAAGGCCAGTGGAGCTAAAAAAAGTAAGGCCCCACAATGTTTTTTAAAGTTTTGTATTTCATGGAGGAAAAGCCATTGGTTATTTCAGAGAAAATTTAATTAAATCTTTGCCATTGCATTGCAATTACTTTGCATGAGATAAACCCTTCATACTTTGGACAAATCTAACAGTTTAACCCTTTTCCAAATGCTTGAAATTAATACCGTCTCAATTTCAAAACACCCGCCCATCCCGGTTGAAATCATTTCGATTGGAAAATTATATTCCTCGGAAAACACTGCGATTCATGATGGTAAAGAAAGGGTAATAATTAAAGACAAGTGATAAATCACAGTAGAAAATCTCAGTGATTCCACAGGTCTGTTTGGAAGAAACACTCATCACCACGGCCAATGCGATTTTCAACCCAGAACCACTTGAAATCAAATCACTGTGATGCTTGAAAATAGAAACAAGATGTGTTTGTGAAACACAAATGCCCCCGAAATGGCCATTTTTCTAAAATGTTAAGTTTTCATAGAGTAAAGGGTTGATAAGGGTTAACGGATGACCTTGAGGAAGGTCAAATTGCTTGGAACAGATAGATATCATTGAAAGGAAGTTGCATACCAAATTTGAGCTTTGTATGTCGAATAGTTTTGGAGAAAAGGCAAAGGTTAAGTTTTCAGGTTAAGTTTTCGGACAGACAGACGGACAGACAGACAGACAGACAGACAGACAGACAGACGGACAGACGGACGGACAGACAGACAGACAGACAGACATGAGTAAAACAATATGCCCCCGATCTCTCGATACGGGGGCATAAAAACGTGCACGCCATTCTGTACAATAGGAGAAAAATTTTGATACCATTTTTTTTCTTTTCTCTCAATGTTTCTTTTCCTTTACCGGGAATATCAAAACTACTGTAGGTTTTTTTGGGGGGAAAGATGTTTTCTTACCTCCGAATGGTAGAGTGGTGACTGGCACGGATTCTTGAGTTGTAAAGTTGTGTGTGTGTTCTGTAGTTATCATGAAAATAAGCTTGAACTGAAAACAAGATGATAAGTTCATTATCTTGTTACTTTTGCACCACAGCAATGGAGAGCAAATTTGAAATGAAAGGCCACTTTTAACCTATGTAAACAAGGTAAAAACAATCCTTGCTCTTAACATGCGGCATGTCTTGGTTCGCATCTTACTGGAGTGAGACACCCTAAAATTTAAACAATCAAAAGCAAAAGTACAGTAGTTTGGAGAGATAGTGTGCTGTCTATGTAAAGTTTGTAAACATGTGCAATATTATCAAGACTGGACTATGATTTTACCAGATTTAAGCTACAATATAATGACACATATCAAAGTTTTCCTGTTGAATTCCATTTAGAGACTCAATAATCAATGACAGCTTAACCCTGAAATTGAGACAAGTTGATTATACACAAATTACAAAGAGCAAAAGCTCCATAAAATTCAGAAGCTGCAATTCTTAATGCATGTCAATGATCAAATCTTTTTATCTTAAAAGACATTTAATTTGTATACAGCCCTATTTCATTGTTATGCCGTTTATGGAAATATGTTTAACAATTCATGGCATATGTGTATACAATATTACACATCCATGTAAAACACTTACCTGATATGTGACATATGGCAGTAGATGAGTAATGTTGAGTGTATGTGTAGGCAGGAGCTCCGTGTAGTTGTGTAGTTGCCATTCTGTATGTGTATCAATGATCCGCGTTTGTAGGATAAAGTCCACATTGGTCAAGTTTGCCAGATGCTCCTCGAAGCCTGGCAGACTGAGCTCTACAGAACTGTGGGTGATACTGTCCTTTATAACATGTGGCACTGGGTCACCAAACTCGGAAACTGCAGAATAAACTTATGATGATATATCTCTTGTAAGGCAAAATGTCAGTTCCCAAAAAGACTCTAACAAGAGGCCTATTCATTACAATAAATGGAGAGCTATAGAAACACGGAGGAGCTTGTGCATGATGGGATGGATAACGAATACGGACAAAATAATCTTGATTTTGGCGAGATTTTTTGCAATAACTTCCTTATTTGTGCGCCAATTTTCTAAAGGTTTGTTGCATGTACCCCGCCTTACCAAGCTCTTTCATCGGATGTATGACATATTAGATAACTTGTGGTACTTGTACTCCACCTTACTGAGCCCTTTTCTCAGATGTATTACTTATCTGGAAACTCCTTTGTACTTTTCTCAAAAATTGATTCCAATCGACTAGAAAATTAAACTGGATTCTTTGTCGTTTTTCTGGTCGGTTGGGATCAATTTTTGGACAAAGTACAAAGATTCTACAAACAAGTCATAAATCTGACGAAAGAGCTCAGTACTGTGGGGTACATGCAACAAACCGCTTGAAAATTGACTCAGAAATAAGAAAATTATTGCACAATTTCTTACCTGAAGCGAGGCAAATTTGTGCGTATTTGTTATCCATCCCATCATGCACAATCTCCACCGTGAGAAAGGAAATTGTTAATAATAATTGTTGGTTTTTTCTATACATTGAGAATTGTTTGCACAAATACTAAACACAAGAAATTTTAACTGAATGTAAATGAAACTGGAGAAATGGTAGGTTTGTGTTGTTGATTACATTATGTGACAAAACATTCTGGCTTTGATTATAGTCCAAAAATAGTTAAACTGGTTTTCACAAGTCAAACAAATCACAGACAAGTGACAAAATAAAATCTGATTATCAAAGTATAGCTAACTTACTGATATCTTTGACATGGCCGTAGTACTGATCCAGACTGAATAGACATCCCTGTGTACAACTTTGAACCTAAAATACAAAACAAACATACATGACATAGTTCAAAAAGGTATTTTTCAATTTTCTCGTTCATGATTCAGGTATGGTTACAAAATTTTCAGCTGAATCCAACCTAAGAAATTACATTCTTCAATGGTTAGAAATATATACTTTGAGACTGTCTAATTGACGCGAGGAACAATGTGAAAAAAAAAACTAAGTCACAATGCTTACAAAACCTATCGACTCTGCTTGACAGTGTACATTTACTGGCTATTATTGGTTGTTCCTCATCACAATTACTCAAATGTTGCATAGATCTATTTGTCAGGTTCAGGTGAAAAAATGCCATTCAATTCCCAGCTTAACCCTTTCCCAAACGACAAAACTGTAGGGTGGTACAATTTGAAAGCAGCTGCAGACGACAAATTATACATGAATAAAGACAGGATTTGTGTACAATATAGCGGAGAAAATATTGAGGCAAAAGGAGAAACTGCTGATTATCAGCAGTTTCTTCTTTTGTCTCAATGTTTTCCCAACCCATTTCTATTAAGGACGTCAAAACCAAGTCTTGTTTTGGAAGGGGTTAAGCAGAGCTTCAGATTGACAGTGGGCCCGGGCCATTTGACACACTATTTGCAAATATGGCCCATCACTTTTCAACTCCAGGGGCCAAGCGGCCCAAGCTTTTACAAATTTTTTATATCACTATGTTTATTTTCATTGCTATGGCCCATCATTTCCAAAAATGACCCATCAATTTCCCTTCCATGGGTCATTTCGACCCACCACTCTTCAAATAAATCTGAAGCTCTGGTTAAGTGATCTTCCACATGAATTATATTGAAAGTATCTACTGAAATTGTTGATAAATATGAGTTGATTGACCTGGAAGGCTAATCAGATATCAATCAACACAACTATCAGCCAGACCGTTTCTAGTGGTCAATAAAACACCCTTGTAATAGCTGTACTTTGAAATCTTGATGGAATAATGTTGATTAAAGGTTAACCCATTCCCACAAAATGACTTTTTTTTATTTCATATGATACAATGGCTTTGGACAACATTGCAGAAAATGAAGAAATTGCTTGTCACAAGCAATTTCTTCATTTACCAGAATGTTTTCCAAAGCCTTTATGTTGTTGGCCTTAATGTGTGGGAATGACTGGGTTAACACTTTCCCAAACAAGACCTGGCCCCGGTTTCTCGAAAAAACTTAAGTATATTCTCATGAGAACATGCTCAAGTTCAAAGGGATACTCTCCAACGTTGAAGGGTATTCGATTGAAGTTCACGTGGATTTCGTGCGATTTGAGCACGGTGCTCAGATTTGAGCAAGAGAACGTACTTAAGTTTTTTCGAGAAACTGGGGCCTGGTTTTGACGTCCCCAATAGAAAAGGCTTTGGAAAACATTGAAACAAAAGAAGAAACTGCTGATAACCAGCAGTTTCTCCTTTTGTCTCAATATTTTCTGTGCCATATTTTACACAAATCCTATCTTTGATAACATCCATTTTGTCTTTTGAAGCAGTTTTTGAAGTGGATCACCCTAAAATTTTGTCGTTTGGGAAAGGGTTAAGCTGAATGGAAGATGAAAGCGTTAAAATGAATGAATACAGACCTTGACTTGAGTAAAGCTACGAGACTGGACAAGTTCTGTTGAATCCTGGAAATACACGAGAGCAAGAGTCTGGTAAAAGCAATAACTTCTGTGCTTTAACCCTTTCCCAAACGACAAAATTTTAGGGTGATCCAATATAAAAACTGCTGCTGACGACAAAAGAGATGTTGTTAAAGCTAGACTTTGTGTATAATACAGCATGGAAAATATTTAGACAAAAGGAGAAACTGCTGGTTATCAGCAGTTTCTTCTTTTGTCTCAATGTTTTCCCAAGCCATTTCTATTAGGGACGTGAAAACCAGGTTTTGTTTGGGAAAGGGTTAAAAAAGACTAAAACAAGATGTGTTTGTGAAACACAAATGCCCCCGAAACGGCCATTTTTCTAAAATGTTAAGTTTTCGTGGAGTAAAGGGTTATTAAGGGTTAAGGGATGACCTTGAGGAAGGTCAAATTGCTTGAAACAGATAGATATCATTGAAATAAAGTTGCATACCCAATTTGAGCTTTGTATGTCAAATACTTTTGGAGAAAAGGCAAAGGTTAAGTTTTCGGAGTAAAAGGTTAAGTTTTCGTAGAGTAAAGGGTTGATAAGGGTTAACGGATGACCTTGAGGAAGGTCAAATTGCATGGAACAGATAGATATCATTGAAAGGAAGTTGCATAGCAAATTTGAGCTTTGTATGTCAAATACTTTTGGAGAAAATGCCAAGGTTAAGTTTTCGGAGTAGAAGGTTAAGTTTTCGTAGAGTAAAGGGTTGATAAGAGTTAACGGATGACCTTGAGGAAGGTCAAATTGCATGGAACAGATAGATATCATTGAAAGGAAGTTGCATACCAAATTTGAGCTTTGCATGTCAAATACTTTTGGAGAAAATGCCAAGGTTAAGTTTTCGGAGTAGAAGGTTAAGTTTTCATAGAGTAAAGGGTTGATAAGAGTTAACGGATGACCTTGAGGAAGGTCAAATTGCTTGGAACAGATAGATATCATTGAAAGGAAGTTGCATACCAAATTTGAGCTTTGTATGTCAAATACTTTTGGAGAAAAGGCCAAGGTTAAGTTTTCGGACAGACGGACGGACAGACGGACAGACAGACGGACAAACAGACAGACAGACAGACAGACGGACGGACACGAGTAAAACAATATGCCCCCGATCTCTCGATACGGGGGCATAAAAAGTTTACCATAAATGTATTTTGATGTAAACCATTTGTGTTTTATAAAATCCCATAAATACCTAATCCCTAAAATGTTTCCATTTGGGAAAGGGTTAAGCATAATGTCATAACCAGCAGAAGTCTGTGATTAATCACATTAGGAAGCTCCATATGTATGTACTGTTGATTCCAGCAAAGGAAACCTTACAATATCCACATACTCTAAAATAATGGGCAAACAAGACAGATTATCTATATGGAGAGAGACACATATGAATTTTTTGCATTCTAAATATCATGTCTTTACTGTAAATTTAACTGTAACCTATCTCCATCTGCAAAGTTCTCAAAATTTCAATTTAAATACATCATTATTCAAGAATTGTATACAAAGTAATATGAAGAAACTTCTGTTAAATGGGCTTCTGCTGCCTACAAACGATGTAGACACTATAGTACTTGGTGGTATAATAGGAAGGTTTTTTCTGTTGTTGGTGTTGTTATAAATATTGGCGATTAATTTATGCTGTTCTACAAAGAATTCATATCATAATATTACATTCATGGAATGTTGTAGTGCAAAATGCAAATAAGGTAGACTGTCGAATTTATGTAGGATGGTTTGTCATAGAATATAGCTGGAAATAAACACCTCTCTGTGTAAGCTTAAGCTTTGCACCGACCGGGTTTGTTTCTTCCCTTGAGGCTTGGCATGTTACAATAAATGATAATTAATGGCAAGCAAATCAAGTTGAATTACATACAGTGAACCAGAAGAGACCGAGACCAGACAGGACACTATGCACCCATTCTCATTTTTTCGGCCGAAAACCACCAGCAAAATTCCAAAATTCCGACTTTACAGAATTGCAATATTTTTATTACAATATGATAGTATAACATCTATACGGTAAAAAATAAATAATGGCCACTCCTTTAAAGGTGTCTGTCTTTACCTGCATCAATAGTTTGAAGAACCCCCAAAACTACCATTTAATTTTACGTGACACGACTGTATTATACCAAATCTGGTAAAAAAAACATTCAAGTAAGTTACAAAGGACGTAATGTTTTGGTAATTCAACAGGCGATATATAGCTGTATATTAGAAATTCGAGAGACCTGCATAAACTCGAGACATGTAAGAACAAGAAGCACCGCGAGTATGGGATTTATTAGAACTAATGTGCAAAAACAGTCAATATTTAAAACACTTGCTTCTAATTCCTCTCGTAGCTTATGATGGCAACAAATTAGTTTATAAGACTAATAATTTCTTTAAGCAATATATGTTATATCAAACTCAAAACAAATTAGCATGTATTTGGTTAAAATAAAAAAAATATGTCGACCTAACGAAATTTGATCCTTTGTCACGTAATATTCAGTGAAAGTAACTGCTTTAGAATCAAGTCTTGTTTTTTAATTGAGTAGTATTATTTGAAAGTAAAATTAGTTAAAAATTAAATGACAAACATTTGTTTGATTTAAAATACATACTATTTACATGAAATGAAAATTACCACTACATTGTGGTTTATTGATATTTACATAGAAGTTAAGAAAGAAATCCAATTCAATCTCCTCCTAAAGCATTAAGCCATTTGGATTTCAGTGTGCGAAATCGCCTCTTCCTACAATAATATTTCAAATTATCACTATGCAATGAAAACTTACAAAATGGTACGGGTTCTAGGTTTTTTAAATATACTGAGAGGCAAAATTAAGTATACACCCTAGTTCTTTCACGTTCTTGGAGAAACCGATTAATAGATTGTGTACGATTTTTAAACGCCGCCGGAGGTATTCGTCTATTGATGTAACCTTCTCAGCCTATCCGTCCATCTATCTTTTCTTTCGGTGCGACGGTTTTTTCATAGCATACAGCGTCATGGAAAAGGGGGACTTAATCGCTTAACTGATGCAAGCATATACGTTGACATATCCACTACATTTATGAACGGATTTTGATGGAATTTTCACAGAAGAAGTCTAATCAGCTATGACAATGCGTACATTGTTAGCGCTTTTCTATATTACGATGCGTCATGGCAAAATGGGACTTGGTGCAAACGGGTTATCTGACATAACTCCTTCTAAATTTATTGACGGATTTTGATAAAATCTGCGTAGAATGTTCCTAATGTACCTGACTAAGTGAATATAGAGTCACGTTTCTTTCATTATTATGCTGCGTCATAGAAAAATGGGTCTTAATGAAAAAAGTGGCATATTGATCGATTTCTACCAGCCACCGAGAATTGGATTAGAATGTTAGAGAAAATTTAACGTTGTGATTTGTTGTGATAAAGATTAAAGACACCAAATACGGATTGACGGCAATATTTGATGCTCCACTAGGTCGCACGTGCAAAGTTTGCTAAATCGGCATGTAGCAGAGGTATGGGCAGTCAAAGCAATTTCAGGTGAAATTTATCAGAACAAAATTATTGGTTTCGGGGTAGAAATAAAAAAATGCAAAATTTTGAGTCGATATGATGGAAATTAAGAGAGATATTTAAAGACAAAAAGTGTATACTTTCTTTTGCATCTCAGTATAGAAACAAAGGCATAGATACCAAGATATAAAGATAAAGATATTTTGTCTGCTACCCGCGTTACTATCGTAATATTCACTGTCTATCACTATTCGAATTCTTAAGATATAGATCCTTCAGGAATCTTCTATCTGCATTTGGGTTAATGTATTTAAATCTTGCATGTAGCGTGGACCGCTGGCTCTATCACAGGTCACTGCTAATAGAAATGTGGTTTTGTGACAAGCACATACGGTATGGGAGGTATACTGCCCGTCTCTGGTGCTTCTTGTGTCTCATTTCTTTCTTTAAAGCTGTCCAAATTCTTATTTTCTATAGATATGTCAAGGAATTAATGAAAAAAATAGTAAAAATTGTTGCAATGTCTGAAAGGTTGAGAAGCGGATGTGTAATTTAACTTGACGAAACAGTGAATATTACGTGACGATCCTGATTGCAGCTAAATGCCTGTTTAAAGGGATAAACATTCAGAACACGCAAGTGTATCAGAGAAATACTATTTTTGAGTCTTAATGCAAACTTTAAATATCACACCTGTCAGGAGATTGTGATATTGAACCAGTAATGTACATTGCTGTAAATCCAGCAAAACCTTCCTTCGTATTCGGATTACTGTCGTTGAATTTCAAAATGAATGGAAAAAAACCTTAAACTTGACGCCATAGTACAAGTAAAGGTCGTGAATAATAATTAGGTTGTTTTCAAACGAAGTTATGGTCACTTTTGTTTTTCAGTGTCACGTTGTATTCAGTCACGTAAAATTAAAACTTACTTTTAAATCAGGATGACTTAATGTGGTTTCAAAATATATTGTCGTACTGTGTGTCAATAGTGTGTATATACTAAAGGCTTGGATATACTTAAAAAGATTTAGACATGGTCTTTTCCATAAATGAAAAATCGCTGTCACGTACATATTCAAGCAAAAAAGTCCGACACTTGGTCGAGCTATTTCAAATGGCGACCATGAAGTAAATACTTCGATTATTTAGATACACATGTTCTGGGGCAATAGCTATATGGATAATTGATTTAAAAAAGCGGTAAGTGGTATGAATTTGCTTCTGTTGTTAATTTAGTACGCACACAAAAACATAGTCACGTAGAATTCGCCTGAGTTGTGACAGAGCAAGAAAAGACATTTTTTTCAAAACAGTAAATTTATTCTATGATTCCAGGTAATTTTATCATATTCTTATACACCACGTGTCGAATGAAACATATTCTGCGTATATCGCTTTCTGGACAGAGATTTACCAACCTTTTGAAATTCGGAAAATTGGGTTGTGACACTGATTTTTACGGGGGGTCGTGTTATATAATCGCTGGTTAAGATCAAACGGAAGTTTAGATCGCCGTTGCTTGATATGGATTTATCAGATATATGGTTAAGCAAAAATATGGCATGCAGAACAAGTATATTTTACACTAACAATGTCCCTTTCCAATGGTTAGAATGCTTGTGACACGTTTTCGGCCCAAAAAATGAGAATGGGTGTATGGCTTAAATTCCATCGATCTTAACATTTTCCAAAACAGCAAAAGAGTTATATCCAAGTTCAAAGATGTTGCACACAGCAATTTCAAGAGATTGAACTTTTACATTTATTGGTCTTTTGAGGAAGAAAATATTGCGGAAAATAAAGAAATTGCTTGTGACAAGCAATTTCTTCATTTCCCACTATATTTTCATTAGCCTTTATCTTGTTGGGCGTCAAAAGGTGTCGATCACTGTGTGGTAATGTGTAAAGATTGGTCACCATAACTTGAATATGGACCAGACGTTGACTGTTAATAATATTATCAGATTCCCTCCGTAATATTTATGTCATAACGTGAGAAGTGAGTCTAGTAATAAGTGAGCCAACAGGAGGCAATTCTCGTAATCAAATAAGGAACTAATAACGTCTATGGATTTCCAGTAAACTAACGGAAAAGTCATCGATCAAACTGACCAAAACTTGACAGGGACATGCGGTCAGTCCTCTCATACTCCCCGATATTTGATTAGTACATTTTCATGGAACTATTAATTAAACATTCTGTGATGCAATGGCAGAACAATTTGCAATGGGGACACAGAGCTAATAATACATGGATTAAGGGGGATCAATGATATTCATTTGTTTTTTTTTTTTGTTTTTTTTTTTTTTATCAAAATCCTATGTTGTCTCTGGAAGACTATTCAAATGAGTACCCACTACATAAAATTTATTCAATTTTTCTATTTCTGTGAATAATATTGATGTATGGTTTGATTACACAACAAGTAATGTCTAGCCATGCGGCCAACATGATGCTATTCTCGTAACCAAATAAAGAACTTACAACGTCTATATATTTATATAAATAGTAAACTAACATAAAAAACATTGATCAAACTGACCAAAACTTGACAGGGACGTCGTGTGGTCATCACATGCAAACTCCATAATATTTGATTGGTCAAGCTTAGTTGTAATGTTTTTCTAATTAACCCTTTCCCAAACAGGACCTGGTTTTGATGTCCCTGATAGAAAAGGATTGAGAAAACATTGAAACAAAAAGAGAAACTGCTGATAACCAGCACTTTCTCCTTTTGTCTCAATATTTTCTTAGCTATATTGTACAAAAATCCTTTCTTTTTCAAAGTCCATTTTGTCATCTGCAGCAACTTTCAAATTGGACCATCCTAATTTTTTTTCGTTTGGGAAAGGGTTAAATAGTAAAGTTTGTTGGCATTTTCGATAAAATATGGAAATATCTGGTGCCAAATTGTTGGCATTGATGCCTGATTTGGGTGGAACAAATTTCTGTGATGTAATTCTGAGACAAAATCACAGCAGAAGGACATACAGTCGACACTCGTTGTGTCGAAGTCGGAGGGGCCGTCAAAATACCTCGACATATCCGGAGTTCGACACATCTGATTTTGTTTGGCTTCCAGATATTTGATATTTGACCGTTTTTGAAACTTATCAAGTACGAATATTATTGAAATATAGTAGGAAAAGGAAAGAAATTGCTCGTATCGAGCAATTTCTATCCTTTTCCTACTATATTTCAATGGCTATATTCAGTTCGAAATTATTTTGTTTTGAAAAAAATTATGTCAATAGATGAGGACGGGACCAGATTTGAACTTCGACTTAAGCGAAAATTCGACTTATCCGATGTCGACATAACGAGTGTCGACTGTAATCTCTTTGACAACATTGACATTTCCATAGCTACAAATATGAGGGAGTGATGGATTTTAAAAATGCAAAATAGACTGTTAACCCTTTCCAAACAGCAAAATTTTAGATTTGTACTATTCAAAATCTGCTGAAGATGAAAAAAATGGATGTTGAAAAAGATTGGATTTGTGTTCAAAATAGCACAAAAAATATTGAGGCAAAAGGAGAAACTTGGGGCAAAACGAGAAACTGTTGATTATTAGCAGTTTCTTCTTTTGTCTTAATATTTTCCCAAGTCTTTTCTATCAGGGGCGTCAAAACCAGGTCTTGTTTGGGAAAGGGTTGAAAGTTCATCAAACACTATGTTAGTGGCACTCATTTAAATATTGTGTGGAGTCTAGGCACACATTTAAATATTGTCGCCTCAAAAACTTTCAAATATTAAGTACCGGATTTTGATATGAAATAATATATTTATCCCCTGTTATCTGTTGCTCTGGTTTCAATGTATCCCAATATTTCTACGAAAAAAGGGATTATAGATTTTGTATGCAATTCAGCACACAAAATATATTGACAAAACGAGAACATGCTGGTTGTCAGAATTGTCTCCTTTTGTCTGTATGTTTTCTAAATTTCCCATGCATTTTCTGTTCTCTTTGTCAATAATTGGGCTTGTTTAGGAAAACATTATCAATAATTTATGCATATTTACAACTACAGCTTTGAAGCACTCCCAAACCATTAATTCATAAAAGTGCACAACAATGAATTAACCACTTTCTTCATTTAATTAATACATTTAAGCAGCAAGTTAATCCAGAGATTAATTCATTTAAAATAGTGTTTTTCTGGATAAAAGCCTATGGGAGGAAAAACAAGTGCATGTCGGATTGCGATGCAATACAGAAGTCCCCCACCGGATAACAAAAAATCCTTTCTTATAATATATCTCCTACTTACTAGATCTATAACTGTATACAAAATTTGAAGTTGCTAGCACATTAGGTTTTGGACAAAATGTCCCAAACAAAAATATAAGGGTGAAAACAACCAAGGGCAATAACTCCAAAAGTGGGCGGAGAAGAATGATTCTTGTACATGCCACTTGTCCTCAATGAGATCTATAAGTGTACCAAGTTTGAAGTTGCTATTACTGATGGCTCAGGAGATATGGTCCGGACAAAAATGTAAGGATAAAAAACAACAATGGACAATAAATAAACAAGAGGGCCAAGATGGCCCTGCATCGCTCACCTGAGAGGACTTTGAAACAAACAGCTTGCAAACTTCAAACTCGCATGACCCACTTTTTTCATGACCTAGACATCATCAAGATAAACATTCAGAACAATTTTCACAATGATGAGTAAATATTTTGGTTCTTAGGGCAAAAACAAGATTTGACCTTTTGACCTAGTTTTTTACCTAACATTAGCCGCTTTCTACATGACCCATTTATCATCAAGATAAGCAATTCTGAACTATTTTCACAATGATGAATAAATATTTGGATTTTTGGGGGCAAAAACAAAATTTGACCTAGGTTTTGACCGCCCATGACCCACTTTATACATGCCCCAGATATTGTGAAAATAAACATTCTTAAGAATTTTCACAATGATAAAGTAAATATTTTGGTTCTTAGAGCAAAAACAACATTTGACCTAGTGACCTAGTTTTTGACTTCACATGGCCCCCTTTTAACATTGACCAGATATCATCAAGATAAACATTCTGAACAATTTTCACAACGATAAAGTAAATATTTTGGTTCCTAGAGCAAAAACAAGATTTGACCTAGTGACCTACTTTTAGACCTAGCATGACCCACTTTTTTACATCACCAAGATATCATCAGGATAAACATTCTGAACAATTTTCACAATGATAAAGTAAATATTTTGGTTCTTAGAGCAAAATCAAAATTTGACCTGGTGACCTAGTTTTTAACCTCGAATGACCTGCTATTCATATCACCATGATAAACATTCTGAATTTTCACAATGATTGAGTAAATATTTTGGTTCTTAGAGGAAAAACAAAATTTGACCTAGTGACCTAGTTTCTGACTTCACATGACCCACTCTTAAAATGACCCAGATTTTGTCAAGATAAACATTCTGAACAATTTTCACAATGATAAAGTAAATATTTTGGTTCTTAGAGCATAAACAAAATTTGACCTAGTGACCTAGTTTCTGACCTCATATGACTCACTTTTAAAATGACCTAAATTTCGTCAAGATAAACATTCTGAACAATTATCACAATGATAAAGTAAATATTTTGGTTCTATGAGCAAAATCAAAATTTGACCTAGTGACCTAGTTTCTGACCTCGCATGACCCACTTTTCACATCACCAAGAAATCATCAGGATAAACATTCTGGAAATTTTCACAATCATATAGTAAATATTTTGGTTCTTAGAGCAAAATCAAAATTTGACCTAGTGACCTAGTTTTTAACCTTAAATGACCTGCTATTCATATCACCAAGATATCATTAAGATAAACATTCTGAATTTTCACAATGATTGAGTAAATATTTTGGTTCTTAGAGGAAAAACAAAATTTGACCTAGTGACCTAGTTTCTGACCTCACATGACCCATCTTTAAAATGACTCAGAATTCGTCAAGATAAATATTCTGAACAATTTCACAATGATTGAGTAAATATTTTGGTTCTTAGAGGAAAAACAAAATTTGACCTAGTGACCTAGTTTCTGACCTCACATGACCAACTTTTGAAATGACCCAGATTTCGTCAAGATAAACATTCTGAACAATTTTCACAATGTTAAAGTATATATTTCCTTTCTTAAAGCAAAACCAAGATTTGACCCAATGACCTACTTTTGACCTTACATGACCCACACTTTGTACATAACCTAGATATCAAGATAAGTATTTAGGATAGTTTTGACAAAGTTTTGGGGCAAAATTGGCATCTCTAGAGCAAAAGGAAGGATCTGTAATATTTGACCTTGTGACATAGTTTTTGACCTTGCATGACCCTCCTTAGATCATGACACAGATATCATAACGATAAACATTTAGAACAATTTAGACAAAGTTTGGACCAAAATTGCCACTTCCAGAGCAAAAGGAAGGATTTCACAAGATTTGACCTCATGACCTAGTTAATGACCTGGAATGACCTACTTCTTGACATAGCCTAGATATCATCAAGATAAACATTCAGGGCAATTTTGACAAAGTATGTGCCAAAATTGGCACTTATAGAGTAAAAAGATGGATTTTACAATATTTGACCTAGTGACCTAGTTTTTGACCTGGCTTGACCTATTTGTTATCATGACCTAGATATTATCAAGACAAATATTCTGAATAATTTTCACAACAATTGAGCAACAAATGTGGCCCCTAGAGCAAAAAGAAGTTTTGACCTAGTGACCTACTTTTTGACCCCATTATGGCCCCGATTCAAATTCTTTGAAGTATTTTGAAAAAGCATGACCCATAGATCATATGTGTGAAATATGATTGAATTATGTCCAGTACTTTAGGAGGAGAAGATTTTTTTCTGAAAAGTTGACGGATGGACAGTTAGACAGTTAGACAGATAGACAGATAGACAGACGCCGGACAACAGACCGATCACAATACCTCACCTTGAGCACTTTGTGCTCAGGTGAGCTAAAAAGTGGATGTGGTAGAGTAACAGTTCTTGTGCATTACACTTCTTCTAAATGAGATCTACCAGTGTACAAAGTTTGAAGTTGCTAGGGCTTATGGTTTAGGAGATAAGTTCGGGACAAAAATGTAAGGATAGAAACAACAAAGGGCAATAACTCAAAAAAGTGGACATGGCAGAGTCACAGTTCTTGTACATGACACTTGTCCTCAATGATATCTATAAGTGTAGCAAGTTTGAAGTTGCTAGCACTTATGGTTTAGAAGATATGTTCCGAACAAAAATGTAAAGGTAAAAACAACAAAGGGCAATAATTCAAAAAGTGGATGTGGCAGAGTAACAATTCTTATACATGACACTTTTCCTCAATGCGATCTATAAGTGTACAAAGTTTGAAGTTGCTAGCACTTTTAGTTTAGGAGATATGATCCGGACAAGAATGTAACACTAAAAACAACAAAGGGCAATAACTCAAAAAGTGGACATGGCAGAGTAACAGTTCTTGTACATGACACTTGTCCTAGATAAGATCTATCAGTGTACAAAGTTTGAAGTTGCTAGCACACATAATTTATGAGATATATTCCGGACAAAAATGCAAGGGTAAAAACAACAAAGGGCAATAACTCAAAAAGTGGGCGTGGCAGAATAACAATTCTTGAACATGACACTTGTCCTCAATAAGATCTATAAGTGTACCAAGTTTGAAATTGCTAGCACTTATAAATAGTTTAGGAGATATGATCCGGACAAGAATGTAAGGCTAAAAACAACAAAGGGCAATAACTCAAAAAGTGGGCGTAGCAGAGTTATGCTTCTTAAACATGACACTTGTCCTCAATGAGATCTATAAGTGTACAAAGTTTGAAGTTGCTAGCACTTATAGTTTAGGAGATATGTTCCGGACAAGAATGTAAGGGTAAAAACAACAAAGGGAAATAACTCAAAAAGTGGGCGTGGCAGAGTAATGGTTCTTGAACATGACACTTCTCCTTAATGAGATCTATAAGTGTACAAAGTTTGAAGTTGCTAGTACACATAGTTTAGGAGATACGTTCCGGACAAGAATGTGAGGGTAAAAACAACAAAGGGCAATAACTCAAAAAGTGGACGTGGCAGAGTTATAGTTCTTGAACATGACACTTCTCCTCAATGAGATATATAAATGTACAAAGTTTGAAGTTGCTAGTACACATAGTTTAGGAGATACATTCCGGACAAGAATGTAAGGGTAAAAACAACAAAGGGCAACAACAAAGGGCAATAACTCAAAAAGTGGGTGTGGCAGAGTTATGGTTCTTGAACATGACACTTTTCCTCAATGAGATCTATAAATGTACAAAGTTTGAAGTTGCTAGCACACATAGTTTAGGAGATACATTCCGGACAAGAATGTAAGGGTAAAAACAACAAAGGGCAATAACTCAAAAAGTGGGCATGGCAGAGTAACGGTTCTTGAACATGACACTTCTCCTCAATGAGATCTATAAGTATACCAAGTTTGAAGTTGTTAGCACATATGGTTTAGAAGATATAACCCAGACAAAAGTGTGACGGACAGACGGACAGACCGACGGACGGACGGACAGACGGACGGACAGACGGAATCGAGCAAACCTATAGTCCCCCAACCGGTAACCGGTGGGGGACTAATAATACCATTTGCAGGTCTTGATCAATTTGCTTCTAGCTTATGTGGGCTCAGAATAGCAGCACTATCAGACAATAATAAGCATCTTTGTCATGTTGCACATACAATTTTCAAACATCTTAACCCTTTCTCTTGAAAGATCAGGTTTTGACGTCTCAAATATAAAAGGCTCAGTAAAACATTGATGGAAAAGAATAAAATGTTGATAACAAGGTTTTTGTCCTTTTGCCTCAGTATTTCCTATATGCTACATTCTACACAAATCCTTTCTTGATCTGCATCCATTTGGTCATCTTCTTCAAATATTGTATGTTTGTGGTGGGGCTGGTTCTAACGAACATCCCCCCTTCAGAAATCTTGATTTTTATTTAGGAATTTACTATGTCAAAATTGTGTAATATATTAACAAAACAACCCCCTTTAATTTGAATGTTCTAACCCCTTCTTAGAAATCCTGGATCTGCGGCAGTAGAAGGGATAGCCTCTTGTTTAATTGTGCACATATTCTGTGAACCTCAAGATCCAGTTAGTTAACCCTTTCCCAAACAAGACCTGGTTTTGAGGTCCCGATAGAAATGGCTTGGGAAACATTGAGACAAAAGGAGAAACTGCTGATAACCAGCAGTTTCTCCTTTTGTCTCAATATTTTCTGTGCTGTATTATACACAATAGTCCTTGGGCCAGGACCAGGAAAATGGGGTATGTATTACCAGAAAAAAGGACAAAGGGACACCTATATATATTTGTAGATATACATCTGAAGGATGTTTTTCAGAGATGATATCCGACATGAAGAGTAGCTAAATATATTTTACCCTTACCTTTATATAGGTACCCTTCACGACGTGAATGACAATCTGGTTTGGGGTAAGGGAAAGGGAAAAATTAATAAAAAATATTAAATGAATGTATTAATCTATTTATTTGAATCCATGCGTATGAGCATGTATTTCACTACTTATGAATCACGATTTTCTAATTATGTAATTATTATGACGTCATTACTCCTCTTCAAAATATGCTTTATGTGCAATCAAGTATAAGAATTGGCCGAAATATTCGAAAAAGTATTTTTCTATGATTATCATTTATTTCTAATGCAAGAAGACATGGTTTTTCATAAAGTACATCATCTTAGAAACATTTTGAGCGTTGTTTGCACTCTGGTCGTCGGGACTTTTGGCTGTAACCCTTATCTAAAACCCTTAACCCTACCATTTTTTTTTTTTTGCATTCAAATTTATAACACTTATTTGGTCATATTTTCATTGAATATTGACCTACAGGTGTCAAAATGGTATTAAATGAAAGCTTATGACTCGCTCTTTTGTTTGTAATTATTTTATGCAAATTATCTCATTTGCATATTCATTAATATTAATGATTCCCCTTAAAAAATTCCATTTTTTGGCGAAAATTTTGATAAATACTGTCCAAAACAAGGCGTTTCTTTTCAGGGGGAATTTAATTTTGAACACATGATTTTTCTTAAAGAACATTTTATTAGAAACATTTTGAGCCTTGTTTATACTCTGGCGGTTGGGGCTTTTTGCCGTAACCCTTATCTAAACCCTAAGCCCCATCAAATTACTTATGTAAATTTTGAAAATGAATTCGGCCATATCTTCATTGAATATTTGCACACAGTTGTCAGAATAATATCAAATGAAAGCTTATGAATTATTCTTTCATTTTAGATATGTTATGCAAATTAGCTCATTTGCATATTCATGAATTTTCCTAAAATTGCGATTTTAGACGGAAATTTGGTAAATACTTTCCAAAACGAGGCATTTTTGTACAGGGGAATTACGTAAACATATCAAATCTTAAAGAAAACAATATATCAAACATTTTGAGCGATGTTTGCACTTAATTTGGCCGTAGGGGCTTAGGGTCATAAACCTAATTCTAAACCCTTAACCCTATAAAATTGTTCAGTCATTTCAAAACGTTTTTGGTCATGTCTTGGTTGAATATTGACCTTCAGATGTAAGAATGGTATCAAATGAAAGTTTATGACTTGCTCAATAATTTACCATAAATTTTATGCAAATTACCTTATTTGCATATTCGCGAATATTAATGACACTACTTAAAACTGTGACCTTTTTCGCGAATTAGGTTTTTGTTTGGTATAAGTGTCATATCTCTGTTTTACTAACGCCATTACTCTAAAACTTTGCACATATCTCTATGACTATGATACCAACCTCAAGACATATATCTATTGCTCTAGCATTTAATGTCGAGCAATTTTTACCTTTTTGTGGCATTGAAATTCTTCATCAAACTTTAATGAGCATCTTTCAAATATCTGTCACAAATAAGTTTGTTTCTGTCGTAACTATTGTTTTCAAACTTGGCATTTGCTTTTGCTTCTAAGATCAGCATCTGTTATGTTATCTAGTAACAGTTAACGTTCATTCCTTTGGCATATTCACTCATTTCCATGCAAGATTCAATCATTTGTTAGCATCCGTAATTTTGCATCTTATTGTAAATCTGCTTAAATATAAGGGCTAAACATCCCCTTTGAACGTAAAATAATACACCCTAAATCCAATATCAAATAGAAAATAATGTCCCTAAAGTTTAGGAAAACACTGATACAGTAAACTGAATACATTATTATATATAATTGTAAAATATTTGAACACTTTCTGTGCACAATGTACACTAATGATTAAATTATTATGATGATGAACATAACTGATTAGATGGTTCAAATGATTTCGTTTGAAACTTTTAGAATTCAAAGTAGAATCAAAACACATGGATTAACAAAAAGGGCAACTGCAATATATTGAAAGTTTATTGACATCGTTTAAAATTAAGGTTGTAGGTCGTATACATGTAAAGCAGATTCTTCAGGGGATAGCTAGATCTATGACAGAAGGTATAAATTTTGTAATTATAGTGTTTTCATTATTATAATTATTATTATTATTATTATTATTATTATTATTATTATTATTATTATTATTATTAATATTATTATTATTATTATTATTATTACTATTATTATTGTCTAGTTCGGTTTTGTACAAAAGTATTTTTACACTGAAATGCCAGAATCAACACCTAATTTTAAGGCACTATAAGGTTTCATGTGTTTTAGAGCGTTCTTTGGATGATATGTGCACTTCCGAGGAGTATGATCTTCTGCAGTTCCTCGATAACTGGTGCACCAGGGATTTGTTTGAATATTTTGTCAAGTCCCTTCTTAATGAGACCAAGTGCACCTAAAACGACTGGTACAGTTGTCGTCTCCATACCCCACATTTTGGCTACTTCTATCTCAAGGTCTTTGTATTTTGATAGTTTCTCAAGTGCCTTGACGGAGACATTTCTTTCAGATGGAACCGTCATGTCAATTATGATGAACGTCTTGTCCAATTTGTTCTTGATGATGATGTCTGGTCTGTTAGCCTTGATCTCTCTACCAGTATTTACTGACATGTCCCTCTACGACAGTTTTTTAATGATGTTCATACATTTTTTTGTTTGCTGGGAGTTCAAATTTCTTGCAGATTTTCCAATGAATGTTACCGGCTGCCTTGTCATGTCTTTGAATGTACTATGTTTGCACTAATGTTGGACAGCCTGAGACAATTTCATCATATTTGTTGCATATTCTGCATTTTGGATCTGTACCATCTTTGATGATCTTGTTGTGATATGCTCTTGTAGCCAAACTCTGATCTTGTGCTGCTATCACCATTCCCTCTGTTTCTGCATTGAGACCTGCACTGGAGAGTCACGTATGTGTCTGATCTTGGTCAACATCTGGTTTGTCAAACCTTAAGGGTATTGCCCATGCATTGGTTTGGCTTTCCATGTTTGTGTCATCCTCTTTTGGGCATTTGCCTTTGTCCGTCTTGTTCTTTTGGCAAACTCTGTGACGGATTCTTCTCCATTTCTTGTCGTTTGTGCAATGTTCAGTTCTTGAATGAATTTTCTGGCTTGCTCTGAGATTGAGTAAAGTTTCTTGTTACGTTCATGTTCATGGATCAGATGTAGCAGATTGTCTTGTGTTGTCTCCAAATACAATGTATGTCAGATGTTGATGTTAGTTTTCCTTTTTTGAAGGTGGTTTTTGGACACTTGTCCAGTACAAATTACATACATATGTCATCACTAAAGACCTTTACTATCTCGAGCAGTTGTTTTTGCTGGTGATCGTTCTTGGCAAAGGTCTTTAGGTCATCTATGTAGAAAAGATGGCTGATCTTCTTGCCTTGGATGACATATCCATGTCCAGTGTCATTCAGCATGGTATTGAGAGGGGCAAGAAACAAACAGAAGTGGAAGGGTGATGGTTATGCGACTTTGCGTGCAGATGGTTAAGTCTTGAACTTCTTTGGCCTTGGTTTGAAACCTACCGGATGAGGACTCCCATTTATTTGGGACCATAACCTTTGACCTAGTTACCCTGACCTTTGAGTTTGACCTACTTTTTTTAAAGGGCTTACAACAAGAAACTATCCTTAACCCCAAATGCTGTAAAAACACTGTATACTGAGTCCCCCGTCTCTTTCTTGTCTTAAGTTAATTTATTTGTGTTATTTTACCTTTTGACTTGCGGTATAAAACACACATCATATTTACATTGTAACTAGAAATGTCTCATTTCAGCAATTTAAACATGCAGGGGCATATTGTTTTACTCTTATCTGTCTGTCTGTCCGTCCATCTATCTGTATGAAAAATTAACACTGGCCTTTTCTCCAAAGAAAATTGACATACAAAGCTATAATATTGTATGTAACCTTCTTTGAATTATGATATCTATCTCTTCATGCAATATCAATATGACCTTCCTCAAGGTCATTCATTAACCCTTTTCAATCCTTAACTCGAAAACTTAGCATAAAAACTTAACATTGCCTTTCCTTGGGCATTTGTGTTTTACGATCTTGTTATTAAAGTTTTTATTAATATTCATAAGCATACTAATTAGTTTTGTGTAAGAGATTTCTTAACAAAATAACATTTCAAAACTAAAATGTATGTTTTATTACAATAAGGGTTTTAAAATGTTTTTTGCAATTAGTTGAAGCTAATGATGAAACTTCTATAAGAAGACAGTTGCCACGGAAACAAGAAGGTTGTTAAATTTTGCTTATCCGGCACTTTGAAATGGAACAACAGTCAGAATTCATTAACAGGTTCAAGAAAATACAGAGGGTTTTCATTTTTGGCTTATGACATAATAATGCCGTACTCCATATCTAAAAGCATGTAATTTGCTCGGCTTATTACCTCCCTTTATGGATATACCTGTTGTGATTTTTCCATATACATGCTGTGTAGGACAAATTATTCAACATGAATTGTATTTCTATGCATCTGGTTTATATATGCAGTGTATGCTTAGTATAGAAAGCAGTAAAGCCACATTATTTTGAACATTTCAAAACCTTGCACTGAATTTCAACTCTCCAAACCCTATCAAATTTCAAATGCACATTCTGAGGTATAGCTACTCTGCAGAGTGGATATCATTGCATTTTTGTTCTTCCTTTGGATAGGTCTTTCAAGATATGTAGGTGTCCCTTTGTCCATTTTAGTGGTAACTCCAACCATATCTGGCCCAAGGACTACAAGTTCTACCTTTAACAACATCTCTTGTCGTCAGCAGCAGCTTTCTTATTGGATCATTTCAAAATTTTGCTGTTTGGGAAAGGGTTATATTAGGGAGAGACAAATTAATAGTCCAGTGGGATTCAATTTACAGCCTATTTATCAATCTTTCCCCTGTCAGTGGGATATTTAGTGGTCAGTAATTACTGTAATACATCACAAGTTTGGAATTAACCATTTTCCAAAGCAAGACCAATATGTCCTGTTTTACTGTACCAATCTACATGTATGATTAACCAACCTACAAATAGTTTTTGTGTTATATCTTGTTAACCCTTTCCCAAACAAGACCTGGTTTTGACGTCCCTTATAGAAAAGGATTGGGAAAATATTGAAACAAAAGAAGAAACTGCTGATAACCAGCAGTTTCTCCTTTTGTCTCAATATTTTCTATCCCATATTTTACTCAAATTCTATCTTAAACTAGAATATCACTGAAAGTGATCATACCCCCCAAAAGTGCAGTTTTTGTGCATTTTGAGAAGTTGATTTCATTTAAACTGGGAGCTGTTCAATTGGAAAAATAGAGCTAACAAAAAATCAACAGACCAAACAACACATGTAAATGTTGCAAAAAATACCAATTTTCAACAAAAGGACATAGCTCATTAAACAATCCCCAAGCCCAGCCCTACCATGCTGATATTTTTCAATAAACCAAAAATTCACAACCATGTATTGAAGACAGTCAATAAAGGTACATCCCTGTAAGATTTGGTTCAAATTTACCGTATAATTGCTTTTTAAAGAATTTTCTCTCATGATTTCGTTAAATCTGATAAGCCCTGCCCTGCCATTACCACATTTTTTGCAAATCAAAAATTCACGAACAAATTTTGAAATAAGTCACCAAATGAACATTCCTGCCAATTATGGTAACAAAACACCAAATCAAAAATTCCCGATCAAGTTTTGAAAAGAGTCACCCAAGGAACATTCCTGCCAAGTTTGGTAAGAATTGGCTCAGTGGTTAAGGAGGAGAAGAGTTTTGAAGAATTATCTGACAATTTCTCGAAGTCAGATTAGCCCCGCCCCGCCACACCCACATTTTTTGACGAATCAAAAATTCATGAACATACATTGCATACAATCGATCAATGGACATTAGTGCCAACTTTAATTCAAAATGGTCCAATAACTGATTTTTAAAGAATTTTCACATGATTTCTCTAAGTCCAATAAGCCCTGCCCTGCCACACCCACAATTTTTGACAAATCAAAAATTCGAGAACAAGTTTTGAAAAGGGTCACCCAAGGAACATTCCTGCCAAGTTTAGTAAGAATTGGTACAGTGGTTAAGGAGGAGAAGATTTTTGAAGAATTATCTAACGATTTCTCAAAGTCAGATAAGCCCCGCCCTGCCACGCCAACATTTTTTGGCGAATGAAAAAATCATGACCATACATTGAATACAATCACTCAAGGGTCATTCCTGTCAAATTGGCCTAATAATTGATTTTTAAAGATTTTTCACATGATTTCTCTAAGTCTGATAAGCCCCCGCCCTGCCACGCCCACAATTTTTGACGAATCAAAATTTCATGAACAAGTTTTGAAAAGGGTCACCCAAGGAACATTCCTGCCAAATTTATTAAGAATTGGCACAGTGGTTAAGGAGGAGAAGATTTTTGAAGAATTATCTAACAATTTCTCGAAGTCGGATAAGCCCCGCCCTGCCACGCCAACATTTTTTGGCAAATGAAAAAAACATGAGCATACATTGAATAGAATCACCCAAGCGTCAGTCCTGTCAAGTTTGGTTCAAATTGGCCAAAAAATTGATTTTTAAAGAATTTTCACATGATTTCTCAAAGTCCGACAAGCCCCGCCCTGCCACGCCCACAATTTTTGACAAATCAAAAATTCACGAACAAGTTTTGAAAAGGGTCACCCAAGGAACATTCCTGCCAAGTTTAGTAAGAATTGGCACAGTGGTTAAGGAGGAGAAGATTTTTGAAGAATTATCTAACGATTTCTCCAAGTCGGATAAGCCCCGCCCTGCCACGCCCACATTTTTTGGCGAATGAAAAAATCATGAGCATACATTCAATATAATCACTCAAGGGTCATTCCTGCCAAGTTTGGTTCAAATTGGCCTGATAATTGATTTTTAAAAAAAAATGCACATGATTTCTCTAAGTCCGATAAGCCCCGCCCTGCCACGCCCACAATTTTTGACGAATCAAAAATTCACGAACAAGTTTTGAAAAGAGTCACCCAAGGAACATTCCTGCCAAGTTTGGTAAGAATTGGCCCAGTGGTTGAGGAGAAGATTTTTGAAGAATTATCTAACGATTTCTCGAAGTCGGATAAGCCCCGCCCTGCCACGCCCACCTTTTTTGGCGAATGAAAAAATCATGAGCATACATTCAATATAATCACTCAAGGGTCAGTCCTGTCAAGTTTGGTTCAAATTGGACTAATAATTGATTTTTAAAGATTTTTCACATGATTTCTCAAAGTCCGACAAGCCCCGCCCTGCCACGCCCACAATTTTTGACAAATCAAAAATTCACGAACAAGTTTTGAAAAGAGTCACCCAAGGAACATTCCTGCCAAGTTTAGTAAGAATTGGCACAGTGCTTAAGGAGGAGAAGATTTTTGAAGAATTATCTAACGATTTCTCCAAGTCGGATAAGCCCCACCCTGCCACGCCCACATTTTTTGGCGAATGAAAAAATCATGAGCATACATTTAATATAATCACTCAAGGGTCATTCCTGCCAAGTTTGGTTCAAATTGGCCTGATAGTTGATTTTTAAAAAATTTTCACATGATTTCTCTAAGTCCGATAAGCCCCGCCCTGCCACGCCCACAATTTTTGACGAATCAAAAATTCACGAACAAGTTTTGAAAAGAGTCACCCAAGGAACATTCCTGCCAAGTTTGGTAAGAATTGGCCCAGTGGTTGAGGAGAAGATTTTTGAAGAATTATCTAACGATTTCTCGAAGTCGGATAAGCCCCGCCCTGCCACGCCCACCTTTTTTGGCGAATGAAAAAATCATGAGCATACATTCAATATAATCACTCAAGGGTCAGTCCTGTCAAGTTTGGTTCAAATTGGACTAATAATTGATTTTTAAAGATTTTTCACATGATTTCTCAAAGTCCGACAAGCCCCGCCCTGCCAATCCCACAATTTCTGACAAATCAAAAATTCACGAACAAGTTTTGAAAAGGGTCACCCAAGGAACATTCCTGCCAAGTTTGGTAAGAATTGGCCCAGTGGTTGAGGAGGAGAAGATTTTTGAAGAATTATCTTACGATTTCTCAAAGTCTGATAAGCCCCGCCCTGCCACGCCCACATTTTTTGGCGAATGAAAAAATCATGAGCATACATTCAATATAATCACTCAAGGGTCATTCCTGCCAAGTTTGGTTCAAATTGGCCTGATAATTGATTTTTAAAGATTTTTCACATGATTTCTCTAAGTCCGATAAGCCCCGCCCTGCCACGCCCACAATTTTTGACGAATCAAAAATTCACGAACAAGTTTTGAAAAGGGTCACCCAAGGAACATTCCTGCCAAGTTTGGTAAGAATTGGCCAAGTGGTTGAGGAGGAGAAGATGTTTAAAGAAAAAACCAACAGACGGACCAACAGACCAACAGACCAACAGACAGACCGACAACCTGACTCCTATATACCCCCCAAATTGAATTTGGGGGGTATAATAATTGATTTTTAAAGATTTTTCACATGATTTCTCTAAGTCCGATAAGCCCCGCCCTGCCACGCCCACAATTTTTGACGAATCAAAAATTCACTAACAAATTTTGAAAAGGGTCACCCAAAGAACATTCCTGCCAAATTTGGTAAGAATTGGACCAATGGTTGAGGAGGAGAAGATTTTTGAAGAAAAACCAACAGACAGACAGACAGACCAACAGACAGACCAACAGACAGACGGACAAGCTGACTCCTATATACCCCCCCAAATTGAATTTGGGGGGTATAATAACTTCAGTTCTGTCATTTGGGGCAGTTTTTGAAGTGGATTACCCTGAAATTTTGCCGTTTGGGAAAGGGTTAATCATACAAAACACTATTTAGTCTGTTCAAAAACCACTATAAAAGATGCTTAAAATGATTTTGAAAATTTGACTTTGATACAACACTTTTGTTCCCAGTATTGTATTTTACACTACAATAAACCTGATTGGCCCAGTCTGATTTTTCATGCAATCAGATTTCTTGTTACACAGTTATTTACACAAAAATATGGTCGTAAGATCCTTGGTAAGACATGGCCCTGGTTGTAAAGTCCCTATTCAGAAAAGCTTGAGAAAACTTTGAATCAAAAAGAAGAAAAAGCTGATATTGTTTGTCTTTTTAATCAAGCTGCATTTACATAAGTTTTCTTTTTTGAAAAGCGATGATATCATGAATTGATCTGTTTAAAAGTCTTGGAGAATGAAGCCATCCAGCCATAGTTGAGGAATTTGAGTAAAATAAAATGACTTAAATGAAATTACACTGACAAAGTTTCATGCAGTGTGACACATCTTTACTTTTCAACAAAAACCATGTAACTGCAGCTTAAAACAAGCTGCAGTTACATGGTTTTTTGTTGAAAACCAGTGATATTTAAAGTTTAGAATCTCCAACAATCCCCTTGATTGCTACAATCAAGCCTAATTCAGACATGACCCAAACACAGGCCACTGACATGAAATGTCATTATAACCCTTAACTGCTGCCAGAGCAAGGGATAAGAGGGGGTAAAGACATTCTAATTTTGTTGTGTCAAATCTAAACCCAGTACTATAGCGAATCATGTTGAGGAGACAATTCCAATAAATACCAACAATGTAGGGATTTATCAACAATTTTTTTTATCAGAAGGCCATTGCTTACAGCAACTTTATTCTGAAACAATAACCAGACAACAAAAAGTTAGAGGATTCAAATATTCAAAGAATGTTGCCAAGGGTACCTCCAAATGAATGAAATGTTACTTCTACACTCTCTGTCTTTCTGGTCAGAAAGCAATATTTTCCAAAGCCTATACTTTGTAAAATGTCAAAAAGTATCATTACAACGAATACAAGGGAAATGGTTAAACTAATAAAAGTTTGCATGTCGCCTTGGAATATGCAGCCATCATTAAGTTATTGTATTTTATGATTCAAGTGCTACTGGCAGAACACATTACAAGAAAACATATTTTAGTTCAGCGGCGGATCCAGGATTTCTGTAAGGGGTTTCGAATATACAAATAGGGGGGTTCGTTTTCGTAGTATTACACAATTGTTACAGGATTTCTGCATGAAAATGAAATAATTTGGCTACAGAAGGGGGTTCGTTTGAACCCCCCGAACCCCCTCTGGATCCGCCACTATAGTTTATAGATCGTCATGGACCGTTGAAGTTAAAAACAGAGATTTGAAAACTGTATATAATTATGAAGCCAGAAACATTTCAAAGAAATTGTTGCTGTATTGTTTTAACAACAATATTTCCAGTTGCTGATTTAATAACTAGATGCCGAAGGGCAACATGTCGAGCCCGCTCATTTTGAAGAAAGAAGACCATACCTATGTCTACAGCTGTCATTACAATGGCGTTGTAAAAGTGGGGACAAAATAAGTTGGAATGATGGGGATCATGGTGAGACAGTTTATTGTTCACAAAATATTACATGTCTATGTATTTATAACGAGATACCAGAATGGATTAATTTGAGTATACATATGTGACCCGTCACGCTAAAAGGGACCTTATGCTAAGTCCATAAAACCAAATTCCGAGAAATATACCAGACCAAGCAGAAGTCCATCCGATGTCGTATTTGGAAAACGAAAATATTGTAAGGTAGAGAAAACATTCTAGATTCAGAAAATACTTAAACGTGAAAAGTTTCGACCCTAGTCAGGCTGCGCGGACTGCGCAGACGGACTAGGGTCGATACTTTTCACAAATCCGATAAGGTCCCTTTTAGCGCGACGGGTCACATATAAGGAAAATAAGCCATGCCCCCTGGCACCCATTTTTTGTACGGATCAGAATAATTTGAACATTCTGAGAAGTACGAAAATTAGCTGCACGTAGCTGTACGTGGCCATGTTTTTTACGGATTGAGATAATTTGAACAATCTTGGTAGAGGGCCATCCAAAGAATATTTGTGCCAAATTAGTTTGAAATCTGGGCTGTAGTTTTGGAGGAGATGAATTTCAAAGTTTGACTATATACATAAACAAGAGGACCATGATGGTCCTAAATCGCTCACCTGAATCAAGATGGCAAGAGTTATAATGGCAATTTTGTCAAATTCAAAGGCATGAAACTTATAAGGACTTTCTGTTTGGAAACAATTAAGAAATAATTTTGTTCCAATCGATCCTGTAAGGTTGGGTATGAATTAGCACAATTGTTGACGTTTTTTTTTAAATAATTATTTAATGATTTCGCAATATACAACATAGGACTAATTTTCAAAGCATTCTGATCTGTTAGAGATTGATCATTTATGATAGGCTCAATTAACAAGATTTGGTCTGTGATTGAAAGAATATAGCACAGGATTACCATCTGATAAGCTAAGGCTAATCCCATATTTGTTTACATAAGATAAACATGGGGCCAGCCAGAGCAACAGATAAGAGAAATAGATAAGAGAAATAGGACAGATAAGCCCCTTCCTCCCTGCCACAGCCTGATTTTTTATCAATTGTAAGAATTTGAGAACAAATTTTGAAAAGAGTGATTCAAGGAACATTCCTGGAAAGTCTGGTTCATTTGGGCCCAATGGTTGATTTTTTAAGAATTTTCTTATTTAAGAATTTTCTTATAATTTCTCGAAGTCCAATAAGCCCCTTCCTCCCTGTCAAGGCCACATTTTTTGTCAATTGTAAGAATTTGAAAACAAATTTTGAAAGGAAAGACTCAAGGAACATTCCTGTAAAGTCTGGTTCAAATTGGCCCAATGGTTGATCTTTAAAGAATTTTCTTACAATTTCTCTGAGTCTGATAAGCCCCCTTCCTCCCTGCCACGGCCACATTTTTTGACAAATGTAAAAATTTGTGAATAAACTTTGAAAAGAGTGACTAAAGGAACATTTCTGAAAAGTCTGGTCCAAATTGGCCCAATGGTTGATTTTTAAAGAATTTTCTTATGATTTCTCCAAGTCCGATAAGCCCCTTCCTCCCTGCCACGGTCATAATTTTTTGACAAAGGTAAAAATTTGTGAATAAACTTTGAAAAGAGTGACTAAAGGAACATTTCTGCAAAGCCTGGTCCAAATTGGCCCAATGGTTGATTTTTAAAGAATTTTCTTATGATTTTTCCAAGTCCGATAAGCCCCTTCCTCCCTGCCACGGCCACATTTTTTGTCAATTGCAAGAATTTGAAAACAAATTTTGAAAAGAGTGACTCAAGGAACATTTCTGCAAAGTCTGGTTCAGTTTGGCCTAATGGTTGATTTTTAAAGAATTTTCTTATGATTTCTCTAAGTCCAATAAGCCCCTTCCTCCCTGCCACGGCCACATTTTTTGACAAATGTAAAAATTTGTGGAAGAATTTTGCAAAGAGTGACTCAATGCACATTCCTGCCAACTTTGGTTCAAATTGGCCCAATGGTTGATTTTTAAAGAATTTTCTTAAGATTTCTCTAAAATCTGATAAGCCCCGCCCTGCCACGCCCACATTTTTTGACAAATCAAAAATTCACGAACAAGTTTTGAAAAGGGTCACACAAGGAACATTTCTGCCAAGTTTGGTTAAAATTGGACCAATGGTTTAGGAAGAGAAGATGTTTGAAGAAATTGTGGACGGACAGACGGACGGACGGACGGACGACGGACAAAAAGCGATCACAATAGCTCACTTTGAGCACTTCGTGCTCAGGTGAGCTAAAAATCAACTCATTTTTTACATTTGACCTCAAAGTTTGACCTTGACCTTTCATCTTGGAATCTGGTTCTTGCACGCGACACTCCATCTTACTGAGCTTGACATTTGTGCCAAGTTATTTCTGAATCCCTCCATCCATGGTGAAGTTATGGCCCGGACAAGCAAAAATCATCTCATTTTTGACATTTGACCTCCAAGTTTGACCTTGACCTTTGAGCTTGGAATCTGGTTTTTGCACGCGACACTCCGCCTTACTGAGCTTGACATTTGTGCCAAGTTATTTCTGAATCCCTCCATCCATGGTGAAGTTATGGCCCGGACAAGCATAAATCATCTCATTTTTGACATTTGACCTCCAAGTTTGACCTTGACCTTTGAGCTTGGAATCTGGTTCTTGCACGCGACACTCTGCCTTACTGAGCTTGACATTTGTGCCAAGTTATTTCTGAATCCCTCCATCCATGGTGAAGTTATGGCCCGGACAAGCAAAAATCATCTCATTTTTGACATTTGACCTCCAAGTTTGACCTTGACCTTTGAGCTTGGAATCTGGTTCTTGCACGCGACACTCTGCCTTACTGAGCTTGACATTTGTGCCAAGTTATTTCTGAATCCCTCCATCCATGGTGAAGTTATGGCCCGGACAAGCTCCATCCGGACGGACGCACGCACTAACGCACGCACGCACTAACGCACGCACGCACTAACGCACGCACTAACGCACTAACGCACATACACCGAACCGCCATTGTGACAACTATGTCGAGCTCACCGCAAGCGGGCTCGACAAAAATTACTTTCCAACTTCTTTCCAAAGAGGTGAAATGAATACTTTTCACACTAAAACTATTTTGTAGACATTACTGGATAAGAATTGACTTTGCAATGTCTTGAATTGGCTAGAGTTATGGCACAAATGTAAATACTTATTACATATTTTTGTTTGTTTTTTCAAATGTTGATTTGATTCAGCCATCACCCTGTGTAATAAATGAATGAAGCACTCAAGAGCTGTTATGCGGCCTCCCACCACTATATTGGCTTAATTTACGGAATAAAAGGGTTGTAAAATGTCAACGATTGTCACCAGAATTTCCAATAAAGCCCCGTCGTTAGATGTCTGATGATTGCCGGGAAGAATGAGAAAATTGTCCCATCACAAACCATGTGCATTACAGAGGTAAACTTTCTAGTCTACATGTTGGCTTGTACCAGTAGATCTAGTTAGATATAGATCTAGATCTAGCAGCACCACAGATCTGATACAGAGGGGATTCTGGGGTTTCAAACAAACCACCCTCTGCAGCCCAATTATTTCAATTCCATGCAGAAATCCAGTCAAAATTATGTAGTATTAGAAAGACGAACCCCCCCTTGTTGAGAATTCGAAACCCCTTCACAAAAACTATGGATCTGCCCATAAAAAGGCCAATTCATCTACAGCTACAAATAAGAGAGGGTAGATATCTACATCTTAATTTTCATCAAAACCTATGCCGTTGGTACTTGGGGGAAACAATACCACAAAAAGATCATTAACCTCTTTCCAAACATTGACACTTTTGACACCGCTCAAGATAAAAGCTTTGGAAAACATTGTGGAAAATGAAGAAATTGCTTGTGACAAGCAATTTCTTCATTATCCACAATGTTTTCCACCACCCCACCCCCTCACCCCAAAAGACCAAAAAATATAAAACTCCATTAGATCTAATTTTAAATTCTTGTCTGCAACATCTTTGCACTTGGACCCATGTAAGATTTAGTCCTTAGGCCTACAATCTAGATCTAGATCTACCTTTAGTTAGAATCAGAGCTTTCTCTGGTGAAATTCGCTCTTTGATATGTTGATGTTGCTCATTTACAGCGACATCCAAATATAAAAGAGCGAATTTTCATACGAGAAGACTCGAATTAGATCTCTAGTCCATACCTGATGAGCATTTTGAGAACAGACGGACTGACAGGGAGCTTCTGTAATGGCGACCGGATACAGCTTACAGCCATCTTTACACTGAAAATAAACAAAGAGAAATAAACATGAGCAAGACTTACAAAAGTGAAGTTGTAATGAATTCCTCCATTTTGGAAATTTGCATATATTTCATCCAGTCTCTAATTCGACAAACAGAAACTAGATCTAGATCTAGATGCAGACTCGGTGCAGACTCTAGGGTAATCCGAGTTTTCTCGAGTCGCGACATCAACATATCAAAGAGCGAATTTCACCAGAGAAAACTCGGATTTACTCTACGCCTACATACATGTGAATTATCAATTAGATCGATCTTTCAAAAGTTTACAAAGAATCGTCTGCTGTTGAATTTTACCGCCTCTAAAATCTTAAAATGGGTGTAATTTGTTAAGCGCCAAATTCGTAGAATCACGTGACTTCAAATTAGTGTTTATTAAGCGGCTATTAGTGCCAAGTCAGCAACTGTAGATCTACTTTGGCCTACATCGTATTATAAATTTTACATTACTTTATTCATTGTTTGTTTGTCTTTAGGAAGACATAGATCGTCATCTATATACAGTAAAAAACCTTTTGTAAAAAAAAACGACAAGAGAGATAGAATTACATTTTAAACTGCTTTTTCAAATATTCAAATAAGCTGCTACTCGTAGGATGTTGCTCCATTTTCTCACGAAGCTTCATATTTATGTAAGCGTGATAATTAACTTATTACCACAAAGAGGGAACATATCTATTATACATCTACATCTAAAACGTATTATCTTTTTTTCAATCAGTGAAGACAAAATCATAAGTGTTCGTAATAAGCATAAAGTCTTTACCCTTTTCATATAAACCCTTTCCCGAAGAAGACCTAGCTTTGACGTCCCTTGTAGAAGTGGTCTGAGAAAACATTAAGGAAAAGAAGAGAATACCGATCGGATAATTAGCATTTCTCCTTTTTGCCTCAATATTTTCTGTGCTACATGCAATGATTGACATTGTACACAAATCTTGCCTTTAAATTATCATCACCCATTTTGTATTAGAACTGTAGCAGCTTTTAACTTAGACTAGGCAATCATAAAACTTTGTCATTTGGGTAAGGATAAATTAAGCGTATCTTTTGAAAATATTTTTAACAGTGTGGGAAAAGACCAGCCTGCACCGACTTGCAGACTGGTGTGGTTCAACACAGCCAGTAACTAAACATGAAAAGACTATTCAATAAGATTTCTTTCATTCGATTTCTAGACTAAACAGAATATCGATGCTTTTCAACTAAACATCGTAACTGCAGCTTGCATTAAGCTGCAGTTACGGGATTTTTGTTAAAAAGCGACGATATTCGCGGGTAGGCGTACATCTTTTTACCCTCCAATCACACGAAGAAGTGAAGTCCAAATAGTCAGCCATAAATTTAGGTTAGGATTAGAACACTAAAATCAGCTGACCAAGTTTTCTGTAAAAGAAAACTGTCAAATAATCCTTTTTTAATTAAAAGGTGACGCCATCGTATGAACAGAGGGAGTGAAAACGGTTCAATGTTTTAAACGAATGCCTTTATTCAATGAGAGAAAGGCTGTCCAACAACTTTTCTTGTAACTATAGTAGGCTATTAATTTTGAAGTTGGGTCATCCTAAAACAGTGTCGCCATGCAAAGGGTTTGCAGAAAATGGGAACAAGAATTATTTCCATGTGTTAAAGGCATGTCGATCTCCGACACCTCGTACTATATCGTATGTAATTATAGAAATAATCATTTGTATCTACACTATAGATCTATATACGGAATCCTGTTTCCGCCATCCACTTTTCTAAGAAAATTGAGTTTGTGAAATGTAGAAATGTTGAAGTTTTGTTTGTGACAATTGTCAGAAGTTAGTGACAATTGTCAGAAGTTAGTGTGACTAACTTCAACTTTTCGACTTTTCACAAACTCAATTTTGATAGAAAATTTGAAATTAGTGCGACTAACTTCCACTTTTCTACCAAAATTGAGTTTGTGAAAAGTCGAAAAGTTGAAGTTAGTCACACTAACTTCTGACAAATGTCACTAACTTCTGACAATTGTCACAAACAAAACTTCAACTTTTCGACTTTTCACAAACTCAATGTTGGTAGAAAAGTGGAAGTTAGTCGCACTAACTTCCACTTTTCTACCAAAATTGAGTTTGTGAAAAGTCGAAAAGTGGAAGTTAGTCACACTAACTTCTGACAATTGTCACTAACTTCTGACTATTGTCACAAACAAAACTTCAACTTTTCGACTTTTCACAAACTCAATGTTGGTAGAAAAGTGGAAGTTAGTCGCACTAACTTCCACTTTTCTACCAAAATTGAGTTTGTGAAAAGTCGAAAAGTGGAAGTTAGTCGCACTAACTTCCACTTTTCTACCACAATTGAGTTTGTTAAAAGTCGAAAAGTTGAAGTTAGTCACACTAATTTCCGACAATTGTCACTAACTTCTGACAATTGTCACAAACAAAACTTCAACTTTTCGACTTTTAACAAACTCATTTTTGGTAGAAAAGAGGAAGTTAGTCGCACTAACCTCCACTTTTCTACCACAATTGAGTTTGTGAAAAGTCGAAAAGTTGAAGTTAGTCACACTAATTTCTGACAATTGTCACTAACTTCTGACAATTGTCACAAACAAAACTTCAACTTTTCGACTTTTCACAAACTCAATTTTGGTAGAAAAGTGGAAGTTAGTCGCACTAACTTCCACTTTTCTACCAAAATTGAGTTTGTGAAAAGTCGAAAAGTTGAAGTTAGTCACACTAACTTCTGACAATTGTCACAGACAAAACTTCCAGTTTTCTACATTTCAAGGTCAAATTTTGGTAGAAAAGTAGAAGTTAGTCGCCTTAATTTCGACTTTTCACAAACTCAATTTTCTTAGAAAAATGGATGGCGGTAACAGGATTCCGTATCTATACTCATAATGTCTTTGCATCATTTCTCATTACCAAACATTCAACATAACACTTAGCTAAATTGTCTAGATCAATCAATCTGTAGAGATATAGTGTGAAACAATTGTTGTTGTTTTCGGTTTATCAGCCTTTTTACCACTTCGTGACATCTATAATTGTTTGATTTTATATTTCATGGCTTTGTACCAAGGAATAATGATAGAGCTGCGATATTGTAAAGCCACAAACATGCTATTCGGTCTTAAAACCCAGATTCGAAAAAAGTTTTCAAGAAAAAAAGTGAAACACATTTCAGGCCATGGACTGGAACTTCCTTTTCGGTGTAGACTTTCATTTGATAATGCTGTATGCCCTAGCGTATGACATAATAATTATCTAAGTCAATCTTTTGAAATAATGGCCACACGCTGCTTTTCAAAAAAAAAAAGGAAAAAAAACCTCGTAACTGCATCTTATTTTAAGCTGCATTTACGAGTTTTTGTTAAAAAGCAACGCCACAATTCAAGATCAAATGTCCTGACCACGGAGGTTTAATCGACTGACAATGACGATAAACTCTGTATGGAGAGTAAAACAAAACCAGGAAGTCCTAGGTAAAATAATGGCATTGATTGTGAAATATTTGAAAGACAGGACTTTTTCTCTCTTTTAGGATGCATAATTATATTTGTCTGCATACAACCTCTTGAGGTAGTCCAACAAATATACGACCGACGTCGTAAACATTCGGAGATTGAACGTTCCACGACCGAATGATTTTTGTATAACGTCTCCCGAATAGGTTCGGATAAGTCACTCATGTTAGTGAACCTGCACGAAAAATTCTGACGTCGCAGGAATCTCTTTAGGGGTACACTACCTTTATCTCGACATGTCTTCTATATTTTATCATTCTATGAAGGAAGAAATCAGGAGAGAACATCGTGTGTATGGAATGGATATACGAACTACAGGATAACATTCTCGGTAATTATTTAGTATAATGGTGGAGAAAGGTTTATTATCACTTGTAAAGAGTATGGGTCCCTGCCAAATTACATGCAAAGACAAACACTCCAAATCCTCCCCACTTCACCGCATTTACGTACGCTACATAGTAAAGGTTACCACGTATATGACATTGTGACCCGTCACGGTAAAAGGAACCTTCTGGATAGTGAGAAAAGTACCGGCCCTAGTCCATCTGAGACTAGGGTCGATACTTTTCACTATACTGTTCTCTGTGTCTAGATTGATTTCCCTATTTTACTTAACATTATGGAGCTGGAGAAAGGCTCTAATTTAGCATTCGAGACTACCGTGATTCCAGATCAGGCTGTACCTGTTTGCAGTTTATCTGGACCAATGCTTGTCTCTTAAAGTGGCTGCACGCCATAAAGAGGTTAACAGACAGTAACATGGGTCTAGATCAGACTGCGTGAATTGGCACTCGCTTATCTGGATCCGTGTTTGTCTCAGATGCCATAAGGACTCTATCAAAAATCAGGTCAATTTTATTTTCTAAGGTATAGTTTCATTCGTCTGCATTTTTTAAAAAATTACATCTAGATACGAGAATTAAGTTTGACATTCACGCACTTCATTCAGAGCCATAAATCACCGTTAAACCATTACCAAACGACAAAATTTTGGGGTAGTCCAATTTGAAAGAAGTTGCAGACGACATTTCAATGTGAAGAAATTTCAAAATTTCATAGCTTTTTGGGTAGCAAATATTGTGGGAAATGAAAAAATTGCTTGTCACAAGCAATTTCTTCATTTTCAACAATGTTTTCCAAAGTCATTATATTGTGGGGAGTCAAAAGGAGTCACTGTGCGGTAATGGGTTAAACCAAGGAATACTTATAATGACTGCTACATAGAAAGCTTTGAAAAAGGCACAGAAGAAAATTCTGCAGTTGCTCTCAATTTGAAATAATCAAGAATTACATCGCTAAAAAGGAATTACTCTCTTATGAACAGAGCACATTATCTCTACATTCCATTTCGATAGAATGAGCTCTGTTCTCGCGGGGTCATTTCACGTCTAATCTCGGGGCCTTGGCGGGATTTCAGTATCCAATCGTTGGCGATACACGACAAAACAATTGAAAAAGCTGATACAAGCTTTCATTGGCTGACGCTTCAAATTACAAGCTTCAGCCAAAAATAGAAGCGACGTAATGTATACGTAATCAAACCAGATCAAACTGAATGATTTTGATTCGATAATTCAAATGTTACCGGCTTCAGCCAAAAATAGAAGCGACGTAATGTATACGTAATGATCATGCAAGATAAAACTGAATGATTTTGATTCGATAATTCAAATGGTGTGCTATAATTAGATTATGACGACCAAATAGGCTGTTGGCGTACCGAAAATTGCAGAGGTCATATTTGATGGTTCAATCAATAGACCTCGGCAATGGAGAGTAAAAAGGAATAGGCCTACAATGTTAAAACGTGAAACGACAATCACTTTTACCTGTGCAAGTTTTTCGATTCTTGTAGAAGAAAGTGTTATTGTTAATTGGTTGTTTACAGGTTATGGGCGTGTCAATGTATGACGTACTTTGAAATAGTTTCTTGCATCCTTCATGAAGAAGACTAGGCTTGGAAAGAAATAATCAGCTGCCTTCGAAAATGTCGTAACTACAGTTTGCATAAGCTATAGTTATGACATTTTCGAACGTATCCAACGAAATAGTCCTATCTTCTTTTGAAACAAATTCCATATCACATGAAAAAGTGCAAAAATCGATGTAAATGTACGAGATGGGGTCTTAACCCATCACCACACAATGACTCTTTTTGACTACCTACGAGATAATGGCTTAGGAAAACATTGTGGAAAATGAAGAAATTGCTTGTGATAAGCAATTTCTTCATTTTCCACAACGTTTTCTACCCAAAAAGACAACAAAATTTTAAATTTTATTCACTTGAAATTGTCGTCTGCAGCATCTTTGAATTTGGACCACCCTAAAATTTTGTTGTTTGGTAATGAGTTAAACAAGGGTCTTTATGACATTCGGGAGCAACAATTCAGATCAGCATGCGTCTGAATGTCCAGTCTGATGAACTCGTCTTGTTCTTTTCTACATGTCGCTGCTTCATGATAATTCGTCGCTTTTCAACGATACCTCGCAACTGCACGCTTGTTTGAAGCTACAGTTACGAGGTTTTCATTGAAAAACAGCGAAATAGTTGTAATTGTGACAGCATTACACGTGTACATAGATCTCGTTCAGACTGCATTTAAGCACTAGCTGATCTTGATACATGTTGGTCTCGAATGCGAAAAGGGTCATTATTCAACATCCTACAGTGCCTACAGATTTTTGACCTAGGCCATATCATCCTAGGAAACCCAGGTATCGCATATGCTACGATGTTTTGACCCCTTGGACATGTTATTGAATTTCTTCACAGTGAACTAATGTTGTCATTTCACTGTTTCCATGATCATTTCGTGGAAGAAGTTCGGCCAATATAACAAAAGTGTCTTACAAGAGAGCGGTTATCTAATTGAAGCCGATCGCTAATTTTACGTTTCATATCGATTCACATCTGCATTCAAAGCTTTACTAGCTTATAGTCCCGAGGGCCAAAAAGGTAAAGCATGTGCGATACCTAGGTTTCCAAGAATGCAGCCATATATACCTGGGCTAATTATGAATCAAGCACGCTAAAGAAGAACCTCTAAATTGATTCTTTGCTGCCAAAAATGGGCGTGGCAACTGTTTGACATAAATGCACTTAGAAATGGATTCTTGCGGAAACACATGTGAAAACGTACCGTGCACAAAAGGCAGCAAAAGTGCATTATGATACTTGTAAACATGATATTGCAAGCCTAAGCCACTAAATAAGAACATTTAGCAGTGAAAGCTGCTACAGAGGACAAAAGGATATTAAAAAATACGGATTTTTGTGCATTATTATACAAAGAATAATACAACAAAAGGAGACAATGATGGTTGTCAGCATTTTTATCTCAATGTTTTCATAAGCCCTTTCCTCTAAGTTCTTGTTTATAAAAGGATTAAAAATTTAGGATCCTTTAGAGATAGAATCATGGGCGTTTCTACAGTTGGCGTGCTTCGAATTAGATGTTTAAGAAAGCCGAATGAATTACTATGATGACTATTTACCTTGAATACAAACAATACACCACTTAAGTACAGTGTAATCAATTTTTGGTTACCACGAAACGATTTTTTAATGATTTATAAAACAAGTTAGTAACCCTGTCCTTAAATACAGTGGCTTTGGTATTTACTCTAACAGCAATCTTTGTGGTGTATCTAAAGTTATTGACGGAAAAATAATTTTTTACTCATAAAGGGAAGGAAAAGTTCATCCATTTTGAGAGCACAATGACAATCACTTTGTCATTTTCTCACTGTTTCTCGACCACAGGTATATCGTACATTGCTTCGGAGTGGTTATGCCACATGCAATTTGCATAAACCAGTTTAGAAATAGCGGGCTTTTAAAAGTTGAAGGAATATTAGATTAAGTTAAAAGATAAATCACTTAATCTTGTCATGGGTCAGCCCATTGCGGTGCTTTATTTCCAGACATAACCATTTTACAAGCATCAAACACCTGCAAAATGCACTTAACCCTTTCCCAAACAAGATCTGGTTTTGACTCCCTAATACATTTTAACATTACAACACGGTAAGTATTGCAATTGCAAGCAATGGAGAAAGTGCTTGTCATCAGTATTCTCTGTTTTTCCGACAATTCTTTCCAAAATAGAGATGATTATACATGTATTAAAATTTGGAAACGCCAAAACCATGTCTTGTTCAGAAACGTGTTTACCCATTACCACACAATGACTCTTTTTGACTCCCTACAAAATAATGACTTTAGAAAACATTGTGGAAAATGAAGGAATTGCTCATGACAAGCAATTTCCTCATTTCCCACAATGTGTTCCTACCCAATAGACAAAAAAGCATAATTGCATTCACTTTGAATTGTCGACTGCAGAAACTTTGACTTTGGAACAGCCTAAAATTTTGTCGTTTGGGAAATGGTTAACAGAGAAAGTCGTATCACAATGTGAAATTCTTACAAAATATCAAAACACAATTTTAACTCAAATTGTATTATTGAAATCGTTTAAGTTTAATGCAAAGCAAATAAATGTCATTCAAATATCAGAAATTGCTCAGAGTTTTTCAAATTATTTCTAACTTGATGTGAATTTTGAAATAACCTTCCTAAAATTACACGATATTAGCCTTTAACCCTTTCTGAAACATGACCGGGTTGGAAGTTCTTATTAGAATGACTTTGGGATAACATTTAGGCAGAAGAAGAACACGCTGAGACATAATCTTTTCTCATTTTGTCTCCATGTCTTCTATGCTATTTTACACAAAAAAAAAATCCTATCTTTACGAACTTTCATTTTGTTGTCTGTAATAGTTTGCCATATTTGTCTAAAATTGTCTGGTCTGGGAAAGGGTTAAAAATTTCCGCAAATGATGAATGATCAGCAGATTACTCGATGGAGAATCACGTGCCACATTTCTAGATAATTTAAGTGACAGTGTCATGATTAACGCCTAGCCAGTCTTGTTCAGCACTAAGTTTGAAATAGTGATGCTCTGCCAGGTCATTTATCGCGAGCTGTACCTGCGTCCCTGTCATTCTGTACATATCGTCGCTTTTCAACTAAAATCTCGTAACTGCAGCTTATTTTAAGCTGCAGTTACGAGGTTTTCGTTGAAAAGCAGCAATATGTATACCACATTTTGAGGACATGCACTGAACGCCCTCGCCATTCACTCATTATTAATGACCAGATAATTGCCCTAAGAGCAATAACACTCGCCAAAAGAGCAGATGTCCAGTAGGAAAAACAATCAGGGGTACAAGATTACATTCCTCTCTGTTGACATATCAGTGGTGCTGGGACGTGCAAATATATATACAACAGTGTCATCAGTCACACGTTGACTAATCCGAGTTTTCTCTGATGAAATTCGCTCTTTGGTATGTTGATGTCGCTCATAAATGTCAACATATCAAAAAGCGAATTTCACCAGAGAAAACTCGGATTACACGTTGACAAGTAGTTTGAACACAAGTTATCCCACCGCGTACTTAGGTGGAAGCCTAGAACGCAGGGATTCAACGCAATGTTTCCAAGTATGGTCTTTCTGAGAGGTAGGCCCTATTATGTAAAACCGACCCCGGGTGTCACCAATAACCACAAAAGTTTAATAATTTTCTCAATAGGAGATCCAGGACCCCCTACCTTAAGCAAATGGAAACTGTCCCATTTCGTGCTCGCCATACTTGCTGGAGCCAAAACCACTAACATAACGCTTTTCGCTTCAACATTACAAAACTCTGTACGCCACTGATATCGATGTTATGTAGGATATAGAAATATGGTAATTCATTTTATATGACAGACACTGTTTTAAAAAGTAATTGTACTGATGTAGATCTATTTCACCAAATATCCTTTTTCATATTTTGCAAGTTTGCAAAATGAGTGAAATTCTTAAGTTGGAAGATTTCACATTATGCAAAATTGAACACATGAAGTTAACGTTGAAGATATAATTGCATTATACTTCTATGATATCTGTGCTTTTCTTATGGAGAGCCGGGGAGCGACCAACCGCCAAGATAAACCGGTCTGATTTCTATAAGTACAGATGTATGTAATTAGAGTCATAGTAAATATAGTCAGCATGGTCATACTCGCTCTGAGATCTCGTAGATTGAAAAGATTGTGTCATCATTTATTTACTCATACCATTTCTATAATTTTTTTTTTATTCTTGGACGTAAGCGAAATCCTACCACGGAGGTCCAGTCACCAAGTCAGCCACCCACGACCAAGTTGTGTGAGTCCGATATTATGACATATGTCTACAAATTTTCACCTTTGTAAACGTCTTTATTTCCTATTCAATTTTGCATGTGTCTAACACCTGCAAAATTCGAACTTTACATGAAGTTGAGGTTTAGAATTCGACATTTTTTTACAGATTTATTAGCACTGGTGGTGAACTCGACCAAAGCGTGGGACGTTTTTCCCGAACAATGTATTCCGTCGGTGTTGTTATAAAATATCGTAACTACGGCTTCGATAAAGCCGTAGTTACGAGATTTTATAACAACAACGACGATTTGTCATTACATAACGGTAAACCCGGTTTATTTTTAGAACAAATTCATTGTTATTAGAAAAATTATCCAATTTATCACATTTAAACGCAAAATATCTATACCTTGTTGTAGCGAAAAACGTCCTTCGCTTTGGCCGAGTTCACCACCAGTGATTAGGTAGTTTGTAAACACGTGCCATGATATCGTGACCGTACTATAATGTCTAAAATACAGACGGGGAAAATACAGTCAAAGTAAATGTGCCTTCATGTAGATTCGGAATCACTCAGAGGTCTTGCAGATTGAATAGATTATGTCAGCATTTATTTGCACAGCGTATGTCAGTTTAATTCTGAAACCGGTGGTGTGGTCTTCATGACAAGTTTACTCGAATGTCATTTTCCCACAAACCCCTAATTTCCCCCTAAAACTCCGGATCTGAAGTTATCTGTTGTATATTTGAGCTAGAATCTGGTAAAAGGTTCCTCAACGTTTTGAAGCCCAGTACGAGTCCAGATCAGCCTGTGTATACACACAGTCTGATCAGGAACATTGTTGTTCTCTAATAGCTTCTTCGTCTTCTACAGAAACCACAAAATGGTAGCAAGGGTCTCAGTCAGTCTCCATATAGGCATTGACCAGTAATCCGAGTCTTCTCTGATGAAAACTCGCTCTTTGATATTCGGATGTCGCTATTTACGCAAATAGCGACATCCAAATATCAAAGAGCTAATTTTCATCAGAGAAGACTCGCATTAAGGCATTGGCTGATCTTAAAATATGACTTCTTTATTATGCTACATGCGACCATTTTCAAGATCCGCGCTCACTTTTTTTATTTGTTATAATGTTGTATATTTGTATTCTGTCTGAGAGTGACAGATTGGAATTACATGCGCGTCAAGGAATGTCAATATCACATGACTTCCGATACATCAAACCAAATATTCAAGTCTAGATGTCGGACAAAAAGGTGTTTACATGACGCGAAACGGAATAACTTATTTAGGTAGTCTAACCCTACTGGGTTTCGCGCGACGTCGGAATTATTCGGGCGACGTTGTTTAATGTCTACAAGGTTGCTCGAATAGGTTCGAATACGTACAGCGAATGATAGCGAAGAAATACGACGTCGAGTGAATCTTTTTAGGGATGGACTACTTTAAAAGGGGAAAAGCCTATGCTTGGAGATCAGAAACACGAGAAAAAATATTTATGCAGTTCAAGAAATGTCACTTATTATCAAAGCACAAAATCGTCAAGGTTTCTGTTTTTCATGATGGGGTTTGCGTATAATAACAAGTTTTTTAGACATTGCAGAGAATGCTGATTATCAATATTTTGTTTTGAAATTGACTCAATGTTTCACATGCATTTTCTTTTTTTACGTCAAAACTCAGGGCTTGTTGATAAATCTTGTATCAAGAAGCAATACAAGTATACAAAATATCTTGCAATCGAAAGCGGAAGTCTCGATTTTCAGGTCCCTAGTCGGAGTTGTTCTATCAGAATGCCGCGTCAGAAAGTGCCAATATCAAATGACTTACGATTGATCAAACCGCGTTTTATGTCTGTATCAGATTATGTTGTTATTTAGAAAACAAAGTTTTTCCTTTGACTTTTTGTTCTGTTGGACACACCTCCTTATATTTATGGATAACAGCAACTTGCCAGTTCGTTAACCTTACAATAGTTTTGGGCAATAGCAATGAACTTTGTGCTTAAGATACACTGGGTTTAGCGTTATGTTTTGATACGCTGTCAGTGTTGTCAGAAAATCTCGTAACTACGGCTTGAATCAAGCCGTAGTTACGAGATTCTATAACAACACCAACGAAATGCTATTTGTTTGTCCGAAATTACGTCACGGTTAACTGGATAAAATCGTTCCCTTTTCCCTAATTTTTGCTTTACCGATATGTATAAAGATGCTAGGACCAACTTTAGAAAGAACAACCGTGACCGAAGACTGGTCCAGAATAGAAAATAGTTGCATAAATTTATTATTGTCGTTAAATGATTTGTCTAATATTTGTCACCTAAAACATTAGGGAAAAAGAGGAAGTTAACAATGTAAATTATCAATTTTGTCAATTGCGTCTCGTTTTTTCCCTAGTAAGAAGGCTTAATGCCCACAAATCAATATTTTAGAGCACCAAAGTAAGGAATTCGTTGAAGAATCAATATCTATGTTGAAAGAACTTTTTTTGTAAAATGTAGTCAAGAAGATATCGAAACAAAAGGAGTAAATACTAGTTATCAACAGTTTCTTCTATTATCTAAATGTTTTTCTAAACCCTTTTCTATTAGGGGCATTGTCCGGGAAATAGTTTATTCTCAATTATATGAAATTGACACAAATGCAGATATAAGTGACACTTACAGAAGCTGTTATGATTTCATGTCTGTAGCAGACGTTATTGTTCTCAAATATGAAACGTTTTGTGTAATTTTTACGTTAATGTGACGTCGGAAAAGTGTCAGGTCCATCTTCTAGTTAATTTGTCGGTTATAAAAATATCTCAGTTTTGTGGAATTTACTATCCTTTAAAAGAAGGCATATTGTCGGTGTTACTGCAAAACATCGTAACTACAGCTTAAACAAGCTGTAGTTACGATGATTTGCAATAACACCGATGACATACTCTAGAATACCTAAATTAAGTAAATTGTCTGGGTTTTGCAATAATAATGACTTACATGTGACATAGAATCTTTTCCAATTGGCCATTAAACGTATTCATTGGTATAGCTCACGGTAAATGACATGGCACAGCAGTCCTAGCTTATAGAGTATGGGCTTATATATTCAATACAGTCCACTAAATATTGAGGAAAATGAGAAAATAATTACTTGTCATCATTTTCATTTTGTCTTAATGTTTAATTCAAATTAGAAAAAATGAAGATGCGTGGACACCGAGCATATTTGGCGTGGGAGACGTTCAAATCTAAGCAATGCTAGATTCATATACAAGGCGTATTCCTTTGGGTCCACAGTGTAAAAGAGCAGATTTTTCTTATTCAATTCTGATAATGTATCTTATAACAATATTATCAGATCTTTTAATACAGGACAATATACCAGCGTGACCGAAATTCTGAGATTATTTGAGCCACAATCTGGAAAAAAGATTCCTCAGGACTTTTGACCCCAACATGATTCTAGATCAGCATGAGTAGGCTATATACGCAATGTGATCAAGAACTGTATATTTTTCTCTAATACAGGCCATGAACAAGCTATTATAGAAAACATAGTTCTTGACCAGACTGCGTTCATGGCCTGTAACAACCGTTCTAATCAGACTTCACATAAGCACAGGCTGATCTTGATCAGTTGTCACAAAAACTGTAGGAGACCTTTTAAAAGATTCTGATACATTTATATACTAAAGATTAACCCAGTTCAATTTCCTTCGAAACATTGGTTTTGGAACAACCGATCGAAAAGACTTTCCAAACGGATCGAAAATGCGATTTTTTTGTTGGTTGGTTGGGATATATTTTGGGGAAAAGTAAAGGGGTTCTACAAATTAGTTGAAACAGTATTCAATTTAGTATAATTTAGTCACGCCAGTGGTCAACTATAAAAGTAAAATTTGTCCGGTGTCCGATTACCGGATGTGTTGTGTTAATTCACAGTGATATGTGGAAATTGACATAAAATGCCTGTAACTTCGGCTTTGGTTAGTTTCAATGCACATTTCAGACCAGGATATCCAAAAAGATTCAGCAAAATGGTTCTCTTTTGGATAGGTCAAATTGTAGGCCCTTCCCCAACCCTATTTTTTGACTCGGTTGTTTGTACATGTATATCATCGCTTAACCCCGAAAAAACTTATAACTGAAGCTTTTGTTAACCTTTTCCCAGAAAGAAACACTTTAGGATTGTCCTGTTTAAAAGTTGCTGAAGGTGATAAACTCGATGTTGACAAAGGTACAATTTGTGTACAATATAGTACAGAAAATATTGAGGCAAAAGGAGAAAATGCTGATTATTAGCGTTTTCTTCTTTTGCCTTAAAGTTTAAAATTGGCTGAAGGTGACAAAAATCGATGTTCATAAAGATACAATTCGAGAACAATATAGTACAGAAAATATTGAGGCAAAAGGAGAAAATGCTGATCATCAGCATTTTCTTCTTTTGTCTCAATGTTTTTCCAAGCCTTTAAAGGGCGGTTTACACGGTGTGTTTTAGCACATGTGCTTTTTCACATATGTTTTTAGCACATGTGTTTTTTGCGTTCACACGGTATGTTTTTGCACATGTGCTTTTGGTGAACTTAGCTGACCTAGGTCAAACTGTTTACTGGCCAGTCGTACATTGCATTCCGAAGTGAAATATTATATCCCATGTGCTTTATCCATTTTGCTGTAGCTTATCGCCAATACTTAAGAAATAAATTAAGAAAGAAACCATTGTGGGAATTGAAAACATTTCTTGCCACAAACAATTTCTTTATTTTCCGTAATGTTTTCCAAAGCCATTATTTTGTAGAGAGTCAAAATCAGTCATTGTCTGATAATGGGTTTAAGTTCACTGGCTTAACATGACAAACGTTTTTGCATAATCCTCTATTAGATATATTTTTGATAAAACAGAAAAAAATGTTATTGACATTTGGAGTCTCCTTTTAGTATAAAATTATGATTTTACCATTTCCCGATCACGACTTGTTCTTACATCCCTAAAATACAATAGGTTTTGTAAAACTTTAAGGCCAAAGAAGAAAATGCTGGTAACATGTTCTCGTTTTGCTTCAATATTTTCTATGCAAAATTGAAACAAATTCTACCTTAATAAAGATCTATTTTGCCCAATGCAATAACTTTAAGATTAGACCAGACTTAAAATTATGTCGTTTGGGAATCGGCTAACTAAAAAAATCCGAAAAACATGTACAATAAAAACGTTCTTGTTAACCCATTCCCACACATTGACTATTTTTGACTTCCAAAAAGATAAATGCATTAGAAAACATAGTGGAGAATCAAGAAATTGCTTAGACACGCAATTTCTTCCTTTCCCACTATGTTTTCCAAATCAAAAGACAAAAAACGATAATTTCATTCATCCTCTTTCATTTTAGATAAGTCTAAAATTTTGTTGTCTGGTAATGGGTTAACAGTTACCTGTAGAGAATCAGTGGGTTCATAATGATTAATGAGGGGCCGAGCACAGTTTATTTATTTTACCGGGTCATATCTCCGGAATCAGAGATCTGATTGGTCAATTTCCATGTGCTTTTTCATATGAAATAGGACATGCTCTAAACCGTATGCTTTTTCACATATGCTAGCATAAGGCCCATTATCTTGGGTTTATCAGGGGTTTACACGGTATGTTTTAGCACATGTGAAAAAACACATGTGAAAAAGCACATCGTGTAAACCCCCCCTAATATAATGGACGTAAGGTGTAATTACAAGGTTTGGAAAGTAAAGTAGCGATATTAATATGTACAGCGTCCCCATACCGGACGTATCATTTCGCACTGAGCTGATACGCGGTACATAAAATACATTTGACAGAAAACGGCTGTCATTTTGGCTTCTGAGGGATCTCATTGGGCATGACCGAAGAAAAACAAGGTTTTATTATGGATGTCATTTTGACTTCTTCAGCTTTCATTGGACGTTTCGGGACAAGCTAAAAACGAAATTTGATACTGGCTGTCATTTTTGGCTTCCAGTAGCCTACGTTCTTTGTGAAGTTTTGAATGGTAATGTCTGTTAAACCCATTCCCTAACAGTGACGTCTTTACAGTATAAATGATTTGGAAAACATTGTGGAAAATAAAGATTTTGGTTGTTCATTTCCAACAATGTATCCTGAACAAAAACAACGAAAACTGTAAAATTCTATGCACTAAAATTGTTGTCTGCAACATCGTTGACTTTGGAATGGTCCAAAAGTTGCCATCTCACTCCATGGACTAAGCCCAGGTTGACTGGAAATGTTTGTAATATCCACTGATAACGCATAGCTACTCGAAGTAGCTGTTTGACTACATAAGTCCTAGGACGGGTAATCCCCTCGCGACCCCCCCCCCCCCCCCCAAGCTTCTTGTCGACCACTCTACCCAGAAGTCAATGTTTTACCACTGAACAATTTCTCTCTCGCTCTGTCATAACCAACGCCTATCTCGCCTTATCTCGCCACAATAATGTATTTATACCCATTGCCAAACAAAATACTTGTAGACTGCTCAAACGACCAAATAGGTAGCCTATTGATAAAGACATGACTTGTGTACAATAGAGCAGAGAAGACATTGATTAAAGGATAAGACGTAAACTGGCATCATCACTCGGTCCCGTAATCTGAAACAATTTTATATTGGTGGAGGGGGCCAAAGTCCCTGTCCGGGCCAGTATCTGAATTTTGGAGGGGCTAAATTAGACTTTCCCTAAATTTTCAATGTAAACCATCCCTGCTCCTACCGAAATGTGACTCGGGTGTCTTAATTTAAAATATGCACTAAAACTTTACTAACGTTGAAAAAGCATTTTCTCCAATGAGGCATACGTTTTATTTTTGAACATATGAAATAATGGAACTGGGAATTCGTTATGAAAATGCCAAAGGTCTAGAAACAAATTAAAAGTTGTACATTTTCTTTTATAATTATGTACGTTCAATTTGATTAATTAAATTGCCAATTTATTTATCAAATGGCTTCACTGTGATGTAAGTTGTACGTTAGGTTTGTGTAGTCATTCAAAGATGGCGACAACAATACAGCATGAGAGGTAGGTGTCTTAGTTTTTCATTGATAAATTTCTTAAACGGTCGTATCTTGCCTTGATACTGATATCATTATACAGGGGAAATGTATACCTATCAACGGTTCTATATATCAAAGTACCAGTGTTGTCCTATCGTACTCAGTCGTTGTGCAAAGACAGCCCAACACGGGAAACTTTTTTCGAAGCGAGAAAGTTGCCCTTTTAAGGATGATTACATAGTAATCAGCGAACTAGGGAACAAACTATTGCTCTTACTTGGATGTCTTTAACATGCTCTTTTCTATGGTTACTGTTATTTTACACAAAAATGTCTAGAATGACCACAAACACCGTGTTTATTAAATGGCCAGACAACGGTGTAGTCAGAGTGAAAATATGCAGACACAACGGTGCAGTTTCTGTGTTTTATGTACGGTGTGGTTATATTGTCATGACAAATTGTGAACGGTGTAGACATAATGCAATTGTGAACGGTGTAGACTTGAAGTAATACATAACTTATCATTTCTGGAATGATAATATTTTTATGTTTAATGATAACGTTTTCACGGCTGAGAATCATGTTTTACAATTACTACCGAAAATCTTCAACAATTATGTTAATAATTTTTATGTGACTGACTTGTAAATGCTTTGCAGCAAAGAAGGTGACAATATGTCTACAAAATATACTTTAATCAAAATATATCAGAATCTAGTTTCCTTGCTATTTGTCAAAGCAATTCCGTAAGGGTCAAATAGTAGAAATTACCAAGAATCTGCTGGCGTCCGTTTTATTTTTTTCTTTATTTTCAGTTCCATGCTTTTCACCTATTACTAGTCATTTCGAAGGTAGTTTCGAAAATGTTGTGAAGCATTCGGAACAGGACCATTCCAGTCAGATATTAAAAGTGCGCAGGGCGGGGGAGATCAATGATCAGACAGGTCAAAAAGATTTGAAAACTCTGAACTTTAGTATTATTCCTGATATTATCAAGAAGTCAGACTAGAACATCATCCCCATTTGCGAGCATAGAATACACAAGATAGACCTCATCGACGTAGAAAAAAGGATTTTGGAGTTAACAAGATTCTTTCTATCGATGATATCCCCGGTTTTGAATGCATGAGTCCTGAACATAAAAAATGACGAAGTTCAACACCCCATAAAGTCGTTCAAAAAGCCCCGACCTTAATTCCTGATATTTCCATTGGACGTGCTAAAACAGATGAAACGGATAGGGTCCCTTCTCTTTCCCCACGAGAACATGAAAACAATGGCTGAAATGAACAGTTTGTTCCCAGATGTGATTAAGTCATTGAGAAGCGTTGATCAACTTGGTATTTGTTTATTTTGGTCAATGAAGGTCGGCACGCGATGGAAAACATTGCATTTCATTTATTTATGGATGTGTGTAAGTTACACTGTCTTTGTAGTACTTCAATGCGTTTTACTCCAATAGTCAAACGGTTTTGGCGAATAGAATATTGTCTTTTTCATTGCAAATGGTTACATTTTATGAGTGAGCCCAGAAAATCTTGGTCAGAAAAATGTCAGTCCTGAAGAAGAAGTTCATTACTTATGAAATTCCAAAATGAATTTTGCAGTTCCAGAATTCTATTTTCAAGACTTATTTACTTAAGTCGAACAAGACGAAAAAAAGGCCCAAATGTTTATGACACAAATTTATAATTTATGTTTTGTTATTTATGATTTATGTTTTGTTGATTGAATCCTTTATTTTGGGTAAAATCAGACTTTTCAATGAGGGGTCAATTTGAAAACAAGATACATTTCGATCAATAATTATCATACCCCATGAGTTGAAATCATTTCATTAATTACAATAATTGATTGTAATAACCAATTAAAACAGTTACAAAGAAAAATTCAAAGCCAGAGCCGAAATTTCGAATCTACAAATCAAATGAACGGATGAACAAGAAATTTGCCGTTGCACTTAACATGGCTTCAAAATGACAGTTATCGTATGTCTTATTTGATATTTTGTGATGGTATTCCTTTTGATTATCATTTCCGTCAGATGTTTATTCAATCACAAATAACAAAAATGTCTCCCGAAAATTAAATCAAACATACATTGAACTGTTTAAGGCTTAGGAGAATGAAGAACAGAGAAAACATATTTTCTTAACTTTTGTTTTCATTTACTTTGAGGATGGCGGCATTTTCATCTGAGTTTTCTAAGACCAAAGTATTTGAGGGAGATAAAACAGATGATCTGCTATCTGTTAGAGCTAGTTCGCCCTATACAACATACCAAGTCTACACCGTTCACAATTTGTTGTGAAAATAATAACTACACCGTACAGATAACACAGAAACTGCACCGTTGTGTCTGCATATTTTCACTGTGACTACACCGTTGTTTGGCCATTTAGTAAACACAGCGTTTGTGGTCATTCTAGACATTTGTGTGTAAAATAACGGTAACCATAGAAAAGAGCATGTTAAAAACATCCAAGTTAGAGCAATATTTTGTTCCCTAGTTCGCTGTTTACTATGCAATCATCCTTAAAAGGGCAACTTTCTCGCTTCGAAAAAAGTTTTCCGTGTTGGGCTGTCTTTGCACAACGACTGAGTACGATAGGACAACACTGGTACTTGGCTATATAGCACCGTGAATAGGTATACATTTCTCCTGTACAATGATATCAGTATAAAGACAAGATACGGTCATTTAAGGAAATTATCGACGAAAAACTAAGACACCTACCTCTAACGATTTTCCCCCGACGCCATCTTTGATTGACCACTCAAAACTTCCGTACAAACTACACAAATCTAACGTACAACTTACAACACAGTGGGCTTGATTGTTTTAAATAACATTGCCATTTATAAATGCACATCACGATGCATATCATGATCGCATTTTGTCCCTGTAGTGCACTTGGATATACATGAATAAATAGATAGATTGTTCACTAAGAAATTGACCTTCAAGCTAAAAGGGACCTTAACCCATTACCAAACGGCAAAATTTTGGACTGATCCAAATTCAAAGAAGTTTGCAGACGACATTTTCAATGTGATGAAACTTGGAAATTGTATGACTTTTTGGGTAGAAAACATTGTGGGAAATGAAGAAATTGCTTGTCACAAGCAATTTCTCCATTTTCCACAATGTTTTCCAAAGCCATTTTCTTATGGGGAGTCAAAAGGAGTCACTGTGTGGTAATGGGTTAAAGGAGGTGTGAAGGCATCGAATAAACGTGACTGAAAACTTATTTTCTATTTCAATTGCTAAAAAACACTGTTTATCAGCTTTTTTCTTCCTTTTCTAAATGTTTTCCAAAATACCTCTAATTGGTGGCCAAAATCGTGTATTGGGAAAGGGTAAAATGGATTAGGAGGCAGTTAAGACAATCTCTGCAAAAACGATATAGGCTATCACTCTGAAAATAAAAAGTACATTATGTGGAGTTAACCATACCTCGTAAAAATGACAGTGCCTATCTTAAAACTGCCAAGAAAATAATTCTCAAAGAAGAATACAATGCACAACACCCTTTCTGATGCTACTAACAAACAGAAATGGACTCTGGGGTCTCCTGTATGAATGCGTTGCTATGGGATTTGCGTATACAACAAAGCACAGTATTAGCTTATTTCCACTAAGACCCCCCCCCCCCCCCACACACACACACACACAACAGCCATCGGAAGTCGTCCTTAGAGGCAAAAGGCCAAATTGATCCCTGTTCACTGCCTTTATCCATGCTCTACGCTTGCGTTGATCTTGTGGAAATCGGAAAAAGTGAAGATTCTCTTTACTTCCGTCATTTATCTTCCGATTCTTGCATTTAAGGTAGAAGACCCATAATGAAAAACACCACTTTCTAGCCATACGAAATGCATCAAAGTACACACACTTGTAAATTGTAAATACACTTCACATAAGTTGATTCATCGTACCGGATTTAAAGATTATGCTTCAAGAAGAAAATAATTTACAAATATCATATTAATCTATATGCTTATTCATATGCAAGGGAGGTAATTTTGAACATTTTTGTCAAATATTTCCATAAGTATGCATGAATTCAAAATTCTAAAACGTGCAAAATGCTTGTATTTATATTTGGAATGTAAATGTAACACGGTTTAGGAATTACTGGCATTTTTTTCAAATTTCGCCACTGGCTCTTTGGTGCTCATTATGGGTCTTCTACGATGCAGTTTAAAACCATTTCGATTCCCTATAGATCTAATACAATGTTAATTCCCCATAAACCTATTGTTTGCCACCGGAAGTTAATCCAAGCGACATAACTTGTGTCGGTCTTTTCTTTTGTTTTGAATGGGACATCGCTCTGATGTAAATAACGACATCCAAATATCAACGAGCGAAATTTCATCAGAGATGACTCGGATTACCGGAAGTGTTCTGCGGGTACGGACTAAAACGATAATGGAAACTAGCTTATTGAGATAAAAAGAGAAATAGCTGATAACCATCAATTTCTTCTTTCTTCCCAATGTTTCCCAAATCCCTTTCGATAAGACACGTCTTGTTTGTGAGAGGGTTAAATACATATAATACAAACGAGTTCTCTTATCTTTGTCCCAAAAAGGCAACGAATGGAGCTGCTTCTTTATAGATGCGGCATAATATGTACACGAAAGGTGAAATCGCTTATTATCAGCAGTTTCCTTAAATATTTCACAATTTTGTCCTATAAGGGCTGCCATTTTGAACAAGGGTGCCTAGGCTATTCCCTTGAATAAGAATAGCAAATAACTGTGTGCTATAAATAGACTGGGTTTACCGTGATGTTTTGATAAACCGTCGTTGTTGTTATAAAATTTAGCTATTAACTACGGCTTGATTCAAGCCGTAGTTTTACAAGATTTTGTAACAGCACCAACGAAATACTATTTGTTTGTACGAAATTACGTCATGGTTAATTGGATATAAAATAGTTCTCTATTGCATGAAAAGGCTCTGAAATAAATATATGGTTGTTCAAAGTAAGACCTTCTAAAGGCTTACAAAGACGTTGTCGATCTCATCCTTTTTCAATAGCACATTTAGACTCAAATGCTGGTTATCAACATTTTCTTCTTTCCCTGAAACGCTTTCTTCATCGTTCACTATTATATTAAAGATGTCAAAACAAGGTGTTGTTTCCCAAGGTTTTTTGGTAATTTAGACCACTGTTTTCTCTTCCTCATGTTTTACAATCGTAAGGCCGGTGTGATTTGTAAAACATATGTCTGATAAACTCGTTACAAGTGAGTAAGAATGACTCGGTAACTAGAAGCAGTAATTAAACCACAGGCCAAAATGATACAACCCTTGCTTACAAAAATTTGATTTTCTAACGAAAAGATCCAAGACTTATTAGTATCCGTCTATTGTTCTGTCTATCGGTACGAATAGACCTATCGTTGGTGGGGGGTCAAAATCTCGTAACTACAGCTTGAATAAGCTGGAGTTACGAGGTTTTGACTTCCCACCGACGCCATGCTTATACTAGACATTTTAAAATTACAACAATTTTGAACTCTTCCCTAGACAAAGACTTTTATTTTCTTTGAGCACTATAGGCCTACGTTGTTTTAGAAAGGGATATAAAGACTTAAGGCGAGCATTAATTTGAAACTTGAACAATACACATTTCTGAAATGTCCATTAGATCTGTCCGTCTAAAAATATGAACTCGCACAAAACGACAAATCTCAAGGCCGGTTCCAGGATTCTTTCTCAGGGGTGTCCGAGCCAAAATGATGGCTTTAATACATGTGCTAAATATGGAACGTTTAACTAATGTTATATTGTTAAAATCTAATTTTCGGACAATGCCCCTAGATCCACCCTTGGATCTCAAGTAGCTCTGACAAAATCTACGATTTATTTTAATCGGGGTACATCTGTGTTGTAGACTGGCTGTCGTCTGACCGATCTGATCCATAACCAAAGATGTTGTTATGTGACTAGTGAGATTCTAACAGGATAGGAGGTAATCTAAGCCAAATAATAAGACCCGCAAGAGTTTAGTTCCTTTGGGATTCGAATGTTCTCACGGCCTCGCAGCCTGAGCAATTTTTGGCAGTCCTAACTAAGCCACTTTTTATTCCACCAATATACTGACCAACGCCTAAAGTTAAGGTACAACTCGAAAGAACATTGACCTCTGCACGGGAACAACTACTAACCATTTCGTACATGAGCCATTAATCACAATCTAAATCATGTAAAACCTCATTACGTGGAGTTGTAAGCAAGACAAGTGTACGCGAAAACGTTTGCCAAATGTTAATTGTATTTTCTAGTCGGTCGGCATTGCTAAACAAAACTGCACGTCAATTTGTTCCACTATAACTTCAATAGGATCGAGCCAGTTACAAAAGATTGATTAACCCATTTCTCTTAGCCTTTTACTATCTAGTTTAACCCTTTCTCAAACGGCAAAATTTTAGGGTGGTCAACTTTAAAAACTGCCACAAATGACAGATGGAAGGTATCAAAGATAGAATTTGTCTAAAATATGACACAGAAAATATTGAGACAAATGGAGAAACTGCTGGTTATCAACAGTTTCTTCTTTTGTTCAACGTTTTCCCTAGCCTTTCCTCTTAGGGGCGTCAAAACCAGGGGCCTTTTTCATCACAATATTTAAGACATATTTTTGACTTACCGACGACTTAAAAACGCTTAAAACAACAATCGCATTACATAGTTTTTTGTTGATTGGCGGTACGTTATTCTCTCTCTAAATGTGTCGTAAGACATCCAGTCAAAAATACGTCTTAAATGTTTTGATGAAACAGGTCCCAGGTCTTGTTTGGGAAAGGTAAAAATAAGGTAGTTCACTCGTAATGGGATTCGAGCGATGCCGTATTTATTCGGAAGAAGTCGTATAGATTCGACCATGAGCAATTTCTAAGATTTTCAAGGAGGATATTTTATTTCGTTATTTTATGCCTATACAAAGATATTATTTCAATCATGCAAAGTTGACTTATGTACGTAAAGTCAACTGCATTTACCAATTCCTTACAATATAGACAAAAATGACGTCACTTGAAGGCGTACGCCCCCTTGGAAGGAGAGACGAAGACTGTTATGGAACTAAAAACCATTTCCCATATAATAATATTTTAGATCATTACAAATGGCAACGCACTGCATAATGGACAATAAGTGTTACTCGGTATATGCAAATTTCACATTGCATCTTCATGATGTTGGGAAAACATTTACACAATAGAAGAAAATGGTGATGTCACCATTTTCTTCGATTGTCTCAATGTTCTCCCAAAATCATTTCTGTCAATTACGTCAAAATCAGAGCTTGTTTGTGAAAAGGTTAAACTGGATACGTGACTGTCCTCCTATTTCCCTAACATTTAAAGTAAACTTATAAATATGTAATTATTCGGTAATAACAAGCCAGTGGCTAGACAAGAAAAATACGATGACTAGATGCTTGTTTGTTTTATCAACCTACGTCCTTTAACAACAAGAGGCACAAAGAGGTACGAAACGCTCTACTGGTTACACGAAAAATACAGTGACAAGATGCTATTTTTTTCATCATCCTATTTCCTTTAACAATACCGAACAAGATGTCCGCAGAAGCCCGAATCACCTTACTGGTTACCACTGCATAATCAAAAATACATAAGTTAATTATGCTGTAATTTTAAAGTTGCTCAAAGTGACAAATTAGATGTTAAATAGGATAAAGACACACAGAGTGTACTGCACAGAGGCAATCCTTATATCAACACGAAAATAAAGAAAATGTAGCCTGATCTGGCTCAGCGCTACATTTCCCATAATTCGTAAATGAAGAACATGCGCGGATCTAGGGGTGGGGTCAGGGGGTCATGACCTCCCCCTGGAATTGGCCGAAAATTGAATTTTGACTATATTATATAACTTTACATATTTAACACATTTTTAGCCATAATTTGGCCTTTGACACCCCCCCCCCCCTTGAAAAAAATCCTGGATCCGCCCTTGTTCTGCAAGGGCGAATCCAGGATTTTTTTCCAAGGGGGGGTTCCAAGCCAAAGGTTTTTTCCAGAGGGGGTGGATGTTAGGGTTCCAAGCCCAAATAATGACTTTAAATGTGTTAAATAAATATGTAACGTTATAAAGGCAAAATTTGAAGAAGCTGCACGAGAAGAACAAACATCATCGGAAACCATGGTATCCTCATTCACTACATCCAGGCCCATAGGAACACGGGAGGCGGGCTAAGGCGATTCCTCCCAAAGTTGCCCAAAAGTGCTAAATTGTCCATATTTTACATTGAAAGTTCAGGGAAAATCTAATTTAGCCCCTCCAATATTCAGACACTCGTCCTTACAAGGGCTTGAGCTCCCAAAGTAAAATTTCGTCGTATGGGCCTGACACCGATGTAGCATATCATGAGAGCACGTGGTTTCCGAGTATGAATAGCACATCTCGATCAGACATCTCTTATGCCATCGGTTGATCGGGTTGATCAGGAGCAGCGTTGGTCTCAAACGTCACATTCTCATAAAATCTCGTAACTACAGTTTATTTGGAGCTGTAGTTACGAGGTTTTCGAAGTAAAGCCGCGATAAGATTGATAGAACTATTTGATGCACAATCATGTTTAATTTTCATTTCACATTAAGAAGCCGTAATTTCGTACTGTCCCGCTTGGGAATAATTAGAATACACGGAAATTAATATTTTCTTTGATTGAAATCAGGAAAATGGTTATGTTCCCTCTCTTATATTTTTTCCTGCATAAATAGTGCATTCTGGGACATATATATTCGCAGCATTAAGGTAGAATACCCGTAATGTCGCCATTTTGAGATTCATAAAACATCGGCTTTTTTCCGAGCGGCTTCGTTGTACGTATCCGAACCTACTCGGGCGCGGTGGTAAACATTCGGCGGTGGAGAGTTCCACCGCCGAATGTTTTCGATCGCGCCCGAATGATTCCGACGTCTTGCGAATCTCATTATGGGTGGACTACCGTAAGGTATTTCAACAGTATGACTTACAAAAGCATATGTGACCAATACCCAGAGCTATAAGTCTTTAGAAGGTCGTCTTCGTATGATTATTTTACTTTGATGCTTGTCCTTTGAATTCCGTGCATTGATAAACGCCTCTTGTATTGTACACGAACAAAACAATTAGTGTCTGAGAGACAAATGGCTGTCATTTGTTATTAGTTAAACTGCTAGTTTGAAATAACAGAAATCAAGGAACAAGCCAAAAGTAAAGTTCACGTGAGGACATTTGGCATGAGTAACACCGGTACACAAACAAAGAATTATAGGTATATATTTTTGTATTGTATTATCTATTTACAACATGTTCCAAGAAAAAGGTCATCTGAATTGCATTGTATTGTTTTTAATTTAACCCTATTCAAAGCACTTTCTGGTTTTGACGTCCCTTATGAACTAATCTATCCTTTTGAAAGGATTGAGATGACAGAAGAAAATACTTCTTTTCTCTCCATTCTTTCCATGCACCTATATACGAATTTAGTACATTAGGTAACACTTATTATATTGTCTATATTGTCATAGAACTTGGACAAGTCCAGAAAAATGTCGTTGGGAAAATGTTATTATAACCTGTTCGCTTCCAAGAAAAAGATTGGTAGGACGGGATAGGTGTTCGCAGAAATGGAACCTAAATTACACAGAAACTGCCACATCGCCGCGTCATGGATACAGCCATTTCTACAGAAATGAAATCACCTACAGTCGACACTCGTTATGTCGAAGTAAGAAGGGCCGTCAAAATACCTCGACATATCCGGAGTTCGACTCTTCCGATTTTTTTCTCTTCCATTTAAATGACATTTGACCATTCAATTGCCCATCAAGTGCAATCATAATTGAAATATAGTTGGAAAAGGAAAGAAATTGCTCGGCACGAGCAATTTCTATCCTTTTCCTACTACATTTCAATGGCTATATTCATTTCGAAATTATTTGCTTTTAACTTTTTGAAATCCGTTGGTGATGATTGGACCAAACATTCACTTCGACTCAGGCAGAAATTCGACTTATCCGATGTCGACATAACGAGTGTCGACTGTATGTGTATTATTGACACGTTGAACCATCTAGCTGGCTTTGCCTTTTCATTGTGGTTATCTCAACATGCAAGATCTTGTAAGACAAAAGGACTGACAGGGCGCTTTTATTTTTCAAATATATAATTTATTGTTTAAACTGGTTAAATGACTTACACAAAATCAACCACTGTAGTTACGAATGAATTCGACGAAATCATGTGACTGTTATGACAATCTCTTATGATAAGACTGCAACAGACTAAAATGACCATGGAATGGGAATCTTCTGAATAGTCATTATTGTATTAGCCTCTTCCCACTTTTCGGTGGATAATTTTCACCGCAATAAGAAAAGTAAGTAAGCGTTGCGAGACACACTGTGTTTACAAATATCCATGTTAATTCGGAGCAGATGTCGGTGAAATTATCGCGCATGCGCAATGCACCAGCTGTCTCCACTTTGTAAAGCTTATAGAAACGCGTGAAAAGTGTCTTAAATACAAAGGTGTTTTAAGTGGCTCTTGAGTGGAACAAATATGACAAAACAATAATTAATTATCTTTATGCTCGTGGGTATTTTTACATACCGATGTTAATCTTTTTAGCTATGGAAGCAAGCACTCATTAACCATCTACAAAGTTGTATAAATCTTTGACAAAGTTTATTGATGTTCAAAGTGAAATTGCCTGGTATATCGCAAATATGTGACGGCCGTCAGTTCTAAGCTCTTTCAGTCAATTCTAAATTGTACATGTATTATAAATAAAGACGTGTTCTCTTTCTTGTAGCATGCCTAGCTCTTGGAAACTGGAAACCTATACATGTACTAATTGTAACTGTTTCCAAAGGAAATGATCTCCGACACATTTGGTCACATAGAATATCTTTAATCATCTAACGGTAGCCAGCGTTTTTCTTTGCACTTCCATTGACTACAATTTGTACAGTTGTTTCTGTTTAAGTGTGCACAGAAGTTTGATATTAAACAATCTCGATTTCTTAAAGACAGGTGATTTAGGCTTGCAGTATTACGGGTTGTAGGCTCATCACGTGACTTTGTTGTGGTTTATTTAATTTTACTTTTGTAAACAAGTATACACGTTTTTTTAATTGCCATTGGCATACTTTATCATGTAGAATCTGGTCATCTTTACAAAATCAGCCACCACACATTATGCCTAAAATCAACATGTTCTCCAGGTCCCAAATTGTTTTCCAAAAACTTTCGGTTATATAGAAATCAAATCTATGCTTTTATTTGGAAGGGTCCAATACAAGACAAGTTAAAGACTGTACTCACCTCCTCAATCTGACAGGATCTTCCACAATAGTTGTTACCGTCGTCCGTCATCTGCAAATATACAAACAAACACATTGAAAATCTTTTAAAACGTCGTATAGTCCAGTCATGATATAGCGATTCATGTACACACGTACGAATTGTTCCGATGTAAACAAGAGAAAATAGTTCTTAATTTTCTATTCAATTGTGAGTGATACACCTGCAAGATTCAAACCATCACATGCGCCGTTATGGTAGTTTGGAGTTCTATATCGTGTTGCTTACATAAGTTAATTTTGTACACATGTGCTCGAATGTCGTAACTGGACTAGGGCTGCTGTTAAAAGACAAAATTGGTGTAAGGTAGTCTACCCCTAATGAGATTCGCGCGACGTCGAAATTATTCGGGTGACGTCGTAAACATTCGGCGGTGGAATATTCCACCGCCGAATACTTACGACCGCGCCCGAATAGGTCCGGATACGTAACGACGGCGCTCGGTAAATCCGATATTTTATGAATCTAAAAATGGCCACATTACGGATATTCTACCTTAAATTGCTTTGCAGAGCACATTATCATAACCACGGTACGGAAACTACAGAGACAGAGCCATTGGCTCTGCCGCTTAAATCCTCTGGGGCGCTTCCGGCCATGTGTGGCTCTGTCTCTGGGGTCGCGATTTTTTGATAAAAACAGGTGAGTGTTCAACTTTGTTGTTCATTTATTTTCTTCTGGTGCTTAAAATCGAAAAACCGAGTATGTCATGCTCCCCTAAGACCATTTATCTGCCTGTTCTAATTCTGTGGGCTTCAAAGTCGGCAGGGTTTTCACAGGATCATTGTCGTCGTGGGTCGACCCTATGCCAATCATTTCTAAGGTTTTGTTACATGGGAAAGCAATGTCTGATCGAGATTATCCCTCGATTAGTACATCACATGTTTTGGCTGCAGCAATTGGCTATTTACCGTTGAAATGTACATGAATACATGATGTAAACAAGAAAAAATCACATAGGGTCGACCCACGACGACAATGATCCTGTGAAAACCCTGAATTAGAACAGGCAGATAAATGGTCTTAGGGGAGCATGACATTCTCGGTTTTTCGATTTCAAGCACCAGAAGAAAATAAATGAACAACAAAGTTGAACACTCACCTGTTTTTGTCAAAAAATCGCGACCCCAGAGACAGAGCCACACATGGCCGGAAGCGCCCCAGAGGATTTAAGCGGCAGAGCCAATGGCTCTGTCTCTGTAGTTTCCGTACCGTGATAACACGCAACGTCCTAGTACGCCTACTAGTACTAGTTACTTGCATCTTCGCAAGCCAAGGGTGACATCTACGACGTAAAGTCGTTTCTGTATTCACCCTTGGCGGATTTAGTCCGATTTTCTTGGTCTCCTGGAAAGCGTTTTCATTGGTTCCAGCGAGGTCTCGCTGGAACCAATCAGATTGTCGACTGATACATTTGTTATGAGTAACCAAATCATGACAACAGGCGGGAAAAAGCATTGCATTTGCAACTCAAAAACGCGAAGATGGGCGATTTTTCCTACGAATTTCACTGCAATAGACAGGAATTCTCTAACTTTAATCGAAGAATTATTATACTTTCGACAATTCGACCGAAAAAACAGCTAACTTTTACATAATCTGCTCGACGTACGACGCGAAAGACAACGCGCGTTAATGACGTCATCAATAATGGACGTAAACAACCAGCAGAACAACCGCTAGGCGGCGCTTCGCAATTTCAAGAAAATCGGACTAAATCCGCCAAGGGTGAATACAAACGTAGGTGGGTTCAACCTTGGCTAGCGAAGATGAGTTACTTGGTGCTACTAGTCTAGTAATAGTATGAGCTAAAGGAAAAAGATTTGTCCACACAGATCATGTAGCCTAAAATTCATTGTAGAATGCTAGTCAATATATAGAAAATTGAGTAGATTGTGCACTGTGCAGGTTGAAGAGGATCGACGTAGCCCATAGATGATGAAGCACAAAAGTTTGTAGACCAAAAACGTCGTCGATTCGTAATTTAATATTACATCGCAATTTTACGCTGTGGTCACTCAAGACAGAATTACATAATAAAATGTGAGGACCAACAATATCTCAAGGGCATATAGACCATCATAGATTACCGTGTTTAGAAACGGTCAAACCAAATCATGGTAAAAGCTTGTTATCTAAAGTAGTTCACCCCTAATGAGATTTACGCGGTGACGGAATTTTTTGGTGCGACATTAACATTCGTATTTGTCCGAACCTATTCTGGCGGGTTCGTAAACATTCGGCGGTGGAATATTTCACCGCCGAATGTTTACGACGTCACCCGAATAATTCCGACATAGCGTGAATCTCATTAGCACTGGACTGCCTTAACATACAGATTTCTCTTTGACTTGCTTTCAGCTACACTTAGTACGAATTGAATGAAGCAAATGATTGAGATTTGGATTTTGAACAGACCTTATTTCTAGATACCAGATAAAATTGTTCCATTCTGCAAATGCGTTCATAGTTGAAATTAGGGTAGAATACTCGTAATGTCGCCATTTTGAGATTCACAAAATATCGGGCTTTTTTCAAGCGACGGCGTTACGTATCCGAACCTATTCGGGCGCGGTTGTAAATATGTTTACGAATGAATGCTTTCGACTTGCGATAATCTTCAATATCTTTTTCAATACTTGACCAATTTAAATTCGGTTTGAAGCAGAGAAGGTAGGAAAATGCCAGGAATAAGCTGCACGTGTTGGATTTATGAAAAATCAACCGATAAAAAGTTATTGAAGATAAACCAAAATTTTGGTTTATCTTCAATAACTTTTTTATCAGTTGATTTTTCAAAAACCAACCACGTCCATCTAATACATGACGCCTGTCCACATTCTCTGCTTCAAACCGAATTCAAATCGGCCCAGTATTTACAAAATTATTGAAGATTTTCTGAAAATATTGTATCACGCGATTATCCACCGTGAGAAATGTCGCTGCTTTTCTTAAGGCCCGGTCACATACGATATCGCGGCCGTTCCGCGGCCATACCACGGCTAAAAAATCTCAAAATATTTTGGACGTGGTTGGACGCGGTAACTTTGGGTCAATTTTGTTTTAGCCGTGCTATGGACGCGGAATGGACGTGGTACGGCCGCCAGCGGCTGTTCCACTGCCGAAGCACTGCCGTAGCACGGCCTACAACTTCCAACCGCGTCTAGTGTTAAAACACGCGAAAAGATACCGCGTCCACATCGCGTCTGAATCACTGCCATAGCACGGCCATAGCACTGCCATTCCACGGCCATAGCACTGCCATTCCACTGCCTTATCGCGGCTAAACTGTCCGTAACGCATATAATGCTATTTTCCCACTGCAGATCAGATCAAATTGAACAAACCATATCAAGCGATCTTGCACAGATCGAATTCGGCCGGCATGTGTAATGGGGAGTAGTTTAGGTGATTCAGCTTTATCTACATCGCTCGGACTTCCAATTCCAATATTTTGACATTTCAAAAATTGTCGTATGCGACCGAGTAGGAGATTGATCTAGGAACGACTATGTATTTATCGCTTAGAAAATCGATCTAATCGAGAGTCAGTCGTGTCTGAAGGTCAAGCGTGATCGGATTGATATCTTTTACCCGGCCTGTACCCAACCTGCATTCGGTCACCCCGACTTGTACTCGATTCTCCCTATCAAAATGACTGTAGAGGCTATTTTTGATTGTCTCAAGATCAAGAAGAAGTCATTTGTCATAGGTTCCCACTGCCGAGCAGATCAACTCGATCAAGACCAATCAAGCGATCGAGTTTAGATCGATATCGACCGGCATCTATTCGGAAATGGTCTGGTAATCGAGTTTGATCTGAATCGCTTCGGCTTCTTTCTGTTTTTTTTTTTTTTTTTTTTTTTTTTTTTTTTTTGGGGGGGGGGGGGGGGGGTTCATTGTAAAAAAATATTGGTGTGCGATCGAGTGAAAAAAAAACGATCGGGAAGCGGCTGTATATTGATCGGGTAGAAAATCGACCCGCCCGGGAAATGATAGTTGCTGGGAATCGATTGTGGTCGGGTTAATATCTTTCGCTCGACCAGCACCCAACCTACACTCGATAACTTCGACTTGTACTCGAGTGAATCCAGATACTATTAACTCGTCCTCTGCTTCATCTGCCAATCCGACCAAATCGACTATTGAAGTCGGGTTGATCGGCTAGAGATCGAGAAAAAGTTGTTTTGTCAGGATTGGTCGTGGAATTCAAGCGATCGACTTGATTTGATCGGCAGTGGTAACCTATAATTAGTTGGATTTTGCCAGAACTTAATTCTAGAAACACTGCAATTCAGATCAACCAAGTTCCCTGTTAAACCGTACTTAATTATTTCTTCTCAATCTCTAGTCGATCAACTTCGAAGTCTGCAGTCGATTTTATCGATTGGCCTGATGACACAGAGGTCGAGACAATCGGGATGCAGTTAAGTATTAAACAAGTACAAGTCGAGATGATCGACTGCAGGTTTGGTGCAGGTCGTGTAAGATATATTACCTCCATCACACTCAATCTCCAGACACGATTGATTCTTGATCAGATATATCTATATATCTACCCGATCAAAAATCGCTTCCCGATCAATTTTCTACGCGATCGCCCACGAATATTTTGAAATGCGAAAAATGAGTGTGACACCTGAGCGGTGCAGATCCAGACACGATTGATTCTTGAGCAGCTATATCTTCTAGCCGATTACAAAATCGCTTCCCGATCAATTTTCTACGCGATCTCTAACGAATATTTTAAATTACAAACAACAAAGTAAGAAGCCTGAGCGGTGAAGATCACGCTCGATAACCCCGACCTATTCTTATTACCCATGTCGTGCGAAATCGATATGTAATAGATCGATTGGTCGGATTCAATCGACTTAATTTGATCGGCAGAGGGAACCTAGCATAAGCCACCGAGTTGATTTGATTGCTAGTAGGCAACTAGCACCAAGGCAGTCGAACACGACTAGTCTTTACAGTTCACAGAAAATTTAGATATCTAATCAAAGCTTATCATGCTAAAACAGAAAAGTTGTCAAGCAAACTTGCAAAAAAGATGTAAGGATCTTAGAAAAATATCCCAAGTCAGTGCAGGGAGGGGCCCATTTTCCTGTTACTGCTGCTCCCAGTTAAGACTTTGCCCGCAAAGAGATGCAAGAGTAGATGATTCTAGCGATATTCAATACATTTTAACTTACACGTCTTACCGCGTCCATAGCACTGCCGGAGCACTGCCTACCACGTCCATTCCGCGGCCATTCCACGGCCATTCCGCGTCCGTTCCACTGCCTCATCGCGTCTGTCAGCCGTGGTTTGGCCGCGATAACATTTTTGTGCAGTTCAAAAAATTTTACCACGTCTAAAATAATTTCGATTTCATTCCGCGTCCTACCACGTCCATACCACTGCCATAGCACGGCCGTATCACTGCCGCATCGCGTCCAACAGCGTCCATTCCACGGGTGGCTCATTTTAGCCGTGATACGGCCGCGGAACGGCCGCGATATCGTATGTGACCGGGCCTTTACAACACCGCGTAACTACAGCTTTAACCCTTTCCCAAACAAGACCTGGTTTTGACGTCCCAAATTAAAAAGGCTTGGAAAAACATTGAAACAAAAGAAGGAACTACTGATAACTTGCAGTTTCTCCTTTTGTCTCAATATTTTCTATGCTATATTATACACAAATCCTGTCTTTAATAACATCAATTTTGCCATTTGTAGCAATTTTTTAAGTGGACCACCCTAGAATTTTGCCATTTGGGAAAGGATTAATCAAGCTGTAGTTACGAGGACTTGGTAGAAAATGCGACAATTTGTGCATAATTTCATATAAATTGATAGAAGATAAGCATTTTCTCAGAACTGGACATGGGTTTTCTATTAGGATAATCCCCGGCCCGGTCAGCTTACACGCGTGACACGATAAATATGTGCGTCCAAGGCTAATTTACGGATAACATGGGGGCATGGGCTACTGGCAGCTTATCAAAGACTGCACTAAACTAATTTGATTAGTTTTTGGCGTCCCCTATGGTGAAGTATTGAGAAAATGATTTTAGACAAAAGCAGAAAATGCAGATGATCAGCAATGTTCTTCCTTTGTCTGAATATCTTCGTTGCTAACCTGTACATAGACCATATCTTTATCAACTCTGATTTTGTCATCTGCAGCAGTTTTCCAGTTGTATTAGCTCCTTTACCGTTTTCGGAATGGGTCGTGGACTAAAATGCAGATCACGTGGGATACTTTTTGTGAGTGGTCTTTATAGCCAGTTTAGTCCCTGGACTAGGCTCCATTTGACTGAAACCGTTTGAGATGTGGGACTGATAACACAGAGCACCGTGAAGGTGCTAGTTGGTGAGCCTAGTCTCCAATCTGAGTTGGCATTTGTAACATGCATCATAAGTCTAGCCGTGAACCTATATTGTAAAACAATTGGATCAAAACATTTTTTGTTTTACATAAAAGCATCATTGAAAAAAGTAGGAATAAAATATTTACCGATAAAAGCCAATACCAATAATTTGATTTGTCACCCTCAAAACTTTTAACTTAACGATCATAAAATATCTTAAAGATACTCCCTATTAGAGAGTCTAAAATTTGCATTATCAACATTTCTGCAGAATTTCTCTACAAATGATAAGTTTGTCTGCTTCAAAAAGTGATAAATATTAATTATCTCAAAATCCACGCAGACGACAAGTATGAGAATCCCATACACGACCTGTAAAGCCATCTTGATGGTCATTAGGCAAATAACATCACCACCGCTAACGACCGGGATTTTCCTCGTATTTATCGTTTTACCCTGTCCAAAACGACACGATTCTAGGGTGGTCCAATTCTGAAAGCTGCTTCACATGATAAAATTATGTTTTCAAAGAAGAAAATATGAATAATATGCACACAAAACATTGTTGTAAAAGGAGAAAATGTTTCCTAAGCTTTAGAAGACGAAATATATGATGAAAACCAATGTTTTGTGCAATTATGCACATAAATAAAGAGACAAAAGGAGAAAATGCTAATTATTAACCCATTCTTGTTTTGTCTCAATGCTTGCCACATCCTTGTCTATATAGTCCATGAGCCAGGACCCGAATTTTGGCCGATTGGTACCACTCGGAGGGAGTAATTCTTTTTGCACTTTTTGATAAGTCTGGTATCTATACTTTATGTTTCAGTATGATAGCAATCTCAGATTGGTAGCTTATGCCCCGAAAACCGCTTCTTTTCAAGGGTACCCTTTACACACAAAATTTTCATTGGTTTTCTGGTGAAACAACACATACATTTCTCCAACCCTTAAACTCATTCAAATACAAAAGTCTTTCTTCATAACCGAGATACAGTACAGAGTAGCTTATTGTAAGGTTTTGTGTTAGTCTGAAATGTCATCTGGAGGATGATTTTAGTGTACACAGAGAACTATCTATAGATGATACGAATTACAAGGAAAAAATGAAAGTTATAGTGTTTTTGGACATATAAAGTCCGCTTTCTGATGAAAATGGACTGTAATTAGTATTTTGATATCATGTGATGCTAAATAGATATACATATAACAAAATAGCATAGACAGCAATGCCGATTTAATTGCCTCTCATTACACTACCAGAAGGTAAAAAAAAGCATAAACGCTTATCATTTACATTTCATTCATTTTCTTGATGTAAAACTAATCCGAACTACGAATAATTCAAATGAATAATGCTTACAAACAATTCTTTAATGACAAACATGTAGAAAACTGGGCCTGGTTTGAAAGTGTACGCAGAGAAGCTAGCTTCTTACAAGATAAAAGAGGGGTGAGGCTTAAAGCCGGATATATTGTATTTGTTTTTCTGTTTCGAGAGAATGACACAAAGTCATTGTTTAAATGTTATTCTACTGTCGGACAGTCATTGTATATATGTCCAGACAAATGTACATCCATAAAGTATTGAATAAAAACGTTTTTCCATGTGCAGTTGATTCGTGAAGAAAGACAGGTTATCAATATTGCTATATAATGTATGATATTTCTTTCCTGAAATCCAATGCGGATATTCAAGTGAATAAGGCATCCTTTACAAATAAAGAGCCCCTCTAGAGTGCACACCTTCGTCTTTCGCCTTTTGTTCGGATACATTTGCACAATTAATACAAAATTGTAGGCTATTGGCATGCTTTTAAAAACAATTATGAGGATTTCTGGTGTTATTAAAAGCATGCCAATAGCCTACACTCTCCGATTTGCATGTCAGTGTTTCCTAATATATGTACAAATTCTTTCTACGTATATATTGCCTTAATACAACCACTTGGATTGCAAATGGAAGTTCATGCATTCCAGGAAAAAAATTGTATATACAACATATTAAGAAGCATGTCGCTTTTCGTGTGTGCGTATACAAATGTTACAAAGAAGGTATTTTCAGCAAAACTGTCATGAAACTTATATATATATATATAATTAGAGACCTAGCGAGAATTCAATACATCTTAAGTGTATTAAAAGCGTTGTTGTGCAACAGAATTAACATTAACCCAGGACATCTGAATATGTATTGACCCTACTTCGGCTATGATTTCTTAAGAAAGGCGCTAAACTAACGGACGAAGATGCAGTTGTCCCGGGTTCACTTTAGTGCACTCTGTAGCGTGGACATATCACTACAGCAGTATAGTCTTTTAGAATACAAGATATAATGCAGTACAAAAGAAATATTTACGAAAAAAAATAAAATAAAGCAAAGTGTTAAAAAACGATGAAACTAGAGATGAAATTAATTACATTGATACAAAAGCTGTTGAAAAAGCTCACACAATCTTTCTGAAAAAAGAAGAACATAATTCCATGTCAAATCAACATAGCAAAATTCAGTTGTACTCTTTCGTGAATGATGCATACTGTAAGTAAAATGGGCTAGAAAGGAAGAAAGAATCACTACGCGGACTGTTATACAATTTACATAGACAGTCACAATTTATTTATGCGAAGTACCAACAAGCTTGGAACTGCCATGAGCAAGGCCATAATTATAACCAAACAATCGAAATCACACTAGCATTTAGCCTTACAGCAATTGGTATTTCAAATGAAGAAATGCAGACATGTTGATATAAATAAAAAAAGTAAGAATCTAGTATGCAAAACAGGGAAATGTGTTTTGTGACTTTTGAGCACTTCATAGTTATGAAGATTAGACATTTGAAGTTCGTTTTTTATATTAATCAAGCATGTGATTCATTTATTGTAAATATGCAAATATGAGAGAGAATTGGATCACGTTGGTCAAGTGGTCTCGGTTATAAATATATGAAAGAGTATGGTCAATCAGAGGTAGAGATTTTCCATGTATCTAAGTCGTCAGCAAATTTGTCAGTTAGTGCTTTAGACAGACTAAATTCAAAAAAAAAAAAAAAAAAAAAAAAAAAAAAAACAACTTGGAGAAAACGATCCAAAATTATTTTGCTCTGTTCATTGATAAATAAAGTACTAAAGTACATGTTTCAATTAGCATAAATATTTTTTTCAATGATTTAGATGTTAATGTAAGTAAAGAAGTATAAACCGGTGATTGAATAGCGAACTGTTGGGGCAGAATGAAATTTAATTTCTCTGCATTACGGGCATTATCAACTTACAAACAAATTGTAGTATTTAATCTTAATTAGATAAAAACCACCATTACTGAAGTTTAAGCAAAATAAGGTTTGAAACATTGAAGAATGTCATACATCATCAGTTGGTATTTATAAGTCCAATTACCCACGAGAATGACAATTTCGAAATTATAAAGTTATGTAGACAACGAGGTAATGAGAAGTAAAGGTTTTTACACCTTAGTGTAAATGAATGTTTTAAATATATTTTGTATGTAGGATAATATGGCTAGCTGCTACGAGCTTGTCCGAAACGTTTAAACCGACTTACCCCTCCTAGTTTTATTGATCAAAATGGATAATACTAAGAACACGGCTGCACATGGTAATGTTTCTAGTCCTGGAGGCTTCAAGTGCTAAACAAGATTGCCGAAGTTTATGGGGAGTCTACCCCTTCTTTTGCAACAATCTGATTTTGGGAAAAGTGCTTCCAGTGAGACTGAGATTAGTTGACTTCTGCTGAGGAGACTAGTTAGGTTAACAAGACGTTGATTCCTAAAAATCTGATATCAGTGAACTGTTAACAAGGTGGAAGAAGCGTGTGGGGTTGGAAAGGCTACGGGACTATTATATGAAAAATACAGCAGGTGTGAGAATCAAAAATTTTTGATGTGCCCTCATAAACGACTTGTTTTGAAGCATGGAATCATAAACAAAATCGCTAAACAACCACAAACTTCCATTCTCTCCTACACAGATGAAAGTCATACCAGTAGTGACAAGTTATGGTAACTATTTAGAAATTATTAAATCGAGTTTCAATTCAAATAGATCCGATGAATCTGTTGCTCACAACGCAGATTCTATGAAACGTTTGCATTTGTCTAAAAGAGAGGGTGAATGAGATATGTTTGATTAAAACTTACTCCACTGTGATTATAAAGACAGGGGGTACCGTTTTTGCTTTTGTTACCACAACTTCAATCACTTTGACCATTAGTTATCAATTAATTTCAATCACTTTGTTGTTAACATTTGTGTGGTGATATGGATCCTAGAGAACTTTCAGGCTCTTACAAAATGAAAACAAAGATTTATCCAACCATTTGAGCATGTGTCATAATGCATTTTTTATGATTCATGCCAAATAAACTAGAACACATATACATCTGAATCACATTTTAATGCATATGTATGACAGAAGAAGTTTAAATCTAAGTCAAATGATTATCATTCATGGACACTGCAATATATTTTCAAAACGAAATAAAATTGCAAAAGTACTACATGACTTTTGTATCTCATTTCTATTTTAACATAGAATTAAGTTCCCTCCGTACAATTTGATTATCATTCTTTGCATAAGTAATTTTTGTCTAATCATCATAGTTTATACAAACTAGGTTTAGGAAATGAAAATGTTATAATCTTACTGAAAAGCAGAAACAATTGTATTCTCTCATACTTACATACATGTAATTGAGTGCGAATCTGGAAAAGGGTCCCATATAGCATTTGAGTCAGTCACATTTCAAGATCAGTGCATGCTTTTAGTGAAGACAAGCAGACATCCATGCTGCTATATTACAATTGCAACAGGTCATTAAGGATCTAGTGGAGAACAGCAATGCTTCCTGATCAGACTGCGTGTATACGCAGGCTGATTTGGAATCATATTTGGCTCAAAAGCCTTAAGGTACCTTTTTCCGTATCCAGACTCATTATATTGTATATGTATTACATTGGGTTATGATTAGATTTAAATGAAGACCAATATATCCGACGAAGAGAGTTTTTGTACTATATATGACAAAAGCAGCAAATTATTTCGCATATTCCTTGTATCATTGAATAGGGGACTATCATGTTTTACCTTGGCTGCTACATGATGTAGGGCCTACATTATATATCGTATAATCGTATATTGGCATGGGGCTATATTTTGTTGCGTAAAGTATAGCTTCATTTTTTTCATGTGGTCATTCAATTTAGTTACGAACCGTCGAATATTGTGCAATTGAATATATTTCCAGTAATTATTTTCTAAGTTGCATTGATTGGACATTCAACTGAACATATAAGGCCCGTCATTATATTTAAAAGTGAAAATGCTATTGAGTTCAGCATTCTTTCAGTAGGCCTAACGTAAAATTCTCTATTTCATACATGTATTCATATAAGATTATAACACATATATGCATGAAATAGCCACCTAATAGGTAATCCAATTGTTTTGGATAAAAACACAGTGCTGTCAACAGATTAGCAACAGTTAGAAACCTTAAAACACTTATAATATGCGTTTTAGTTTTTAGGTACGAACATTCCAGGGTCCGAATCGACCAAATGTTTTTGCCTTTTACAGCTATTTCCGAGTGTTTTGTGTCACGAAACTGGCATGAATCGATGAATACACATTTGAAAATATATCTAATTGTAAAAATATGTAGCCACTTGCATTTCTGCTTCAAAGAATTGAAAAATTCACTTGAAAAAATCGTGCATTTCGTTCGGTGTAGGGGCCGACAAATTGTCTTCTTTTTCACAGCCTACAGAGGCCTCATACCTAGGAAGAGATTAAAAAGTACTCAAAACTAGCGTTTTAAGAATATTTTGGCAGAGAAAATAATCACGACAAGCCTCTTGTTAAATCACATACTTCCAAAAGAAATCGCACCTACTGACCAATTTATGGACATGTGAAAATGGGGTAGGCTAAGAAAACGGCGATTTTCTCAGCATAAGCTACCAATTTCAGACTGCTATCATATCAATTAGTTAACTACATATATCAAGCTGTTCAGAAAGTGGGATTAGAATTACTCCCTCCGAGTGGTACCAAAAAAGTGTCTGGCTCATGGACTAATAAGGGAAGTACAAACCGCGCCGTTTGGGGTAAAACGTTAATGTAAATGGGCTCATGCTATACAAATACAGTGGAGGTAGGATCTGGAAAAAGGTCCTCTAATGCTTTTGAGCCCAACACGCAATCTCATCAGAAACCATGTTCTCCAACAGATTCGTCGTGGTCTGTAGCAACCATAAGCATGTAACATGGATCCGGGCCAGACTGCACGCAGGACTAGGTCTGATCTTGAAACATAGCTGTCTTAACTCATTACTGCACAGTGACGCCATTTGACTCCCTCACAAGAAAATGCTTGGGAAAACATTGTGGAAAATGAAGAAATTGCTTGCGACAAGCAATTTCTTCATTTCCCACAACATTTTTTACACAAAAAAGACCAAAAATGTAAATTTTCATTCCGTTTTAATTGTCGGATGCAACATCTATGAATTTGGAGCACCCCAAAATTGTGTCGTTTGGGACAGGGTTAAATGCAATAAGGAACGTTTTCCATATCCCGACACGAGTATGATATAGAACAGTGTGAATGAAGCCCTATTACGTGCAGTTGAGTTCTGACTCGAACTGTCGGAGAATATGGATTAAGAACACGAGACAAAGGATTCATGCCGTGCAAAACTCATGGCACAAAAAACTTAACCACAAAAATTTGACGGAGAGAGAGTTATTATAACCGACTTGGAATACTAAATTATCACGCAAGATCTGCGTTTTTATGACAAAACAGGAAAAGTTCTATAGAAAGAGCGATCTTGGTGTGGTTATTTAATTCGCGGTTTTGAAAAACAACGTTTGAAAACGCATGATATCATTCTTTCGTTTTTAATTGGACGTCCGAAAGGACGTACAATTCTTATAACCACTTTTGGACAGGCGAAATGGGTTTTCATTACCAAAAAACCCTTTCTCAGACTCAATTGCCAGTTGACCAAAATTCAAAATAGATTTTGCGACCATGCAGGAAAACTGTCGTATCTTTTCCTACTTTCTATGTGTTCTCTAACAAATACTATAAGATTCATTGGCCGATTCAATTCATGCCACGTCTTAACCAACTTTACGATCTTTTTTCGATTTAATCATTTTCTTGTAGTTTTTTTTACTTTCGTAATATTTATTGTGTAAAGGGTAAGATCTTTAGAAAGCGATACATGCATATACTATGGTTATAATGTAAACAGACACCCTATATCATCAGCAGCAGCGATAGCTCAAACGGGAAAGGATTAACCTCGCAACCTTTTTTCAGTTTGAAATTTGGAACGCCGTTGGTTCAAAACCAGTTCGGATTATTTCTTCTGTAAAACGTTTGTTTTTCTTGATGTGTTTACTGAAAACACACATTTTAGAATGATTATATTCTGTTTTAATTCGGGAGAAAGGGCGGAGCCATATAAACGGTTCATTACATTTAGCTTGAGGAGAAACAGCCTTGCCGCTTAGCGGTAAATCGTCGGTATTATTGCAAAACATTATAACTACAGTGTGTATCAGGCTGTAGTTACGAGGTTTTATTACAACACATTTTACAATTGAACATTCTTTCAATTTCGAAATGTGTTCATGCTCGTCCCGCACGTTTTTCTCTTATCTCAACCAAAATATCGAGCAGTAAACTCGTCGAATAACCTCTTTGCTTAGACACACCCTTTCAGGTGATTATACCCAATTTAATGCACGTATTGTGTATGATAGGTTCCTTTTCTTTGATCATTGTTGTTTAAGTCTTTGACATATTTAAAGGAACGGGGTTTCCACGAGACGTACTTTGGAACCAGGGTTTTGAAAATGATTATCGGGGAGTGAGTTCATTTTGCAACTCGGGTTCGACTCGATGACTCAGATGAGACACTAGTGAAATCCACCTATTCAGAAAAATAGTTGCTCTTACGAGTTTTTTTTTTCTCCAGCATCTGTATCACTAATATTCGACAGTATCATGACCTATTTACATACTGATCGATGATCATGACAACAATGATTATTACTAGTATAAGACTAAGTGACAGCGATCTGTATTTATTTCGTTTAAGAGACCCGTTTACGTGTATTGAGCTAAGAAGATGAAGCAATGGGTCTGCTACAGATGGTACCTGGATGATCGTATGAATATGTTTACAGATAGGGACATTGCTATTCTCAAATTTTCGTTGATAATGATATGAAGATTTAAATTGCTTATTGTACTCCACTGCCATTTTCCCGACGGCACGTTCCCAATTTCTTCTTTTTATGCACATCTGTAGATGTAAGGATGCTGCGGTAGTACTTGTATGAGGAATCCATGGTTAGGTGCTCCAATTCATCTGGTATTTTGTTTCAGGAAAAGTATGTATTGAATTTGTTTTGTAACCACAACCAGGGAAAACTGCTACCGTGTTTTTTTCTTTTTTTACTCTAAACAGGAATAAAAATCAAAGTGCTTGGAGCACTATATTTAGACGCCTCTCATTGATTGAGCGGTATTGTATGTAAATGATCGGCGTTTCATTACTTTATTTCGTTGAATTTGTGTTAAGATCGATTCTAAATCACTGCGGTCGTGTTTTCGCCAACGATGGTGGAGATAGAAGTCGAACAAGAGTGCCATGGTCACAATATACGCCGCCACTTATAAAACTTGAGACAAAAAAATGACATTGACAAGGATTTATAAATATTCACACAAAAACCTGTAAAAAGTTGTTTCACAAAAAGGTTTTTATAAATATCCAGTCAAAAACCTGGAAGGAATTGCGTTCACGAGACTGAAATATCATTAAGCCCTAGAGACTAAGATTGAAGGGGGCATAACTCAGGCAAAGATCAATGAACCATAAAATCCTTACTTCATGCACATCTACCAATTAAGGTAATAACATCCACCAAGTTTCATAAGGATCCAGTCAGAATCTTAGAAGAAGTTGTGTTGACAAGGCTGCAATTTCAATCAGCCCCAGAGACTAAGTTTTAAGGGGGCATAACTCTAGAAAAAATCAATGAACCATAAAATCCTTCCTTCATGCAAATCTACCAATTGAGGTAATTGACCAAGTGTCATTAATATCCAGCCATAAACGTAGGAGGACTTGCGTTGACAAGGCTGCAATTTCAATAAGCCCCACAGACTAAATTTAAGGGGGCATAACTCAGGCAAAAATCAATGAACCATAAAATTCTTCCTTCATACACATCTACCAATTTAGGTGATAACATTGACAAAGTTTCATTAAGATCTAGCCAGAAACTTAGGAGGAGTTGTGTTGACAAGGCTGCAATTTCAATAAGCCCCACAGACTAAGTTTTTAAGGGGCATAACTCAGGCAAAAATCAACGAACCATAAAATCCTTCCTTCATGCACATCTACCAATTGAGGTGATAACATTGACCAAGTTTCATTAAGATCCAGCCAGAAACTTAGGAGGAGTTGCGTTGACAAGGCTGCAATTTCAATAAGCCCCAGAGACTAAGTTTTTAAGGGGCATAACTCTGGCAAAAATCAACGAACCATAAAATCCTTCCTTCATGCACATCTACCAATTGAGGTGATAATATTGACCAAGTTTCAAGAAGATCCAGCCAGAAACTTAGGAGGAGTTGCGTTGACAAGAAAAGTGGACGGACGGACGGACGGACAGACGGAGAAGATGACGCCAATATACGTCCGCCTCCGGCGGCGTATAAAAAAGATGATTAAAAAGAACAAAACAATGTCTGAGTAGAATTCGAACCCAGGGTCTTCCGGATATAACATGTGTAAAGAGTACAAGGTGGGTGCTCTGCTAAGTGAGCTATCGCGGCTTTCATTTATGTAGCGCGTTGGCTTACATTTTGAATAAATTGCTTTGTAGCGTACTTTATAAAATCAATGAAAAGTATAACTGACGACAATACTCATAGTAAACCGAAACAAGAAGACAAACGTGCTAATCGCATGGCCTTAATTGAATTTGGTAATCAAATTAATAGTGATTATTCATAGCGACAAATCAGTTGTCTTGAAACGGCAATCAAATCAATTTGAAGCCTGAGAAGGGTTTTCTGGTATTAAAGCCGATTTCGTTTGTCCGAAACCGATCTTATAGAATTAAACACAGAAGAATGAATAAAATATCTTTCGTTCATGTACAATCCCGCTCAATCAATCAGAGACGTCCAATTACAGTGCTCTCAGCACTTTGATCTAAATTATGCCATAGTTAGTAACCATTTCCAAAAACATCTACTTTTTGCGCTTGAAATGGATATGGGTAAAGAAAGCCTTGTGTGCGAAAAGGATAGAATGCTGATCTTCAGCAATTCGTCACTTTTCAACGAAAACTTCGTAACTGCATCATGATTTAAGCTGCATTTACGAGGTTTTCATTGGAAAGCAGCGAATTCCTTCACGTCTTTCCAGGCTATAACATGACAATTTACTAATTAAGGTTAGCAAACATTAAATTGTTGTCCGTAATGCCTTTCAATTTTTGTTTCAGTCTATTAAAAAAGGACGTTTGGGAGTGGGTTAAATGTCTGGGTCTAGTATCCTTCCCTGGAAAATTTGTACCACAAACCACATCTTTAAGGTATTGCATCCATTCTTATCTACTAAACGAATCGTGAAACTTCGGTGTCATCCGTGGCCACGGAAATAGGTGAGGGTATCCCTCGTTAATTTCTTTCACCATGGTCCATGGATAATACCGGAAATTCACGATGATTTTCGGATTCAAAATACAGGATACCATCGTCAATTTCCGTTCCTACGGATGGCGCTAGAAAATTCACGAAGTGTTTGGTATCTAATAATGGATGAAATACCTTAAACCATCTGCCAAGCAATTCCTTGTTTCCCCGCAGACGAGCCGCCGAAATATTGCTAGATCATCATATCTTTTCAAATTCTCTGTTTTTTGAGCCTGCATTGCGTGATTATTTCAATTTGGCTAATGTTACAGCTTTAATCATACAGGCAGTTGGGGAAAATGATAATTTGAGACAAAAATGATAATCTAAGGAAAAAAATGATTACAGACTGAATATTCTACCCTTGATTACGGCGGACAATCCTTTAACCCTTTCCGAAACGGAATAGATCGAAGCGAAAGAAGATACACACGAAAATGAATATTTTTTATATACAAAGTGATCTGTGTACAAAAAGAAGCATAAAACTGTTGAGGCAAACGAGACAAAGCTGACCGTAACATAAGCATAAGCATTTCTTGGTTTGACTCACTTATTTCCCAGATCTTTCCTGCATGGGATGTGAAAATCAGGTCTTGTTTTGGAAAGGGTTAATTCCTTTCGAAAAGATGACGCCTTTTGACGCACCTAATAGAGAAATTTTGAGAAAACATTGAGACTACAGAAGAAAATTCTAATTACCAGCATTTTTGTAGCAATATTTTCTGTGCTGCATTATACACAAAAAGACGTGTATCTTCATCCACATTTACCATTGCTATGTCCTCTACAGCAGCTTTTAGATCAGAATGTAGAATCTACAACTTTTGTCGTTTGGCAAAGGGTTAAGTCTACAAAAATACAAATCTCGTTGTTGTAATATACTTGCCAAACATCGCTTCTCTTCAAAAACCTATTACCCTATCTGCAGCTTGTTTCAAGGTAGTCCACCTCTATTAAGATTCACTCGACGATTCACTTCACTTTCGTGCGACGTCGTTCTAAAACATTCGTTACGAATCCGAACCTATTCAGCGATATAGAACTTTCCACCGCCGAATATTTACGACGTCGTCCGAATAATTCCGACGTCGCGTGAATCTCATTGGGGATGGGTTATTTAAAGCAGCTTTTTTCTTTGTTTTCAACAACTTAGATAAATTGTTAATCGTTTTCGTGGAATAAAACGAAGCCAACATAACAGGTGCACGTCGATCCCGAAATATAGGCTTCAGAGATCAAATTTAGAATTACCGAGACAGGTTGATCGCTTACATTTCTGATTTTAATTAGTTTTGACATTTTCATTCCGGATTGAATATCTGAATTACTCTTATTTAACGGTAAATATCTGTAAAAAGATCTCACGAACTTGAATGTATCTTTTTTTTCTTTGTTGTTTTCCTTTTTTAAATCATTAAAACTTTTACATTGTCATGAGTATTTTCTTAATTTCCCACAATGTTTTCTATCACAATAATCCTCAAATTTCAAAATAACATCACATTGAAAATCTTCAATTTTGGAGCCCGTAACATTTGCCACTTTGCAATGCTTTAATCTGGTCCACTTTGTCTTACACAAATAATTTTATGTACTTTTCAAGGGCGGATCCAGGTTTTTTTTCCAGGGGGGGGGGGGTCCAAGCCCAATTTTTTTCAGGGGGGTCCAAACCCAAATTATGACTTAAAATGTAGGAAATGTGTAGTGTTACACTAGATTTATATAGTCAAAATTCAATTTTCGGCCAATGCCAGAGGTTGGGGTCCGACCCCCGACCCCCTCATTAGATCCGCCCATGCTTTTGTCCTGTGTGAAAGGGTTGACGCATAGAAAAAGTCCGATTGTTCTATGTGAGCGAACTAGTGTCGATACTTTTCACCCATTTTTTTGAAGTAGTTCGTAGGTTGTATTTATTAAAGCTGTAGTTACGAGGTTTTGCAATGACACCGACGACGAGGTACTATTTTGTCATGTAACGATGTAATTATGCACCAATAAAATGTCATTCACAAATTGAAGATTACGAAAGTCCACCCTTTTGATTATGATTTTGCTCTTGCACAGGTCTTTGATTAAATCATCCTAGCCAATCCCTTATAGAATAATTCTATAATTATGAAAGATTCAGCAGACAACAACAGAAATGTATATAAATATAGAATTTGTTTGTCATTTACAAGAAAAATTTTGATGAAAAAATGCTGGCTATCAGCATTTTCTCCTTAAACATCAATGTTTTTTAAAGCATATTTTCTGTTTGGACCATTAAAACCAGGCGTTGCATGGGAAATGGTTAAAACTTAAAACCCGTGTAAACCTACATTATTTTGTCATTTTGGAAATCTAATCTAATAAATCTATTCATTTATCAATTTACCATTTTCCAAAGCAAGGCCTATTCTTCAAAAAAAAAAAAAAAAAAAAAAAAAAAAAAAAAAAAAAGAAAAAAGTCATTGTTTAATTCTAAACGATTTCCGAATTCGGTCTAAGTTCAATAGAGATAAATTCTATGCTAACAACAGTGTTGGTGTCCATAGAAGATATACTCGAGGACTTTTAAAGCACCGAAAGAAAGCCGTCGCTTTTCAACGAAAACCTCGTAACTGCAGCTTAAAACAAGCTGCAGTTACGAGATTTTCGTTGAAAAGTGACGATTAATGATCAACTGCTGAATCCGGATCCACTGCTTTTCGAATCCAATTCAAAACCAATCCACCAGACCATGGTGCATGCAGGAGTTAAAAATTGGAACATGAGAAAACGATTCCGTCCGTGTTTTCCAAAGATATTTGTATTACTGGTGGTGAACTAAAACAATTTTCGCTACAACAAGGTTAAATGTGAGTTTATAGATTTTTTTCTAATGACAATGAACTTGTTCTAAAACCAGACCGGGTTTACCGTTTTGTATTGACAAACTGTCGGTGTTGTTATAAAATCTCGTAACTACGGCTTCGATGAAGCCGTAGTTACGATATTTTATAACAACACGGACGGAATACATTGATCGCGAAAAAATGTCCATCGCTTTGGCCGAGTTCACCACCAGTGTGTATACGAGATGTAAAAACTTTGTTTGTGGATGGGTTAAGCTATAATGATCAAGTTTTTTTTCCAGTATCTCCTGATTACCTAGGACATTTACGACAAGATAAGTCTGACAACCTGACATATAGATCATGTGTGTGCTCGCGTAATGCACGTCATTGTTCATGGTTTTGGCGCGCACTCTTTTTACACCATTAAATATTTCCAGAGGAAAATGACAAGAAAAAAAGATACAAGACTGGGGCATCGAATTATGTTTTTTCAGTAATTTTTGATTACCTAGGACATTTACAACAAGATAATCCTGACAAGCTAACATATAGATCATGTGTGTGCTCGCGTAATGCACGCCATTGTTCATGGTTTTGGCGCGCATTCTTTTTACACCATTAAATATTTCCAGAGGAAAATGACAGGAAAAAAGATACAAGACTGGGGAATCGAATTATGTTTTTTTCAGTAATTTTTGATTACCTAGGACATTCACGACAAGATAAGTCTGACAAGCTAACATATAGATCATGCGTGTGTTCGCGTAATGCACGTCGGTCTGCGCAGTTTAGCGCGCATTCTTACTGACGCTTTTATAACAATGCTTTGCACAGACGAACGGAATTGGGAACCGTAGCGGATTATCTTTCCTTTGATAGGTGGCGCAGTGGTTCACGGTCCAAAATTTACTACACTCGCCCTTTTACCTGGTAATACACAACACGGAAAACACACGATCGCTGAAGTAAACTGTTGTTAAAATGTAAAAATGTCCGAAATTATGTCACTGTTTACTTGATTAAGTAGAACCCTATTAGATCTAACATAATTTGGAGGGAAAAGAATGAAAATTTTGGGATTCCCGGTAACCCAAATATTCTCATCTTCTTTCTCTGTTTTCCCTCATAATACACACTTCTTAGAAGTTTATGTCATTCAGTTTGTTAACCATTTTCCATAATTTCACCTGGTTTTAACCCTCTCTCGACAAGACCAGAATTTGACATCAATAATAGGTAAGGATTGAAAGGCATTGAGGCAAAACAAGTAAATGCTGATATCTAGCATTGTCTCCTTTTGACTTGATACTTTTTTGGTAGTCTATGATAATTTGCACACAAGTCTTACCTTTATCGAGATGCATTTGGCATCTACATTACCTTTAATGTTGGAAAACTTTAAGACACGTAGGTTTGGAAAAGGGTAAATAGTGAAAGATCTCAAATTTCTGAGAAAGCTAAGAAAGCACCAGAAGAAAAGGCTGATATATCCAGCAATTTTCCTTTTCTAACAATGTTTCTAACTAATGCATACACGCTTACTCAATACTGTATACATGTAGTAGTTTATTTGTTTTACTGCAAAACATTTGATTCAGGAAAATAAATGAAAATGTTTTTTTTTTCCATTTGTTTTCAAATGTGACCCAACTCTTTTTTAAATGACACAATCTTAGGATGGAAAGTTCCTGCTGACAACAAAACAGATATTGGTAAAGATGTTGTTTGTGCACAACATATTTCAATGAAAATATCGAGGAAAAAGAAGAAAGTGATGGTTTACAGCATTTTCAGCATTTTCTTCCTTTCCTCAAAGTTTCCAAGCCTATTGTATTAGGGATGTTGAAACAAGGTTTTGTTTGGAAAAGGATTAAAACTTTACCAATAAGGATTACCAAAAGGAATCGTTTTGTATTCAAAAGAATTAAAAATTGATTAACAACCTAATGGTGTTAATGAGCAACAATATCGTGTGCGCCCATAAAGCTATAAGTCTTTTACAACCGTTTTAACACAGCATAAATTATGCTATGTTTCTAGTTTTAACCCTTTCCCAAACGGACAAATTATAGGATGATCCAATTAGAAATATGTTGTAGATGACAAAATTAATGCCAAAGAGGAAGGATTTGTGTATAAGAGAGCACAGAAAATATTGAGACAAAAGGAGAAACTGCTGGTTATCAGCAGTTTCTTCTTTTGTTCAATGTTTTCCCAAGCCTTTTCTATATTATATAGTATATCCTCTATGTTCATGTACATGTATTACATTTTCTATTTTTCTATGTTCATGTAAAATGCAGTCTTTGCCATATTTCTTTTTCATTGTAAATGGCCAAAGACATTATTATATGTCGATTTGCCTTTTGAATAAATGAAATGAATCTGTTAGGGACGTCAAAACCAGGTCTTGTTTGGGAAAGGGTTAAGGGATGTAAAGATCGTGAGATAAGAAAATGGTTTGGATTTTACGAAGAAAACTTAGTCTTAACATTATATATATCCATTTCAAGAATAAACACTTTATGATAACAAATTAATTTTGCGAATAGAACTGAGATTTTATATTGAGATTCATGCCGGTTTCCGGCTATCTACTTTCGTTTTCATGCTGATACTTACAGCTCTACTTAATCGCTTTTTCTACCTGAAACTCTAGCATTTCGTTTTCGTAGTTCATTTCTCAGTTCCGGATTCTTCATAAAACCAAATTTCTAATCCATTTTCTGTGTTTTACGTTTTAATTTAGGAAAATAGCTTGAAAGTAAGCAACATATTTACGTTCTGTGATAGCTTTTACATGTAAATAAAGGGAACTTCCGGATGCTGGTTGGACCGGGAACAACGGCGCCACCACACTACTCGCAGGGGCAATTAACCCGCTACGGTTCCCCATTTAAAACCTTTCCCAAACAACAAAATTTGTGGCCGTCACATTTTAAAAGCAACTTCAGACAGTAAAATGCATATTGAAAAGGAAAGAATTTGTGTACTTAATAGCTAAGAAAGAATTGGGACAAAAGGAGAAAATTCTGGCATTAACTTCTTTTGTCTCATTTTTTCCCCAAGGCTTCTCCTTTAATGACGTCAAAATCAGATCTTGTTTGGGAACGGGTTAATTCTATCTAGCTTTGACACATATGCAATAAGCGTTTGTGTTCGACAGTTTTGGGGGTGTTCATATAGTCTGGCTTACCTGCCCCTAATACTGCGTTATTGGGTCAGGCACACATCATTCATGGATGCGCCCACTGGGCTGATATTTTACCAAAGGTAAAGAACAAAGTTCTTTATTTTTGTGAGCAGGGAAGGGTCATTAGAAGAGTAGATAGGTTTCGGTATATTTTTAACTCTAGCAATAAAAGTTTTACATGACCGCAACGCTAACCCGAATAAAACGGTTTTAAATTATGTACATGAAAACTATATCAACGCAATTTGGATCCTTTTCTTGTCAGTAGTCCGATTAGCTCAGTGGTTAGAGCGTCTGCCTTGAGTTCTACAGGTCCCTGGTTCTAATCCCAAGAGTGATACATATTTTAGCCACATCCCTTTTCTTTTTACGTTTTTCATACCAAATGGTTCTACAGATTTCAAAGACGTAATAAAAACACTTTTACCAATTGTGTTTTAATTGCATGATAGTAATTTCTAGAATAGTTTGGTTTGAGAAAATGTATTAAAACAAAAAGTAGACGAAAAACATTTGCCCAACGTGGGATTCGATCCCTGGACCTCTGGAGTCAAAGTCAGACGTTATACCACTGAGCTACTGGTAATTATGCTTCCAAATTGCGTTCATATAGTTTTCATGTACATAATTTAAAACCGTATTATTTCGGGTTAGCGTTGAGGTCATGTAAAACTTTTATTGCTAGTATTAGAAATATACCAAAACCTATCTACTCTTCTAATGACCCTTCCCTGCTCACAAAATTAAAGAACTTTGCTCTTTATCTTTGTAATTAAATGACACCACTGGAGGCGGCCATGTTTAGTGAATGCCTGACGTACTAAAATACATAGTACGACAGGGAACCAGACTAGTGTTCATACTGCATGTTGTCCATCAAGCCAGATGTCATGAGTTCGAATCCTGACTCAGCCAATATTGTTCTTGACACTTGACCAAAGTCAAAAGTTTTGTCTCCAAACAACAGAAGAATTGAACCAAACGACAAAATTTTAGGACAGTCCAAATTGAAAGATCCTGCAGACGACGATTTCAAGTGAATGGAATTTCTAATTTTCATGTCTTTTTGCACGGAAAACATTGTGGGAAATGAAGAAATTGCTTGTCACACGATATTTTCCATGGTCATTATTTTGTGGGAGTCAAAACGAGTCATTGTGTGGTATTGGATTAAAGATAATGCCTACCAAGAACACATTGGTAGGTGCACAGATTTTGCAGCATGGCACAAATACATAGGGATCATGCATTACAGCGCGTAATGCGTGTCAAAGTGCATAGTTTAGAGCGCGATCTTTTAGACGGCGAAAATACACGCCTGTTTCTGGTTTGTCTATAGTCCACGATAAATGACATGGCAGAGCATCTCTAGCCATAAGCTAGAGATGCTCTGCCAGGTCATTTATCGGGATCTTTACAAGGGGAAAATATCTACTTTGTGCAGATCAGATTCCTGTGAACACATATTTTGTCAGAATTACTTGCACTGTGTGTAGGTAAAGATCGGGCCGTTAACAAAATCATTCTATATAATGAAAGATTGTTCCCCCTTTTTCACGAAGTTGATGTCAGGGGACTTAACACAATTTGCCCCTTTTCCTTGGTGTTTTTGAATTGGTCTTTTATGAATGGTTGCTACCACTTCAAAACAAAAGCATGTCACTATTTAGCATTTTCAATACTAAATTCTAACTTCGGAAAAGGGTTTAGTAAATTGTTATGTGTTTTTCCTTTAACACAGGACCTTTAGGGAGTGTTTGTTTATATTTGTTAGAAGCAGTCTTTCATTCTCTGAGAAAACAGAATTAATGACTTTCTTACTCAATCGTATGTCAATCGTGTGGCCCGAGGAATTGCCTTGTGTCAAAGAGAATAAGTGGTTTCTTAATCCTTTCACAAGCACCATTTTTTCAGGTTGGTCCAATTTGAAAGCTGTTGTAGAAAACAATGCGATCACTGATAAAGAAAGGATGTATGTATAGGAAAGCTAACAAAATATTGAGACAAAGGGAGAAAATGCTGATCATCAACATTTTCTTCTTTTGTCTCAATGGTTCCCCAACTAGGCATATACAATCCATTATCAGGGATGTCAGAACAAGGTCTTATCCCATGGACATTAAGGACACTTTCCCTCGTGATTACATAGGTAGAATTTGTAAACATGTGCCATAATATCTTGACCGGACTATAGGCAAATGATTAAATGAGCCGGGATCTGGAAAAATGTCCCTTGTAGCATTTAAGACTATAATGTTTTCAGATCAACATGTACCTAAGAGCAATATGACAAGGACTCATGCTTCTCTCACACAGTTTTCACAAATCACGAATAAGCTATTTGAGGACAGCACGGATCCTGATCAGACTGTGCGTATGCACAGGCTGGTCTGGATCCAGGTTGTTCTCAAATGCCATAAAGGACGTTTATCCAGATCTTGGCTCATTTACTTTTCACCTCATCGTTTCTTTTCCAGTGAGTATAGAATTAATTCGAACTATGCCATATCATTCATTTTTCACGGCTATCTTTTCTGCTTGTTTCAAGTAGACAGCCGAGGTAATTTCACTTCCGACGGTCCTGATAAGCCAAGATGACCTGTGACATAACTGCACGTGCCCACCGGCTTCGATATAATTGAAGTATTTTTTGTATTTTTAACCATTTCCCTTTCGACAAAGTTGATTTGGAAAAGGAATGATTTGTGTAAAATATAATATGGGAAGTATTTAGACAAAAGGAGAAAATGCTGGTTATTAGCAAATTCAAATTCAAATTCATTTATTCGGCAAATCAGCAAACAATGCTTTTGGCCAATAAACATACATATATGTACACAAATATGACAAACAAAACAATACAAAATAGTTTCACAAAACAAATACAGAGAATGTTAGAAACGGTTACATGATACCTGGTAATATGAGCAGATTTCATTATATAATCTACTTTAACTTTTCATTTCTTAATTTATTTGCTTCCCTTATGTATTTAGCAACATTTAAAATAGTTTTTGTTCGGTCAGATGACATTATTAATGTAAATAGATTTAGACTGGGCCAAGAAGTATTTCCTAAATATTCTTTTCTCAAATCTGCATAAATCGGACAACTTAAAAGAAAATGGTATTCTGACTCAACCTGTCTAGAGTTGCAAAAATTACAAATACGATCAGCACGAGCAACTCCAGAATATCTTCCCATCTCTATATTTAGAGAATGGGAACTTAGTCTGAAGCAGCTCATTGTTCTCATTAAGTTTTCATTTGGTATAACATCAATGTATTTTTCAAAGCAGAATTCTTTTTTATATTTACTATAATAGTTAAGTTTGGGTGAAGTATTAATAGATGCATTCCAGGATTGTATATATTGATCTCTGATGCGTTGTTTAATTAAAGGGAAATAATTCGCATTAATGTCAAAATTTGACCATATATCACTTAATCCCAAAGAATCTAGATAACGTTTGATATTAAGAGCCCAACTGCTTGCATTATTAATATTAACTTGTTCCATAAAGATTCTGTGCATGGACGAAGTATTCATTTTCATAATTTTAAGCCAATATTTTATCGCTCTTTCTTTGCAAATTACGGATAATGGAAATCGACCGAGTTCTCCAAGCACAGCCATGTTTGGGGTTTGAGATTTTACACCTAGCAATCTTTTACAAAATTTTATATGGATCTTATCGATTTCATTGAATTGATAAATTCCCCACACGTCTGAGCTATAGAGAAGAATCGAACCAACCATTGTATCAAAAAGCGAAAGTTTATCTTTAACATTAAGTTTTACGCGCGAAAATAGTGAAAATAAACGATTACTTGCTCTTAAAGCCTGCTGATTGAGTACATTAACAGAATTCTTCATTGATCCATTGTAGTAAAAGTCTATGCCTAGATATTTAAAATGGTCTACGATTTCTATTGGTTCATTATTGATATAAAATGTTACATTACGCTGAGATTTCCTCTTTTCAAATATACAAACTTTAGTTTTCTGAACATTAATTGTTAAACCCCATTTGTTAGAGAATCGATAAATTGTATCTAATTGTGCCTGCAAGCTAACAGGGTCAGTCGTGAATAGAGCTATATCATCAGCATACAGTAACATATACATTGAAAGAAGATTAAGATCATTTTCTGTTAAATTGTTAAGATCCAAAGATTCGCTTATATCATTTATAAACAGTATGAATAGAAGGGGTGAGAGTGGCATTTCTTCTTTTATCCCAATGTTTTCCCAAGCCCTGGATTATTTCCCACGTCAAAACCATGTTTTGTTTGGGAAAGAATTAACCTTTTCTCAAAATAACACATTTAACTTATCGAAATGTAAGATGTGGTAGACTTTTGGAATAACCAAATTTCCAGTTCTTTTCAACGCGTTACCTTACCATACAGACTGTTTAACCCTTGTTGTGTAACTTCGGGCGTCATCCGTGGCAACGGAAAATAACGAGGATATCTTCGTCAATTTCCGATGCTAAGATAATGCCCGCTGCCAAGGATAACACCCGAAGTTGCACGAAACTTCAAAATTAATATTAATATTATTTTTTATCATTATCTCGTGCAAATTAAAATTCGGTAATTTAATAAATTAAAAATATATTAACTTTCGGGTTCTAGACGACGAGTAACTTAAACTTAGTCCATATAGATGTTTTTTTAGCATTGCAAACCATTTCTTATCAGTGTTCAATAAATATAGATACATGTAGTTGCTTTTTTTCGAAAGCATCGTAACTGCAGTTGAATACAAGCTGCAGTTACGAGGTTTTTGAAGGTTTTGAAGGAAGACGAATAGATATAGGCGCTTTTCAACGAAAACCTCGTAACTGCAGCTTAAATCAAGCTGCAGTTACGAGGTTTTCGTTTAAAAGCGATGATATAATGTCTCTGTATTTGAAAAGCGCAGTCGTTGTGAAACAGAAGTCGGGTTTTAAAACAGTTTCTGGTTGACGCTATCTCAACACAGCTGATAAGCCATTTCCTGGCTGAATGTTTTAAAGGCCCCATGAGACCCCTGTGTGGCCCTTCTACAACCCGGGTGTTGTACCTCTTTACCAAACAACAAAATTGAAATTTTGAAGAAAGGAAAGAGAGAAGGCTTGGAAATTAACAATATAAATGAGCATACTTTAGTACTGCAGTGCTGGTTAGCAGCAAAACAGAAAAATTCTAGAAAAATGTAGAAACTCTAAAACTCAATGTTTTTATTCTTTTTTTCCCTAATGCTTGATAAAAATTATCTTGTTAAACATAATTCAATCGCAAATCAATAAATTTCAAGAAAGTCATGAAACGAGAGTACTTGTAAAATGAATAGGTCTCCCAACGAAATCGGGTAGATCATATATAAGCTCTTGAACAGTGGCTTTCTTATTGCATAAATCTAATATCTTAATAAAAAGCGCCAGATTCTATATTATTAATGCATAAACTAAAAAATGTTCGGAAAAAGGTTTAAGTCCCCATACACGGCCCCTGTGCGGCCCCTTTAACTGTCTAGTAAACTCGGCGACTTCTGCGATGTAATGCGATATCCTTGGGAAATATGGCACGAAGATTTTGGCGGGCTTTTTTAGTTAACACAGAACAAATAACATCTTTAACATATAAAAAAGTAAGATAGAGACTGACACATGTTACTCTTATTGTTCTGCAAGGAAATGGCTTGGCACAGTTTGCCGTCTTTTCTTTAAAAATCTGGTAACTACAGTTTCAAAGAACCTGTAGTTACGATGCTTTTGAAGAAAAGGGGCGATATAAAAAGTAGATAAGAAAAAAAAGATAGATCTATTTTTTCATAGATTGACACATGTAGAATCTATGGTTCTCCTATTGTTATGTAAGAAATGGGTTGTCGCACTTATGTATTCTTTTTCTTCTATCATAAATTTGGTAGATAGTTGACATTTCCTTCAAATTCTGAACACTGTCGACTTTATCTAATATCTCTGATTTTGAAATGATATATCTTCTGAGTTTTAGAGTGAGAAAATGTGAGCATAAAAATATCCAAAATATGTGGAGAATAAAATTGTTTTACGCTATCCATAGAACCTTTGTCCGTCTGTGTTTTTGTACATCTTCAAGACTCCCACCGTTGCCTACATACTGTATGTCGTTTTCGTCTTCTTTATTTTCATACCTTCTCTCCATTTCTATCCCCCTACCTTAATAAAATTCTCTTTCCACCATTTAGTAAATACCCGGTAGCTAAACTTGATGCATTCCATTAAAGTGACATTTAACATATATATTTTCACGTGTTACTTTAATTTTTACGTGATGGGGCATAATTAATTTCTTATGAAAATTCTAAAAATTTCAAGTAAGAATAATGCGCCGTTTACGAGAAATCTATATGTGTCAAAAACAAATTGATTTATACAAACAACAGTTCAGGTGAATACGGAATTTGTCATTTCTGTCTAAAATATGTGTTTTCGCTTATCAGCAACAACAATAGCATTTAAACGCATTAGAATAACCAATCTTGGCATCAATACATACTTTAAACAAAATAAAATTAGAATTCGATGTCTCTTTAATTGAGAACTATAAATTGCTTCCAATGATTTCGTCTGGAAATTAAATACGTTCAAAGATAATTAACTGTATCAAGATTACGGAAAATACCAGCAGTTTCAAGGTTGACGCTCTATGCACTTCAACCAGACGTTCATACACGAACGTTCCTGTTTGCTTTATTTGAATAGGGATGCATAATCGTTTATTGGGAAAGCATTTATTACAAATCCCTGTTTAAAGTACCCATTAGCATTTTAGACTATGCTGTCATTCAGCCCCTTTCCAAACGACGAAATAATTAGGCGTTTCAATTTGAAAGTTGTTGCAAAAGGGGGTATATTTTCCAGAACACCAAGTTTCTACTTGCAATATAGGACATAATATAGTAATTACCTAGTTCCATCTGGGTTTTGTTACAAAAACTACCCAAGGAATGCGAATTAGTGCTCGCTACCCTAGTAGTAGCATACGTGCACCTACTAATGGTTTCCTTAATCCTACGTCAAATGACAGAATGTTTGTCAAGGGACTTTATTTACTCACAAAGCATACAATTACGACATCTAGGTCTACCAGTAGTACGAGCAGTTACCCAATTCCATCTGGAATTGGTTACAAAAACTACCCAAGGAATGTGACTTGGTGTACGCTAGTCATAGTATATGTACATCTACTAATGCTTATATATCTTTCGTGAGCATTTCCCGAACAAAACCTGCTTTTGTCGTCGCTGAAATATTGGCATAAAAGGAAAAAATGCTGAGGGAAGATCAACATTTTCTCCTTTTGCCTCAATATTTTTGTATTATACTGTACACAAATTCTATCTTTATCACGATCTATTTCGAAAGCAGCTTTCGCATTGGAACATCCTACAATTGTGTTGTTTGGGAAAGGGTTAATTGTTATAGCTTAACCCATTACCAAACGGCAAAATTTTCGACTTTTCCAAATTCAAAGGTGTTGCAGAAGACAATTTAAAGTAAAATATTTATTTCATTTTTTTTTGCATACTGTTAAGAAAATATTGTGGGAAATGGAGAAATTGCTTGGCACTAGCAATTGCTTCATTTTCCACAATGTTTTCTCAAGCCAATTTCTCGTGGGGAGTCAAAAAGAGTCACTGTGTGGCAATGGGTTAATGTAAGATTTGTGATGATGAAGTGAATACGATATTTTTCACCTAAACCCTACGTTGCGTCTTGACGGGGCGATTCGAATGAATACCTACAGCAAGGGGTTCTCTCAATAGGTAGGCCTAAAGGTCTCGATAAATGACATTGCAGGTCATTTATCGTAAGCTAAAGGTTACACAGATTTTGCTCACCCCCACTTACAGATCTGCATATTTAACGCGGTTTTATACATGTAGAATAGGCCTATATATAATCCGAATTTTCTCTGATGAAATTTGCTCTTTGATATGGTGATGTCGCGCATTTGAGCGACATCAACATATCAAAGAGCGAATTTCATCAGAGAAAACTCGGATTAAGGCCTATAGTGTCGTTTGGTAATGAGTTATGGAGTAGTCCTATATTGTAGCACAATAACACAGTTCTAGGTGTCAGTTATTACAAAAACATCAGAAGGAATGTAGATTAGTACGCTACAGTCTCGTTTGTTTGTCCATGTATATGTGTGCATCTACTTTTGTATTCCGTCAAACTTTTGTGCTATTGGATTCTTAACCGTAAGACTAGAATAGAGAAAATAAAGCTCGATGCGAATAATATTGCTTGTAACTTAAGCTTTTCCCAAAACAATTGATCTGGAAAAAGGTCCTTTAAGGCATTTGAGAACAACATGAATCCAGATCAGCCTGTGCATGCGCACAGTCTGATCAGGATCCATGCTGTCCTCAAATAGCGTCCTCGTGATTTATAGCAATTGTAAGAGAGCAACATCGATCCTGATCAGACTACTCCTATGTACATGCTGATATAGAAACAGGGTAGTCTCAAATGCTTTACTTTTAAGGAACCCTTTTCCAGATCCCGACTTAAGCAGGATGGTCGTTTCCTCTTAATGTTTCTCGTGTCTAAGAGAAAGCTGGTGGTCTTAAATTTCATGTATGATTTTCAAATTATTTTACTTTGACGGACGAAATTAAATATTTTAATAAGAAAGTAAACATAATGTGAAATAAATTGATGTTTGGGGAAATAGATTGCTTTTATGTTCCTATGAAACAGTCCAATTTGTAAGCTGTTGCAGACGACAAAAATGATGATCGTTAAGAAATTATGTGTATGTAATATAACCAGGACAATATTGGGGTAAAAGGAGAAAATGCTGATTAACAGCATTTCCTTCTTTTACATCAATATTTTCTCAAGCCCTCTCTACTGGGGGCGTCAAAACCAGGTCATGTTTAACCCTTTCCCAAACAAGACCTGGTTTTAACGTCCTTTATAGAAGAGTCTTGGGAAAACTTTGAGGCAAACGATTTATAATCAGCATTTTCTCCCTTTGCCTCAATATTTTCTATGCCATTTTGTACATAAATCATATCACTATTAATGTCTATTTTGTCGTCTGCAGCAGCTTTCAAATTGGATTGACCTAAAATTTTGTTGTTTGGGTTTATTTTGTTGTTGAAAGCGTTAAAAAGGGGTCAAATTGATGCATCACCTTTCTAATCAAAGAAAGTCCACTTGTCTGGCGTTTGAGAAAATGTTAATGGACGCTCCATCAAACAATTAACCTGTATGTACAAACGTTTATCATATCAAGCATGCAATACAGTACTTACCAAATTATAGTCGCATCTCAGCCTGCATATCGCGTTGATCCGACTCTCCAAATCGAATTGTCCCTGCACATTTTGAATGAACAACACACTTATTAAAGTTATAAAGTTTAGTCTGCTTTTAACAAGCATGATTGTCGGTGTCAGAGATACATGTCTTGTGATTATTCTACAGACTACTTTAACTGTATAACGTGTGTTAGTGACAGTCTCTGTATAATGGTCATTTGTTACATGATAATGACATCTAACTGATAATATGTCATAAATTCTACATGAAAAAAGTATCTGTCATGCAATATGTTTAAAAAGATATAATTAAGAATTATAATATTAAATAATTGAGCCAGGATCTGGCGGCCCTTTAGACTAGTCTTTTGAGAGTACCGAGTTTCCAGATCAGACTGTGCTTAACTGCAACCTGATCAGGAGTTGTACCTATGCGTTACAGCTACTCAATGTTATAATAATAATAATAATAATAATAATAATAATATCTTTATTTAACGAAGGTGACTTATTAAGACATCACTACAATACACAATATCATAATGATTAACTTATTTACAATAAGGCCTTCAAACAACATTCATACAAAAGTCAGTATTGACAATCACACAAAATTATCAATAATAATAGTTATCTGACAGATACTCGTAGGATCTAAATTATTGCATGTTATTGATTAAATAGTGTTTGATTTTTCCTTTGAAATTGGTCAGCTTTGGTTCGTTTCTTATTTGGATTGGAATTGAATTCCATACATTAACGCTGAAATAACTGAAGCTACTTTTGTATATATTCGTTCGAGGTCTTTTAGTCAGGATTAGATCGCTTTTTGTCTCTGAGCGTAAATGATAGTTTTCATTGACTGATACTCGTACTAAGTCTGACATGTAACTTGGCGCATTGTTGCCGATTGTTTTATGGATAAGGACCGCAGTATGATACTTACATCTATTTTGAAAAGTCAGCCAATATAGCTCTTTAAATAACGTTTCTGTAGGAAATCTTTTAGACTTACCAAGAATTAATTTGCCGATACGTCTTTGCAAAACAAATATTTTGTTTACATAACCTTGCTCAGGTTTGCCCCAAATTACACAACAATAATCCATTATGGGTAGTATGTATGAGTTATAGAAAAGCATTTTCATTTCGTCTGTTAAATAAAAAGTTATATGTTTGAACAGAGCTATTTTCTTATTCACTGCTTTACAGACAGAATCAATATGAAATTTCCAATTTAAGTGGTTGTCAATGTAAACGCCTAATACTTTCTGCACCTTCACGTTTTCCAGTGCATTACCATTTAGATTCAAAATTAGTTTTTTATCGTCAGTAAGTGCATGCCTCGAACCAATTAACATGCATGTCGTTTTAGATGGATGTAGAGCCATGTTATTGAGAATACACCAATTTTGAACGCGAATTAGATTGTCTTGAAGAGTGTTTTCTATTGAGATCACATCATATCCTGATTTATACATGGTAGAATCATCAGCGTACAAATCAATATCAACTCCAGAAGATGAAAATGATATATCATTTATATAAATCAGAAATAAAAGCGGACCTAAAATTGAGCCTTGAGGAACTCCAGATTTAATTTCAAGTGAGTTAGACTTTATATTGCCAAGCTGTACAAGCTGTCTCCTCTGTGATAAGTATGACTTCATAAGGCCATGCGCTTTGTTTGAAAAATGGTACAGCTTAAGTTTATGTAAAAGTATTTCGTGATCAACAAGATCAAAGGCTTTACGTAAGTCTAAGAAAACTGTTCCGATTAGTTTACCCTCATCAATATCTTTTAACCAAGCGTCTATCATTTTAACCAGAGCTGTAGTGCACGAATGATTTGCCCTAAAGCCAGATTGAGAATGGTTGATGATATTCGTATCTTTAAAGAATTTATGTAAGTAGTTGGCAATGTGTCTTTCAAAAATTTTTGATATTGTAGGCAAAATTGATATGGGTCTATAATTGAAGGGATCATCTTTATCCCCACTTTTTAAAATCGGTATAACTCGAGCCAGTTTCATCGCATCTGGATACACACCTGAAGCAATACTATTGTTAATAATTGATGTAATAGAAGGGGTTATAATAGCCCCACATTGTTTAATAATTTTTGGACCTAAACCGTCTAATCCTATAGCTTTATTCGAATCAAGTTTGCTTATATAAGTGTATACTTCAAGCGTCGTAATGAATGGAATATTGAACTCATTATTAATCAAATTCCTGTCTAGTATTCTTTTAAGAAATTCGAAATTTGATTCACAAAAAGATGTCTTTGTCACGATATCTGATACACTAACAAAATGTGAATTTAATTCATTGATTATGTTAAGATTACCCTGAATAATCGTTTCGGATTTTGTAATTGTTTTTGGTAAAATTAATTCATCTGATTGATTTACTTTTGCTATGCATTTCAGATTTTTCCATAGCACCTTAGAATCTTTATTATTTTGTACAGCTTCATTGAAATAATTTTTCTTGTTCTGCTTAATCATACATGTCACATTGTTTCGAAGAATTTTATAGTGGTCATGATGTCCTTCTTTATGAGCTTTATCTCTAGCCAGCATCTTTTCCGTTATGTTTCTGTTGAACCAACAAGGTTGGTGAGATCTCTTCACTCGCCTCTGTTTTATTGGTGCGTGACGAGAAAGAATCGAGTTAAAAATCGTATAAAATTCTGAAAGAGCTTTGTTTGGGTCCGTAAATGTTTCTACCGATTCTAAACCAGAAAGCATTAAGTCATTTTGAAACTTTTCAATATTAAAGTTTTTAAAACATCTATATTCTATGACTTTATGATTCGTTTTATTGGAATGTGTACTGGTTGAAAGACGGGTAAAACATACGGGAAAATGATCACTTATTGATAATGTAGAAACGAAAACTTCACAAATATTTTGAAATGAATTTGTGTAAATATGATCTATAATACTAGCGCTTTGTTTCGTCACCCTAGTAGGACTTTGTATTATTTGACACAGGTCAAAGTTTGACACAAGATTTGACCATTTGATATTTTCATATGTTTCGTTTTTCGCGTCGTATCTAATGTTGAAGTCGCCCAATATATGGTACTCTAAATTGAGTAAATCTGCCTGTTCAATCTGATCACTGTATAAGTCTATCCATGTTTGATTTGAATTTGGTGGGCGATAAACGAAATTTAACAAAAAAGATTGAGATTTTGTCCGTTTAATTTCAATCCAAAGAGATTCAATTTGTCCAGATTCAAGATCACGACGTCTCTTAAATTGTATTTCATCCGAAAGATAAACGATGATGCCTCCTCCGGACTTGTTTTCCCTATCCCGCCTTTCAAAGACGTAATTTGGTATAGTCAATATATCATTTTCAATTTGTTCGTGCAGGAAAGTTTCGCACAATCCAAGAATATCAGGCGAGTTATTTAAACTTAAGTGGTATTTGATTTCTTCTAATTTCGGTAAAAGATGACGGATGTTCAGATTAGAGATATGTGTACCCCGTTTTTTAAATTCAAATGCAAATTCATTGCTGTCTGTTTTTTCACATGGTGGTAAAGAAGGTATTAGAGAACATCATGGGTCTTGATCAAACTATGCATATCTGTACAGGCTGATCTGGATCCATGCTGGTCTCAAAAGCATTCAGAGTGCTTTTAACTTTATTAATTATATTTTCGGAATTATCTATACTGAGAGGCAAAAATAAGTATACACCCTAGTTCCTCAACGTTTTCTGAGCAAATGATTTATAGATTGTTACGATTTTTAAAGGCCACCGAAACGTTATTGTTTGTTGATGTAGACTTCTTGGCCTACCGTCTAGACGTCCTTCCTTCCGTTGCGAAGATTTTTTCATAGGGCAAAGCGTCATCGAAAAGGGGGTTTAATCAATCAATTAATGCAAGAATTCCCATTGACACAATCCCTACATTTATGAAGGGATTTGGATATTTTTCTTACAGAAAGTGCTTAGTCACCTAGGACCATGCGTGCATTGTTAATAATTTTCCATATCACGATGCGTCATGGCAAAATGGGGCTTGATGCAAACAAGTTATCTGGCATAACTCCTTCTAAATTTATAGACGGGTTGTGATAAAATTTGCACAGAATATTCCTATGCTACACGACTAAGTATACACTTTATTTATAGTGTCACGTTTCTTTCGTATTATGCTGCGTCATAGAAAAATGGGCCTTAATGGCAAAAAGGGCATATTGATCGAATTCTACCAGCCACTGAATAATGTGTTATAGCGTTAGATAAATTTTAACATTGTGATTTGTTGTGACAAATAATAAAGAAATTGAATACGAATTAATAGCAATATTTGATGCTCCACTAAGTCGCACGTGCAAAATTTGCAAAATCGACATGCAGCAAAAGTATGTGTAATCAAGCAATTTCATGTAAAATTTAACAACTTTGCATTATTGGTTAATGAGTAGGAATAAATTGTACAAAATTTTGAGTCGACATGATAAAAATTAAGAGAGATATCGAAAAACAAAAAGTGTATACTTTCTTTTGCCTCTCAGTATATATCGTCGTATGCTTTATCACTAAGAGACTTCCACCCGCGGATTTCTATGTTGTTTATGATTACAGTGTATGTGAATAGTTTCGATTCAAATGATTTCAAACAGCATAGCATTTTGTGCCTTTATACATCTGTGCTTTCGAAAGACGACGATCCAATTTTATTTCATTTAAGTTCTGGTTGAATTAATTAAGCAAGTGTCATAAAGGTTTTGTGTTTTACCACGAAAGTGTTGCGTTTCGATTCAAATTCATATGTTAATCACATCTCAAACATTATCTAATTCTGTTAGTAGCCAATTTCTATCCTGTTTTTTTTCCCTCCGAAATCATTAAAATTGCTTAAAAAAACAAACGTTAAATATAATCTGTACAAAACGACAAAGAATTATACTGTTACAGTTTAAAGTCTGCTGCAGATGACAAAGATTTGTACGCAATATAGCGCTGAAATTACTGAAGCAAAAAAAAATGAGACAAGATCGCCAACAGCATTTTATATATATTATATTCTTTTGTCTCAATGTTTTATCAGTGTTCTTCTATTAATGCTGGCGTCGAAAATATAAATTTGGTTTTGAGGCAAGTGTTAAATGACAACATGTTATAGTCCCTTTGAAAAATTAAACCCAACACATCCGAAAACAGAATAATCGTTGCTAATATACCGGTACTATTGCTACTATGTAGATCTTAGGTCACTTTTACAGAACTGATATGCCTTGAACATCTAATCTTATCCTGGAAATTAATTACCGCTCTATTTGTTTTAATCATTTTATACTTAATTCAAGAATCACTGTTAAAAGAGAAATGTTAACTGTTCCCAATGTTTAACCCTTTTCCAAACAAGCCCTTTGGACATTCCCGATAAGACACTTTGGGAAAAAAGATTTTCAAAATCAGCATTTCCTCCTTTAGTCTCAATATTTTCCAAATCTTAATTATCTCTGATTCATTCACTCGCATTAAGATAAATAAAAATCGTTAAAAGACACCACAAATAACAAGTCCAGTATTATATCCCATACAAGAATCACCGCTGTTGTCTGTTGCTACTTTCAACTGTTGGGTAGTATTTGTCGCTCTCGTCTGTTGTACGGTCACGTGACACACTAGCAGACGAATTCTACAGGGGGATAAAAAATACGTATTGTGGGATTTGTGACTGTCGCAGAAAATTTGAATTTTTTAGCATTAGATGACATGTCCGTAGAAACGGGGGGGGGGCTAAAGGGACTTAGCCCCCTCAGCTGTCAAGGATGCAGAATTGTTCTTATTTTACACTGAAAATTTAAGGAAATCCAATTAAGCCCTCCAATATTCAGACACTGTCCTGGACAGAGGCTTTGCCCCCATATGAAATTGCTTCCTACGGGCCTGGAAAAACAGCGTTTAGAGGTCCAAACTATTAACCATATCCCAAAATGAGAATATTTGTTGGTTACATACACATAGTTGTTAAGACTGCAAAAAGTTATAACAATTAAGTCAAATGTCCCTCCAGGGATTCCGTAGGCATTGTTTGCATTCCAGAAAAAATAGTTTTGAAAACTTTAAGGGAGGAGAAGAAAATGTTAATAACTATCGTTTCCTCTCTTTGTCTCAAAATATCTTAAATATCTAAAACAATTTCCTGCTATTTCAGCAAAACCTCGTAAATGCAGCTTAAACAAACTACATTTACGAGGTTTTTGTTAAAAAGCGACGAAATTTTCAAAATTTGTAACTCTCAAAAACTTATATGTTTGGGAAACAATCAAAAGACCAAGACGCATACACACCAAGTTATTCCAATAATAACGAACCATTAATAGGCCGTTCCTCTGGCTCAAGTAAAACCATTCCAATACCACGGTGGAGATTGTGCATGATGGGATCCGATGGATAACGAATACGGACGCATTTGCCTCGCTTCGGGTAAGAAATTGTGCAATCATTTTCTTATTTCTGCGTCAATTTTCAAGCGGTTTGTTGCATGTACCGCTCCTTACTGAGCTCATTCCTCAGATATATGACTTGCTTGTAGAATTTTTGTACTTTGTCCAAAAATAGATCCCAAACGACCGGAAAAAACGACAAAAAATTCAGGTCCTTTTTCTAGTCGGTTGGGATCGTTTTTGAGAAAAGTACAAGGAGATTCCAGATAAGTAATTAATACATCTGAGAAAAGGTAAGACGGAGTACATGCAACAAACCGCATGAAAATTATGAAAAAATAAGAAAGTTATTGCACAAATTCTTACCTGAAGCGTGGTTAATTTGGCCGTAGTCGTCACCATTTCGCTTTCTAGTCGGTTGGGACAATATTTCGGAAAAAGTACCATGAGTTATCTAATATGTCACACATCCGTGTTTCTCTCTATGTTTTACGAAACTTTCTCCGTCAGAGACGTCAAAAACAAGGAAATATTTAGCAAAGAGTGTAATATTGTCCATCGCATTTTATTGTCTTTATCGTTGTAATCAATTAACTTTCATAATTGACTATCCGCAGATAGATACAGACAAAATCTCAAGAGGCCGCACATGCAATTACAGCGAATTTTGTGCTAAAAGTAGACTTGGTTTAACGTTATGTTTTGATAAACCGTCAGTGTTGTAATTAAATCTCGTAACTACGGCTTGAATCAAGCCGTAGTTACGAGATGTTATAATAATACCCACGAAATACTATTTGTTTGTTCGAAATTACGTCAATGTTTACATGATAAAATCGTTCCCTATTACTCTTCAACCTTTCTATCATAATATTAAGTACTTTGTTTTGCATTCTTTCCCAAACAGGATCGGATTTTTATGTATAATATAAATATTGTGAAAGCTTCCCACTACCGATCAAATCAACTCGATCAACCCGATCACCTATAAATATTCCCAGATTAAAACCGACCAAATCACTTCTCGATTCCTTGTCTATCAAAACCGATCGACACAGTCGATTTGATCGGTTGAATAGATGAAGCAGAGATCGAGTTGATCGGAATGCGGCCGGTAATCACTCGAGTACAAGTCGATGTAATCGGGTCAAATATCAACCCGATGATACTCGATCTTCAAACACGATTGATTCTCGATCTTCTAATCGATCAATACACGATCGATTCCCGGTCGATTTCTACTCGATCGTACACAAAAAAATTGACATAGAAAGATGAAGAAGGAAGCCCGACCGATGCATGCCAAGCTCGATCAGCCCGAACACTTCCGATTGCCCATGCCGACCGAGCTCGATTTGTACTAAGTCGCTTAATCCGGTTCGATCGAGTTGATGTGATCGACTGTGGGAACTTATTATACACGTGCATCTACGGACTACCCTGTCGCGCACATTTTGAAAAACACAATCCACTGTTTTACATGAGCCATAATCACTGGTGGTGAACTCGGCCAAAGCGATGGACGTTTTTCACTACAACAAGGTACAGATATTTTGCGTTTTTAAAAAGTGTGAGTGTGAGTTTAAAGATCTGATTGGACAGTTTTTCTCATAACAATGAATTTGTTCTAGAAATAGACCGGGTTTACCGATATGTATTGACAAACCGTCGGTGTTGTTATAAAATCTCGTAACTACGGCTTTATCGAAGCCGTAGTTACGATATTTTATAACAACACCGACGGAATACAATGATCGCGAAAAAACGTCCTTCGTTTTGGCCGAGTTCACCACCAGTGATAATATGGAATATGAGAATACTCCAGTATAGAATCATCTTTTTCCTAAGTGCAGACTGGCCTGGACTTATTCTGTTCTCTTTTAGTTGCATTATGGGAAGAAGTAGACAAGAAACTAGAGAAACAGCTTGGATCTTGATCGGACTGTACGTGCACTCATGCTCATCTACATCCGTTTTGGTCTCAAATACCACAGAGCTACAGAAGCGTGTAAAGGGGAAGTGGGGGGGGGGGGGGTAAAGACATCTTTGTTTGATATTTCAGGGCCAACCCATACGTTGTTAGTCTAAGTTCAAGTCGCGTCATTCTTTTGCATTTTCCCTGTAACTATCCCCGGTAAAAACATGACAGTCAATCTCAACACGATCAAAAACGGGTACATTAGCATTTATAAACATATCGATGCCTTTGAGGCCGCGGCCTTAGCGCAGTTGGTAGCGCATCTGACCCTCATACGAGAGGTCCCGGGTTCGATACCCGACCGCGGCTAATACCCTTTCTGACAAAATTGTCACCCACCAATGGGTTTGAAATCGTTAACCTAAGTGGGCGAGCAGCTGGAGGCTCGGTAAGGGTGTTGTGGTAGTACTGGTTTGAGAAACAACAGGAATCCATGGGTAGGTGCTCCAGCCGCCGCGATATGACCCTGGTAGTTGAAAACGGCGTAAAACCCCAATAAACTCAAACTCAAACTCGATGCCTTTGATAGATGGGTTATATTATTGACCAAATTGTATATTAGCCACTGGATCCCAAGCTATATCTTGTTGGTACTCATATGAATTGTCTCGATGAAACGATTACATTCAGTACCTACAACATACGGTCTGATAACTAATAAATAAAATATTGCATTTTGAAAGGTCAATAGGTCCTACCCCATCTTGTTTGAAGCTCTGATGCCATAAAAGCCATTTTCCAGATCCCGGGCCCGTATTATCAACGATCTTGTAAACTGTGTAACAAAACATATGATTGAACGAGAAATAAGATTGGGCCAATCAGGTTTGTTGTTACAAATAATTACGCAAAAAATAATCGCACGATTGTTGATAATACGGACCTCTGGCTTATTTCCCCTTTTCTTCGAAGCATGCGTTGTTGTAGACGGCAGAATAGAATGCTTTTATTTTCTTCTTGAAGCATTTGGCTTCCTTTTCGCGTAGCAGGCGCGTATCTAGGCGGAAGCCTACAGGCCCGCGCCTCAGCTTCATTATTTTTCGGGTGTGTCCATGAAAAATTGTGAAAAACAGAAATCTAGATGCCTCGGACACCCCCCCCCCCCCAGCCCTTTACCACATGAGAAAAATTTTGACGACAATTTCAAGTGAATGTAATTTCGCATTTCTGGCCTCTCCGGACAGAAAACATTGTGGGAAATGAAAAAATTGCTTGTCGCAAGCAATTTCTTCATTTTCCACAATATTTTCCAGAGTTTTCCTGTTTTGAGCGTCAAAATGCGTCAAATGGACTCGACAATACGCTTTGGGTTTCAACATTACAAAATTCCTGACTACGCCCCTGCAAAGGACCTACATAATATAGCTCTATATAATATATATGTAAACCAAAGGGCGCTAACTGGTTTACGTTCCTTTTTATGAAACATGGTGCAGTAAGTTCCCTGGGCTTGAGAATAGGCCTATCCTATGATCTAACCATTTCCCAAACGGCAAAATTTTAGGGTAGTCCAATTTGAAACCTGTTGCGGACAACAAAATAGGTGTCACTTGAAATAGAATTTGGGAATTTTGTATCACAGAAAACATTGAGACAAAATGAGAACATGCTGATTGTCAGTATTTTCTTCTTTTATCTCAATGTTTTCCAAAGCCAATTTTATTAGAGACGCCCAAACTAGACTTTATTTTTGGACAAGCTTAAGAGAAAGGATAAAATGATTGCATGCATTTAGGTGTTTTTAACCTGCTGCAAACGACAAGTTTGATATCGATGAGGGTAGGATCTATGTAAAAATTGCTTAGACAGTGGCGTAGGAAGGTTTATAATATTGGGGGCCAAACGTTAAAGTAAATGGAAATATGGGTGTATTATGGGGGGCCATAGGGGGGACTGGCCCCTTTTCTGAATTATTGGGGGGCCTGCCCCCCCCCCCCCTTGGTCCCCCTCTTTCTACGCCTATGTTAGACGATCCCTACATAGCACAGATAATATTGAGGAGAACATGCTGATCAATATGATTTTCTTCTCTTGTCTTGTCAAACGGTTTGTGTTGGGGACGCCAAAACCATGGGTTGTTATGGGGAACTTCTGAAGTGTTTAAAACGTGGAAGATAGCATTCGAGACTTTCTCAAACAAAACCGAGTTTTTGGCTCTCCTAATAGAAAAGGCTTGAGAAAGCGTTTCCTCCTTTTGCATCAATGTTTTCTCTGTTAGATCTATAATGTCCACATGACAATTTATACTAGGTCTAGGCCCTATCTCTATCAGCATCAATTTTGTCATCTGCAGCAGCTATTCAAAATGGACCATCCTAAACATTTGCCGTTTTGAAAAGGGAATATAACTTAGCCCTCTCCCAAACAGCAAAATTTTAGGGCACTCCTGTTTAAAGTTACTGCAGACGACAATATTGATGTTGATAAAGATCAGATTTTTGTACGATATAGCTCAGAAAATATTGAGACAAAAGGAGAAATTGTTGGTTATCAGCAGTTTCTTCTTTTGTCTCAATGTTTTTTCCAAGACATTTCTAGATCTATCAAGGACGTGAAAACCAGGACTTGTTAGGGGAAGGGTTGGCTCTAGATCTACAATACATCTTGATATAGATCTAAGGCTGGTCAAAAGTAGGCCTATGCTACGTTATGCCTATTATTAGGCCTATAGGCCTATCTATAAGAAATCTAGATGACAAACCTTCGTTTTGTCGGTCTTAGAAGTTTCCCTTCACGGGCAGTGGCGGATCCAGAGGGGATTCGGGGGGTTCAAACGAACCCCCCTCGGTAGCCTGATCATTCAATTTTCATGCAGAAATTCAGTCAAAATTGTGTAATACTTGTAAAACGAACCCCCTTTTTTTGTGAAAATGACCCCCCTCACAGAAATCCTGGATCCGGCACTGACAGAAATCCGGGATCTGCCAAATTTGCCAGACAGATCAGAATCATCTTAGCCTGTAATAAATTCTAGACCCAGATTTCAATCTAGATCTATAGGCCACCATGCTAGATCTTTGATTTCGTTGTAGAATAGATCTAGATATCTAGATTCTAGATCTAGACCTTCGTAATTTTTACATCTTGACTAGATC